>RSEF01000031.1:43492860-43507680 GCA_003993805.1 Himantopus leucocephalus | reverse complement strand
AAAAAAAAAAAAAACCAAACCAACCAACCAACCAACCAAAAAAAAACGGAGAAAGGATTGGATTGAATGCTATGTTGGCAGCTCAAAGCCAGTCAACAGAGATAATACTGGCTATCTCACTGCTGTGACTTCTAAATCTATGCAGCAGAGTGGAGTGAGCAGGTAGATAGAGAAAACCTCTAGGAGAAATACGTGTATGCTGTGCAAAGCCCGGAAATGCAGCTAATTGAAGACAGAAGTTGCTGGCACTTACGAATTGTTTCTTCAGCCTTCAGCAATGAAGGTACTGAAAGATGGAAAGCTGTAGTGTATTTGAATAACAAGAACATGTGACGTTCTTACCCTGTTATTTACGCAGTTTGAAAAGTTGTTTGAACTTGCTTTATGATATGCATTAGTAAGAGCTGGAAACTTTTTTTTTTGTTGTTGTTTCAGCTGAAGTCAGGTCCTGATAGCACTGTTAGAATCATGATACTAAATTTAATCTGGACTTTTAAAACTGTAGAGGAAAACCTTCTTCAGAGTGGGATACCAATATGCAAATTAAAGGTTTTGCCTCTTTAGTCAAGAATAAATCTCCAGTTCTGGAACATTTTACGAATAGTACAAATTACCAGAATGTGTTTCAAAACTAGTAAGTATTGAACTAGTAAACAAGAATTGTCTTTTGAACTGTACATTGAAGAAAACCTTTCATTTTTATGCTGCAGATGACAATAAATATTTTGGTGCTGGTGGTTGTAATATGCTTATTAAACTACATGTACTTTTCTACATCTGATAGGGATGCATTTTTTCCTGTGACAGTATTGCTATATGCCGTGGGCTGTACGGTGGAGAGTAGAATGCAGGGAAAATTTTTGTTGGGATCATGACATGAAAACTCTATGTCCATTTATTACTGAAATCCAGTTTAAGATGCCTGTTGAATGTATGGAGAGACAAAAGAGCGGTCAGAAAACAGGAAAGGAGTAACGTGGTGGGAGTTTACTTCAGGTGAGAATTAGGAAATTTTGAATCTACTGCTCATTTAGGGGAACACACCATTATTAGGTATACCTGTGTCCATGCAAGCGTGCAACTGGTAGTAATAAACTGCAAGAGAGGGACAGGAATGTAGCTCTGTACAGATGGCCTCAGTGGGATGACATCAGGGATTGCCCTGTGCTTGCCACAGCTGCTTCCAGCAGGCTCCAACGGACCCACCACAGGGCACAGCTGAGCCCCTCAGCCATGACAGCAGTGCCCCAGGAAAAGGAAAGGGTAAAAGTGTGAGGAGTGAGGGAAAAAAAGTGAGAGAAACAACCCTGCAGACACCAAGGGTAGAAGAGGAGGAGGAGGAAGTGGTGATCCAGGGGCCAGGGCAGATGCCCCCACTGCAGGTCCTCCATGGAGGAGAGAAACTGTTATGTCCTGACCATATCCACCATTGCCCATCTGCCCTGTGCCACTCGGAGTGCAGGGGAAGATGTTCTCATTTGTCTTTGTTTCTCATTGCCCAAATCTGTTTTAATTGGCAATACATTAAATTAACTTTCTGCAAGTCAAGTTTTATTAGCCCATGATGATTATAGCTAAATGGTCTCCCTGTCCTTATCTCAACCCATGAGCTTTTTTTAATCTTATTTTCTCCCCCTGTCCTATTGGAGAGGAGGAGTAGGGGAGCGGCTGGGTGGGCATCTGGCAGCTAGCCAAGGTCAACCCACTACAGTGATGAATTGTTCAGTGAATGAAATATTTCGCTTTGACATGTCAAGCGGCAGGATTAGAAACTGCTACTACATAAGCGACTAATGATAAATTGTAGACCACTGACACTCATCCTTTGGAGCTGGCAAACTACTTTGTTTAAAAAAGTAAAAAAGCCTTAATGTTCTGACATTTCTTTGAAGTCTGTGTTATGTCTTCTGCATTTATTATTGCTTTTCAATGAATCTTTGTGATGAAAACAACACAACATATTGGCAAAATGCTGTTTCACAACTGTCTTGGGGTATGTAAAGTCTCCCTTTTGACACAGTATTATTTTAGCCCCATCTCTCCTCTGGGATACTAAAATAGTAATGGCTTCATCTCTGACTGTAGGACATGCTTGCGGATATTCTTCTGTCATCCTTGTTTTTTGGTGATAATGAATAGCAAGGGAGAAATATTTTCTTCTTTTCTTAGTTCTCAATTCCAGTTTTTAGGAAAGCATATTCATTTTTCTTACATTCCTTTGCTGCCTTATTTGTATAAATTCTGCAAGGAAAAAATATTATGTTCAAAATCTGCATTGTTTGAACTTTGAATGATAACAAGCTACACTCTGAATTGGTATGCACGGGAGAGTATATAAGAGTTAAAAGAAATCTTTGCCAATCTTGACATTTCCTGGCTTATACCCAGTATCTGGTAACTATATGCTTAGGTGGTCTTCACAAATTTACTTCACTTTTATGTTTGTATGACTTCTCATGGTAATATAACTTTATTAGAAACAGTAGACTTACTTCAGGTTTTCATAGGATACATGACAATGTCAAATCCTTGCATATGCTCCAAGTAGGAAAAAAGAAATTGCTGTCCATTTAGGAAAGAAATAATGGGCAGAAAAGATTAGCATGAGTGTTCTAACATAGATGTTAGAAATAAAATGGCATATAGGCTTCCGTTGTAATGTCTTTTATTGGATGCAATTGCCCAGAATATTCAGATATTTTTCATTCTTCATCTCTCATCTATGATATTTCCAATTGAATGTAAGAAAAAAAACCCAGCTTTCATATTTCAGAAAAATTCTGATCTGTCTACTTTTTGTCTTTATTGGCATATTTCAGATGTTAACTGTTTTTATCTTAGATAAGAAAAAAGGTTAGTTTTCATTCAGGGCTATTGTTTCCACATGGCTTTTTTGTGTTTCTTTTAAAAAAGTAAAAAGCCTTGATATGGTGTGCATATATGTTGTGGAATGCTTTCATTTATGAGCGCAAGTGTTCACTTTAAAATACATGTGGTGGATGTCAGTCCATTTCAGAGTGTCCATACTTAGTCCCATGTAATGCTTTACACGCTCATTTGATGACGTCTGCCCTGTACTTAAGGTCTCACTCTACTGCATAAAGTAAGTAAAATGCAGAGCAAGTACCCAGTTCATCCTTACTGCAGAGGTCTGAGGAATTTTTTGCCAAATGAGGTTGTCCTGGCCTGGAACTCTACTGAGATGTATGTGTGCTACATTTAAATTTTGTTTTATTTCAGGGAAGAAACTTGAAAATGCAGGGATACATGAATGTGGGGGGAAGAATGGCATGTATGTTACCTTTGCATGAGATAAGTCCACCATCCTGGTAGCCTTTTCAATTGCAGCTGTGAGCAGTGGTAGCTTTTCAGATGAAATTGGTGGGAGATGAATCAGTGCCTCAGAACTCACTTACAGTTCTACCCCAGATACTTTTTTTTTTTTAATTACATTTTTCAACCTTTGTTTTGCTGTGCATTTTCATGACTAGGAGGTTTTGCCATTTGAAGTGTCCGAGGCCTGTATTTAGCCCTGTCATCCAATATCTAAAAGCACATTGAAACTGTAGTGCTTTAATGCATGGCTTTGATTTTCTCCGCTTTCTGTGTTTAGTTTTATGGTAGATCTTCTTAACTCCACTTCTAATGATTATGAAAAAATAAGGTCAAGATTAGCATGGGTGTGGCTCCATCTTTCCTTTTCTACCTGTGAACTTGTCCAAGAGATGGAGAAATAGTCACCTGTTCTTTTTAAAAGCAGTCAAAATTATCACAGAGATTATTTGGTTATCCAGATTTGTCTTTAAATTACCTGTTTTAATATATATAAGTGAGGTTCATTTTATGCAATAAACTTTACGTCAGTATTCAGTTCTTTAACTTCTGACTCGGGAGACCGGCAATTTTTGGAGTCCTCTACCAATGGATTAACCTTCATTGTATGCAAGGAGCTGAAAGAAAACATAAAATGTCAGTGGTCCTAGCACAGCTTCTCAGTATGTCTAGTTGGCAGTCTGAAGAACAGCATCTTAAAGCCCTGGTCTCATTTTGCAGCAAAGAGAATGAAGATAGAAGAAATACAGCAAATATGCTATGACTGAGTCTTTGTTCAAGGTAGACTAAGGCCTTGGTTTTTGTAGGTGGACAGGGGAAACCTGAAGCATCACCTGATGGGCTGCTATTCCTGTTCTATGTCCAGAGTTTATCAGCATCATTGATAGGCTAAATAATTATTTTTTTTTAAAAATAAATTTATGCCTGAGTGAAATCCAGCATTAGACATAAAAATTGAATGAAAAATAGTTTATACATTTTACTAGTATTTGAGAACTATGGTTTTACATAAAATGTCATAATTTATAGTTTATATTAGAAAATTTAATTGTTATGTAAAAGTAACATTATTCAAGATATATAGAAGCAGTACCTGGTAGGTGTACGAAAAGTCCCTAGGAATACATAAGTAGCTAATCTTCTAAATGTATTACATTTAAAGCTCATGATGAAGATAAACTAACCTAAAAAGTAAGTGCAAAAAGGAAACGGAACAGCCAAACAAACCCAGCTACTCTTATGTTTCTGTGCAATGTTAATGATGAACTTTCAACATCTGTTCAGCATTCTGCAGCTAGTGTAGCTGATTGAAAAATTAAATACATGTATTCACATTTATTTAATGGGATTGTGCAGAGAGATTGTGTTGGTTTTTTTTTTTCTTTTTAAAGTAATGCCCACTTATGTTTGAAGGAAATTGTACTTTGTACCGCCTATAAAATTTAATTTTGCTTTCTTGCTTGGGTTGGAATTTCTTTTTGATGATTTATCCATATGTCAGGCAGGATATCGAATGTGATAATGGCATCTACATAATTCCAGAAGAAACAAAATTCTTTTCTATTTCTCTCCATTCATACTACATGGAAACATACAGAAGAGCTCTTTTGTTCTATTAGCTGGATGTACCACAGCAAAACTGTTTAATAGGTTTTTCAGTTTAGAGAATGAGAAAGTTAACTGTTGGTCTTGCTGATGATGTTTTCTAGGAGGAAGAAAACCCACAAATCTTTGCAGTCTCCAGCTTTACTCTTGATAGGAACTTGTGTGTGTTGGCAGCTTAACAATTTGAGCTGAGTTAGATTTGTATGGTATTTATATAAATACGTTTTACAGTATTTTTTTTAACTTTGGCCACACTCTTGTAATATTTGATATGCATCTGGTATGTTAGCTTTTTATGCATGTTTGTGAGTATAAATATTTTGGGGTGGGGGGGAAACTAACCAGCTAAATGGCTGTATTAGAATGTTTTTCTGTTTTAAGCGCCAGCAACCAAGGAGGGATTGCTGCCTTTTTATACTTCTTTTTTTTTTAAATCTGAAAAAGTGTAAAAGGAGTGTCACAAGATGTCTTTTCCAGCTTCATAGTTGTTCAGGATGTATGCTTATGCCTTAAATTATTCCTGTTATTTCATTAAATATAGTTATCTAAAAATGTGACAATACACCGAATAATAAAACTAGTGTATAGACTTTTCTGTACATGCTGTACATATTTAAATGACCCCATGGGTCTCCCAGAGCAAACTTTTAGCATTCCAGATCTTTTACCGTGCATCTGCTACTGGCATGTAGCCACCCACCCACACAGATTTAGTTGAAATAAATGAAATTTATTCTAGTTCACTTAAGCAGAAAGGCTTGTAAAACATAAAGGTAGTCACTTTGCTGGTAAGGTTACTAAAACAGAGGGTTTTCTTAAGTGGAGTTTTGTGGGTTTTTTCCTTCTGCAGGACTGTGCACAATTTCATACTTTCTTAAATTCTTATCTTATGTGTTCCTTTTGTTTTCCTTTGCAGATGGGGTTTATACAGATTAATGAGGACTTCATATTTATTGAGCCACTCAATCGCACTTTGGCTGTGACAGGTCATGCACACAGGGTGTACAGACGAAAAAGGTCCATAGAGGAGAAAATTACTGAAAAGCCAGCTTCTCAGAATCAGTACTGTGGTGTTGTTACAGGTAATATACAAATCTCACTGAAAAGATCTAATGTAGCAGATGTATTTTTAAGATATGTAGATAGTAGTTAAATCAACCCCCAACAAAAGCAGATCTGAACATTCTTGTAGCAGTAACTTATGGTGGACTTTGAGGTGGCAAGCTGAGGCTGCCACTTGTCGGAAGAGGGAACTGTCCATTGAGGAATAGACACTGCTTCTTAATGTCCCATTATATTTGAAAGTAGAAATATTTGGGTCATTTTTTTACTTCAGCTCAATAATTACAACCTATTTCTTGTCCCTCTCTGTCTTCATAGTTGCTTAATTACTCACTACGTGCAGTGCTTGTACTTAATTTTCCTTTTTAAAACATTGGCACAGTTCATCCCAGTTTTGGTTAGTAGCAAGTCTTGAACTTCCAAATGGGTCTGACACTGAATTGAAAGAATTTTTATAACAGTGTTCTTGTTCTATGGTTGTCATTTAGAAAAACTGTATGAAACAATCCTAATGCATCTTCCTTAATGGCAGGTAGAAGTTATTGAAGTAGAAGGGTTTGAACAAAAATTTGGCACATAGTAATGACTTAATAGTTTTCAATGGAGAGGGGAAAAATGGCTGTTGTGAAAGATGACATTCGGCTCTTCCTGCTTCATCATGATCTTCTCCTCTTCAAAGGACAGAGGACATCTCAGTTTTTTTCACCTCAGGATGAGCTGAGGGTGTTTTTAATATTGTTGTGAGAAATTCTTTTTTCCCCAGGAAATAAATCGGAAAGACTGCAAATTTATAGGCATTTTTTTCATGTCTCCTAACTTAGTATAAGTGAGATACTGACAAAGTGGAAAGAAACAGCAGAGGTGCACCGACATGGCTAGGGAGTTGGATTATATGACATTTGGTGTGAGGCAGAAGGAACTGGGTTATTTCAAACAGGTAAAGGAAGGTAAAGGAAGGATGCAGCTGGAGTATTCCAGTGCCTAAGGGGCTGCAGAGAGAATATGAAGCCAGACTTTCCCTAGAGGTATGCTATGACAGGATGAAAGACAACAGTTGTAACTTGGATTCAAGGAATCTCAATTGGGCATAAGGAAAAAATCTCAGCGAGAATGCATAGCACTGGGAGAGGTTTCCTAGAGAGGTTGTGGAATCTGCACCCTCAGACATTTACAAAACATACTGGAAGTGGAGATAGCTCTGAGAGAGCTGGTCTTACTTCAACACTTGCCTGGACTGGAGCAGGAGGTTGGTCTAGATGACCTCTGGAAATCCATTCCAGCCTAGACTTTTCTGTGGCTGTGTGGTTCTTCCTGAACATTTATACTGCTCTGTCTGCTTTATATGGTTACAGAATAAATATGAGCAGGGGTTTTTTTACATTTTGGAAGTATTGTTTCTATAATTAGGCATCCATCCTCATGTTGAAATCAAAGATGAATTAGCAAAGCAAGCTCTTTTTGTAGTTATTAAGAGGGACTAAGTAAATGACATGTAACTTTGTCCAGCAGGCTCTATATTTCTCTTCTAGGCATTGTATTATGTTGCCACTGCTTATGTAAAAGTGAAATTTTCTATATCAGCAAAAGTTGTTCACATAAAGTAAAGCTGGTTATTCTTCTTTATTAGTGATAAGTGAGTTAGAGCCTGCCTGCCTGCATGTGTTTGGGAGTGAGAAAAAGAGAGAAAAGGAGAAGTATGCAAAAGATGTGTGCACTGGGAAAGAGGAGAGTGGCATCTGATAAATAGCAAACCATGATGTGTATGAAAATGAGTAAAGATGCAAACTCTTCAGTAAGGACGTTATTTTTCTCTCATGTTTATTACCGGTCATCCTCTCACTTTCTCTTATGCTCTAAAATGAGAAAGTTAGCTTATTCTGTTCTAATAATCTTATGCCCAAGGCTCTTAAATGGTGCAAATAGTCCATCAACAGAGATTTAAATATTTGCTTGAAATAAGTTTCATTCTCTCTACTACCATACTGAAATTTCAAAATAACTCAAGCTGTGCATAACTGATTAGCATCTGCTGGCATAACCTTATTGCCAGGGGGGTATAAATATCTGCAATTTCTAACTGACCCTGTTGTACCAGTAAGACCAGTCCCTCACTCTGCTGCTACAGGTTATTTTACCCAGCAGGGCTGCAATAAGTTACATGCATAAAAGCCCTGTGTCTGCTGGGAACAATTTTCTGGTGTGACATGCAGTTAGCTAATATCACCAAAACATTCATGGTATGGGCACAGCTTTAAAGGTGGGTTGAAGCAACAAAAATACGCCTTTACAGCAATATTGTAGAATTTTAAGTCAACTCCTAAACTAAGTAGATCAATGAAACAAAGATAAAACAGATGAGTATATGGGACTGTCTGATACTCTCAGGTTATGCACAGCTGCCTTTGGTAGAGCTGTAGCTGTGTGGCACAGAGAAACTATTATCTCAGCAATATGGGACCTTCTCAGTAATATCGACCTATCTTACAAAAGGGTATCTTGCTTCTGCAGTACACGTGTATCAGAATAGGTGCTCTGGGACAGGTATTTATGCTGCTGGTTTTGAGCCATATTGATCTCAAAGACTGGCTACCTATCAAGCAAATGTGTATTGCCAGTGATGAATTGTAATTATTAGAAGGAATGAATGTCTGTGCTAGAGATGTTGAAGGATCACTATTGGAAATAATAGCTTTTCATGCAGAACTAGCAGAGGCAATCAAAGAAGGTATTGTTTGTTGTCCGTTACTGTTGTGGGCTGGATTGAAAGATGCTACACAGCTAAACTTGTTTGGAGAGAACAAAGAACTTGTTTTTGTGAATGCGGTGGATTTTTCTTATTAATTAGGGGAGGGAGGGTATTGTACCAACAGAAGCAGAAGCTTTCTGGATTTGTGACAGTGTGCGTGTGTATCCTTTTGTTGAATGTGTGTGTGATTTATTTACATAAGTGAGCCTGTTGCACACACAGACCTCACACTCCACACCTTTCTGTAGCACGTGGTCCATGAAACCTTTCAAAGCAAGCAGTTCACAAGTGTGTTACAGATAGAATGTGAGAGAAGCATTTGCTATTAGAGCAAAGGACCACATTGGAAAGCTAAGCTCTTTTCCTTCTAGCTAATCTGAAGAATTTTTTCCAGGCTGAAGCTGTTTGTACAGTGAACCTAACTCATGGTAAAGGCATGGGGCACTTTGGGGGGGGAAAAAAAAATCTTCTCAAATTCCTTCTCGCACAGACTAGTGAGTGAGAGCTCTTATCCAGGATACAGTAGATCTGAATTTTGAATCCCTTCTGTATTTGGGAGACTGGAAGCCTCCTCTTTTACTTCTCAGTAGTGGCAATAAAAAATATACTCTTCTTAGTTACGGGCAGATTGTGCTTCTCCTCTTAGAGTAATACCATTTTGCAGGAAAAAGCCTGCTAGTTTCACTGGATCAAAAGCAGAAGTTTGACTTTATGGGATGTAGACTGGGCAGTCAGCTGGGAGAGCTGTGTTGGTTCTTGCTGTACCACCTGTTTCCATGTGATAATCATGAAACAAAATGCATAAACGATCTTGGTCATAGGTCTAGATCTATGAGATTGCACTAGATGGACACTGGTGCTGCTTGATTTATTGGTTTCCATTCTGTGCGTCGGAAACAAGTTGTCACTCTGCGTTAAGACATTTAAATCCCTATCCAAACTATAGCGGAGGTATAGCTTGTGGTGTCCTAAGCTCCTGCATATTCCCTGCCCAGCCAGAATACTGCGATTTCCATATGGCTAGGGGACCCATTTTCTTTTCTCTGGGAAAAGAAAGCCTGGGGAGTGATGGTGATTGCTCTGTACTCTGGGCCTCATGTGAACGTACTCAGGGAATACTCTTGTGCCTGAGGAGTTGTAAGTGTCCAGAAGTCCTGTAGTCATAGCCTCTTCATAACATTGGCTCAGGTACTTTATGCAACTTGTAGTTATAACAGCTGGATTTTCAGCTTTTTTAGTTTTTTTGGAGGGCAGTTTTATTGTTTTGTTAACACTTCTTGTTATTTTTTCTTAATTGCCTATTGAATGACAAATGTACTTGCTGCAGTATTTCAAGCCTTCTTGCTGGAGTACTGGAATATTTCTAGTTTTCCTTTCAGTGAGCTGAGTTTAAGTAATAGATTGATATGGAATCTTCATATTTTCTACAGTTGCACAAAACACAGAAGTCTTACTGCACAGAAGCCTCCTGTAGCATTTATTTTTTATTTCACCAAGGTAATTAAGTTTTTAAGATTAATTTATGTGTCTTTAGTCCCAAGAAGCATTTTTTTCCGTTAATCTGACTTATATCTTGTTAGCATAGGCATTATTGCTGTAGGTATGGTTTTTTGCACATACTGTACTTACATACTGTACCTTCAATAATGAGCAGTTCTTTGTAATTTTTACTTATTTATGACTATGTAGAGAAACAAGTGTTTTTGCTTAAAGACTGTTTTGCCTGTTATCTGGCAGTTGTTTGAATACCACTTGTACCAAAATTACTAGTTCCATTTATTTAAAGGTCTTAGGGAAGAGCTAAAATTTTCGCATAAATGAGATCTCATGTGATGGGGAATTCTGCCAGCAATTTGGAAAAGGTTGGCTGGCCAAGAACAGATTGTGCTTTGGTTTGTTAACCTGGCAGATATCTGAGGCAAGTGATGGGCACTGCCCTTTGCAGCCAGCTTGTCCACAGAGCTGTGCAGTCTTCTTACCCACTACAATCCCAAAAGACAGAGGTTTCAACTGTTTATGGGACTGTGGTGAACTTAATGTTTAGTACAGTGCTGTATTTTATTGTGGGCTGCTTGCTGTCAGTTCTGAATAAAAATGCACCGCTAGCTAAAACTTTCAGAGAGGTGTGTTAGCAGACTTCTCTCAACAGCCATGCTAATATTAAATTTAAAGTTTTCAACCACTAGCTGCTGTTTTTTACAAAGAAGTGAACAATGAATAAACTGTGTTGCTGGAAACTGCACTGGAATCAATCACTGCTCCTATGAGGAAGGCAGATTGACCAGATGGCTCCTGAGAGATCTTTTTTAACCCAAATGAGTTTACTGTTTAAACTTAGATCTATAGCCTACTTTTGCAGCATTAGATGCTTGTATGGTAAGTCATAGTTGTGTAGCTTATAGGGTGTGGGTTTTTCTGGCACAAATCCTGATACTGAAGTTTCATTAAAAATTATTCTCAAAAGAGTGATGAAAACACACATAATGTTTTATAAACTAGGCTGTAGATCCACAGTTAACAAACACAAGTAAAGCTAGAGGCTGGCTGTATGTATAAGGCTAAGCAAGTGTCTGAAGGATCAAAATGAGAAAAGTTAAGATTAATTTTAGATAGCTTATGAATTTATAAGTTGTTTCTACTTCTAGGCAATCAAACACCAAATATTTATTTCTGGAGAATATATACTTTTTTTCTTTTAGCAAATTTGTGTGCTTATCGGTGTTACCGTTGTCCCAAGTTGTACAGGAATCAGTAAGCCCTTCTAAAATGTAGCGGGATGGACTAAATTACTTTTATATATATATATATATATATATACACACATAGTCTTCAACACATGACTACAGAAAAAGAGACAACCTTTTTAAGCCTGTGTGCTTTATCCTTTTTACATTGAAAAGTATGTATCTACATTTTATTTGCATTAAATCTATATTACACATACATTTATATTATCATGGATCCATCTTCCAGTGGTATCTTATATTTTAAAGTAATTTGTGAGTTCAGTGACTTTTAAGGCACATTTTTAGCACTTTCCTGAAGAGTGACTTATTTTTTGGAGAGTAGTTATGTGTTATAAAATGAACTTTAGGAACTTTCCTATTAGAGATGAAGCTGATTAATTGCAAAATATTTCCTCAAAATTTCTGAATATTTGATTGTTTCCAGAACATGTGTTTATAATTGTCATCTCAAGCATCACTTTTGTTGTAAACAGAGAGCCCAATATTCCATTGTGGAAGCTGGAAAAAATTTCACTTGATTTCAGTGACTTCAATGAGATCAGTCCCAGAAGTTTAATGTCCTTTCAAGGGGATCTAACAGAACTTGGCTATTACAACAGGGAGTTTCATTTTATATTTTGTTTTAAATTAAATTATTTCAAATGTCATTGCTAACTGCTGTATGCATATCTGACCACCTTCTGGCTTGAACTGTTTCTGTATAATTAGTTTTTCTTTTTACATATGTACTGTAGTAGTAATGGGGATTTGTTGTGTTTTTGGAGGGGAAACTTAAAATTAACAAGAGCAGTAACCTCTAGTTTACCGTAAATGTAATATGTTTTCAATTTGGAGCTTTCTGTAGGTTTAGAAGCCTGTTTCCAGGGTTTGGTTTTGTTGTTTTACTTTAGCTGCTTATAATGACATCAGCACTGGCTTTGAAGTGAAACTTCACTTTTTTGTTTCCGGCAAACCTGTATCCTACATATTGTTCTCTGTCATTAATCTGAAATATTCTTTCATCTATGCAAATCACTGATTGTTCCATGTATTTTCTTAATATTGAATTTGTGGCAGATCTATATTTGTCATTTTTTATGCTAAGATACAATTACATCAAGATGTTTTCTTTGTGATTTATGAAGATGGGCAGGTAATTCTGCAATCTCAGCGAGACTATTTTTCTGTCAAACCTAACATGAATTTAGTTTTCACCCACAAACCAAACTGGGAGGCACATACTTTTTTATAAATATGTTCAGATGCAAAGAATCTGACTGATTTTATTTGAGCAGCTGGATAAGATTCCCGTTTTCTTGGTGTGAACTAACATTTATATGCAATACAGGCCTTCAGTCTGAGCCTTAGCATTGGCAGTGCTAAGTAAGCATGCATTAGAGTTCATAGCTATTACATTCCACATAATCAGAGTTATACCACAATCAGAGGCAGCAAATCCTGAAAGTACTGTAGGGGTAGTTTGAAGGATGAGTTTGTCAAGCAATGTTTTATGTTACAGATAAAAGAAAAACCAAGAATCAAAAAGTATCAGAAAGTGGAAGAGGAAAGCGATACTCTTACAAGTTACCTCAGGAGTACAATATAGAAACTGTTGTGGTGGCAGATCCAGCTATGGTGTCGTATCACGGAACAGATGCTGCCAGAAGATTTATTCTGACCATCTTAAACATGGTAGGAAATTTAAAATTAATTTTTGTGTTTTGCCAACAACGCATGCGCTGTGGGCTGGTATCATTGCTCCTTTTAATTATTCTGACTGAGCACCTGTACAGTCAGTACATGACCATCAGCGGGCTGTCAAGACTTGCTCCATATGTTTTGCAGCATAAAACCATGGTGCTGCAGACTTGTCTGTACTGTCTTATATCTTCAGGGAAACCAGAAACTGAGAGCTGAACAAGATGATTTTTTTTGGCTAGAAGCCCATGATGTTGTTGGGAATGCTGGAGTACTGGATGATTTCTCATGATCTGTGCTTGTTATGAAGAGATGACATTGTTGTTCAGAAGGGTTATGTGATCATTAGTGGTTGGAAAAAAACCCAAAGGGTAATACATTCAGACAATTACCTCACCTCCCAGCTCTATCTGGAGCTGCAGTGCACTCATTTGGTGCATAAAGCAGTGACAACTGGCATCTGTAATGTACAAGGCAAGATTGTTCTAAAGAAGGAGCATAAGCTGAACAGTAAGTAAAAACTTTTAACTGTTCTGAATGATAGGAAGAGTGGTTGCCATGTCCTGGCTCAGACCACTTGGGCCACGATCCTGGATTTAACTGAACAGAAATTTTCATCTGTCTGGTATTATATGCATGTGTAAGTATTTGGAGAGACAGGCTATAGGTTATAAAGTGGTGATGGCCATTGAGGGGAAGAGGTGTTTTTTGTGCTCTCAGAATGAATACTACCTAAGATGTGTTTTCCCTTCAGAAGACCAACACAATTCATTAGCTTAATGTTCTGTTCAAATTATGGAAAATTAAAGCAGTCACAGTAGAATATGGGGTTCTTTGAGGTTCTGTTAGTTTTAGTCTGCAGTGTGTTGTGTGCAATACAAGCACATGTTTTTATTTACTGTTTTTTATCTTAGGTTTTTAACCTTTTCCAGCACAAGAGCCTTGGACTACAAGTAAATCTTCGGGTGACTAAGCTTGTCCTCCTTCATGAGACTCCAGTAAGTATATATTATCTTTGTCTTAGCCTGGAGAAGGTAATGTTACTTAGCTTGCTGCTCCACGAAGGCTTGTGATATTCACTGACTTTAATGGCTGACAAATTTTCTCACTTAGCTTTTGTGCATTATTTAGTTACTCACACTGCTGGGCAGCCCCAGTAAAGATTAAGCTTCTCCTAATTTATGTGCTGCACATATTGAGATTTTTCTGTGCTTGCAGTTGGAAGTCAATCAAGTAAAGTTTCTTTTTGGAAATCGGCTGGTTCTAAAGAAAATCTGCTTGTGCTCTGCTTTTTGTGCTTTCCTATAACTCAATACAAAATCATCTCCCTTAAACCCAGTGGATCACAGAAGGAGAATTTATGTTCTTTGTCAGCCAGTCCCTTGACAAACAAAATGTACTGTGATATGGCAGTGTTCTTTCATTGCACCTTTCAGACATCATCTCAAATCCTGTTCTTTCTTTCCAAAGAAAGATGAGTCAGCTGATACAGAATCATGGAATAGTTTGGGTTGGAAAGGACCTCTAAACGTCATCTAGTCCAACGCCCCTGCAATAAGCAGGGACATCTCCAACGAGATCAGGTTGCTCAGAGCCCCATCCAACCTATGTTTCCAGGGATAGGGCATCTACCACCTCTCTGGGCAACCT
>RSEF01000031.1:43475556-43492760 GCA_003993805.1 Himantopus leucocephalus | reverse complement strand
ACATGCTCCAGAATCTCAATGTCTTTCTTGTAGTGAGGGGCCCGAAACTAAACATGGTGTTCGAGGTGGGGCCTCACCAGTGCCAAGTACAGGGGAACGATCATTGTCTCCATGTGGAGAAGTGAGATAAGATGAGAAAGAATGTAATTTTTTCGGTTATCAAGCAGCACTTACATCTTCATTTTACTTACATGTTTGCAGTTTGTGGGATGTGACTTCTTTATAAGTATGGAGAAATAAAGGAAAGATGTAAAATGCAGTATCTCAAAACACATTAATTAACAATTATGTTCTCTAAGTGTACTTTAAAACTTGTTTTAAATAGTTAAAAGAGATACTGGTGGAATCAGTTTCATATCAGAATCAGTTTTATACACATCTGCATCCTTTTTCTGGTGTTTTCTGAAATCTGAAATGTACCTATTTTTAAAATTAAGGATATTCTACCAGGTATTTTGTAGTTCCAAACAGGAAGTCTGTGGAATTTTTTAATCACCTACTTAATAACTCATAAGCAAACAACTTGTATTTGTTGTGATGATATTAAACAATGGTTTGAAATCCAGTGGAACTTGAAGAGAGTTTTAAATGGGAGATTAGGAAGTGCTCATGGAGCCTCAGTTACTTCACACATTTTTGTTATCACAGTCCAAAATGCAATAACAAAACACAATAAAATCAAAAAGAGTAATAAAAGCAACTCTCTACCAGTCTTTGTGAATGAGTTACTAATGTGGAGTAGGGAATCTCATTAAAGTAACTACAAAAAGAGCTATCTTGATATTTATAAAGTTAAAGTAGAATTGACAATTGAATTTGTGTTTAAAAAGGAACAAGATTAGCACATGGAAAGCAAAGGTATTAATTAGGTGTGAAAGAAGACATCCTTACATCTTATTACACAAGTATAATGAGAAACTTCAGAAACAGTAGTGGTCACTTCCATTGATAAAACTGTGCACAGTAAGGATCCCTAAATTAAGGCATTTTATACATGGAATTTTGTCTCAGATGTTAAGTCAAAGTATTTGTTAATTTATTTTGATCCCTAGTCGTTCAGCTGGGAGAGAAAGAATGAAGCCTTACTTGATACCTGGGTGTATATGCATACAGACCACCCACTGTTTACATTTTAATGGCTTTTCTATCTTGAGAAAGAAGCGTACAGAGGTTTTACAGGAGACTGGGACTGTTTTTCTCTTTCCAAATTACTATCTGTGGGGTATACCAAGAATTTTGAGTCTCCTCCCTCTTTCTCCAACAACTTTCTCAAAGTTTAGCTTCACCAGGAGTGGGGTTTGGAGATTCATTTGGGGGGAGGGGGAAAAAAAAAAAAAAAAANAAAAAAAAAAAGAAGAAAAATCTGTATACTTGGTTGGCAACAGCGGCTTTTCTTATAAATGATGAAGAGTCCCTCCCCTTCCATGTGCCTTCTCCTTTTCTGGGGCAGACTACAAACGCAGAGTTTGTAATTCCTACTAATTAGTGATAAGCATTGCTTTTTTTTGTTTCCCAAAACAGGGAAACGTATCTATATTAGGACTGTGATGCTCAGTATCTGTATTAACAGAATACACTTTTCGTTCCTGAAAACAGGATTTAGATGAACAATTCATTGTTTGAATCACACTGCTGAAACTGACTGCTTCCACAGGACCTTCCTCTTCTTGCATGAGATAGTTGACTTCTAGCCATGCAACAGATTGTACTATTGTT
This sequence comes from Himantopus leucocephalus, assembly GCA_003993805.1. NCBI lineage: Eukaryota > Metazoa > Chordata > Aves > Charadriiformes > Recurvirostridae > Himantopus > Himantopus leucocephalus. The sequence goes on along the minus strand of RSEF01000031.1, from coordinate 43,491,044 downwards.
ATTTGGATAATTTTTTAATTACATTTATTTTATATTCCAGAATGTGGGATAAGTTTTTCTTTTAGAGTAAAGTAGAAAGTAAAAAGTGATACTTTAATGCTGTTTTACCACAAAGGAAGAAAGATACTTTCTAGCTGTAGTGCAATTTTCTGCTCTGAGAAGGCAGGCAAATTAATTTTTCTGAAAGATCAGAACATTCCAGTTGATTAAGAAATGAATCATAAATTAAAGAATACATGATCTCAGGACAATGGACCACAGCATGGAATTATGAGGTAAGCAATTGTTGAAGTAGAAAACCTGTTTTCTGCAGAAATATACGCAGGTGTCATAAGTTGAAGAATAGTTTTGAAACAAAAACTAGTGAAAGTACTAAGGAGCTCAGTAAGCTAAGGAGCTAACTTTCAAGCCTCTGCTTTCATTTTGGGGGATTTTTTTCACTGATGACAATGACTTATAAATTACTTCTTCGTATTTAGTAAGTTAAGAGCCAATAGGATTTATAAATTTTTTGATCTAGGAGGCTGAGAAATTCATTTCTTGGCACACACAAAGTCTTTTTCTTTGTTTTGGCTTTAAAATACCAACTTTGCTGTTGGTTGGGACCTTCCTATTTCAGGTTATTCTTTTCTATCTCCCCTTTCCTTGATGTGAAATTGTTCCTCTGTTTCTGTCTATAATTCCTGTACAGAATGACATATGCTTTCTAATTCAAACACATCCTCTTAAAATTTTGTATGGTTTTTGTCATTGATTGTATAATTTGTATATAGCCTGAAGGAGACAGGCTAGAAAAATTGTGGAGCTGTATCATTCCAAGCAGTGGAACATTCAAATGTGAGAAAATCCCTTCATAGTTACAAGCATCAACAGTAAGTGAATGAATTTCTAGGAAGTATAGGCAAATCTCAGAATATACCTATCTTTTATATGCTGTGCATAGCATTTCTCTTAAAGTAGATCTGCATAATAGATACCATGTCTATATTGAGCCATCTCTGATTTGTTGATAAATTATTGACTTAAAAGATGTTGTTTAACCAAGAGTATATTGAGCTGACATGTTAGGATAGTCACTTCATTTACTGATTAATTAAGCTAAGCTTTTATTCAGTAATGGCCATAATATCACGCTGGGGTCCCTTTCTCTCAGAGCTCTTGCTTCCCAGCATCCTGACTCAAATTATGTTGGGATCCTACAATGTCAGGCATTCCAAAGGCTGTGACTACTGAGTAAGAAAGAAGCTGCTGCAGAACTGTGGTGTTACCAGGGACCATGCCAGTAACCCATCCCCAAATAATCTAGTGGCTTCCTTCTCTCTCCCATAAATCCATGGGCTACGGGGCAGTGGTCAGAAGGTGCAGGGGAAGTGCCAGTCATTGTGGCCTCCTCCCAGCTGTGCAGACTCTTTGTCCAAGGCTGGGTTTCTCAGTACAAATTTAGGTATGTAAATACAGATATTAATCTATCTGTAGATGTAGAAATATCCATAGATTCAGGTAGTTGGATACAGAAGCAGCCTGACTGTCAGAGATATTGACCTTTAGCTGTTTTGACTGATTTTCGTCATTAATGAGCTTTTTGTTCAAAAGGAAGTTATTGTTGACTGTCAACTGCAGTGTAGACACAGGAACCTAACTTTGAGCAACACAGGTTAAAAAGCACAGCTGCAGTTTGCAAAATAGAGCTTTATAATGACTTTAAAAATACACGCACAACAAACTATAAGAGATTATCTTTCCCATACACATATTTGTGTCATTGACAGATTTACAGGGAAATGGCTATACTTCCCTGCAGTTTGTGCATAGCTGCATAAAACACGGACATATTTTTATATTATTTTTGGTACTGTTTTACTATCTGTGGTAACATTTTCTGTCCTGTCTGTTCAAAAATGTTCAGTTTACATATCAAAGTAGGCATCTGTGTTCCATGGTCATAAAGTTATGCTGATTTATATCAGCCTAGTATCTCATTGGGCAGATGGGTATATCATACCAAACTTCCCAGTGGTCTGGAAATTGTCCAGAAAAATACACTTGCAATTAGAGATCACAGAAAAGGATGCACCTTATTATATACTTTTCGTTTCCGTTTACTCTTGCTCTCAAAATTTACATGGTGATTCAAAACCATAAAAAAAATTGTTTTGCTTAGTCCAATTCTAAGAACAGACAGAGGATCAAGAAAGATCTTATTTTATGCAAACACATCACAACAATACCTAGCAGAAATCAAGCCTCACTAGCCTTTTGCTGGTAACTAAACAGCTGAAGAAAGAAGCATCTCAGGAAGAGATGAAGAACTGAGACAGTGAAGTAGGACTGCATCAGAATTTTTAGTAAGTTAAAAAGATACAGTAATTTTGTACTTGAAATTTAGAAGATTAGTCAACTTTTTCTCCAGCAGGGTATCAAGGCTTCCATTTCTGCCAGACTATAATGTTCCAGGATAGATTTATAGCTAATTTTCCTTAGGATAGCATTTGTAAACTGAACAGTTAGTAACTGAACAACGGGCTACAGGATGCATAGGCTTAATTGATAGTCTGATACATTTAAAATAGCTGTGAAAACATTGTCAAAAGATCATAATATTTTTTTGTTAATAAAGAGACTTCATTTTTTTTTTTTTCACTGAGTACTATTCACTGAGTACCTGAGAGCTCAAAGTCTTTTTCCTGATTACATATTTTCTTCAATTTGAAGACGTTATATGTCAATGTTTTTCCTGGCATAAGATTAAAGTCATATACCATAGATGTAATTATTTATCTTGAAATACTGCAGTTTGCAGAATGTGACATGGGTATCATATTTGCCAGAGGTGAATACTTTTCCTATATTATATACTCTGTAAAAATTGTCAGCAAGGGACCATATGTATCTTCATGTTATGATGCTAAATACATCTGACACATCAAAGCTTTAAATTATTTATATACTTAAGTCAAAGGAGCATGACACCATGCTATGTCTAGATCCAACTTCTTGAAGTACAGTGGTAGAAGTGTTGGAGCGATAGAGAAGAAAGCAGCTGTTTAGCAAAAGTGACAAACTCAGCTGCACAGTAGCATGCGGTATATGTTAATGTCCATATATTAATATACATATTGTATTTTTTACCCAATTGTTTTAAGATTGAAAACATAATCTGAGTTGCCAACATCCTAGAGAATGAGAAATGATTCACATAAGAGAAATATTCATTGCCTAAACATATTTATTTTGATTTTTTCTTTTTATCATTGAATTATTAATGAGAAGATTGGGGTTTCCTTGTCCAGTTTGAAGACAAAGTTTTTCCAAAAGAAATAATCTTCAACATTTTACCATCATAGTTTTTCTGTAGCAGGGTTGCTTGCCTTTCAGTTCACTTCAAGCTAAATAATTCATTTACAAGTAGAACCATGTGTCTTATCCCATTTATCATCTGCCATTTGCAAAGCACAATGAAAATAATGAATAAATAATAAAAAGCTTTCCACCTGGAAGAGTGTGGGGTCACTGAGCAAATTTGTGATGTAGCATGTGTAGGAGAATTTTGGAATCCTATATTAAGAATAAGTATAAAATAGCACTTTACAATGCAGACCTAATTCCTTCCAGAAGGTGTGTGCATAGCCTTATTTAACTTATTTTAATATAGCATAATGACTGAGTGCCTTTTGTTGAGACTTAAAAGAGCTTTTATTTCTTAATACTAGGCTGTAACCAAATCAAATCAAAGTGTGGTATTTGGTACTTTTTCAGTATGTTGGTTGACACTGGAATGCATTTTGTGCCTGCAGGAATATAACCTATTCCCTTTATGGCAGGAGAGACGTTGTTTTCTATCTTGAATCCAGCTGTATGCATATAATTGCAGCAGTAGTGAATTGTAAAGGAATTATTTTTTAACTGGAAAATGGAACTAATATTTGTCTCCTACTTTCAGTGGTCAGAGTTGTTAATTCTGACTTCTAAGTACAGAGAAATAAAGGATTTTCCTTTGTACTATTCCTACTACACATTAAACAGGGATCTTCTTCAAAATTTCGCAGTGCTGGTTCCAACTTTCTGCATGATATCACAAAAAAAATCTGGCAGTGTTTTTTAAACAAGTTTTAGAGGTTTTATTAGATAAAAATATTTTTTCAGTTGACTTGACAACCATGTATAATGTTAGTGGAGTTTATTTGACCAAGGCTCTTTGACAAAATACTTTTAAACTGAGATTATTAAAATATAGTTTAGTTGCATAGTGTGAGTTGAAATATTGCTAATATTTCAGTTAGGGAATGCATTCGATAGGATGCTTCCTACTTTCGTATTATACCTGACATATATAGTCTTTAACCAGAATGGATGGAGCATTTTTATATATCAGTGAAAAAATAACGCTTCTGTTCTTAAAACAGAATTTGATTTATTTCCATATAGATATGATCTACTACTTGTTAAAGTACAGCACTGTCTTCTTTGTTAATTATGTTTTTTCAGACTGTTATAAAGTTATCCCCTTACGCCAGACTCCCTTGTCATCCTCCCACATGCACATGGTGTTGTTTTAGTCTTGCATGAGGTTGAATGATCACAGCTGTGGGAGAGAGGAGCTTATGGACAGAGAGGGCAACGTGCCCAGTGCTAGCATAATAAATTCTATAGGAAGAGCACAGAATGGCATCAAATATTGTTATATCCTTGATTGTTAATGAAGTAGTAGAGATACAAGTTTACATTACTTACACTCTTGCTGGATAGGAAGGTAGCAATGACTGTTCAGCTTCTTTCACATAATGTGATGTGGTGAAAGAAATCAGAAGTCAGTACTACTGCATATCGACTTTTATGTGATCTTGTAATTGATACTAGGTCAGACAAAAGTATGCAGTCATTACCACGCTATAGAAGATACCAACAGTAAGTACTGTGGAAAAGATTTCTGAGAATAAGAGCAGGTTCTGTTGCTACTTTAGCATACTCCTCACGTATTGTCTTGCAATTTTATAGTGGATGTTAACATAATGACCTGTACTTCCCTTTTGAAGTAGCTATTCATTCTAAAAGTCAAGGCTTCAATACTGGTGTTCACTACTTGCTGGATATTTTGTTACATGTACTTAATTTGGAGGTGGAAGCATACGGAGGAATGAATCCCATTGGATTAAGTGCAGATACTTTGAACTACATTTGAATGTCAAAGCAGAATAGGACAAGTGTTACAAAAGTATAGCAGCTGAAGTATTGGAAGATGGTTGGAATTAGTTGGTTTTTTTTTTTTATTAGTGCTTAATGTTGCTGCTATATGGAGTTGTTATAAGTACGACAGTTTTTACCACTTGTTTTAACCTTAAAAGACAATGTTGTCCTCAGAATTCGTGTACTGATAGACTACACAGAATGCTTCTGTGGTAGTAGTTTGGAAAAAAGGGATACACGGATACACTGATGTTTGTATGTAATAGCGGCTTGTGGAAATTTTTTTTTAAACAGCAAAAATCTTGGTTCAGCTCAGCTCACATTTTTCTGGGTGATTTTACAGACTAGTTTGTGACAAAGTCTGACTCAAGAATTGCTCTTCAGAGTGGATGGGAAAAATATTAATAATTTTTTTTTTTTAATTTTTACAAGTGTTTTAAATAACATATAAATGTGTTAGTTCCCACTCTGCATAAATAGGAGCCATCAATTCTATAAGAGATTGTATCAACAAGATTTTGTGTACTTGTAAATGCTTTATTTCAAATGATAGGATATATATGATACTGATAAATTAGTACTTTTGCAGTAAGGAAGTATATAACTTGAAGAGCTGTAAGCAAAATCTATTTCTTGTGCATTCAGCAAAGAAAAGTGTCATTAGATTTTCTGTTTGTTCTTCCATAGTTCTTATAGATAGAACTCTGGAGATAAGGACATTTCACATTCTGCATATGAGGCATGTAAGAAGAACGTAAGAAAAGTGCAAAGGCACTTCCATGTAGATGTTTTGTTCCATTTAGGCAGTTCAGGAAAAGACAGAAGCTGAGAGTTAAACGGATTTGTTTACCTTGGTTACACTGTTTAGAACTTACAAAATGATTCGATTCAGAGGCCACTGCTCCAGTGCTCTAAACAGTGAGGTGTACACATCACTGTAAGAGACTGAGCACTCTGATAAGCAAGATAAAGCCCTACACGGCATTTAAATTCATTTCTTTAGTAAACACAAGGTAATGCAGCTTGCAAAATGATACAAAATTGGATCCAGTCATGAGGGGGGTTTAGGGTAGAGCGGAGAAGAAAAGTGAGCTGCTGTTTTCAGTGACGGGTGGCAGGCCCTTTTTGCCCTTTGGCACTGCAGTGTGGTGAAATATGGAGAAGCATGATGTACTCTAGTTTTTCTATGGAAAAGGCAAACTTCTGTCTTTGCAGTCTGTAAGTGGGTTGACTGCTCTTTGGCTGAAGGAATCAATGCAAGGTATAAAGCTTTATTCACACTAAAGTTTTGCTTTTCTGCAGGGCAGGCTAGGGCTGCAAAATTCCAGAACCCTGTTGAATCCAGTGTTCTGGAGATTAGTCCCATGGTCGTTTACAAAGCTTCAAAAACATCTGAGAGTATTTCATTTATTTATCTTAATGCCAGTCAAGTGTGTATCCACTTGGCTAATACTGAAAAATTTTTTTATTTTTATGTGTCTATCTTCTTCCTCTCTGTTTACTGGTTGTGAATGAGAGTGATGGTGAGTCTTCAGTTAAAGCAGCAGCTTCAAGCAGATTTTTAGTAGAATTTTTCATTGCAGTACCCTGTGTGAGAACTCGCTGGATGCATGTGGACGCTGAGTGTTTAAAATCAAAATCCATTTAATTGCTTCATCAGTGTTATTTCTAGCAGTAGACATTGAAAACACATTTAGGTGGGTTTTTTTAGATACAATAGTTATACATTAAACTAGTAAGGATTTTACTATTCTATAAAATTCCAACAAACCAGTTCCATATGGAATTAAGATAGAATCACTGCAAAAATATCGAATGATTCAATGATCTCAAGAAGTAAATTTCCAGTATTTTTGTTGAACCATTAGCAAGAGAAGTACAGTTCATTAAACCTGCAGTAGTTGTGCAGTTCTGAACATTCAAAAAGTTGTCCAAAGTATATACTGAACAGTTGATTAGAACATATTTCTCATCAAATGAATGAGGCTTCACTTTCACTTTTCAGTACAGAATTGTTCTCCAGACATACTTCCATGTACTTCTATGAAAGGTATGACGGAAAAAAATCAAAGGAGATTTCCTACATGTAATATACATGAGTTTTTCATAGCCTCTTGCAAGAGCCTTAACTATATCATGAACATTTTGAAAACAACTTGTTATTTTGTTGTGCTTTCGTTTATTTTTAATAACTTCAAAATTCAGCATGGGGATAAACCACGACAATGACCACCCATCCTGTGCAGATGGTCTCCATATCATGTCTGGGGAGTGGATTAAAGGACAGAATCTTGGCGATGTTTCTTGGTCTCGGTGCAGCAGGGAAGATCTGGAAAGATTTCTCAGGTATATCATTCAAGAAAAAGAACTCTTACTGTATGTCATTTACAAATAGTTGCAATAAATATCCTGAAATAACAGGTTTTCAGTAATTTTTACCAGTTCTGTGGGAGACTTGTGTTTGTATAGCCCATCAAAATAATTTAGATCATGATGAACTATGTAATTCTTGACAGATAGATTAAAGTCTGTTTTTAGCAATTATTTGTATTGTTATATTTCATGTGTTAATGTATATGATCGTACTTATATATATATACACACACACTTTAAATATATGTAAATCTGTTTAAAATATATGAATATGGTATGTATTGAAGAATGTTGGACAGTGAATGATATATGAACATCATGTGGATTCTCTGATCTACGTTGTGCCATTCTATATCAAACTATGCAGTATAATTATGTCTTTTTGGACAGAAATTTAGTATGAGATATTTAATAGAGGAGAGTATACTTAGAAACCAATTTAAGACATTTAGTTTTACTCTCTCTCTTAAATAGGATCTGTTCCCTAAAGGTCTGTTCCTTTATTAAATTTATGTATCTGTTGCGAAGTTACTTGTGACAGTTAAGCAGTCCTGAAAAGGCGTACTTCACAACACTGGAATAGTTAGTAAAAGTTAGATGTGTCAGACACATTTGTACTGAATCTAGGCAGAAATCAAAACCATGACTTGGTGCTTTAATAGGTTTAAGTATTTTTACATATTTTTTGAGAAAAAGTTTTTTGAGAAAAGTTAAATTTCTGGCTACCAGCTCAGAGATGTATGTATTTTTAAATGTAGATATAATCTGAAGTGATTAACCTGAGGTCCTGCTAGTGTGAAAACTAAGTTACACAACTGCCTAAGCATTATAAGCTGTCTACATTTTTATAATTATTTCAATCTCTTTCCAGACCTTAATCAGTTAAGTAAATTTTGCACTAAAATGCTGTCCAGTGCTTTCTTGAAAATCATATTATAGCTGATAAATTATATTGTCTTTCTATAAATGTGCAACATCAGACTGCACTATTAACTAATATCAAGTAAGCCATATTAATTTAATGAGTCATTTCTCTGAATGACAGCCCAGTGCTGGTGAATAAAAGCATCATAAGAGTCCACATTTTTCTGATCTCAAATGTGTGTTTAACTTGGCATGACAATCAGACTCTTTAGGATTGCTCAGTGTATGAATCTCTGCATATTGCCAGGTCAAAGGCCAGTAACTGTCTGCTACAGACGAATCCTCAGAGCCTCAATTCTGTGATTATTCCCTCCAAGCTCCCAGGAATGACGTACACTGCAGATGAACAGTGTCAGATTCTGTTTGGACCAACTGCTTCCTTTTGCCAAGAAATGCAGGTAAGGATGGGTGTATACTTCAGAAAATACACCTGCCAGCTTTTATTTTCTGTGGGAGATATTTTTGTGCCTGTGTTTGAGAGAAAGAGAACGTGGCACCTTTGAAACAAGAAGTTTGCACTTTGCTTTCCAAAGCTAATATGAACATTTTGTTTATCTTGCAAGGCCTGCTTTGGATCTCCAAACATCCCAAATCATGTTCTATCATAGCATACCACTGATATGTTCCTTTTACTGTAGAAATAGCAAATGTCACAGTATGAAGTCACCTCGTTGCAGCAAATGGAATATTTGCAATTTATTCCAGTGGGACGACCAGATTTTGCATGTACGTTCCGTTTCATTATGGTTTTGGTATTGAACCTCCATATCTGACCTTCAGTAAAGTATGCTGTGTCTGTGCAAGCTCCAAGGGAGAATAGTGGTTTAGCTGGTCTCTCTACCACTGAATGTATCCTGCCTCCCAGCGGGTCCCCTGTGAGCCCTGGCAGAGCTGTGCAGTGCCATGGCGAATAGGAGTTCCAATACTTAAGTGGGTTTGCTGACATTGCTTCATGCCGTTGCATGAAACAGTGGCATTGTATATTAACCTTGAAAAGACAAATTAACAAAGTGGAAGAGGTCCTAATAATTTTATGGCCTAATACTAGTAGACGTCTGATTGAAGAAGCATTTAAAGAATGGTTTTAACAGAGAAAAAATGTTCTTCTTTAATGTCAACAGGACAGGTGCTAAACATGTTGGATGCCCTTGAGAAGGTAACCAAGACAAGAAGGGCAGATGATATTACAATGCATAAAGAGCATGGAGTATAGGTTGGTAGAACAGGAGCTAGGTGGAACTGTGAAATAAAATTTCATCAGAGTCAAAATGGACAGATAGCCTGGAAAGGTCAGGAGTATTTAATATGAAAGCATAATTCCGTACTCCTTTAGTTCTTCAGCTCTGTTCATCTTTCCAGCTTGGACACGGTGCTCTTTCTTTAGTGAGTTTCAATGAGAGTAATCTTTATCCTAAAGATTCTTAAAGGAAACATTGCAATATATGTATGACTACCACATGCTGAGAGTTGCACAGCTGAAAAAAAAAGGAGCTGTAGATTACTGGTTATTATTTTAACTGTCTTATTGAAAACATTTTCACTATGAGAAATGAGCAGTAGAACTCAATGTAAAAATTCTACAAGTGTTCTTAATTACTTCCAAGTGCTTTTTTCATGAATTGCAATCTGTTTCTTGTTTTTTAGTACTTTGCTTTCAATTAAAAGATGTGATTTGGGTTTCTCCTTCTCTAGAAACCCACTTTGAACAACAAAATGGTACAGCATTAGCCCATTATTTCTTCTAGGTCTTCTTTAGAGGGTGAAAGAATTTAAAAAGTAATTGAAGTGTTAGTCAAACCTGGAGACTTGCTGTTGCATAATACATTTATATGCTTTTCATTTCTCTGGGGACTTCCCCTCCTTTAATACCCTTGTGTTTATTTCTAAGTCAAGCATTTAAATTCCGGTAGCCAAGTGGTCCCGTGCCTGTTGTGTTTCATTCACAGATGCAGTGAATATTCTTCTCTCGGCGTCCTAACTCCAAGGTTTCTTTGGCTTTCATTATTATTTTAGAAGCGTTATGAAGTCAAATCCAGTTAACGCTACCCTGGTAGTCTTCAACTGTTTGCACAGAGAGTACTTAGGCTCTGGCTGCTGGTACCTAATTTCCATTTCTAATAATTTTCAATCATTTTCTCCTCTTCTGGCATTTTGTATGTAAGAGGACACATTTCCGCTAAATCACTTATCACCCTTTTTTTCCCGCTTACTGGATCATTACTTTTTATTAAAATGGTTAGTTTAGGAAAACTCCTATTAAATATTAGTATTAAGATACCATTGCAACTTAAATCCAAAGATATGTGGGCTTGCTTTAAAGAAAGAACCTAGTAATGATGCAAGATGATACAAAAGGCCAGTGATCTTTTTAACTATTCTATTTTCTGACAAACTGCAATTTAATTTTCAGTTTTCTTCATAAACCAAGTCTATTCCTTGATAACGTTATGGTCTTAACAATAAGAAAAAGAGAACGTGGTAACAGTTTCTGAGAAGAGAGCAAGGGGAAGAACCTTCTGCAGTTGCACCACCGTCCTCTGCAAAACTGATAGCCCAGAAATGTAAATCATATAAGAAAATGCTGAACCACAAAATTTTTGTAATGCATCTTTAAGAGCTTTGTACCTATTATAAATTACATAAAAATTAATAAAAGACACTGAGGACAGAACTGAGAAAATCTGGTGAGGACACAGAGGCAGAAGAGAATTTCTTCAAAGCTCCGCTGCCAACCTCTGTAAAGTCACCTTGTTGGTTTTTGTCTGCGTTCTTCTGTCTGGAAGCAAAATTTATACTCCCACCTTCCCCACAACAAAAAAATCCAAGAGATTTGATCCTCAGACTGTAGACCTGAAGAACTAGTTGCAGCAAGCTTAGACACTATATTCAGATCTCCTTTTTTTGTTCCCTGCTGTGGGTCTGAAACAGCTCTTCTGTTAAGGAAGTTCCCAGTATCCTAGTTCAATTAAATAAGCTTTCTACCGTGAAGAGGAAACTCAGAGCAATGGATAGAACACAGCCCAAAGGATAAGAAAGCTGTCCTGCTCTTAAATATGTTTCTGCTATGTATGAAGAGAAAGAAGAAAAAAAAAAAGATGTTGCAATTTAAATTGGGCTAGAACCAAGCTATATAAATGTTCCAGCAATCCTTCATGAGTTCTCATACATGGACTGTGCAACAACAACATTGTCTTACTGCAAAGTGCTGTTAGTCAGTAGCTAATGTTATCATCTCCCTCTGAAATATGAGGATGTTACATGGAAGTAACAAGTATGTTGAATTTAACCTACCAAATAATTGAATTTTACATGTTGTGAAGGTGATTCAAAGTTCACTGTGTTGATTGTGCAGATTATTGTGGCTGCCAGTAGAGAAGTCAACATTTAGAAGACTTTTCTAAATTCGATACGTATTTCATTAGTTGTAGTATTAATTTATTAAAATCATTATTTTATTATACATTGGCAACCACTGAATTTTCCATGAAATCCAAAATACTTTCTTTTATCTCTGTATACTGTCTTCTACTCTGCCAATAACTGGCAGTTTACTGTGGTTACAGTTGTTGTCCACAAGCCAGGAAATGAGAGAGAAACTTACTCCTTGAAGGGTCATTTAAACTTCAGTAAATCCAACAATTTATAGCCCAAGATTTCTTGGATACATTCTACTTGCTGAACAGTTCGTAACTGTAACTATTTAAAAGATAAATTATGAACTATGTCAGAGTCTTACATCTTTTGTGACTGGAAGGTAATTTGATGACCAGACTTCCATGCAGTCTTTTGCATTAAGCAAGTATGTTTCATATATATCAGCTATTCGACTAAGAAAACAATTGAGTAATGATGGAAAATAATTTTCTTAATGATCTAAAAATAATCTACAAATATCAGTGGTACAATCAATAACGCATTTCTGCTGAGATGTAATTTTCTACAAATGTTATTACTGAGCAGCACTTTGGGATAATTTGCAGTCACGTTATATGTCAGCCTCTGAGAAACACTGCAGATGCCAATGATTTGCCCTTGCTATCAGGATTCCTCTTTATGATTTAATGGCTAAAGCAAAGGCCTGAAGGACCATTGAGGGCCTACTCCTGTATTTTCCTAAGTGAGCCCCTCCCACTGCTCTTTCATGAATGGTGTCCAGACTTGATTTTTTCCTTTTAATCCTTATTTCAAAGACTTCTTTTCTCATACCCTAAGCAAAATTTATAGAGCCTGAGAAAAGTGTGAGTGGATCTCAGAGTACAAGATTTATACCGTGTCGCCATGCTTATCTTGTAAGGGAGCCAAGTTTGCTTTTATACCCATGATGTCTCACACAAGAATCAATTAGACCCTAACATTGTTTCATGTAACAGATAGTGAGATCATGGCCCAGAAGTAGTTCTTGATGATTAAATGTGATTTTACAATTTGACAATTGAATATAGTTGTTGAACTATTAAATCTTGGCTTTTAAGATTAAAGTCCAGGATGTGAATGCTATCTAGTCAGTTCCACTAAAACAATTCTTGTCATAACACAGCTGTGATCTTTGCAAAGAAGTAGGAGCCATGTTATATTTCATAGTGATTTTAAGGCATTTCAGGGAAAGATCACAATGAAAAGAAAGTAAGTCATGGAAATAATATAGCCCTGCTGGAATATCTGTCCTCATCTCCACAACCACGCTTTAAACAATCTTGACTTTACACAAATACAGTTCTGAAATGCTCCTTTTGTCTGTGGTCTTTCCTCTCAATTGGACCCTCTTTCCAGATGCATTTATGATTGGAAAAGCATCCTTCTGATGCATACAGACCTGCCTCCCTCTTTTCATTAAAAAAAAAAAAAAAAAAAANAAAAAACCAAACCAAAAAGCTGGAATGGCCTCTGCTATTTCTGTAGTACATTGTGACTTTCATGTTGTATTTTACTAGCTTTTGCTGTTAAAGACTTGCGATTAACACATTTTTTCAGAAAAAAAAAATCCTTTGTGTGTGCTTGGCAATATTTTGTTTTACAGTGTACACACAACAAAATGTTTCACAGATTGTAAATAGCCTAATATCACAAGTGTATGTTTATAATCTCCAATAATTCTTCTTCCCTTGGCTAGTCTAAAAAACAACATGGCTGCTGAACTGTGTTTATGATAGATAACTAGTAAACCTCTGTGAACGTTAGCTGTCCTGATTTTGACTGAATGAAACTTTCTCCCCAGGGGAGTAAACTTCTGGTTTAGAAGTTTGTGCTCTGGTTTTGGAACAACTGTAATATTGACACTGGCTTCCAGATTTCTGTTACTTTTCAAATCAGTCTTAATCTGCAGCATTGCAGGTTGCTCATGAGAAAAACAAATTGTTCATCAATTTTTTTTCCCCAGTCACATGCAGAAATCCCCAAATATCAAAAATTGAATGATAACAGTAATCTCTATTTCTCTTACTTCTACAGCAGAAGTACAATCTGAAGAGTAACTAAAGAGTCTGTTTGTGATTTGACTGAAATGGAAAGCACAGAAAAAAACTTAGAAGTCATCCAGCAATTTTAGTAATTCCATAACTCCATTTTCTTGGGTTTGGGGAATCTCAAAGTCTAGGATGGAATATTATAGTAATATTGAATGGTTATTTTGAAAAATTGTGAAGTGAGTGTTTAGTGAGTGTTTTTAGAATTACAGTTCACTTAAGGCTCAAGTGTTTGGGGGGATTTAGGTTCATAAGGAGGTGGTATACAAGTATTTGCAGAAACATGCAGATGTGTACAAAGCACATTAACAAGTCAAGCATCTTGATTTGATTTACTTCATTTACTTTACACAGCTCAAGTGCATCTGTGTGCTCATGTACCCAAATCCTTGTCAACCTGACTTCACGTCTTCCTAAGTATAGAAGACTTGTTTGTGGATTTGTAAGGAAAGAACTGTAGGTTTGTTCTCAGCCAGTCCACAGTAATATGCTAGTGAACTTAAGCACAAGATAAGAGTGTTTAGGAATAAAACAAAAAGGATGACATACTTTAAATGTGATGACATAAAGGAAAATTTGACTTTATTTTTTGAAAACTTGGATGGCTTTTCCTCAAATGTAGTCATTGACAAATGAAGATTTAGGGATATGAAAAAAAAATGTTTGAATTAGGAACATTAAATTAGCATATATTTTTGTGCAGTTGCTCCAAAAATTCTGTCATTTCTGTCATTTCATAGTTGGTATGGAAGCACTTTGTCATTAACATCTGATATTCTGTCTCATCTACATTGTTTTCTAAAACTGGCCCAGAAGAATAAATTCTCTATCTCCCTTTAAAAAGAACAGAAATTACGGTTTTGTACTTCAAAAAGGCTTGTTAAAATTATCCAGGAACAGGACAGGACTTCTATAGCTCTATGTTAGCATATGCATAGGCTAACTGTTGTCTTGTTAGTTCAGCTTCAGCACGAAACTGTTACAGGACGGATTAGGAGTGAGTCTGACTGCTGCCATCCCTCCTCTTGTTTCTGTGCAATGCTTCAGACCTGTACAATCTTTGACTTTTTTTGAAAGCTGATGTTACAGGCATTTTTACATGCAAGACTCCCACTGGAACTGTCCTGTTCCTTGGTTCAGACACAATCTTTTGTTGACTTATGTTTCCTGTGCTGTAAGACTTTTTTCAAGGTAGCATAAGATTTATCACACATTTTTCATGCATAGTGCAAAAGGCACAGAGACTCTTACTAGGTTTACCAATGTAACAAATCATTTCGGTCAGAAAAAGAATGTCTTCTGGCAACCCTGTTTTCAAAAAAACAGCTGATCTTTATCTTTTATCCTCCCTGCAACCCACCCCCCTTTTCTGATCCTTCTTTCCCCTCTTTAGGGGTGTTATACCTATTTGGGGGGAATCAGTCTGCACATGCAATAACATTCAGGCCACAACTGAGCCCCACGTGTCCTCTGTTTGCTTCCACCCAGTTTACTGGTAAGGGGGGTGGGTGGGGTGGGGGGGTGGGCAGAAGGGCAAGACAGCAG
>RSEF01000031.1:43459811-43475532 GCA_003993805.1 Himantopus leucocephalus | reverse complement strand
GGGCAGAAGGGCAAGACAGCAGGAGGAATGAAGTCATGACTGAAAACCATGGGAGAGGGAGCACTTCTTAGAGGAAAATAGGGAAAGCTGCCTAGGAAATTTGGGGACATGTGAGCCAGCATAATTCAAGGATGTACTTTCCTTCAAAGAAGGTAAAACCGTCTTGTTCTGATGCTTAAGAGGGACAGAATAAGCAGCTTTTCTTTCCATCTCTGAAATTCACTACTAACTAGTACCCCTCTCATCTCCCTTGTCTTCTTCTTCCCAGCCGAAATGTTTCATACTGATTCATCAGTTTACTTTGTGTCTTCTTTGTGAATATCACGTTTGATTGCTTTTTGAGATATTTCTAGAGGAAAGAATGAATTCTAGAGAAATTATGAGTCATTGGAAGAGCATATGATAGCAGCAGTCGCTGGGATAGTATGAACAAGGGGGATTTGGAAGTCCTAGAGAAGCCTCAAAATCTCTTACAAAGATGTTTTTACAAAACTCCTGTGAACATAGTTCTGTGCAGCTGCACAGACTCATTAGTTCCTGTATATGGGAATGGACTCATTTTAAAACTTTGGGGTTTGTTGCTAGTGACAGTGCTGTTTTTCTCTGTTTCACATCAAATGAATAAGCACTAAATAAAAAGTAAAAATATGATTAATTTTTAAAATAATTCCTAGAAAGCTCACACCTCTTCTAGTCTCTGGGGGAGTGCTTCTGAGCAGTGGACACTTCACATCATGGGGAAAAGTTGTCCCTATGTGCTTTGACAGATCTGCTGTATGCAAAGACCGTGACCCCTAGGGTTAGACTTAAAAGGGTTCTTCTCTATCAACATACGAGCTTGAGTTGTTCCACATGTCCGTGATGAGTAAAAGTCTAAGCAGAATCTGCCCACTTTTGTTTTTGTGCATCTTTAACCTGTCTTTAAACATAGTTCAGTACCGTCAAACTGGTAACTTTATAATAACAATAGTGGACTGCATGCAGAAACTAATTTTGCATAAGATATTGTGCTTACCTGTGTGTTTGGTTTTCAGCATGTCATTTGCACTGGGTTGTGGTGTAAAGTGGAAAGTGAGAAGGAATGCAAAACTAAACTGGATCCACCAATGGATGGAACAGACTGTGACACTGGAAAGGTATGTTTCTGTTGGAAAAGTAATATAAATTATATTGAACGCCTAACAGCCAAGGAAACAAGCTGTTTAAACAAGTCTTTGCACTCATTTAAAGTTACTGTTTCCCTCAATTTTCATAAAATTCATACATCTATAGTTCAATGTATTGTATGTTATATATTATATAATATAGAGACGATAAAAAGTACACTTCCCTAAAAACATTGAATTTAAAAAAAAGTTAAGCAAAGCCACAGATGTTTTAAAGCCTACACTGCTTTATTGCAATTTTGTTCAGGTTTTGTATCCTATTTATGAATGGAATTCCATTGTTGCACTGCTTACCCTAAACAGAATCATAAGCTTTCAAAGGTACAAAGTTCTCAGTTCTAATTTAAGATTTAGAAATAGTCACATCAAAGGAATCAGAGGATCAGGAATCAAAGGATACAGATTTGTGATAAAATATTTCAGGATAGGCTTTATAAAGACGTTTATAGTGTCAGTGCATGTAAGAGGGTGATAAATGTCATTAAAAGCATGCCATCGAAGAGAAATTAAATGGTCACCTGAAGTCAGACTCATATTAAATGTCCTTCAAGAGCTTTCCTGTTTGAATAATCTCTGTCATCTCTGTATATAACTGTAAATGAAGATAAATAACCTCAAACAGGTAACAGAGCAGGAGCATGCATATATCTTGGGATTTTCATGATATTGTGCTGACAGCAGTCTCCCACGGGAGTAATGTGCGCTTTGAATCATATTGCATTCACCAGGACTGTCATCATCCCCCTAAAAAAATAAACAAATCAATTGAGTAAGATAAAATGTTAAGATAATATCATTTTACATACTAAAGGAAAAACAGGCTTTATTCATTTTCATATCTCTAAAATAATGACATTTGCTGTGATCTTTTGATTCTGATAATTGTGTGTCATTGATATTCTTTCTTAAGTCAATACCTGGTGAATGAGGAACATTTCTTTTGTTTGATGTCACATTCTTTATGTTGAGACTGGCGTGCCTGTGGTATGGAATAAGAAAGCGGCACTTCTTACTAAGACAACCCAGAATTTTTCATTGTGAAACCATCACCATCCTGAACCGGGCACCCAAAATTGGTGTGCATTTTGTGTATTAATGTCTGACTTGCAAAACGTGAAATAGCAACTCGTTGCAGAGGACTCATTCTAACTTTATACTTGTGGGAGCATTATGACATGGTAGTGACGTGAGTCCTGGGGAAGTCCAATGAGGAAGGCAACACCATTTTCTTTATTGTAGATCTTAGCTAGTAGGGAGCAAAAAATTAGTAAGGGTAAGACAAAGTACTGATTCTAATTAGAACAGCTCATTGAGCTTGTGCCAGGCTACAGAGATACCTTATTTACATCTAGCAGTAAAAAACTAAGCAGACATCACTGAAACATTTCAGAGGATTAGAGGGGATTATTATTCTTGTTTACTTTATTAGCTGTCCAAGATTAGCTTCAGATTACACAAATCACTGGCTTTGTTTTGTTTTACTTATATTGTAGAGGTGGAGTATTGTTGTCTTGTTCTCCTCTTAGAATCTTAGGAAGTGATGGAAATGTCATTTGCATAGCCTGTCCAACTTGGTTGTTTTTTAAGCCAAGGATTTATAAGCATCTTTCTGACTGTACATAAGGCAGATGCTATCACTAGAGAAAAATCCATTTTGCCTATTATATCTGAAGGAATATCTTGAAATAAATATGAGCATTTTTGGTCTGAAATATCCAAGGGCATTACAAAATTTATAGTTTCTGATTACAAATCCAGTATAATGATGGAGCCATGCTATGTGAAGACTTTTAAAAGTCATAATTATACAAGCATAATTATTCCATCATTGTAATGCCATGATTTAAGAGAGAAAATTAAGGTCAGCTGATCAGTGAAGACCGGTTTGAAACTGCAGTTGAAGTTTAAGATCACCCGACAAGGGTTTAGCACAGAGACTGCAAGCAACAGAATTGTATTCTAAAAGTGACAAAGCCCTTTATTGACTGCCTTAATGACATGTTTTGTTTTGCTCAAAATATGAGACTTCTTTATGAACTCTATCCCTTAATAACAGTAATTCACCAATAATTTAGAGTGCAAAAAAGAAATGGGTTAAATTACTGATGTTAATGACATTAAGTGTTCATTGTCTACTTTTAGCCTTATTGCTTTGCAATTGCTGAAATTTCATAATACATGGGACAGATATTCAGCTGGTATAAGTTGATAAAGTACTAGTTTCTGCAGAGTTATTATGATTTATACCAGATATGGACATAGGTTACAGAGTATAACGATAGTGATTGGATAGTTTTTGAGTGAGAAATTGCAGTTGTCTTGGATAACGATATATGCATACAAGATTATTGAGGTGATTATTATTATTTAAATAAATGCCAGAAATTCTCTTCAATTTCTCAACACTAGCTTATTGAGGCTTCCATTCTCTCTTTGACTAGAACTTGTGAATAAAATCTTATTTTCTCTATTACTTGCAATATATCCTTCTATTGAAATTGACACTGGATAATGAATGACAATGCAGTTCCTGCAAGTTATGTGGGAACTGTAATAGTGAACCAAACAAATCCTGAGAAGAGCCCCAAACACTGTGCTGTGATCGTCTGTGCAGTTCAGCCGGAGGATGATCCCCGCAGGGAGTTTGGGCTGGACCCGAAAGTGCTTTCCTAGGCAGTGCCCAGGCTCAAATGAAGGGAACAGCATGGTCTGGGGACCATTTCCTCCAGGCCATTCCAGGAGGCGTTCTTCATTGGGAATGAACTTGTGCTGAAACTTCTTGACAAGAGTTGCGCCTGCTCCTTGACCACTGAGCCAGAGAAAAGTCTCTGGCTGTTGTATATACTAGGATAGGAAAAAAAGCTATGGGGAACAAAACAAAAAAATATTCTTGACTCATATGAAAACTATGTATTAAACAAAATGTTTATGTTGCACTTCCTGTGTGCTTGTGGAGCAGTGAATTGTTTTGCATATGGCTTGATTTATTGACCTAAGAGCTGAATTTTCACCTAGTGGTGTAAGGCTGGAGAGTGTATCAATCGGACCTCTTTTGCGGAGCATATGGAGGGGGAGTGGAGCGCATGGAGCACTTGTAGCCGTACTTGCAACACTGGAATCAGCAGTCGACAACGCAAATGCCCTGGGTAAAAACAATTTCAGGTTTCCATTGCTGTTCATCAGAATATCCAAACAGAATTTAAATCTTATGAGTATAGAAACCCATTAAGATATAGTTGTCCTATATATAAGCAATTCATTTTTTAGAAATGCTGGAAAACACTTAGGAGAATAGGTATTTCAGGGTTTTTTATTGCATGGTAACACTATTTTTCCTCTTTTCTGCTTCTGTCAAAAGCTTAGGTAATATTAATGGGAGAATGCAAATTTCTTTTTAAGATTTGCCTGAAGAAGCAACAGAAAATTAAATTTGTAATTTTTGACTTGCAGAGCATCAGTGTGTAATTCTAGCCTTTCAGTTTTTTGCTGGAGAAAATTGACTTCTGTCTCATCTGGAGAGCCAAGGAATTGCACCTTTTAGAAGGAGATCTTTCTACCAGTTTCACAGACATTTAGATAGAATATCTGGAAACAACATTTAGATTCCATATGTTGTGAAAATGAAAACCTTGTGCTGTTGGGGATAAAGGGAGTTTTACCATTGACTTGAATGCAATCTGTTTCACCACATATCAGTGGTCATCTAGAAGATGCATTCCTTTTAATTACTTGGCACCATATTTTTCTTCCATGGGTCATTTATACACCAAGAGAAGAAGAACAAATAGGCAGAGAAGTGGGAAAAGAGTAGAGCTGAGTAATGCAAACAAGCGTAGAGAAGACTAGACTAGACTAGACCAAAGTAGCATAAGGTAAGGTAAGGTAGGGTAGGGCAGGGCAGGGCAGGGCAGGGCAGAGCAGGGCAGAGCAGAGTAGATGATTTAGGAAAATAATATAACAAAAGGGGGAAATTAAGAAAGGTGAAAGACAATATGACAGAATTGGGGCAAAAAATGATGGCAAGAAAGACGGATTAAAAAAAGATGTTTGCATAAAGAAAGGTGAGAAAAATCGGATATGGCTGTACAAAAGCATGGTAGTTTAACAGGAGCCTTATATATGCAGAATGCTTTCATATTTCCTGCCATCTGAACGCCACTTTCAGCTGTATGCCTAAAAGCTATTTCTAGAATTTAGGGATGTCTTAATTTCGCTTTCATTCATTCATTTTTCCAGGCGAAGTTCCAAATAATTAGCTCCAGTTTCTGCAGTTTGCTATTCTTTTGCATTTGTTCATTAGGACCTGCAAGCACAACTGGAGAGACCAAAAAGAATCAAAGCATGTTGTCTGAACTTCACAACACCACACTTGTAAAAAAGGAGAGGTAGCAAATCTTCAGATGTTATTTCCTTTCAGTGGCACCTTTGGCTCAGTCCAGCTAGAGAAAATATCACCTGAACTAACTGCAGCCGAGATTCTTCTTGCTGAATGCTCCTACTAGTCCTAGTGCTTCTTTGAGGCCAAGTATAAATTATGGGTTAGCACCCAAGACTCTTGATATGTAATGTAATCAGTACAAACAGAAGGCAAACATGTTTTGTTCTGTGACTCTGATTTTTTGTGGGTGATTTCTTAATGTTATGTCAACAGAAAGTCTGCTATTTAAATTAAATTTGTGTATAGCATAAATAAACTGCGCTATAAGATTGACCAAACATTACCAACAATAAAGCATGATATTTATGCCATCTTTTCCAGTTCAGGCCTTGAAGGAGAGTGTCACGGTCCTATGATGCAGTATAGAGTATGTGAAAATCCTTCCTGTCCTGCTGGAGTGCCTGCCTTCAGGGACTGGCAGTGCCAGGCTTTCAGTGTCAGATCTTCGTATCAAAAGCACATGCACCAGTGGCAGGCTGTCATCGATGATGGTAAGTATAAACCATCTCCCACATTCTTATCTTCTGCTCATATGGCTTATAGCTTCTTGGTATTGTTGTAGATTAAGAAAGGTACGGTAAAAACAAAAGCAAACAAAAAACCAAACCCCAAGCCCAGGATTTTTGGTAAGCCATTTTTATTTCATAGACCAGATCTGGTGGTATTTTCACACACTCTGGAATCTTTTGTTTTATATTCCTGTTGAATTTGTCCTTCTTGATATGTAATGACTACATTTGGTCCTCTCTAGACAGAAATGTAATATGAAGTGACTCAGAAATACAGCTTTCTAGAGGAATGGTGCATGATTAAGCATGCATGTATCAGTTATACTTCTACCTACAAAGCCAAAAAGACAATAAAGGTATTGTGAGCTTCTATTTTTGAGGAAGGAGAGAGCACTTTAAGCTTAACACTTGAGTATTTCACATACCAGTGTTTGATTCTGGCAGAAATCCATGTGTAATGCATATTGCAAACTTAGATAAGATTTCTGTAAATCCTAACAGCTACTGCATGCAAAGTCCTGGCATACTGCATGCATACTTCTGCGTAACAGACATGCTTCAATACCGTATCATTAGGAGCATGCTTAAGTAGGAGCATAGTACGCCGAACTTATAGTATCTGTAAAGATACTGTAAAGATACTGTTGGCGTAAAATATCAGCAACTAGAAAACAAAACATTCTACCCAAGTTCTTGCTAGGACTGTGAACAGTAGCTGCCATTCCACTGAATTTTCTCTGAGTTGTCCTGGTGTAATTTATTTAATAATAATAATAAAAAAGAAAACAAGAAAACAACAGAAAAACTTAAGTTGTGAAAACAGTAAATTTGAGAAATTAACAAAATCAGAGCAACTGGTGATAAAGAAGAGCATGGAATGACTATTAAGTAGTTCATTATTGCCATTTATATTTAAATCTTTAAACAAATTATCAGAAACCATTAGACAGCATAGATTTTAAGGGAACTGTTTTGCTGAATCCAGAAAAATGTGAATTTATTATCAAGAACTTATTTTAATATATGTCTAGGTAAACAAGTTTTTTTTTCTTCTAAGCCTTTTCTCTAGGTGCCAAAGTGTAAACTTGTGAGACTATTTTCATTAAGCTCGTATGTTAGCTCATTTTATAGTAAGAACTCTCTCCAGCTATTTTATAGGTGCTTATCTAGTGAACTAGTTTTGGTTTGTTTTACTAAATTTCATTTTAGCACAGGAACACACGATTTATATTCCAGTGCCCACGAATGTTTCCTGGAACTGTTTAATTTACTAATAAAAACGCACTCCAGGAATCTAGAAGTCAGTATGAAGTCAGAGTGGTGTAGATTGTGTCCAAGTGAAATCTGTTTCAAGTTCAGGATTGACTTTATCCTTTCAAAAATCTGCAACAGATTTAGGAAGAAGTTCTGAGTCAGTACACTTGCGAATAAAGATATGAAAAAAATCATGTACTTTTGTACTCAGTTGACCACTGAGAGGAGTCTTATTTTATTTTATTTGGTATTACTTTGGCAGTGGTGAAGCAAACTTCATTATTTATAAATGATGACCATTAGGAATACATGTATACATAGGATATTATTACTTTTTTGTTCTCTTTCAAAATTAGAAATGATATGCAGAATGTTTTAGAAATGTAGTAGAAATTTTCCTGACCTTGGTGAAGATGTTAGAAAAAATGTGTTCAGCTATTTGTCTTTTTTTTTTTACGTGGACTTTGTAAATCCATGTATTTTTTTTCCCAGGGTGTTTCAGTTACTTCATTTCTTTTCTCTCTGACCTTCATAGTTAGACAATCTGGGAAGCGTTAAGTTTCTTTTTTAATCAAGATTTATGATCTGCCAAAAATACAGTAGAATGAAAGTGTAGATTACAACCAAAATATTCCAACAGCTATAATGTGTATATTCTTAATTGCAACAATGAACATGACATGAGTACTATGTAGGCCAAGTTTATAGCTTGGCCAGTATGCTCTAGCAGGAAAAAGAACTCGAGTTTTTCAAACAGATGAGAAAAGGATCAAAATCTTTTTTTTTCAATGTATCTAAGCTAACTTGTTAGGCTAACATAGATTCATGCCACACAGATAAACAAATAGCAGTTTTAAAAATAATGTTTATAATAATTCTGTATTTGTTAAGTGACCTTTCATCAATTTAGTATTCTTTTCCATCAATTGCTACTACAGAAAAGCCATGTGCCTTATTCTGTTCACCGGCTGGAAAGGATCAACCTGTTCTTCTAACAGAAAAGGTGATGGATGGGACTTCATGTGGCCAGCATGGGTTAGATGTCTGTGCAGATGGTAGATGCCAGGTATGATTTACTTGTTTTGAACCTGGATAGACAGGCACACGTATGGAAGCATGTACATTTGTTACGTGTATGTGTTATTTCTCTGATAGTATGTTGCAGTATGCGTGACCAAGACTGAATGTCTCTTTTTGTATCATATTAAAATATTTTAAACAAATTTCACTTAGTGCAACACAGTATGTGAAGCAGCTGAATGGTTAGCTCAGGGAATATCTATCAGTGATGATAAGGATGGTTATAACAAACTGCCGCAGAGTGGAAAATCAGTACAACTGATTTCATCTTCTAAGGGAAGCCTCAGCTTTCAAAAAGTTGGGAAATTTTGCCAGTCACAGAGCAGGAGGGCCTGTGGGGTGTGTGTTGCAGAGTGGCTCAGAAGTGGCAGAGGTCCCAGGGGGGAGGTGAGAACGCAGTTATGTCCTTCTTGGAGAGCAGCTGGTAGAGTTAGCCAACCCTATGGGAAGAGTGAATGCAACAATCTACATAAAATCGTGGAAAAAATATTATGGAAGGGATCTCTGCACATGAACTAGTGCAAACTTCATTCAGAGCAGGGCTAGATCATGTTGGTTAGGGCAGCTTGCCAAAGGGTGAGATGCCCACTGGTAAAGGCAGCTTTATGGAAAACATGGCCTGTGTCTCAATGGCTTTATTTTCTTCTCCCACAGAAATTTGGCTGTGATGGCATATTAGGATCTCTGGCTCGTGAAGATCATTGCGGTGTATGCAATGGTAATGGAAAGTCGTGCAAAGTTATTAAAGGTGATTTTAACCATACCAGAGGAGCAGGTAAGTCTGTTTATTTCAAATACTCACAAAACCACTAGCTGTATGATTACTTTGAGCACTGGGAACTTTAAAAAGCTATACTACCTAAAATTCAGATCTACTTTTTTTAAGATAAAAAGACATTTAAGGTAAGAATGCATGAGTATTTTTAAATGTAATTGTTGCAAAGTTATTTCAAGTTGTTTCAATTATAAAATTAAGGAATTATTTTAATTTGTCTTCCATTAAGACACATCATTATTTCATAGAAGAGCCTGATTTTTAAAAAATCTGTGAAAAAATTATATTTTTAGTAAATAAATGAACTGTAAATTCTTATAATGTTTAGATTCATTAGTGTTCTTCAAAATAAGTATCCAAATTATGATGTGTTACCTAAAGTAACATCATTAAACCAAGCCAGGCAATGGGAGAACATAAAGCCGAATGTGTGAAGAAGTCTTGTATCTTTTCATTATTCATTGTTTTGTACTAATAATAACATATGATAAAAAGCAAATAGATTTTCTGATGCAGAATGAACACGAGATTTTCAAACACTGCTGTGATGTGTTCTTTGAATGAGAATAATTGACTGGCTCCAGTACAATAGTGTTGACAGAAGAGAGGATTGAAATCCTAATAATGTGTGCTATGCACCATGTACACCTTCTCTCCAAGAAAAGTCTTTTCCTTGAGACAGCGTTTGGCCATTTGTTTGCCATTACACTTTCAGTTTCTTGAGTAGAAAATGTGCAGAATTTCAAGACAGTAAGTAAATCACATCAAAAAATACTGTAATTAGAAGCAGACGGTGTATCTTTGAAAAATCAAGGACTTCAATCCATTAAAGACTAAAGTATAGTACTTAAAAAAAAAAGTTAGGCATAGTCTTCAGATGTTTATGTCTCGCCCTCTCTTAAGCTGAAGGTAATGCAGAGCAGGGATCCCAAACCACAGATGAGTTCTGGAGGACTACAACATCAAAAACTACAAAGAAGGTGGCTGCTAATAGAAATTACAGTGTGTCAGCTCTCTTTCATAGCCAATGTGAATATCCACACACTTTCAAGTCTATTCAAGGTTGTCTCACTCCACAATATTGTGGTATTGCCCTCTAAACAACTGTGTAAGTTATTCTCATTCCCAAGAAACTGGACAGTCAGCAATACTTAGAAAGCGTTACCAGCGCTTAAGGAATATAAAGATAAATAATGCTGCTTTGCAGCAATTTAATTTTCATGTTTCAGGACTATTGAAAAGGCTTGTAAATACTCAGCATTTTGTTATACAACATTACATAGCTACACAGAATAAAAACTTGGTTTATTGTCCACTTTTTGAAGTTCACATGAGTAATCTAAAATATGTTTTTATTTATTTATAACATTCCTGCTTGCATCATGTTTTTCACCTGCGTTGTCTTTTCACCCTTTTTCACTTAAAGCTCAACAGCATGTCTTAGTCCCACACTTTAGGGAACTAATTGTAATATAAATCAAATAAATAAAGAGTAGTCTTCAAAACTAAAGCCATTCATAACAGGTTTTGAATGTGTTAAATCAAGAAGAGGGAGATGGAGCACAAAATATTAAAAAATAAAAAACAAAGCCAAAAACCAAACAGTGGGAGGATGTTTGGCTTTTAGTGCCATATCATTTGACTCTACATGCTGAGTGAAGTTGGATTTCTTTTGTGGTCATCTGGTGGTGGTGATGACACTAAACTAATTGGCCAGAGGCAACTTCAGCCGCAACCTGCCCAGCCTCACTAGTTCATGTTAGGTTTTACTTTGCTATACTCTTTTAATTGTATATCATGGTTTATATAGTACATAGTGTACAGTTTCATAGCTTGTTTCAACATCTTGCGAGAACCCTCAAACCATTGCTGTATAAATTATAACTTACATTTAAAAAGCAAAATAGGGGAGAAGAAATGAAAAATCATACAAGTTTTAGTTTTCTACACTTTTCTATTCAACTCCGGACATCTGTTCTCATGTCTAGGTTATGTGGAAGCTTTGGTGATACCTGCAGGAGCAAGGAGAATCAAAGTTGTGGAAGAAAAACCAGCTCACAGTTATTTAGGTAAATGTCCTATGTTTTAGTGTTCACGTCCTGTTTTGGTCAGTACTGAAGAGCACTAGCTAAACATGCTTTTGTGATTAATCAAAACTCTGATTGGAAAAAAAAATCTGTGAAAAATACTTCTAAAGAAATTTTGTAGAAATAACAAAATAAAAGAATGGTTATAGCACCATTCTTCGTATAGGTTTTAGTTTGAACTTTTGTCTCATCTCATTTTGTTTAGAGAAAGTTTCAAAGAATATATTTAGATGATGCAAGAAAAATTTTGCATGCTTTGGCTTCAACATTTTCAATTTTTCATATGGAAAGCACTAAAGAAAATACTTCACATTAAAACTAGTGAAAAGGATTATACACTGAAACATGGAATAATTTGTGCTTAGACAACAAAAAGCCCACACTGACCAACGTATAGCAAATCACCAACAAAGGCAAACAAAAGTTCTAAAATTAGACTATGAAAGCAGAAAAGTATTTCTTTGCATTATTTTGAATTGTCTGAAAGTTTTACTGAATGAATTTAATCACAATGATTTTTTTTTTTACTTTTTCCATTTCTATGAAATCATCTTTCATCGAAAAAAAAAAAGATTCTCTCTTTTAATGAGTTCTAAAGCTGTTGTATAGGAGAGTATAATTTGTTACTATTTTTGTTCCAAGGTTTAAGTGAATATATGAAATACCATAATTGGTGCTGTTCCATGCACTGTAAGTTTAAATTGAGAGAGATTTAGTATCAGACATAGGACAATGAAATGAAAAATCCTCTGTTTTGATCACTGCTCTTACTTCTGCTCATAAGTAATGTCTATATTGTAAGAAAGTTTTTACCTGAGTGTTCTCAGTACTTCAGTTGAGAGAAAGTTGAAGATAGTGAATCTTAATTATGACAGCTTAAGTTATCAATGGGTTACTCTTGGTTCATCGGCCCTATTAAGATATCACAGGAGATTCAGATATCTGGATTATTTCATTTTTCCCCAATGGACCATAGAAATGGATATATAAGAGTGTTAAATCGATAACTGAAGTGTCATTGACATATTTTCTAAATTTTCCAAGGTGGTTTTTTTCCCTCTGTGTCTACTGTGTTAACATATGCGGACAAGTGAAGTGCTCTGATTTTTTATTTTTTAAATGACGCAAAAATAAATAGATGTTTGAATTGTATTTAGGGAAATTAATTCCTTTTTCATGAATAGCAAACTGATTCATCTCTTACCTTACAAAAGGCAAAAAGAATGTATGCTTTTTATGCCCATGAAATAATGTCAGTCACGCTGCTTATTTTTGAGAGGTGCTAATTGGCACATAATCAGCTCTTAATTGCTTGTCACTTTAATTTTACTTTTCTTAATTTCACTAATGTCAGCCTGAATGCAGATCAGCCAGTATTTCAATTCAATATTTTTTGTTAAGCTTTTATGGAGAAGCAGGAACAAGTCTGCTACAGTATTTTGAATTAAAACCTGGGTTGTTGCACCTTTTTTTCTTTTTTTACTAGTGGAAGGTACTTAAACGTTCTTCACTTATAGGAGATTTATTCTGAAAGCATAAAAATCTGAATTGAAAAGGAGCAACACTTTAAATAGGAACATTTCAAATAACATAATGGAAGTTTTGGGGAGAAGGCATGTATCTTTCATCTTAGAAACAATATTCTTCAAAATACTGTGATTAAAAATGTGAAATGTAACACATTAAATTCTCATGCTTCTGATTTGTTTTCTATCTTTACAGTTCTGTATGCTAATTTTATGTTGCGTAGTACTTTGCACTCTGCATTTCTGTACTTGAAATGAGTCAATACAGGCCAACGCTATTTCTATTTTCCTAATTGTCATATACACATTTTAGGATTAAGTTTTTTTTAAATAATATAGTTCATTATACAATTAATAAATGTATAATTAGAGATATAGCTGTAAATACAATTTAATCCAGTGTACACTAAGAGCTGTGTCTTACGAAGTAGAAGCTAATTTAAACTGAGGGAAGATTTGATCCCTGTTGTACAGCACAGGTGAGATACAGAGAGAGTGAAAGTGAAATGCCCTTATCTGGATTTACTTGGTGGTCAGAAAGCAGAGTCACTATGATCTGGAAGCTGCAATGATGTTGCTGAAGTGATCAGTAAAACTGCGTCCCACATCAGTACCATCATTGGGTGATTGTGCTGTTGAAGCAAATCTTCAGGGGAGTTCTTCCTGAACACCTCAGATATCCCCTTTATCTGAGGTATATCAACATACACCACAGTAACAGGAGCTCTGGCATCCTAGGAGGAAAGAAAAGGTATAACTTTCAACTTCATTTACTGAATCGATCCATCTGTCGAGGTCTGCCCTGTCTCTTCTATCCTGTGGGAAGGTAGGAGCAGTGATATAGCCAGACATTAGGTATTCCTTCTTATTGAGGTTGTATGAGAAAATGCAGAAGAGATTGTGATTCTTCTTTCATCAGCAGAGTATTCAGGAATAGGAATTATTTGTTGCGGTATAGGTGGGGCAGGGGGAAGTGTTTATTTAATTTGAGAATATTTCCTAAATCATAGATTTACTAATTTTGTAACTAGAATTCATTATTTTAAGAAAGAATTTTGAGATTTATTTTTAAAGAACAAGCTAGCAGTGGTAACACTATTTGCTTATAACCTTGTTGACAAAAGACTTGGTTCATTGTCAGTTACTTTAAAAAAATTATTGTAAGAACAGCTATAAAAAACTCATTTCAAGCATTATCTAGATTCCTGTGGTCTAAGATAATGCCTTTCCTGTTGTTAAATTTTCATTTATATTTGGCAGATGTTAAAAGTTTTCTCCAAAAAAAAAATTTAATGTAGGATACAAAAAGGAAGATTACAGGATTTTTATATCAGGGATACACTACGCTTTGAGATTATAGAGTTTATTCATGTGACACCTGTGTAATGGCATGACACGTCCAGGCCCCATAATGAATTAATAAGATTGGTTAATGGTATATAACTACCCAAATATAATCTAAAACCTGAAAATTTTCTGTGCTAATTGGAAATGAGAGAAAGTATTTGTTTTCAGCAGAACTAAAGAAGCAGATTAGTTGTATCATTATTCTCAAATATGTGATCAAGCAGCTTGAGGGATATAGACCCTTTGAATCCACAATTTAACACTGCATGACATTGTAATTGCTGATTCTCTTACAGGTATCAAGTCCATAGGTGTGCTGTGTTCTTGTCTGTTTTCCTTTATGAAATATTTTTCCAAGTAAAAAAAAAAAAACAAACATGTTGGACCGGACCGCGTTTTGGGGGAGGAGGGTGTGGTAAAGCAGATGGAGTCTGACAAGTAATACAAAAGTTTGAATCCCTCATTTCTGACATTGCTAATAGTTTTAAAATACCCTGGACCTAATCCTTAGACTGTGTAAATTCTAATTTCAAGGGAAGCCAGTTAAGGACCTGGTCCCATAGCAGAGACCAGAGTCCACTGAGACTAAATATGTTTTCCTTCCATATATAGAGGGCCATAGAAGGTGGTTAATAAGTAACACCTTTTGAAATCATTTTGCATCAAGATGAAACAAATGCCTTCTATATTAAAAAACGGAGTGACCTCACAGAGCTGTCTTTGAAAAGCAGCAGTGAACAGATTACGATCTTATGGGTAAAAATTAGGGGCCAACACAACAAAGGAAACTTCATGATTGGTGTTTACTACAGGCTGCCTGACAAAGGGGAGCCCATTGACAAAGCATTCTCACTTAAGCTACAGCAAGCATCATGCTTGCAGGCTCTAACCCTGCCTGGGGACTTTGATAACCCAACATCTCCTGGAAAAACAGGACAGCAAGCTGTAAACAGTCCAGGAGACCCTTGGAGTGTATGGAGGATAATTTCTTAATCCAGGTGGTAGACAGCCCAAGAGGAGAAACAGTGTTACTGGACCTTGTTTGTTGCTTATGGACACAGATGAAATATTTAGAGAGGTCAAGATTGGAGGCAGCCTGGGCTGCAGTGATCATGGCCTGGTGGAACTCATGATCTTGAGGCGTATGGGCCAGGTGAAGAGTAAAGCCAGTATTCTGAATGTTAGGAGAGCAAACTTTCAGTTGTTTAAGGAATTAGTGGATGGGACCCCTGGGAAACTGCCGTCAGGGACAAAGGAGCAGAACGGAATTGGCAGCTCTTTAAGGACATGCACAAATACAGGCTGGGCGGAGAATGGATTGAAAGCAGCCCTGCCAAGAAGGACTTAATGATGTTGGTTGATGGGAAGCTCNCCAAGAAGGACTTAATGATGTTGGTTGATGGGAAGCTCAATATGACCTGGCAATGTGCGCTCACAGCCCAGAAGGCAACCGCATCCTGGGCTGCATCAAAAGAAGCATGGCCAGCAAGTCAAGTGAGGTGATTCTGCCCCTCTACTCTGCTCTTGTGAGACCCCACC
>RSEF01000031.1:43407579-43459711 GCA_003993805.1 Himantopus leucocephalus | reverse complement strand
GGGGGTTGGAACTCGATGATCTTCAAGGTCCCTTCCAACGTAACCCATTCTATGATTCTATGCCTTTTTTCCTGGATCGCAAGAGCTCTCAATTCCCACATGTAAGAAATCAGACAAGGAGGGCAGAAGACCAGGGACATGTATCCTAGGAAGAATATAGGGATGCTGTCCAGATGTGTAGGGATGGGATCTGGAAGGCTAGGGCACAGTTGGAGTTGAGTTTGTCAAGGAATGCGAAGAATAATACGAGCTTCTACAGGTATGTTAGTCAGAAAAAGAAGATTAAAGAAAATGCACACACACACACACACACCCCTGATAAGTAAGATAGGAGAACTAATGACAACAAACATGGAGAAGGCTGAGGTAGTGAACAGCTTTTTCGCCTCAGTTTCAATGGTAATCACTCTTCCCACATTTCTCAAGCCCTTGAATGTCAATGCAGGGGCTGGTGGAATGAAGTCCCTCCCATTGTAAATCAGGTTTGAGACCACCTGAGGAACCTCATCATACACAAATCCATGGACCTGATAGGATGCATCCCAGGGTCCTGAGGGAAATGGCTGATGTAGTTGCCAAACCACTCTCGAGCATATTTGAAAAGTCATGGCAGTCAGGTTAAGTCTCCAGTGACTGGAGAAAACGGCATATTGCACCATTATTAGAAAGGGTAATAAGGAGGATCCAGGGACCTACCAAGCAGTCAGCCTTACCTCAGTTGAAATTCTCAACCTCAAGTCTTAATGTTCTTAAGATGGCTTGAAGGGAACACATGGTAATCTGAATAGAAGTGAAACAATGACTTCCTTGACAAAAGATATCAGTGAAGGTACTCTCATTTAGAATTGAATTTCAGATTTATTTTTTTAATTTGTCTATTTTCTTGAGAAAAATAAGGGTCAGTCAAAATGACATTGTTTTGGTACTACTCTGGAGAGTATGACTAAATTTTGCACAGAAGAAAAGTCAAAATTCGCAATTCACAAAGATGTCAACTTTCCTCTTATTTTGGTACAAATGTCTTGTTTCTTAACCTCTCGATAAAGTGTGGCAACTTAAATTTAAGCAAAAATTTCAAAGGTAATACAGTGGTGTAGTATTTTACAGTTTTCTGTAGAAATCAACAAAAGGGTTAGTAGGCACAGATTTACCAACTGGAGGTCCAGTACCAGGGCATTATCGCTCCCCATTGAGCAATGGGAGATGTAATAGCTGAACTGTGAAATGTAACGTCTCTATGGCTGTGTAGCCTCTCGCACCTCATTAAAATTGGAAGAGTGTATATGCCTGGTGCAGTAATTAAGAAATACATTGCACTTACCACCATTACTTAATTGTCATTGTTACTATGGCTATTTCATGCTCTGCACAGGTACAATTGTAATTAGCTCCCTTGTTTTAGCACTGAAATTTTGGTCTTCATTACAGTTGCAGTAGGTTTTCCCAGTCTGAGTTGTCTTTGTTTGTCTGTTTAGTTATAGATGTATTGCTCTATTTGTATTGCCTGAGAGAGGATACAATTGTGTGCTGAATTTTCTTCCTGTATTGCATTACTTTGTACAGGAAATCCTCCTTTATCGAAAGCTAAGCAGAGTGGGAGTACGTGTGTGGTGTGCAATAAAACTCAGTGAACTTGCTTACAATACAGGGTGTGACAGAGTCAAGAACAGAAGCTGGACTGCCCGAACCCAAGTCTAAGTTTTAGGCTTGAGGATACCCTTTCTTACTTTGTCTAACCCCAGTGGCTCCAGTGAGGAATCTGAAAGCAGAAAATGCAAGATCTGGCATATTCCATTCTGGGGCTGGGATTCTAGTTCCCTCCATGTGTCTGCGTATGGTGGCACATATGTTCATTTTAAAGACAAGACAAAATGATGCAAGGTCTGCTGCTCTCCAGGGAGAGGATGCTGCTCCATCTGAGCAGCATGACCCAACTGGACCTTGGTGCTTTCGAGTACATTTGTTTTGTTTCTCCACTGGGAAGAGGATCTGCCCCTACAGTTTAAACACTAAATAGAACTTAATTGCCATTAATAATAGAATGCTTAAACCTAAAATACCAATTTTTAAATCTTGCAAAACCACTGGCTATTTTTAGTACAGGGCTGTTCTACGGTGTTAATGGATTTTATAGTCTTAACATTTATTACACAGTGCTGCAGTGGTACTCATCAGTGGTGTCTTACGCAATTGTATTTCTGCCAGTCCATAGACGTGTTGCCATTGTTTCCCATAGAAACAAAACATAACAGTATAAATATGAATAGGAGAGAAGATGATTACAGGAGTGACTCACATTAACTTATGACTTTAAAAAAATTTTGGACAAGGCTTAAACTGTTGAGGTTCTCTTACAACAGTCTGATGCCAAACGTGCAATTTCAATGAAGAGGAATGTGTAAAACTTCTTGTTCTGAAGATGACTTCAAGTATATCCTACCTCACAGACCTCATCTGAACAAAATAAAATAAAGTAAAATAAAATAAAATTACAAATCCTTCACAGAAGAAGCTATTAATTTTACTGTAGAAAACTAATGTAAAATCCTGTGTTCTCAATGTATGAAATATATCTTATCTGACTTGATGATGCTTTTGAATATAAACCAGGCCAACAAGAGGAATGATTCAGTCATAAAGAACAAGCTTTTCCTATTTGTTGGAAGCATCAAATTATGTGGTGAACGTGTGTGAAATAAGTGTTTAGCTAGGATGACAATAGTATTGTCACATTCTGAGGTGGAGAAAAAGGCAAATGTAGTTATTAGAGGGGAAAGAATAATGAACTACAATTTTTTTGAAGTTCTAGCCTAATTCCACAAATCCTGAAGAGTGTCTTGTGAAAATTTTGTTTCCCATGCCTTTATGGATTATAGAAATGACTACCCTGGGAATGCAGAATGGTTGCCTTTGCCTTAAATTAATTCAGTGATCAAATTATGAATTATGCTGGTGGAGCCTGTCAGTCTCTTCAGGCATTAAAACACTGATGTTAACTTAAAGTAATGTTAAACACACATGGTTTTGCCAAGCATTCCTTCCAGAAAGTGTTTCTGAAGCATGTTCCAATTTAAGTTCATGTATAGTAGGATCCATAAATATCTTTGCAAACAGAGTTGGGTGATTTCACCTACTTGTTAAATTATTCAAACAGGAAGTGAAAGGAGGCCCAGATCACTACTGAACAGACACCTTTTGTATTGGTCTTTTTTTATATATTTTGCAGCTCTTCGAGATGCTGGAAAACAGTCAATCAATAGTGACTGGAAGATAGAGCATTCAGGAACATTCAATATTGCTGGGACCACTGTCCATTATGTTCGGAGAGGTCTCTGGGAGAAAATATCAGCCAAAGGTCCCACAACATCACCTTTACATTTACTGGTATGACAATATGGATTGGGTTTTTTTACCTGATTCCCATCATATAGCATTGTAACTAAGGTTTTTTTCCAGGCTCCTGAAGATAAGGAGATCTATGTAAGATATACCTGCTTTTATATATATATATATATCTGTCAGCCCACTTCTAAAAAAATGCATTTAAATCCAAAAATAATCTTTGTGTTGTTGAGGGAAGCTGGAAGGTCTCAGCATTCCTACAAATGTCATAAAAAGCTGATGTGCTGCTTAAGGAGAGAGATTCAAATTAATATCAGATGTTTTTTGTCCTGGCGGACTATAGCACAGCATCACTATTTGAGGATTGCAATCACCACGTTCTCCATGAAGAAGTACAGTTTTGATGCATTTCAGTGTAGGGGAGGAAAAGTTGATAGCCACCAGAAAGAAAGAGGGAGAGGTGATGAGTAAGTACTTCACCCTTCAAAACCCTTCAAATGCAAAAAAATTGTTTGGTATATTTAAAATATTTTTAAATCTGATGCATCTAGGAAAGACGTCCTGTATTTAAGAGCAATGAAATCACAGGATATAATCGTCCTCCAGATTTCTGATGAGTTTTGTTTGCTTATTTCACATGGTGAGCTTTTTTGACCTTTGTGTTACATAAAATATTTTTTCCCATTGTCTTGATTTGGATAGTCTCATTAATTTCTTCTACAAAATCCATCAGGAGTGTTGAATGGCTATAGGCATTAAGTGATTCTGTCATGCTTTTCAAGGTTATCTCCTCACCGTTTGGAGCTTGTCTTCCACCGTGTCTGTGTACATAAGAAGGTTTTCCTGCTCTCTTTCTTGCAGGTGCTGCTCTTTCATGACCAGAGCTATGGTCTACACTATGAGTACACAATCCCACTGGATCCTGTTCCTGAGAATCAGAGCTCTAAAGTACCAGAGCCTCTTTTCATGTGGACTCATTCTGGATGGGAGGATTGTGATGCTGTTTGTGGAGGAGGTAAAATAAAAGTAAAATGTACAAATACACACGCACACATTAAAAATATATATGTCTATACATACGTATGCACATACAAAATTCATGTATGTGGGTGTATACAATATGCATATATATGTATATACACTCTGTGTGTGTATATATATATGCACACATGATGTATTTAAGACTCTGATGGTCAGTGTTGTATATTTAATAGTAATATCCTCATTGCAGCTTGTATGATTCCGTACAATGATGGACATACTTCAGTCTCATGCTTCCTGATTATATTAAAAGAATAGTCATAACTCTAGGAAAAGATTCAAACTGAATCAAGTAAGTAGAAAAAGATGGTAATGTGAAGCAACAAAATCTAGATTAACAAGGCAAGTTCAGGACACAGTTTCCAAGAAGAAATACAAGTGCAAGAGCTAGAACAAGAATAGAAAGTTCATATGCATTCCACTCTGTATTTGGAACTATTGAAGATAAATGATCTGTAAAAGACATTTCAAACTACAGAAAAGCTGAACCCCAGTCTCAGATCAAATACGTACAGTTAGTAACATGAGTTGAGGATGATCCAGAGACATATGGAACAAATATTACAACAGCAGATATTAGTATGCTGATGTGATATTTTCCCTATGTTTATGTTTATAAACCATAAAAAATGTGAATTTGGAAGAACAAAATATAGATATGAAAACAAATATTGGAACATGAACAGTATTGCTGTAACAAAATCCTTTAAAACTGCTGTTTAGAAGACGGTTATTCAACTAGATAATTACACTAAAAAAACACTTCAGAGGTTTTTTTTCGTGAATGCAACCTATAGCGATACGTTCATACCTTGTGCAATTAGTCAGACTTACACTGTGAATTTGAAATACTGATTTTTGAAACCTGTCTTTCCTGCTTGCAACTTCGACAGTCACGGTTGCTCTGACCAGCAGTTCTGAAAACTGCTGTGCACCTTGTGATTGAATAAGAAGGCCTGGAAATGCTTTACTTTCTCATAACAGCAGCATAAGGAACACAGTGTTCTAGCTCCTTTGACTCTGTGAACAATCCTGGTGTCATGACAGATTACTGTAGTTTCCATAAACATGCTTTTTGTGGTTTGGTAAGAAAGCTTCTTCCCTGAAGGTATTTTGTACGTGGTGCTAGTAGCATCCTCTGCTTCTTAGTAGTGCATTCCTATTCACTTGGAGTATTCATGCTTTTTACAGTTTCCTGAAGTATTTTTAGAATAATTTTAATGCTACCACAATCTCTTATTATTGCCCCAAGTATTTCTAAAGTTACCTATCATCTGGAGAAGTCTCAAAATGCAGTATGTCAGTAATTTATTCTGCATTAATGCTTAAATAAATATTTAAGTGCTTAACT
This sequence comes from Himantopus leucocephalus, assembly GCA_003993805.1. Classification (NCBI taxonomy): domain Eukaryota; kingdom Metazoa; phylum Chordata; class Aves; order Charadriiformes; family Recurvirostridae; genus Himantopus; species Himantopus leucocephalus. The sequence continues at coordinate 43,453,977 of RSEF01000031.1, read as the reverse complement.
GTAATGTTTATTTATCATATTTTTCTGTTGTAGCTGGCCTTCATTTTTTGTTATTGTCTAAAATAGCTGAATTAATACAAAGTTCCATAAAAGCTATTTTTACTGCAAATATTCTGAAATACAAGTGAAAGATTTTTCTTACTTTAGACAAAACCATTTTAACTGTTCTTTTAGTTCTTGGCTTAAATATGAAGCAATAATGAAATTAAAATGCTGCAGCTTGTACCCTGTGTAAATATTTGTGTTTCAGTTTTTAACATCAATATTTTGATGAATCTGATTAAAGAATATAACAATTATCGGTAGTTTCGCTTGAATGTTTAAAGTGTATGTCAGGATGAAACTATTGATGAAGCCATGTGGTTTCATGCATGTTTATATATGTAACTGGTCTGCGACCTCCTGTGTTGCAGAGAAGCTTTCTTTGTGTGGGAGAGAATATGAATACACAGATGTATATGTAAATGCAGAAAGAATTGTCAAACATTTCAAATGCTGTATATGATAGATTAGTTGCATGTGCTCTCATATACACAAGCACTGTGTAAAATGTCAGCTGTGGTCACACACATAATGCACATTTATAACTTAACTGCTCCATCCGCAGGCACACTTCTGACCGCTGGGGAACATTGCATGCTTAAGTCTGCCCTGCTCCTGCGTGCACCCTGTTTGTTGGTAAACTTCCAGGTAGAAACAGAGTGTTATAATGTAAGCATAGGAACAAATGGTTATGAACCTATTTTCTACTGATTGAAGTCTTTAATTCAAGGATTGCTAGTTTTCTGAAAATAGGCTCCCATCTAATTACAAATTACTGCTTGTGGTAGGTACGACGTTAAATTCTGATTTCTAATGCTTCCAGCTTCAGGAGACGCCAGGGTCCAACCCACCCATCAGGGCAAGGTTTCTGTACAGAACGTGCACTAGGTCTCTGCAGGCAGTACCCAGCTTCCTAAATGATTACCCTACAGATCAGGTCATGGGGAATAGTGCATGCTCTTTACTCAAGGTTGCATGTGCTGATTCCCTTTAGCTGAGTGCCTGCTGTGCCTGCCAGTATATGGCTAAACCAGGCAGAACGACTAAGATTGAGCAAGATGGAAAAGCAGGACTTGCCATTACTCTCCTTGTTGTGTATGTTAATGAGCAACCACGTAAGCTTTTCTCCACACTGGGATCTCAGTGGTTGAGGAAGAAACAATTATTCCAGTAAGTTTGGCCTATGACTAGTTACAGGAATAAAGCAACAAAACTCTGTTGACAGTGGTGTGAAAAGATTGGATTAAAAAATCACATTATTCCCTACAAACTTTAATCTCTCTCTTAGACTCCCTGCTAGCTTTGATTTTCTTTTACAGGTTTTACAGTTCTTTTAGCCAAACTGTATGTGAAATTGCTGTAATCTGATAAAGATACCTTTGTCCTTTCTTCTTTAACAAAGTTGCATGTTCCTGGTTTCCCACATACCTACTTTGTTTTTCACTAGGTGAAAGAAAAACAACAGTCTCTTGCACAAAGATTATGAACAAGAATATCAGTCTTGTAGACAACAAGAAGTGCAAATATTTAACGAAACCTGAACCACAGATCCGCAAGTGCAATGAGCGGCCATGCCAGACCAGGTAATAGTGATTTGGTTAAATTAAGCTGTAATGTCAGATGTAAAAATCTTAGGAGCTACGAGAGATGACTGCCTCTGGCAATGAATGTGCAGTAAATACATACATCCAAAAGGTTATAATGCAAAATGTAGGGAAAACAGAAACACTGGCTGCTGCTTCTCCTGAGTTTTAATGAAAGAGAGCCCTTAAGCACCGTGCCTAAATCAATTCTTATTCAATAAAGCAGATCATTACTTTCCTCAGGAAGAATTCTCACAGACTGATGTGTACTATGAAATTGAAATTTAAATTCTGTTTATATAAAGATGGATTTAATCCCATGCTTTTAATTAATTATACATTTTAGTGTTTTGTTCAGTCAGGGCTTCGCTTCTTTAGAAGCTCTCAGTAAGTTCTGGGTGCACTAAGTATTAAATAAAAAAATAAATAAACCTGTTAATTGGCTTTTTGATGCAACTTGAAGCATAAAGAGCCTTCCCATCACTCCTCTCCTCCCTCTGCCCCCATCCCTTTGTATGTGGATCAATAGGCAGCATTAGACTCTGATGGTAGAATGGTGGAAGAAGCAGGAGGAGCTTTTTTTCTCTGAATTTCACCCCAGGAGGCAGCTGCAGCATGCAGCCTATGCCCTGCAAAGCCCACCCCATTTGGTGTCCCTGCAGCTGAGCTAGCAGCTTGCTCCTTACACTGGCTGTCCCGGCTGGCACAGTGACCCACTTCAGAGTTTGCCATCCTGCTTCCAAATGGCAGCTAAGAATTATGACTGTCCCCAAGTATTGTGTGGGCTTGGGTAAGGTATCTGCCACCCTTCAGGGGAGAGGAGCGCAGCTAGCAATAGTCGGCTAGCATCCCCAGGAGTAAGCACTGGGATAGATAGGTCTACTGCAGTCATCTGTAGGAGAGGTAGATGGTATTTTTAAAGAAAACAATGCAATGTAAATAAAATACAAATATTGTTGAAGAAAGTATGTAAAATGAACTAGAAAATGTAGCTTTCTTGGAAAGGATGAAATACAGAAATTGATAAAATGCAAGTTATGATACATTTTAAGTAAGACCAAATCAGTGAGGTTTGGACTTCCCCAGACTAGGGCATTAGACTTTGGAGGGATTATTTGTATTTCATTATATACATACTGGAGCAGATCTTTATTTTATTTTATTTTATTAACATCACTGTGCACTTAATGGATAGAAATGGAATAGTCTGATCTTTTTCTGAGGCCTTGTCAGCTAGAAGTCATCAATGTTCTGTAGTTTTTCCAGCTTATTAAATGAACCATTTTAAATGTTGCTAATTGCTTCTGAAGAGATGCTGTGCTGAGAAATGTAGAAGGATATCATGATCCTTAACTTATATATCGAGTTTTTAATACAGTGTTAGTGATTCTTACAAAATAAATATGTTTAGCTTTCAACAGAAATGTAACTAAAGCATATGCTTGCATAACTGCTTGTTTGTTATTGGCACTTGAAGAAGTATCTTAAAGCCTATTGCATTATCTTGACAGGCTGTGATTTGTAAACTGAGTCTCTGGACTGATAATAAAAAAAAACTTAGTTAAATGTTTTATTTTGTTACAACAAATGTGTGACAGAAGGTTGGAACAGATTTGTTAAATCTCAAGTTTCCTAAAAACTCTCCCTTGCAATCTAAGTCTCCTGGGACACACTTGTGTACTGCAGAGCTGTTTGATTTTTAAGGGCACATGGCCACAGTCTGGAGCTACAGAACATTTGGGGAAAATTATGTTCTAGAACGATTGCTCTCCAGGTATGTGGGCTTTGCCAAGCTGCATCAGCCTTCCTTGCGAGTAGGATTTAAACCACGCAACCTGAGTTGGGCCTGACCCTGAAGAACATGCAGAAGTCCAAGCTTTTGTATTTCCTTCTTTCACACAGGAGTGATTCTGTCGTGTAACTGAGTATTTTCAAAGAATGCTGGACTTCGCCGGCACTTGACATATAGATAGCCATATAGATAGAGAATAACAGACAGGCTGATCAGTGATCTGTCATCTTTAAAATGTATGTGTATTTTGGAGCTTTTCTAATTGGGATTAAAATAAGCGGAGAGTACTCTGAAAACATAGGGACGATGGGCTGGGGAATGAAGTTATATGAACATTAACACCTTGTTTAATGTGAAATATGTTATTAAAAGGAGGTAGAAAATACGCAAGTGTGTCCTGGGTGTGTGTACTGGTAAGCAAGAGAGTAAGATGATGTGATGGTACTTTTCCCTTCCTGATTTCTTGTCACTGCATTGCCTGTATTTCTTTGTAGATGGATGATGACAGAATGGACTCCGTGTTCAAGGACGTGTGGAAAAGGGACTCAGAACAGACAAGTAGCCTGCACACAGCAGCTCAGAAATGGGACCCTGATCAGAGCTAGGGAGAGGGATTGCCTTGGGCCAAAGCCCGCTTCTGCACAGCGCTGTGAAGGCCAGGACTGCATGACTGTGTGGGAGGCGGGAGTCTGGTCTGAGGTGCTGCATTTGTTTATACAAATAGTCGTAGTGATTATTTATGCCTTAGTATTTTCTGGGAATACTATTTTTTCAGCGGCAAGTGGCACAGCTCAGCCTAATGATTTTCACGGTCCTCATGTAATGATTTGGCAAAGGGATCAGGGACTAAGAAAACCAGCCATGTAGAACTACTACATTTTACCTAGTTAATGTCCTGGAACAGTTTCTTTTGGCCATTTTTCAAGCACGTATAATCAAGTATGTCCTGACTGTAGTAGTGGGTAACTAGGGGTAAATGGAACTAAGACCATCGCTTATCAGCTACCAGACCTTGGGAACATCTCTGACATACTTTTGTACTTAGGGAGGTTGATCAGCAGCCATTCTGCTTCAGAGAGGCTATGAGGGGAGCTGCTTGCAGACAAGGACATTTCCTTCCCTTCCTCTGTCTTCTCACCTCTTTTTCCAAGAACAGCACAAGCAGTGGGCAAAAGGGCTTATAAATAACACAATTTCTGATACGTTGCATCCTGAAGCATTGCTGTAGAATCTAATTATTATTCAAAAAGCTTTATTAATTCAAGATCTTTTAATGTGCATGTCCGTTTGACTTCCTTCTTCCTCTAAAAAGCTGTACTACTTTTAAAAGTAATTGACTGTGGTGGAAGTAGGGTGGTGTTACCACTGCTATCTGAACAAGCTGAAGGGGTTATTTGGAGCATCTCTCTCCATTAGAAGAGCAAGGCAATTCTGATTGCCTCCCATACCGAAAGCTGTGCTATGGGTCCCTCTGGGTTCCAAATACAAACAGCAGGTTCTGAATGTGGGTGCAGTTCCTTCTTCGGGCTCCTCTGCTCAGCAGCACCCCTTGATACCCAAGGAAGAAAGAGCTAAGACATAAAGAATGTTTTCAAAGAGATAAGAGACGTACAGAGTAGCTGTTCTTGGTTCAGTACACAGAGGTTTATAATGCAAGGGCTGGCTGTGAGAAGAATGGTATTCACTTACAGAGGTGCAAGAAAGAAACCCAGATTGTTTAGTTGGTTTGTTTTACTTGAGAGATGAGAAATAAGTAAGCATGTTTTTGTTGGAAGCAAAAACTATATTTTGAAGAGTGAGGTGTTTCCCATGGCCATTCCTACTATCACCATTATATTGGAAGCTAGCCATTACTGCTTCCTGCAGTTATAATCAGCTTGGCAAAGGAGAGTTTTGATCTGCAAGCAGTGGGATGATCAAAAGCAGTGATAATGTTTTGAGAAGGAAATGGCATAATTTTTGGCAGTGTAAGTGGAAATGGTGGAAAAAAACATAGATTAAGACCTTCTGTGCAACTCAAAGAGAGTTTTCACATGCTGTATATGCAGTGACTTTGAATTTTCAAATTCGGTGTGGATTCTTGCATAGTTTTAGAATATTTACTTTTCCATTTTAGCTTTTTTCCCTCCCAAAAAAAGGTCTATTAGACACTTTTTCTGAAGTTGCTTCATAACTTATTCCTATGAACATTATTTAGCTTTTCTTTCGTTATATTTCCTGTCATTCATAGAACAAAGATTGCCTAATATTTTCAGTATAACATTTTGCATTCACTTCATCATAACTTTTCAGATGTTTCCTTATCCAAAAGCCTAGTTTTTCCTTGAGCAAATATTTTTTTATCTAATTATATATTCTTAGCTGAAAATGCAACAATTATCATTCTGGCCCATAAGGAATTTTTGTTCATTTGTTAGTTTTTAACAAATCCAGTGTCTATGCAATTGAACATTAGAAGTCAGGAAAACACTGAAGTCTTGAAATATTTGTGTTCACCTGGCAGAGGTCATTAGAAGGGAATAAAATGGGGCAACTATGACTTTTGTAGAAACCTGAAAAACATCTTTTTCCAACAGTGCTCTGTAAAGTGTGGTAAGGGAGTACGGCATCGGACTGTGAGGTGCACCAATCCCCGCAAGAAATGTGTTTTGTCCACAAGACCTAAAGAAGCAGAGGACTGTGAGGACTATTCCAAATGCTACGTCTGGAGAATGGGAGACTGGTCTAAGGTGAGACATCCTTGGTACTAGTGCCCCACAGCATAATACGGTTTGGACTTGGGGGTACTGGTGGATGTACCTGGAAACGCTGTACATGAGCTAGCAATGTGCACTCACAGCCTAGAAGGCCAGCTGTATCCTGGGCTACATCAAAAGAAGTGTGGCCAGCAGGTTGAGGGAGGTGATTCCGCCCGCCCCTCTACTCCACTGTGGTGAGACCTCAGCTGAAGTACTGCATCTAGCTCTGGAGGCCTCAGCACAGGAAAGACATGGACCTCTTGGAGCAGGTCCAGAAGAGGGCCACAAAAATGATCAGAGAGGTGGAACACCTCTCCTATGAGGACAGGCTGAGAGAGAGTTGGGGTTCAGCCTGGAGAACAGAAGGCTCCAGGGAGACCTTATTGCAGCCTCTCAGTACTTAAAGGGGGCCTACAGGAAAGATGGGGACAAACTTTTTAGTAGGCCTGGGGCAATAGGGCAAGGGGTAATGGCTTTAAACTAAAAGAGGGAATAGATATAAGGAAGACATTTTTTATAAGAGGGTGGTGAAACCCTGGAACAGGTGGCCTCGAGAAGTGGTAGGTGCCCCGTCCCTGGAAGCTTTCAGTGTCAGGTTGGACGGGGCTCTGAGCAACCTGATCTAGTTGAAGACGTCCCTGCTCATTGCAGGGGTTTGGACTAGATGACTTTTAAAGGTCCCTTCCAACAACTATCCTATGATTCTATGATTTTGCAAGCTGAGTTTTTTGTAAGAATTACTTTTATCAGAATTTTATGAGTCTCCCAGTTGAGGGAATAATAAGGCTACNTCACACTGAGACCATGGTATAAATAAAAATCAGAAATATGAAAAAAGTGCAAGGTGAATCTTCAATATCATGCAAATCTAGAATAAATTTAACATTGTCAGTAGGCAGGCAAACAACTCCAGAAACTGCAGTTCACTCAAACCTCACAGTTTGCACATTCCATTAATTTGTGTTTGCATATTTTATTTGTGTTTCCAGTAAGTTACACTTTCCAGCCTTATAAGGAAGCACGTTCAGCCTATTAAATTTCTACATAGGCCATTTACTATCTAGGAAGCATCTATTACTGTCTATTCTGAACACTTGACGTAGCTGTCAGTACATTATTTCCTTGGCGTATGGGTTTTGATTTCAGTGAGGTACATAAGCATAGGCCAAACTGTAACAGAAAATATTGGTTAGATCTGTGATTGAGTGTGTTATTGGACTGGGACCTTGAACATCTGATACAGTTTTGAATACACAAAACATGCTGAAATAATGAAATGGAACCTTAAGAGTCAAGGTTTTTTCTTGCCATATCACAGACCACACTTTAGCAGAGAGATTGTAATCTTTTTTCTTTCTTTCCTTACTTTCCTTCATAACTTTACACACAACGCTTCTACTTTCAGTGCCTAACATTATTGCAGCAGTTTTTAACTTGCTTGTATGGAGAAGTATTTAACGTATTTTTAGTTGTCTTTCATGTGATGTAACAGCTGGAAACAAGGACTAAAGCCAGTAGTGTATGACTAGCCAGTCTTCCAAGAATTAGCTGCAAGTACTCTGTGGGCAACTAGTGTTTCATAGAATTCTGCTTGGGGGAGCTCCCCTTTTATGATGAAGGGGTACAAACTGTCACTCTCACATTACTATTTATTCCATTTTCTTTACTTTTTTCACATTTAAAGGATAAAGGATAGTGTCAAATGATTTTTATTTTTTTTTTCTAGTGGTGATCATTTAAAATATTTGGACATACATTGGAACAGCCTCACTAAAACTAGAAGATAACCCCCTTATATTAGCTACTTCAGAAGCACAAAGTAGCAACTACAGTAGCAGGGTTACTTTTACAAGAAGATGTGTTTGGCAATAAAGTTTCGTGTTTGCATTTCCATACCACAGAACAGCAGTAAAAAGCGGTATCATTTAGCACTAGCACCAGCAGGGAGTAGACTATGGATAAATGACCATCTGCTTTGCTAGCTGAAGCACTCATTCAAATCAGGTTGCTGAGGCTATGTGGGGATGCTCAGACAGTTACACTGTGTTCCCAGTGCCCTCTGGAGAAAAGAAGAGCTTTATTCTCTAATTCAGTACTTTTCAGAAACATCCATGTCATAGATGAATGTACTTCTTCCTGTTTAAAATTTACTGATGTCTTTTATGCTCTGCTTTCCTCCTACAGTCAAAGCTGTAACACTGTCTCCTAAATTGTACTTCAAACTTCAAAATCAGATGATGAGGAAATATTTCATATGGAATTGACAAAACCTTTTGAACAGTTAACATATAGCCTGACTGTGCAGCTGAGAGTTTTCAAGATTTATACCAAATAATAGGTACTTCAATTTCTCTACAGAGGCATGAGTTCAATTAAAGTATACTTGGATTTTCTTTTCTTTTTTTCCCTGTTACTATTCTGTTCCATTGCTAGAGTACATAGCAACATGAAGTCATGGCATACATGTTAATATGTCTGCAATAGAGGAAACAAATGGAAAGCTCAGATAAATGTTAATCTTTGCTCACTGTTTGTTTCTAACTCAGAGGTTCAGTGCAGCCTTCTGTGTTCACTGTTTTTACTCTTTAGGATTGTTCTTGACATTGACAGAAGGCTGTTCCTTTGAGCAGAGCCAAGTTCCCCCAAGCTAATGCCAAGACTTGGCTTGAAAAATTTAAATGACGCTTCTCACACATTGAAACAAGAGGCTTAATGTGATCCTTATTGGCTTTGCTGCTCCCCTTCAACTCCTAAGGCATAATTTTAAATGAAGCTTGAATTGCACTATTACTGAAAAGATAACATTATTAATAATCATAGTAGTGCTGTAATAGAGTTAATTTGTTTTAGAGGTACAATCACATAGAGATCAAATAATTCTTCTGCTCAATGTTTTAACAGTAATACCAAGATCAAAAAAAAATTGACCAAAATTGCAACCTCCAATAGGTCAATAAACACATCAATCCTTCTAAAACTCTGAATTAATTTAAAAGCATGCTGTATAACCTGGACTGTATGCAGCATTAAACTCCATAATAGCTCTTAAGTCAGCAAGGTGGCTCAATACTCTAAACATTTCTGTTCTTAACATCAGTTGGGCTCTGTGCCTGCCCTTGTGAGGAAAATGAGTATGATGAGAAAGTAAAGAATAAAGGCTCAAACTAAGCTTCTGGAGCCAGCACCTAACAACATTACCAATTACATTGTCTTTTCCCAGTGAATGCCGTCCTTGGAACACCATATTTAACAACGTAAAAGTTACCTTTGGATGAGGAAAGCTCATAGCTACTATAGCGCCAGTTAGGGCAAGGCATAGCTCAGTCTTATGAGCAGGTCTGTCCTTTACTAAACTACCCATTTCAACCCATTTGAAGGATATACAAGTACAGGTTCATGCTTAGAGGAATTCATCATCTAAGCATAAGCAAGTAGGCAGGGGAGAGGTGAAAGGGAATAATGTGTACGAACTGTGTGTTTACACATCTGCCTGGCTTACTAGAGAAGTTCACAGCATTGTAGAAGTCATTCTCCAAAAACGACGTAAATGTCAACAGCGCAGGGTGCTTGAAGGGCAGCAGGTCTAGGATACTTTACTTTATGTACAAAGTCATGTATTTATTTTTTTTTGCTATTGTCTAGAATCTTCAGAACAGTGGTGGAATAAATGAAGCATGAGAAGCAGGATGAATTTTGGAAGGGAGAATAATTTGGAGAGTGGGTTTTGAAAATAATAATTAAAAGCTTAAGTTTGATACGATATGATATTATACCGGAAACCTTTGGAGAGATTCAGCAGGGGATAATTGGATCAAACCAGTGGGCAACAGAGTAGAAGTTAGGAGCAGCCATTTGTAAGATGTGAAGGAATATAAAGTATGTGTGTATAGGAAACCAGAGAAGATTATACGGTGTAAGTTCTAAAAAGACATTTGGCTATGGAGGCTGGAAAGAGGATGCATTCAGTAGAAACGAAGGAAGAAGCAGCAGCAGAATTTCTAAATGGTATCCGTGTGTTAGACCAGAGATGGAGAGGAGTCAAATACAACATCTGGGATAATGGTCCCAACAGTTGGGAAGGAGTTTGCTTTGTTCGCCTGAAGAAGCAAAAATGGGGAACAAAGGTTAATTTGCTGATTTTTTTCCAGTGAGTCTGAAAGAACATCTGAAGCAACTGCTTTTGTTTTTACACCAGTAGGTCCCAGAATTCATGGCCTATTCCAAATTATTCATTTAAGACAGTACATGCAGAAAGTCTAGAAAGTGTGTGTGTGTGTGTGTGTGTGTGTGTATCAGGGGGTAAGTCAAGTCTCCAGCTCTTGGGTGGAGACACGGTGAACCCAACATGTCACAGAGAGGTCTCCCAGTTTAGTGGTATAAAAAGCAACTGTTAGTGATGAGGACTGCATCTTTTCTGTCCCAGTCAAAGAACATGTGAAAATGGAGAAAAGGAAAAGAAATGGAGAAACAGAAAAAACCAAACTCTTTTTTTGCCACCTGTTCAACAGTATGAGGCATTCAACCTTTAAACTGTGTGCTTAAACATTTAAACAAACCCTAAATTTCCATAGCAAATAGACTCAACCGAATTGGTCTCCTTCAATTAAAAAAAGTGGAATTTGGATAATATTAATGTAACAATTTTACTGACAAGGTAATTAGCCTTGGTTTTATTCTTTGGATCCTCATCCAAAATTGTTAGCTCTTTTAGATTCCAGGAACGGAACAGTGCTGGCCGTGAGTCAAAATATGACACTATTAATAGATTTATGGACAAAGAAATTATGTGACTTTTGTGAAATAATAGAAGTCAAAATAATACTGGCATCATGTTAATAACTTTTATATTGACTTAATTATACAGTTAGTTTCCAGCAAATGAGGTATGTCTTTGTTTCAGAAATGAAGTCTAAGCAAATCATATGGAAGATGTCAATATAATGAAATGAGAGTGGGGAGTATTTTGTACATTTCTAACCAATCCTGTAATATTAACATAATTTGTTTCAGATAAAGCTGTTTGGGTTTTTTTTAATAGATCAATATGCTGTATTATTTTGCCTGGAATAAATGTATGTCATGGTAGTGTCTAGAAAAACAGAACAAGTCCACCCTTAATAATAGGCAAAAGCACTGATAAGACTGGAAAGGATTTTAAAATTAAACATTACCGATTTTGCACACACACAAAATCACACATAAATGGGAGATTCTGGTATCCGTATCTCACTTAGATCTACTGGGATATCTTTGCTGGTTTCTGCTAAAAGCCTCTTTAGGGTAAGCGAAGTTTTTGGGAATGCCAAACTGGAATCAAAAGCTAATTATGGGTGGATGTTCTGTTGTCTCTTGAATGACATTATCTGTAACTGGGGTTACATTAGAAAAAAATTAAGTTGTGGTACATCAGTAGCTCCCATCAGGATTGGGCCCCATAGAAAAAGGAAGCAAAACCAAACAAGAACAAAAGAAGCTTACAGTTCCTGCTGAAAGATGCTTGCAGTCTTTTCTGACAAATGACATGGTAGGGGGAGAACTATGTAATCAAATAGATAATGAAAAGGAAAAGAAAGAAAAAACATTTTAAATCCATCTGATAACAGCTACTCTTTTTTTTCCCTATGCATCCTAGGAGAGGGTCTCAAGCAGAAGGTACAGCCTTTATACATCTCTTTTTGATGTTCCCTTCAAGAAGTAAACAAGTGAGTGCCTATAATGACCCTCTCATGGAGTACAAGAGATGGTATAATGCAAAAAGAAGGGGAACAGATGGAAAAAAACCCAACCCTTATAGCTAGAAGAGGATGCCTAGAAGATGGCAGCATGTAGCAGAGGCAAACACAGACGCATGCTTAAGTGTGTCTGTACAGCCACAGTCTTGTTGCACAATGCGCAGTGTGCTGCAGGGTGACCTCAGAAGGAGTGGTATGGGGAAAGAGGGGATTCACATACACAGCCACTGTTGTTGCCTGTTGGAGAAAGAAAAGGGTAACATCGATGCGTTCAGCAATTGAATGAAATTGCTTTGGACTGTGCCGATTTTGAAGACTGGTTTTGAGGGAGGCATGCTGAGATGCATGATAGGGACACAAATCAGTAGTGAAAAGGTTGACTTCTAAGTCACTTTCATAAATATTAACAGTTAGAGGAAGCCTAGGAAATTCCAAAAGAAAAGGAGGTCTGAAATACATCTGAACAAGCTGGGGTTTTCTTACTCCCTGGTAGTAGAAATAAAATGATAAAAATGCTGCTAAAACAGACAATTGAGAACTTTATAAATAAATGATGTTTTCTTCCACATATGCTCAACAATATTTCATGACTAAATATTGCTGGTATTAGTATGCTGTCATAGATTTTTAACCTTTGGGCAGCTGTACAAATTTTCTGAGTGCTCCTTCCAGCCATATCTTCTGTGGTTCTACCTACAGCCTGGCACCACAGCTATAAGCGAAGCAGTCTGGCAGCTGTTTGCCTTACCAGTGTTTGGCAGTCCTTAAAACTGACAGGTATGATTGATTAGTCTGGCTTACTGGTGTGAGAAAGATGTGTCTATATCACCAAAGCAGGCTTTTATTTCTAGTGAAGCAGAAGTTGCTGTGTCATGTTGGCATGAATTTTAAAAAACTTTTCATTATACACTGTAGCCCATTTTATCTTAAGTCAAATAGACTGTGGGTATCCATGCTGTGGCCATGATATCTATTTTGCTTTTTTCTTTGGTTGACAAATAACTGTCCATTTAGCTTCTGTAATTGCCTTTTGTACTGGCAGCTTGTCTAGCTGCTTATTGAATTGCCAGATTTGGCAATCTGGCATTGCCCAAAAGGATAGATAGCTGTGATAGGTATTTTAGGGGTATACTGGATTCAGAGATACAGGGCATCTACTGAGCTTTGTGATGTGACTGACACCTTTCTTTCCATACAAATGACTGTGTGTGAAGAAATTACTCCTCCTACAGCCTTACTGAAAAGTGACAGCATATGTATTTGGCAGCCTGAAAAGTGCTGATATTGTCTGTTAGCGATAATGGCCCTTTTCAGCTGTGGTGAACAGAGTCGGTAATCTGGAATCCAAAACCTGCATATATCAGATTTCCAAAATGCTTATATATAACAATGTTTTTGTCATTTTAAAAATCATCTTTGACTCTATGCAATGAGGTAAAAAATCTGACTGTCTAGAATGGTAAAAATATTTTTAAACCATTCTTTAAAATTAAAAATTAATTTCTTCAGCTCCCCAAAATTAAGCTGAAATGTTTTCACGAGAAGGGGGTTGGTCAAACAAGATACTGTCAACTGGATAAGTTCTTGAAATAGCTTTTTTTGGACCAGCTAGGTGAAAGGGTCCTTGAAATGTTGCGGAGTAGTACAAAGGTATGGTTTCAGGGAGAAAGTTTGGTTAAACCGTTAAGCATCACGGCATTTTGTTAACACCTTCCAAAGAGAAAATCATACATGTACATTTGTATTACAACGTTATGTTTTGATACTAGATCTTATTTTAAAAAAGGAGATGGGGATTACCTTCCAGGGAAAAAATTGAATTAGGAACCAGAAAACTAGAACTAGGAAAAAAAAACCAAACCAAAACAAAACACTAAGCCACCTTAGCTGTAATTATTAGAGCTAGAATTACAAAGTAGGATGCCTTTGAATAACTGTTAAGTGTTTTTCTGCTACAGAGAAGATAGCGGGAAACGACTTGCTTGTGCTGAGGCTTGCTCAGTGCTGTCTTTCAACGTTGTGATCTCTTCGAGCAAACAAGGCCAGAAAAAGCAGACGCCTCCTAGCTGGAGATGTGTCATTCAGCTACAAAGGCAGAAGTCGTAGAAGATAGCAGTAGCAGCTTCCCATCACCTCCTTTGCCACTGCCGCTGTCTTCCAAGCCATTCTAGTGCAGTCTAGATCAGGCCAAATACCAATTCCCAAACTTTTCTGGTTGTGAGCCTTATAGTGACAGGCCAGGCATTACTGCTGCACGGGATGTAAAAATGCACACATGTGCATGTAAGCATAGATTTAAATATAGGAAGACACTCTTGGGAATTGCTGAATAGAAGCAAGGTCCCATATCCAGGACTTTGCTATGTGCTTTCCCAGAAACGCCTACCAATTTTTCTTGAGGGCTGCTGGGATCTTTGAACAATGAGTCTTCTGGAAGGCCGATGCATAATTCAGCAGGTAGATAAATGGTGCTTTGCCAGTGAAATCTTTATTCTAACACTCTACTACACAACCATTACAATGCAGAACTTTAGAGCCCAACTTGCAGAATGTGTATCCCAGAGTCCTGTTCTGAATGAGGAAGAGTAGTAACACTGAGCATCCCTTCAGTGTCCTTGTGCTAGCACTAATTCTTGATCAATCAGGCCCTGTCTAAAAAGGTTATTTTCAACAAAATTTTATAATATAGGGAGTATACTGACCATCAGAATTTCAACGTACCAAGAAGCTATGTTGAATTTATGTGCAAAAAATACCATCAGATAACATCACAAGTAAGAAAGGAGCTAATGGAATTAGAATTAACATCGGACGGCAAAGGGGGGGACAAGACAAACAAAAGCAGCAACTTCTGTTTTATATTCTCAGGCGTTCACTTAGCTGAAATGAGTATGTTGTGCATGTACAGCCCATTCTATGGAAGGATCTCCAGTCTTTTACAATAACTGATGAGTCCTATCTCAGTACACAAACTGGAAAACACTACAGTTTGTCTGACCTTTCGTGGCTCGTCCCACAGTTTGGAGGAGAACACCAGTCCCCTGATATTTTGGACCACATACTTTTTTTATCTTTTCAGTTTTTGCTGAATGTTCATTACTCTGTTTTCTTTCTTAATGTTCTTTCTTGCTTTTGCTTAGTGATACACATTAGGCAAATCATTTCATTGGTCTGTTCATGAAAATGCCTAGATTTTTTTCTCTGATAGATGAGAAGTCATTCCAAAGCTGTCAATGTGTGCAGGAAAATTCAATTACTCAGTCCGCTGCTGAGACTTAGTCCAGTAGGCGTTCTTTTGCCTGGTGTATCTCCATCTCTAAGATCATATCTCTCTCCTTCCAAATGTTTTCCTCAGCATCTCTATGATCTGCCAACATGTAACTCATTTAGCCAGTTCGCTTGGGTTCTGTTAGAATTTATGTAATCCTTCTGCTCTTGTGGGATCTAGTTGATTTTTTGTGTGTTGGACAATGTTTTTCTTTCATGCATTTTTTTATTCTATCTTTCATGCGGTTAATG
Source organism: Himantopus leucocephalus (assembly GCA_003993805.1). Lineage (NCBI taxonomy): Eukaryota > Metazoa > Chordata > Aves > Charadriiformes > Recurvirostridae > Himantopus > Himantopus leucocephalus. The sequence continues at coordinate 43,438,571 of RSEF01000031.1, read as the reverse complement.
TAGATAATACTGCTTTGGGTGTTCTTTCTTGTGATAAACTTGATCTTCTATGAGCTTCTCATTTTGTCACAGAAGTATTTATTGTTTATTTTTTGTTACTTTGTTTTAATCTGTGTGATTCTCACTTTTTACTGTGTTCTAATAGCTTGTAACTAGTTACTAACTCAAAATGCTTTAAAAATATAATTAGTAACTAATTCTTGAAAATTTATTTTGAAATCATTGCTTCAAATTAAACTCTGTGATTTCTGACTGGCAAGACAGAATCAGAATAGCTACTTAATATTATTAATTTACCAGTTTTAAAGAATTACAGGCAATTTTACATATTTTTAACCACTGTAAGAAAGATCGACTCTTCTGCTTTATCTGTACCATTTCAGGCTGTTGTTCATAGATTTATGTTGAATCTCTAGAGTTCCCTCATCTAATCCTTCCACAAATACTTCCAATAATGTTGACATAAAACAGAGTTCACCCAAAAGTAATGATCATTCTTTGGTAAGTTTATCACAGGATCACAACAACTCAGCTAGGTCAACATTGTCTATCTCCTGGCCCTCTGATAGCTCCCTCAGGACAGTCATGCTTGTGACCTCATCATACATAATGAAAGTGTTACAATTCATATGGGTTTCCTGCTAATAAAGCAGTTAGAATCATTTTCTGGAAATCCATTTTCTTCCAATGAAGAATGTGTTTAGACATTTTGAAGAGAAAAATAACTGGTGGAACTTTTTTTGGTAGTTGTAAGATATTTTTCTACTTCATTTTCTCTGTTTCTCTTTTAAGGTTTTTATTTCAAAAGTAATGAGCCCTATGTGGGATGATGGTATTTCAGCTAAAAAAAAAAAGTCCTTAGGGTTTAATTTCCTCATAAACTCTCCATTTGTTGTGATATTTTTTTAATATCTTTCATATACATTTAGCTGAGTTACCTGCTATCACTTCACATTTTCATGATTTAAAATTTGATAGATATAATGAATGGAAGTAAATTCATTGTTAGGGATGAGCTCTTTCTTTTACTCATAATACTACTGGAAAAACTTGAGAGTGCTACATAACGATGCTATTTAAAGGCAAATACTTAATTTTGTGTGGTACAAAACAGCTTTTTGGTATATAGATAAAATAGTAGAAATTTTGAAGAGGAAGGGGTTTCTTGGAGGGCTTTTTTCCCCTCCTGTGACATTTCCTTTATGTCCTTAATGGGTTCTTTGAATTGTCTTTTCATTAGAAATGCCCTAATCCTTTAATTACATTTTTGTGCTGATGAACTATGCTTTTCCCTGGAAGGTTTTCTACAGAGCAGCAGGCCAGCATTGTGATATATGCTAACATTAATGATATATTCAAAGGCTAATATTTCAAATTCTTTTTAAGAGTTTGTTTTCATCAGTCCAGAATTACATACTCCAACTAAATTCATCAGAAAGATAAAGGTAATTATGACATCAAATCTAACTGCTTCCAGATTCTTACTTGCATGCTTGATAGTTATAATGAATGGAAAGTCATCTCCTACCTAAATACCATGCAGTTATATCTCAGATATGAAAGCGTGAGATATAATAATGTCTTATTCATCACTAAGCACTAATGGCAGTAGTATATACAGTATGCCATATAAAGGATTTTTTACGAAGTGTTGGAGGTATAATATTGAGTCTGATCCACTAAGTGTGAATCCTCTTACAGAGTTATGAGTTGCATTTGTACAACCAGTTTTATCACATGGCTCTAACAAATTATTGTCTCCTTCCAGTTTCTTTGCTGACATACTTTAAAAATAACATACAGCCTTAGGCAAACCTTTAGTATCTTTAGAATTGATAAAATATCCATAAAGATGTTGGAAACAAGCTGTAGTTCTGTAAAAGTGCTGTTGACTGGAGTTGTTTGTTTCCTTGGCTGCAGGGTAAAGATCCTAAAGAAATGTTGCTCATACAGTTTGCATTCACTTCCCTCATCTCAGAATACCACAACCATCTTATCAAAAAAATTAAGTTGAATACTTTGTTTCAGCTTTGTATCTGTCTTGCCTTTAAAAACCATGCAGGAGAAATACAATTTACAGAACTGGGAAAATAAAAGCTAAGTCTTCACATCACTGAGAAGCACGGAAATAATTTTATGGTTGCCCTATAGATCTATAAATTGCAATGGTCTTCAGTAAATTTAAAGAGTATACACATTTAAACTTAAGCAGGTCTACACATTTTGCTGGGCACCTTTACCTCAAAAAAAGAGATTATACTGTGCTGGTGAAACTGTTGGCTTGAGTTTTGGACCAATTGCCTAACTCTTTTTATAGATAAGTCAGGCTTGCCCTGCAATTTAAAAAAAAAAATGTTTTTGAGGATATATTTGTATATTATTAATGAGTCTGAATATCTCCACTTTTTACTGTAGAATGCTGCAGCCATGTAGAATGCTAATGTGCAATTTGTCATGTGTCAGCATTCACCAGCTTATTTTTTGTAAAATCCACCAGCGTTCTGATGTCAAGTACTATTTAACAATGTGTCTAAGATCCTGAATAAAAATAAAGAACTGAATTTTCAGGTGGAGGTATGCTTAAAGTGGTCATAAAACTTGAATGTGGTTTTATATTAAATATAGATCTTTAGAAAGTATAAATACAAAATTGAAAATTATGTGAAAGTAAAGTACATCTGGAGCATATAGAGAACCATGGCTTCCTATATCTATTACAGTATTACAGTTTTTGTCCATGCTTTCACATAGATCAATAATTATAAGAGAAAAATGTTGATTCCTTGCTTGATATGGGGGGCAAGTTGTAATGCAGTCTGTTGTTTTTATGGATCAGGACTACAGGTTGTCATACATGGAATTTTTGCAGCTTAACGCTGAAATTTACCCTTCACTTTTAAGTTTTCAGGAACTTCTATCTCAGTATTTTTTTAAAAAATACTGCAATCATAATCAGATTTCTGTTCATGGAGGAAAGGAAAATCTTCATAATAAAGGCTTTTAAGTCAGTATAAAGCTGCTGGAATAATCCACCAGAAAAAAATGCCCTTCCCTTTCGCTCTTTTTCTGGTTCCAGAGGGATCCAAATCTATCCTGTGTGCCATATTAGAAAATTCTTTAGTCTTGCAAGAAATTTTCCCTTCAAAATTCAAGGGTCTTCTGCCTGTTCCTTGCCTAATCTGGTAAAAAGTATATTGTGGCATCAGCCTTCCCTACACTTGAGCAGATTCTTGTCCCACCAGTACTTCTCTAAGCAGGCTTCCTAAATGAACTAGTAAGTCCAACTGTCCTAACAAAACTAGTTTCATTGGGACAATCAAGATTTTTAAACCATGTAGTTGGTGACTATGTTTCATTAGTTTATCCAAGAAAGAAACTGGGGAACTGAACCCAGGTTTCAAATATAGACAAAGAATTTGCTACTTCCAAGCTGAGTCCAGGAGTCCAGTGAGGCTGTTAAGGTTGACGCCTATCAAAGCCCACTATTGATTCAGAGTAAATGAATAATTATATTCTCAAGTATAGATTTTTATATGCTGTCCTAGAAAAAATGATGTGGTTTTGTTGTTTCGTTAATAATAATATTACACCAAATTGTACATGGTTTTCCTCAACCAAATTTTACTTGTAAACTTTCAGTTGCTTGTCTTGTTACCAAAGGCAGTTTCGCATTGCCCACCAAACAACTGAATTGTTCTGCATGAGAAGCTAACACGGATTTAAAAAAAAAAAAAAAAANATTTCCTCCATAGGAACCCTACCTGTAGCCCAACTTATCCAAGGTGAGCTGGGGCTCTGTCTGTCTTACTTTAAAATCTTATCTCTTTTGAACAGGTATCCGGTACTAATTCTTACTCCAGAAATAAAAGCTAGAAAGAAAAATGAGCGGGGGGAAAGAAGAAAAATAAAAAGGAGAAATGCAAAATAAGATAAATAAGGAGAACTCAAACTTGCTAAACTTAGGAAAGACGGACAGCACATTTTTTTCAGCTAAACTTAGCATAAGTTCTGAATTTTAAATTTGGCATTCATATACTGAGGTGTTGGGTGTGTCAGAAATGAGAGAGGCAGAAAGACCTTCCTGGAAATGATGCATGGGAGAACTCAGACTCCATCTTATGTTTGCTCCATTAGTCCTTCTTTTTGTATTAGTTACACTATTCACAAATGCCTTTATTAAAAAAANACTGCAGATTATTTGCTTTATTTAGTAACCTTTACAAATATTGCTAAACTCAGTATAAAGTCTTCGTTAAAAACAAACACACCACTTTATCTACTACCTGCCTTCAAAAGCAAACTTCATAAAAATACAAGATACACGAAAAGACTGCAAGCATGTAAGTAAATATGAATCCTGTCGCTAAAGTCTGATTGCTTGATATCCTTGTTTCACACTAACTTTATGAAAAGGTTGAAATCACTTAAATGCTGGAACTGATGAACCTATACATAAATGATTAGGAATGCTCTGCTAATAATTTCCAATGGAACTCATCACTGAGTTTCCTTATGAGCACGTCGCTCTCCACTTTAAATGCTACTTAGACTTGTAAAAACTTTTTATTGAACAATCCGTTTATTCTTGAAAATAAATTGTCCAAGTCAATTCTGTTAATATTGTCACAGGTTGGCTTTTTCATTGTGGATTGTATCAGCCTCTGCAGTGATTGCCTGTTGTGTTGGCAGAAAGATGCATTTTGACCGTTACTGTCTGCCAGTGACAATTTTTCCCTTAATTTAGGAATTCCTACTACTTATGAAGGCCAGCTGGACGCAGCTAAGGCATTACAGCACCTTCCTCAGCTGTTGGCCTTGGGAATATGTATTCTCTCCAGAATATATATCTTTGGCAGGGAACAGAAAGAAGGAATCTTGGGTAACGGGTGTGCATGCCAAGTGTAAGGATTGTTATATTTAACGCCTAGGTTTCTGTCCTTGAAATTATGTCTAAAAGAAGTTCAAAAGTAGGACAAAATTCAAACAGGGTGGGTAGATTTTATTTGAAAGAAAGAAAAACTTTAAAAAAAATAGCTGTTAAATATATTTATCCAGGATTTTTTTTTTTAATCTTTAACAGGAATGTTTTACATGTCTTGCTGCTTGAACGGTTTTACAGTACCTTTAGGACTGTGTCCAAAATGCACAGATTAACAGCCACATAAAAAACCTCTGGCTTCATATTAGAACATTTAGTCTAAACCTACAAACACAGTTGTCCTACGGGAATTTTTCCTAATCAGCTATATGGCCTTAAAGTGTAGGTCATCTGAACAGTTAGAAGTAAAATATAATTAACCACCACAAAAGTAAAGTAAAGCATGTGCAAGAGTGACATTTGGGAGGTGGAGGGGACAGGAGGAAGAGCTATAGAAAAGTATTCTGCATTCACTAGTAATGAAAGCTATGGATTGAAATTAATCTGAGAGCTGCTGAATTGATGCAAGATACTACAGATTGGTTTGAAGTGGATTGTAGATTTTATATATATAAGATTATAGATTTCTGTAGATTTTATATATATAAGCTTTATATTATTTTATATATATTTATATATAAAATCATGGAAAATACAAGCAGTTTCGACAGATAGTTTTCTTTCTGATTAAATTCACTGCTTGGTATGTGAAAGTTAAAGTATTTTTTGTTTCCTGTAAGTTGGAAGTTTTGTTACAGTTTTAAACTCTAGAAGTATACAGAAGCTGTGCAGCTTTAGCTACATACTACAAGTGCTTCCTAAAATGTGACACCTGCACATCCAGTGAGAGGTATTTGCCTCAGGTTGAATATTTTCAGTGAGAGAAATCCAAAAAGTGAAGCAAGCTTAGGAGACAGTTTTGGAAGAGTCTGTTTCAGCTAGAATGTACCACATGCATATGCAGTAAAATGAGTATCAAAACGAGGATCAGAGCTGTTGCTCTGAGTGGCCTGTAGCTCGTTTGCAGAAGCTGAAGTGCCTCCTCATGAAATTGGACCAAGTTCATACGTTTGCAGAGTGAAAAAGAAAAATATCGTGGATGCCTTTTATCCTCTAATATTCAGTGGCTGCTCTCAATTATACCAGCAGTTGTCTGGTGTGCATGCAGCACAAATTCAGGTTTAAGACCACTTCATGGAGACAAACAGAAATCTCAGTGTTTGTCTATGTAGCTAGCAAATGCACTGCTCAAGGCCATACCTGAAGTGTGTTTTGCCTAATTTTGTGCAAATGTGATGGGTTGTCTGAATGTTTTCATTTTCTTTTAAAGTGCTTTTAAAATGACTAAAAATAGTTCTTTTGCCTTGTGTGGATCTGCTCCATGAGTAAACTTTGCTATTAAATGCTCTATTTCATACTACTTTGAATGTGAGATAATACAGATATGGTAAAGTGATACTATTTTTTTCTGGCTCCCAATCAGTAGAATTCTTAATTCTGAAGTCAGACTCCACTACTGATGATGATGTGTGAACAGGGAAGAGCACAGCTTGACTATCAGATCCCTGGTTGATTTTAAAACACTAGTGGTCTGGAAAAAAAACTGTCTTTACTTGTAAACTGATCAGGCTGGCTTTGAGTGTTTTGGATTGTAAATCAATGTGGTAGCCCTGCTTCTTCACAGTTTTCCCCAAACATCATTCAATACTTTATAAAAGTTCTCAGCTGTATAAAATAAGAATAAATACAAAGTTAAAAATCAGTACATTTCTGTGAAAAGAAGATAACACAGAAGGCAAATTTCTTATTTTTTTTCCTCCTTTGCCACATATTTCCTATATGAACCGAGACACTTTATTTTATCATCTTTTAGTGTCAGTTTCTTCCTCTAAAGTTCGGATGTTAATAAGTAGGTCATGCAAGACTAAAATGAATTATTTGCAAGTTGTATACATCTTTGGATAGAAAACTACATTGTAATGCTTCATAACGCTCTTTGAAATATCTCACAAAGGCCAGTAGCAGCTCAGTCATTAAAGGGATGCTAAATCACCAATTAAGACTTTAATGCCAAAATCTTTCTAGATTCGGCATAGAAACTCAGGGCCTAAACACTGATTAGGCGAGAGAGAGAGAGAGCTTGTTGTGTATTGTCTCCATTGCAGTCACAAGAAGCTTTCAGGCCAGAGCTCATTTGATATAGAGAAGATGTGACTGCTGCCAGAGTGCTCTCCGCAAAGGCACCTGCATAGATGAATTGTTATGCATTAGGAATTGGCAGATAAACCACTGGAGCCCATTTTGTCAGCGGAAGTCCAGTGTTTTCAAAACCCATTCTCCCTTCCAGTACTCCAGACATCTAGGTTGCACCTACTCGTTTTAGGAAAACCAAAGGTTAAGGGCAGATAAATTATTTTTAGGAGATCTTATATACCAAATCCACTGCCTGTCCTGTCCACCTTCTCTGTAGCTGATAAAAGAAGATACACACATACTACAAGCTCACACATACTCTAGCTTTGGTTAATAAACATGCAAGTGTTTTACTGAAGGAAACAAAGACAATACTATGTGCAAAATTACTCTAAATTAAGATCATTGTGATAATCTTTAAAGATTGTCTTCATCTTATTACCTTCATCATATTAGCTTCATCTTTTCTTCATTCTCAGGTTTTGGGTTTTTTTGTGTTGTTTGTTTTTTGTTTTTGTTTTTTTTTAATTTTGCTATTCTATGGTCTCACTTGCTATTCCATTAAAATATTCCAAAGATAAACCTCTCTGAAATTATGGAGAGAGGAATCCAAAAAGTGGCTGGAATTTTGGCAAGATTAAGATTGATGTTCTGGCTGCTGTTGGCGATTAAATTTGGGTATGTACATGTCTGATTATACATGTTTATTGCGTGCATAATGTTGGCCATTATAAGATGCCAGATTATTTTTAGCTGCACAGGGAAAAGGCAGAGAATTCAGGAAAAGGAATTCTGTTGAGAAGCTTTTTCTCATGCAATTTAAAAGCAGTATACAAAATTCAAAGTTGATGACAGACTTCTATTTTGAAAAGACTTCAGTACTATCTGGATTCCCTCCTGTAAACATCATATTGGTTCATTTGTTAAGCTGTGGTTGCTATTGAATAGAAAATTATGTATTCATAATTGAATGTCTTTGCACGCCTTGGCTCATGCTGGCTGTATCTGATAAACTTTGCAAGAAATTATAGTTCCTCATTCACTTTATGGAGTTACTCCTTGTATACATCACTGAGAACAGAAGCAAAATCAAGTTCACTTGCTGCCTCTATAGAAAGCCAGTGTTTGATTTCATGTAGTTACGCGTTGAAGCGTGCTTTGGACGTTGTTCAGTCCCTTGTGAAAACACCCTTCAAGTGTATATCCTAGTCTCATGGAGTCTCATGAGTCCGAAAGACATGATTCTCACCACTGTTCATTGGGTGCAAGCCCTCTATTTCCTGTTTGGCATGTGTAAATCTTTCCTCCAAGTAACAGTGTTTAAAATGTCACTCAAAAGCACATAGACAGATAGCAAAAGTAAAGGGTAGAATCCCCTTTAGTGTTCCCGACACACAAAATTTATTCTTGCTTTGCAGCAAATGATACTTCTCCATCTCAATATTGAGATAGGATGGTTGGGAAACCTCTTTTGTTATTGCACCCTCTCCTTGTCTTTCTCTATCTTGTCACTATTTTTTCAGCTGCTTCTTGAAGGAAATGTGTTCTGAATATTTACATAATTAAGATTTTTTAGAATAAAAATATTTTCAGGACTATGTGGATGGTAGTGGCAAATTTATGCCAGTGCTCATATCATTCATTGCAAGAAATGGATCAATATTTGAATATGTCCCCTACAGTAAATTTCCCCCAAACTTAATGAAGTTTGTGGGTACTTGAGTCAAAATCATTAGCAGGTAGGAGCAAATTGCAATATATATTTTCCGAATGAATTTGTAGTTAAAGCAATAGATCATATGTCAATGGACAGTAGAAAGAGCACTGGTAGGAGCTTAATTAAAAATGCTTCTCTCTGTCAGTGTCTGTAAGCATATTCTTTTGTTCCATCACCCTCACCTCTAATAAGAGTAAATTAGGATGCAGATACAGGGGAACAGCCCCTGCTCCCTTCAGGCACATTGCTGCGTTTCAGTTTCATCACAGGCTCTACAAAATGGATGTTGACAGCAAGAGGATGCTGGAATCAGTCTTTCTGTAAATACTGCCAATTTATTTGTGCCTTTTTAACTGATTTTCATTTAGCTAAGGGAATGGCAGGCAGAAATCTTGGAATGCTGACAACTGAAGGAGCAGCCACTGACTCCACCTGGACTGGCATTTCACCTTCATGTTTACAGGCCGAAATACCTTTCCAATGAATGTGTGTCTTCTGTGTGTTCCAGTGCTCCGTCACCTGTGGCAAAGGGATGCAGTCCCGAGTCATCCAGTGCATGCACAAGATCACAGGAAGGCATGGCAATGAATGCTTTTCCTCAGAAAAGCCTGCAGCCTACAGACCCTGTCATCTCCACCCCTGCAATGAGAAAATTAACGTAAACACCATAACATCACCCAGGTTAGGTAAGCAGTCAAAATGACACATTCCTGCTGGAAATCTCTGTCTAGTTCTTTCTCTCCATAGAGTAATGATGATCCCAGTCTAAAAACAGAGGGCTAGGACTTAGGAAGTGTAAATTCTATACGGAGACTCATCTGTCTGCCTCAGTTTTCCAGTGTGTACATCAAAGACTGTACCTCACAATGGGTTTTGTTTTGGGTTTTGTTATCCAAGAAAGGACCATATTATGGGACTGTATGATATATGGACACAAAACACCTGACATGAAAATATGTTTTTATTAGAGACATTATAAACATATTATATATGCTTATGCATACTTGTCCACTCAGTTTTATCAAACATTTCTAAAGTAAGAAAATACCTTGTTTTCTCTTTAAAACCTCTGCAGACTATGTTCTCATGATATTTGTGAGATCAAGGAAGCTCTTATTTGTTCCTCAAATACAAGTAGCTCTTTCCACTTGTATTTAGTTCAAGTGTCTACAGTCTGTGCCTGATGGATTAGGACACATGAAGGAAAATTACTAACATGAAGATATTTGCTGTTCCTGGAGGAACTCAGGTCTCTATTGGTCTTAAAGAAATTATGTTACTGCATAACTACAGAACTGTTAATTCTGTTAATTGTTATTGCCTAGTAGGCTGTTGATGCTAAAGCTCCCCAAATCATTCATCTGCTTCTTGAGCATGACTGGGGAATATTCAAAGGCTTGCTGTAAGACAGCATACCCTTTCCAGATGATTTTCCAGAGCCCTTGTTAAGATAAACCCTCCTGTCAAATAGATTACTCCTGCATGGAAAGCAAGTCTAACATTTCAGGCTGTATGTAATCCTTCCTTTAAGTCAGTGACAGGTATTTCTCTTTGAAGTTTTTAACCCTTAAACATTCTTGTGTAGTAGTCATTGTTTCAGTTTGCTGGATGAGATGGCAGCTGTTGCTTATGGCCCTCTCCTCTGCTATTTCATTATTGTAAGGTTGCCCTTACAACTGATCTCTCAGAAGCAAGAGGCCATCACTCCATCAATGATGCTCTCCCTCTGGTGAGGTATAAGCAGCTTTGTGTCACACAGTAAAGTGAATCACCATTTCACAGGAAAAATACAGCGTCAGATTCATTAAAATTTGACTTAATGTGAAGTGCACAGAAAAAGATTTGGCTACGTTGTCCTCATAGAATGGATTATGTAGCACTGATGTTTGTAATCTACAGGTCAATCTCATCCAGCAGGAGTCAGAATCCAGTCCAGTAGAAGCATTAACATCTCCCAAATACATAATGCAATGCTTCTCTTGATTATATTGACCATTTTGGCCTCCAGTTTCATTCCTATTAAGCAGTATAGATACCCTGGATTTGGGGGTACAGCTAGTGGAAGCTGATGTGGGTTGCACCATCTCTACTCTTTTATAAATATACTCTTAGTTTCTCTTTCCCTTCTGCTAAAAAAAGTAGAGTAGCTCAAATCTTCTGTGAGACTGACTGGTTTTTTTCAGTTCAGTGTTTATGATGATTTTTGGATGATGTCTGTTTCTTGTGCCCTATTTTTACTGTTTTCCAATATTAATTCCAAGTATGCACTACAGCTTGAATAACTGAATGTGCAAAGACCCAAATTTGGTACCAGGGTCCTTCTATGATAAGCACTGTAAGAGGCTTTCATAAGCAAAACAGGTGGGTGGATTAACAGACGGCTTCACAGGAAAAAAGACAACACACATGAAAAATATGCCTGTTTTACAGAACAGGCATACAACGGAATTTAGGCCTCTGTATCTGAATGTTTATGACTGCTAGAGAGAACCAAGTAATAACAACAACCGTGGGAGGGGGTAGTGTAAACCAAACAGTGTCTTTTCAGGCTAGTGAGATGTCCTTGTCATTTTAAAAGGTTTCTGAGGAAGAGTTTGTAGTCAGGGATTCCCACAGAAAGAAAGCAGCAACAGGATACTAACAGAGCAACCGAATAACTGGCTGAAGATAAGATATGCAAGATGTGAAGATAAGGATTAATAGCCTGACTTTGACATGGAGTAGGGAAGACCCATTGGAGTGATCTAAAAGAGGGTGATGCAGTCAGACCACTGTATTGGAAGAAAATTTTTAAAAACACACATTTTGAGTGTACTTGGAGAGGAGAAAAGATGGTCAGGTAGGTAAGAAATGCACAGTATTCATACATTTGAGATGCCTTAATTGGGCCTGGACAAGTATATTTGCCAACATACCAACTCATTGATTCCATACTGTAAGTTTCATTTTTCTAGATAAAATGGATTTGCATTACAAAATGTTCCGTAGGACTTGCTAACTCTGTTCCTTTCAACAAAGAAGCCAGACAAAACTAAAGGTCTAGTGGATTATTTTACTTACAAAGAAAGATGATGTAAGACATCATGTAGTTTTGTTCAATTTCCATTAATTGACAACACCGCACAAAGTTTTGATTTCTTGAGCAAAAGCTGAATCAGAAAACCAGCAGCAGTCTGCATGCTTTAATCCCTACACTTCCCTACTTGCCTCTGATTAAAAAAAAAATCCCCTTACAGGTGTCATTGAGAACTCCATTTTGGTATTATTTAGGCTGAGGCTTCCTGTTTTTCCAGTGGCAACTTCTGTCTCGGACTGAGGGTAGTTTCAGCTGGAGCTGCTGCTTCGTGCCGCCTTGCTGGAGCTGGCTTTGCAGCCCCCATGTAGCCTTGGTCCCTGCCTCATCTCGCCTCTGTATAGGGCAGAAAGATGGGCTTCACTCTGTCACGAGGAGACAGCTGCATGACATGAAACCAGTTAGTTTCAATGCAACTTAATCCAATTTATAAATTAAGCTGGCCTTAAAAATTTTTGATGTTGAAAATATTGACAGCAGGAGAATTATTTTTTCTTTCTTTTGTTGAGTATCTACAGACTCTTTATCAGGAAGTGTAGCAGTAGGACAAGGGGTAATGGTTTTAAATTGAAAGAGGGTAGATTTAGAATAGATATTAGGAAGGAATTTTTCACTCTGAGGGTGGTGAGGCACAGGAACAGTTTGCCCAGAGAAGGTGTGTATGCCCCATCCCTGGAAGTGTTCAAGGCCAGGCTGGATGGGGCTTTGAGCAAACTGGTCTAGTGGGAGATGTCCCTGCCTATGGCAGGGGGGTTGGAACTAGATGATCTTTAAGGTTCCTTCAAACCTAAACCATTCTATAATTCTATGATCTATACTCCTTTCCCTTCCCCAGATACACTTCTGGTGTCCTTGTCACCTTTGCTTCCTGATTCTTCACTAATAAATGTAACAGTAATGTATATGCTGTATATTTGATTTTGTTGTTGCTGTTGTTTCACAGCTGCTTTAACATTCAAGTGCCTGGGAGACCAGTGGCCTGTGTACTGCAGGGTGATAAGAGAGAAGAACCTCTGTCAAGACATGAGGTGGTATCAGCGGTGCTGTGAGACGTGCAGGGACTTTTATGCGCAAAAAATGCAACAAAAGAGTTGACCTCTGTCAGGCTGGCTGGCTCTCAGCTCTTTGCAATCTTATTATTTATGAACACACACACACGTACACACACACGCACGCTTCTTCAGACCAAATATTATCAGATTACATATAATTTAATCAAATTAATTTATTTTTGCCTACCAGACATCCTTAATTGTTTTGGTTAGACAGCCAACTTCTTTTATCCTCTGACATTTTCATAATTAATTTTTATATGAACAATTTTGGATACATTTATCAGAATTTTTAAAAATAGTAACTAGTATTTTAAATGTTTATTTTCAGTAGGGTCGTCACTCTGTTGCCAAAAAAAAGTCATGTTATCTTGAGTTTATTTTAAGTTAGCTGAATAGTTTTGTTGTATATGGAAATAAAGCCCTTTTTAATTTTATTATATTTTTGGCATTCAGAGTCAGAATGATCTTGTGTATTTTGCAACAGATGTTAAGGTGAGTAAGCTAACATTATTGAACAGGTTATTACAGAATGTATTGTGAAATTAGTTCATTTGATTTAGAAACATACTGAAGGGGATAATCTACTGTAACTTATAAACAAGAAAGTTAAAATAGCTAAGTAGGGATTTTGATCATTCTCATGGACACATACTTGAACGCAAGTATTGAATCAATGAAACACTGTAGAGATTTACACTGAATCACTGTTGCACTGTTTGAGGTAGTGTAGAGAAATGCAGTCCTAGAACTTGTACCATCCTATGAATCCACGTCTGTACTGTTTTAACATGTCACTTGATTTTAAACGTTTTGAAACAAAAAACCCATGCCCCTCTATACCTTTGTGTGTCCTCTTGCAGATTTACAAATGGAAGAGTCCTTCCTCCTGCCACTTGTATGAATTAATCTGTTAAACATTTTCAGTTCTCTGCTGACAATTTAGAAAATAGCTTTGTAATACTACTTTACTTTTATCTTTGTTTTATGAAAAAGTCTTTATAAAAATAAAATGTTTTACAGTTTTGTGAAACGTTATGAAACAGCTAAAATTTTCCTTATGAGAAAATATTGTACATGATTCACATGATTTTTACATTTTCAATAAAAAGTAAAGCTTCTTTTGTTATTTGCATTTTTCCTTTTTTGGGCATCCGTGTCTGGTAGCTGAATCCATCGAGCCCTGCCTCACAGCAGGTACAGCTACAGTAGTCCCTACAACAAATGCTTGCTGCCTCTTGACTTAGGCACCTTTCTGCAGCTGCAGGCTGACGTGCCACTCTGTGAGCTTTGGTATATGCACAGTTGTGTATAACAGAGGAGATTCCGTTCAGTGGAGAAGTTGTTATTTATCTCAGGTGAGTTCTGTAACCGCTGAACTTCGCAAGAGGAGAGGGGTCTCTGCCTCTGCCTCCATTTTGTGATGCAAGCCTTTAGGCATGCTCTGAAAATATGTAGGAGAGCAAATCCTGAAGGCAAGACAGCCAGAGAAATGAGTCTGAAAGGCATCATATTTTCTACTCAAAGTAAAAAGGGAATGGATCTTTATTTGAGTGATTGTTCTTTTTAATTCTCTGCAAAGAGTCTACTGTATAGATGTGATGTAGCTATCCACACAATTTAATACACTGGGGCCCCCAGTCAGGACTGTGATTCTGTCCAGGAAGAATGCTTAGCCACAGTCTTAACTCCTGTTGAAATCAACGTACGTGCTTTCAAATAGCCGTGCTGTCAAAATCTTTGGTTTGGCATCTTGCTGCTGTGCATTCAAAAACTGCAACTTTAATGATGTGCTAATGTATGGTTTTAAATTAAGTATCGTCTGGGTTTAAAAAGTAAGGAAGGAAAGAAAAATAACTCTGACATCATGGAATGTGATACTATATTTTGTATAATTAAAAAAATTCAATGCACAGAAAATTCAGTTGCTCTTGGGCATAACTCGTCAATGTTACAGACACACATTTGAAAGTCTAATAGAATTATTGTAGTTGGCAGGCAAAAGAAACAATCATTATTTTAAATTTTCTTCATACTTTCTTAGTACCCAGTCCTGCTAATGCTCCTGCACTCGCTTGGCTCACAACTAAAAATCAAGCAAAAGGAAAGATGTCTCCAGACTAGGGGCCAGAGGACAGTCTTTTATTAGCCAGTGATACTATCTGAACAATTTTGGTTTTGCTGTGCTGTTTCTGAGTATTCTACTATCAAGAATGTGGGCTTTGTCTCAAAACAGAAAAGTACATTTTAACTCTGCCTGTATCCGTTGAAAACAGATGAGCGACTTGTGCTGAAATCATCCTCCCATCACCCTTGTACAACATCATGAAAGATGAGAGTTTTGGATGGGAACCAGGGATGGAAAGTTGCACAGTAAATGACATTCTTTTCAAATGTAATGAGTGAAATAAGGATGTTATAATGCTGATAGCTCTGGCTCTGATTCCTTCAGCATCTGTAGTACAAAACTATTAATTAGATGTGTGTGAATCACTGTGAAGCAGTTTTGTGTCTACATAGCAAAAATGCTTTTTCCTTCTCTGCATGGGTTTGAAAGCAAGTTAATTTTAGTGCTTCAGTACACTCTATCACCGTTCAGAGTAGCAGCACAGCCCAAAATACCTGTTTTGTCAGAAAATGGTAAGAACGTTTTGAGAACCTGCCCAGCCTGTGGCCCAAGTCTCAGCTCGCTGTGGGGTGTGTGTCGCTGTGCCTGCCCGGCAGAGCTCTACCGCAGCCCCGGGTGACAGCAGGCAGCACTTTCCACCTGTGTTCAGGGAAGCAATAGCCTTCTGCACTCATAGGCATTCTCACCTGAGCTTACTCGCTTTTTGGATGCAGTCTTTCTTTTTCAGCAGCAATCCCTCTGCGTTAACACATTCTCCTCCCAGCCTGATGAATATGTAAAATTTCAACTAATGAATGTCAAATCAGTCAAGTTCAGCTGACAAGGAAAGGTGAAATTCACTCCAGCTCACAAGGGCTAGTGTAGGCCTCTCTGCTAATTAAATCCCACTTAGACTCTATTCTGTTGGATTAAGTGGGATTTAAGTGGAGCACAGGGCTTGTGCTAGGCTGGTGTGCAGTGGCCTTCTTCCCAGATTCATGCTGGCTAGTGACCAAAAGTTACAACAATTACCACTTTTCATACCTTTCTTAAATAAAAGGGATACCTGGATTTTAATTGTGTTGTCACTTATTCTGGAGGGAATTTGCTGCTTTGTTCTGGAGGATGTGGTTTAGGTTTTGGGTTGTTTGGGTTTTTTTCCATTCAGTTTTCATTGTCATCTTCAGTGACAGAGAAGCAGCTATTTGCTTATTTTAAAAATATACTAAAAATGTAAAGCTTGTCCGCATGAGGAGAATAATGGAGGCCCTAAAGCCTAGCAGGTCAATTGTAAACAGAAAATAAAAAGCACTCGGAAAGAATTTGAAGAGCCCTGTAGAAAAGATGCTCCAACTAATAGTAAAAGGGACTTGAAATACATGAAAAGCAGGAAGCCAGCTAGGGAGTCAGTGTGACCACCTGATAACACAAGTGTGAAAGGGACACTTGGGGATGATAGAGCTGTGAAAGGGAAGTTCAGTAAATTATTTGTGTTGGCCTTTCCAGCTGAAATATTGCAGGGATTCTCATACCTTGCACATTCCTTGTAGCAGAGATGCCAGACAGGCTGGGCCAAGTTGAAACAAATATACGAGAATGTAAGATCAAATAGGTATGTTAGATGCTAACAGGTATCTAGGGTGGCAGTCATGTGAGATTTCCGGAAGAACACAATTGGAAAATTGCAGAACTGCTTGCCATGGTGCATTAGCTGTTGTTTCAAACAGTCACTCTGCCAGAGGACCAGCAGATTGCAGTGTAATTCCTGCCTGTTGAAATGGGCATCTCTAGGGGATCCCTCTGAACTACTGGGGTAGTCTTGAGTTCCACTTCTGGTGCTGTAATAGCCGATAAAAAAGAATAAGATCCCTGAGCACCTGCATAAGCATGGGCTGTTGGGGGAGATAGTTGGCATGGCTTTGGCTGTGTCCTGAGCAAAGAGGATCTGGTGGACACAGAAGACTACAACAAGGTTCCAACTTACAGGATATTCAAGAAACTACACTCACACAGGACTACAGAAGCAACCTTTATGGCTTGAAAGCTGGTTAAGGGATTGGAAGCAAAATGGTCATCTTTCAGGATGCAGAAGAGTCAGCAGTATGGTCCTCTAAGGAATGGTGCTGGGTTTAGTTTTTTCAACATTTTCATCAGTGGCACAAGGAAGAGAGTGAAAACTGAGCTCTCCAGCTCTGCAGGTGACATTAAGCTCTTCTGGTCAACCAACTGTTGCTTCACTTGGCAAGAAAATCACAAAACTGAGTGATAAGGCAAGACATTATCCAATAAACTTTGATGTGGATTAAATGTAAGGTAGTATAGCTATGGAAAAATAGCCTAAACTATTCCTACAAGATACTGAACTTGCAACTGGCAGTCATAGAGGTGGAGAAAAATCAGTGTCTTTGGTTACTGTATTCTGACGTTATTAGCTCTATGAGAATAGAAGGAAAAAAAGCCAAAAACTGATGGATGTTGTCAGAAGAGACGGCATCGTTTTTCTCAGTTTTGGAACTGTGGTGTACCCACAGCTTGAGTATTGTATTAATTTGTGGTTGCTGTGTTCTCATGAACAATGTAGTGGAATTACACTGTAACACATTAAAAAAGGCAAATAAACAAGCAAAGGGATACCCCAGGTGGTTTATGAGATGAGACTGAAAAAGTTGATACTTCAGATGGGAGAGGAAGAGGCTGAGATGAGCATGGTCAAGGTTTAAAAAATCCTGAAAGTGATGGATAAGCTGCACATGGAGCTCTTGTTCTTAAAATTCTGTCGTAAAACAAAGAGGACATCCTTGATAAAACTAGTATGGAAAATAGTTTAAAACACATAAAATTAAGCACTTTAGACAGATGGTCATGAGGTTCTGAAGCTTGCTTCTGGAGGAGGTAGTATCAGAAGATCTGAAATGCAATTAGACAAATTCATGGACAAGAAGTCCATAAAAATATAATAAAAGACCTGGGAAGAGACAGTCTAGCACAAAAAAATCGTGTGGGTTCTGGGGGAGTAAAAGGAGAATGAACTGCAGAAAGTAGCCATGTGTACGCAGTCTCCCTAAACAGCACCTCCTCCTGCCTTTTTCAAACACAGCAATAGATCCTAGGCTTGGGGCAGTCTGACCTAGTGGGATGTTTTTTATGTTCTTAGGTCATGCCTAATGAAATGAAGTAGTGTTGGTAAGTAAATTCACATCGCTGCACATCACATCGTATGTTACAGTAACACGGAAGAATCCTGTGTTCAGAGAGGTGCTGAAAATGGTATATATGTTTAAGAAATAAGGCATGGTTATATATACTCAGGTATTTTGGAACACTAATTGTTACTGTCTTAGTTCTGCCCAGGAAAAAAAGGGGGACTACATGTAGTGGATGGCGTCCCTGCCCATGGCAAGGGCGTTGGAACGAGATGGTCTTTAAGGTCCCTTCCAACACAAACCATTCTACAATTCTATGATTCTATGTCATGGTAAGTCTCAAACAGCAGCTTCATGGTAAAGGAGTGTTAGTTTTTCAAAGCTTCATTACGCTGGGAAGAAACAGTTCTAAATATAGCAGTAGGTTCCCCAGAAGCATGGATGTCCACTCAGAAAGAGGGTCGCTACTCCCTCTTTTGTGGCTGCTCACCAATACTCTGGGTACCTACTTGAAAGGCAACAGATTAAGAATTTTTAACAGATGTGCTCTAAAATAACTGACAATAAATACATGCAAGGAAAAATTATGAGCTTTCTAAGTAGATAAGGGTTTTAACTCAAACCACGACTGTATATCAAAGTATTAATGTATTACATTAGGATTCTTTTTAAATTTCAGCAATCTTCTGTAAGGAAAATAGATTGGTCTGATTCTCCAGTCTAAGTACAAGGCTAAAATTTTCATGATGCCCTAATTCTCAGCATGAATTTGATCCAAAAGATGTTTTTATGGATTTCAAAGACGTATCCTCTGTGGCAGTGTCATGGAAATTAAACATGTCTAGAAAAACAGAAAGGTTAAAATAAAAGTGAGGAGACTACTTTCGCTGGTTGTAAGTAATGACGATGATGAGAAGGGGATTTCCATTAGCTGAAAGTCAAAAGAACTTAAGATTTACAGAGTGATGATGAAAATATCAAATCTCAAAATAAAATAATGAAAGTGAAGGGACTGACTGCACCATTCAAGCCAGTACGAGCTTTTTCCATTCACTTGAACAGGAGCAGATTCAATTCCCTGAAAACTTCTGTTATCAATTACTTGAAACAATCTAATATTTCCCAGGGTCAAGAAGAATTTACTGTGAAAAAAATCCCTGAACCTAAAGAAGTGCATGTCATAGCCATCATGGTAAACAGTACCGACCCACACAGCACAATGGAGCCTCTTAGTACCACCACAGAAAAGGAGGACTTGCTCTGCACTGGGAGCTGCTTCTAATTTTCTGGGAAAAAAGTTTGCTTTGAAGTATTGTAAGCTTGACATTTTTGGCAGGTCACTTGAGGAAGTGCTGGTATGCATTTAAGTGTCTCATGCATCTACTCACTGGTACTCTGTTAGCTTTAATAAGCGCATATGTATGTATCAAAATAGACCTTGAACTTGAAAACTTAAGCTAGGCACTTACAGAAACATGTCCTGTCTGCTCCGCCGCTTCTAAACAATCTTTTATCATTGGTAGATGATATAAGTGAGCCTGACACCAAACAGGGGTCAGATACAGTTTCAGGAAACTGTCGTATCCTTCTTCACATCATTAATAATAGAAGGAGCGTGCACAGCGAGGAAGCAGAAGCTGGGGCTGTTTTCGTTATTACTCTGCAGGACAGAAACATGGACTTCTCTGTTTTGCCAAACAACAACCATCCCGATAAATTCCTGCAACTGGAGGTGAAGTCTTTAATGAAAAACTCTGCCTTTCTACAAGCCAGCCTGGCAAAATTCCCAGAAGCAGCTTTACCTGGAGTGCAGCGGTGGCACAACAGGGTCTATTTACAGGTAAGGTGTAAAAAAAGCTGACTTTTTTTCTGATTTTTCTACCTTGTTTTTGTGATCAGGAGACAAATGACATGAGGTTGAGACTTCAGGTGTTGATTCAGCTTCCCGCATCTCTGAATCTGCATCACTAATATCCCTGTAAGTTTTCCCATTGACTTCAGTGAGGATCAGGCTCCAAAAGAAGTTACTCTCTTCAGGGCGGTCCGCTGACTTATGTCAGAATGTTAGGCTTTCTACTGCTTGTTGTAACATTTTCATAGCATTTCCCAGAATGTCTACTGACATCAAATACCGATTAATTGTACGAAAGGGGCAAATGGAGCACCCTTTCTGAAGAAATGAGAAAAAAACCCAGACAAATCTGAAAGCCAGGACATATCCCGCAAACTCAATGAAAAGGCACATTAAAGATTCTTGCTAGTGTCTCCCAAGTTTATATATGTCTACATGGTTCACTGTAGCTTCCTCTTTATGTTGCCTTATTTTTCTCATCCCCTTTGACCTTCCTGTTATCCGACAGACAGCTGTTGAAAGTGTGAAACACACTGGCTGCACTAATCCGGGTTATTATATAGAGGTAGCAGCGGTTTCTTGGTAAAAATGCAAATGTGCACTGCCTAGTAGAGAGGCCTTGGAGCCCGCGGAGGAGAAGTTCATGTCTGGATCAGCAGCAGTACAGCTGCATCAGCTCACACCCCTCTGGGCCCCACTTGCTGCTCCACAGTGCTCCTTTCCTGCTGCCCGGGGAGCCCCTCGCCTTTCCCCACCCCTAACATGAGCAAAAGCTCCAAGGTCTGGTTCTTGTCAAGGGATGGAGATGCACATAAGCAGTTGGGGGGTTGGGGTGGGGGTGGAGAAGGGTCTGCATCCTGAAGATCCTTAGGGTGGGGGTCCAATTCCCCAGAGGAATCAGGAGTGGGAGCCGAAAAGCCATCAGTCTGGGGGAGGGGAGGGGAAGAGAAAGATCCTCGCACAGCTACTTCCATTTGTATTTCTCCCCTCTCAGACTTTTCGCCCCATCAGCTCCCCAAACCCCTTCGCTCCCTCCCAGAGTCCATTCCGGTCCTCACCCACATGCAAGAAGTCTTCCCCCCTCCTGACACTCGCTTCCACGGCCCCCCCTCTTACCCTCCCTCGCCTCTTCTCCAGACACCCTTCCCAATGCCTCCAGCCGCCTCTGCTCGTATTGTATAATCTTTGCTGGCGATTCCCCAAGGAGAGCTGGGAGTGGGGGGGGGGGCACACGGTCGCCCACCATCTCCCATGCGAAGAGCCCTAACGGAGGGAAGGAGCCTGCGGGATCCCAAACAATGGGGTATGGTGCAATGCTGGCCTCCTTCCCCACCCCACCTAAGCCCCTCTTTTGTGCAGGGTGGAGGCAGCCACACACAGAGCCTCCTCCGCAGCAGGGATCCTTCTCCCCATTGTCGTTTAACAGGACGCGCTGTCACCGAGCCAGGGCTGCAGGGCTGCTGGAGGATTAAAAATGTGTGGGGAGCCCTGTGCTTTTTCGACTTGTGCTCTGCCCTTCGCCACCAGCGAGAGGGTTTTCCTGGAACTCTGTTCCCAGCCCCGGGATGGCCATTTCAAAGGAAATGTCTGTGCTCACCACGTCTCCAGAAATGCAGTTTGCAATGCAGTATGTTTTATAAACGTTGAACCTAGGGCACAACCTATACTTTTAAGTGTAGTCATTAGTGAATTCAAGCTGTCCAGATAAAATTCATTGTGCCTTATTCTCTCCCTTATGAGCTTCGCCTCCTTTTTTCCCTTTTGCTGACAATCAAGTAAAGGGAAAAGAACTGATGAATTCCAGACGTTAGAATAAACACGATGGCACAGTGGAGAACTAATGGTGTAGGAATAACATGTTTTGCTTTAAGATGAGAGAGCTAATGGGGTTAAGGGTTAGTTAATTCAGAAACGGAAATGGGGGCGGGGGGGCGAGGGAGGAGAATTCATTTCAGAACATATGTGCGTGACCTGCAGACTCCCAAAGTCATTAAACCTTGCGAGTAGCCTAAATTCCCTCTTCAGAAATTCATTTTCTTTTAAGAAACTATTGCTACTCAGGGGTCCCCATGTAAAGTGACTTCTCAGTGGCATGTTCGTGGCCTCCTCCAGCCCTTTATTATGAGATCACTTAAATTCAAGTGCACTTAAGTGCTTATGTGTTTTCTCCACCTATGATTTTCTTTTAATTTATTTCCACTATGAAAATCAGCTTGACATAACAACAATCCCTATTGCTGACCAAAAAGTTGCTGCTCTTTCTCGTTACTTGCCTCTTCTGTATCAGTCAGACTGAACAGCTTCCCTGCTTAGCATACATTTTCATCATCTACTTTAAATAAAACAAACCATAAAGCAGTCCAGGAATCTTGGCCCTTCCTTGTGAAAAGCAGCATGAAAAGCACAGACTGTTTCTCCTGCAAGTGGCTAGCTACTGACCGCTTGCTGATTGCCCTGAAAATTTCCAGTCCCACTAGACTCTCTGCCCCGCAATATGTTTTAGCACTCAGCATACACCAGATGGTTAATCCCCTATAGCTGCTTCTTATAGCTGAGGTGCATGTCTCCCCTGTAGTCTACCTGGTCGTTTTCTGCAATTCTCAGACTTCTCTTTCCTGCTTATATTTTCCTTTTTTCCCTGTTTCTGGAAGACAGCAGAGAGCATTTGATCTTTGAACACCATGCTGCTTCTTTGCATACTGTTCTTGCTTAGGAATTCACAATTCTGAATAAATTTTGGCCTGCAGGTGTTACAGTTCTCATGCTAACTGTGCTCCTAACCCCTCCTGGTCTCTCATCTGAGCTAATGTCTGTGTCCTGCCTTTGCTTGTTTCTCAGTGTACCAGGACAAGAGATTTTTTTTTTTACCTATAAGTTAGGTGCTGGGTTACAGTCACTTGTTTGTCTCCTGGCTCAGACATGCGTTACATACTTCCACTCTTTTTCTTATTCTTCCCTAGACATCTGCAACTGGCCGCAATCAGAGCCAGCTGCGAGGTTGGCAGGAGCTTTGGCCTGACACCATATACAAGTTTTTATATAATGCACTCACAGCCCTGCAGAACTCCATTACCAATGACAGAGAAAACAGCTTTAAGTAAAGAATTCATTACAAGGGCAGAAGTACTCTTAATACTGCACAATTAAAATGGTCCGTATGAATGCCTACTTTTCTTTAAACATTCCTGTCAAGTCGGCTTAAGTGTTTATAACCATCTACTAATCTCCTTCCTATCCATGTCAGGTGGCTTTCCAGGTTGTTTTGTAGTACCTGATGCTGCTTTATGTCTCTAACAAGCAATTCGTATCCTTCAGTTCCTTCGATAAGAAAACTTGCATTCTCAGGAATCCTTGATGCGAGTTGTCTGCCCTACTGTCTTTCATATCCACTCACCTGCCCTTGGTTGTTCCTTGCCATCCCAATTGCTTTTCCACAGCATCCCCTATGAAATCAGTTTTGCTCAGGAAATTCTAAAGAGCTTATAATTACTTATCCTGATAAATGGCCCTTTTTTTATTGACCAAATGACTAGCAATACCTATTCAGTTGTTACAACTATTACAGGGATTCTTGGGTTACTACCTAGCAGCTTTTTGTCTGTCAGACTGTTTGTTTGTCTTAGAAACAGGTCTCTACATCAGAAAAATGCCCTTCCAAGTACTGGGAGAGCCCTCTGGGGTGGGTTACAAGGCTTTTGCATAACAGAGGGTTATAGTCTTAAACAAATTACATGCAAATATAATAATCATCCTGCCACCCACTTTCATTAGGCTTGAGGAGATTGTTCCAAACAAATCCTGCAGCATCAGGTGGCCCTAAGTTTCTTGAAGGCTCCCTCAGTTAACACTTGCAGGCGTAGGTGCCCATCGATAGTGTCTGTCTCTTTCACTGCAGCCTGAGACCATGGCTGGCCATGGGACAAGAGGAACTAACTGTCTTTGATGGGAGAGAGTAAAAAAAAATCTGACTTGCAGAAAGTAAATTTCCTTGATTTTTTAGGTGTCTCCTTGATCTCTTCTTGCAGGCAGATGGGCTTGAGACCAAGACCTGGCCTTAACTGTTGATGTCCTGGGTTTGGTGGGTGATTAGCTTGATGTCTCATATCACAGACCATGGGAAGAATGGTTAGACCCTCAGTTTATTTCAGTGGTAACAACAACAACAGCTGGAACAAAAGGATGAAGTCAAGATAAAAATGAGATAAAAATGTTTCCTAGCAATACGGATTAATATCAATTTTTTAATTATATATGTTAATATATCTATATGCATTATTTGCATAATGAAATAATCTGCAACAAAAATCTGGGGAGAAAGCACATTTTGACCCAGGGATGGAACTAACATTGACTGTCTGCAGATCTTCAGACTTTTTACAGAGTCCTTTTTTTGTCTGTGTCAGCTCTCTGGGTCTGTCAAAGTGGGACAAACTGTTCTCAGTGAAAAACAAGTTACAGACCATAACAGCTTTCTTGCTTATGAGCTATATGTAGATCAAACACAGTTATGTGCTTGCAGGGTTGAGCATTTTTCATCTTCTTAAATGAGTATTTCATCAGCACATTTCAATTACAGTTTCTCAGAGTTCTTCGTAACCATTGCTGCTTTGAGCATTTGCTGTTCCCTCCTTCCGTTCAGTGAACAGTAATACAATTTGCCTCCTAGTATCTCCAATTTGATATGTTCCACCCTCATTCACCCTGGCTTCTCAGACACAGTCTATATCATGTAAGTTCTGTAACATATATGGATACTTAATTTTGCAATACTTTCATCTTTCTTTGAACATTTGAACATTTGTCAGAATCAAAACACAGAAGTCTGCAAAAACTGTTGAGAGATGTTTTGAATCTTAAAAGAAAAAATATGTAGGTTTCGCTGGAATTATTACTGGCAAGCATATTTTTATTATCTAACCTCCTTCTGTTTCTCTGCTTCTATAAATGCATATGTTTCATGCAGTCTTCTTCATATTTCTCTGCATCATTTCTTGGACCTAAGACTTTTGTGTGTGTGTTTGTGTGTATGTGCGTCAGGTTTCTGTCCGTCCTCTTCCCTAGCTCGTCTCTAGGATATATCTACTGCAGAATTTTCATAGCCAAGCATTTGCCTGCACTCAAGTGTATTCTCTCGATTAGCTTGGCACTTCAATGTTTGTTCTGCAAAACTGCTGCAAACCATCTCCTACCTCAAATTCCCATCCGGTTCTCATGGTAAAACCCTGTTGCCCCTCCCATCCTATTCCCTCTCTACCTTGGCCCCAGGCTACTACAATCTCCTGTTCTCATGCCCATGAAAAGGAAGGTACTCTGGACAGAAAGGGCAAAAAGTTTTGCCGCAAAGCACTCACTTTATGAACAAATTTTGCATCATGACATCTATTCCAAGTTTTGGAGCATTTTATTTAAAACAGCTTTAGAAATCACTGTCAAGTCGCATTCTTTTCACAATATTTTCGCCTAGGGAGATGGAGCATCCCCTGGTGAGACAGTTCGCATTCGTGAACAAAATGTTCTCCAAGTTCAACTATCTAGCAAGCCTGAGGGAAGCATCATTAAGGTCATTGACAAATTTTAAATAAGAAATAAAATTAAAAAAAAAAAATGTAGTCAGAAAGAAACGACAGTTAAAAACAGCAGCTCAGCTGAAATCTAGCCAGTACAATACAGAGGGCTTCAGTGCCAGCTGCAACTGCAATGCAAAGAGTAATATTATCAGGGGATATGTCAAGGCTAAGGAATGACATACGAAAATTATGAACTAATAGAGGGACTGGTAGGGCACTGAGGGTCCACCCACCTACTAATGGTAATTATTGATGGGAAACATGCTTAGTCACTTGTGCATGACTTAGTGATAAGAATGCTAGCGTAATGCTTCCTCGTAGGGCATCTTGGCCAAAGGCTGATGTTTTCACTTCTCCCTCCTTCCTTTCTGAAGGAAACCAGTCCTCCTGGTTTCTTCTACACCTGACTGCCCCAGACCAACTCACACATGTCTATGCATCTGCACAGGCACTGAGGCATAAAGTAGGCGATGACATGTAGCAGCTGGCTTCCACTGGAAGTGGACTCACCAGCCCATGAAGGGGGTAGAAAATTACTCAAGCAGAAGCAGCCAAGAGTTTGCCATCAGCTTAGGGATCTGTGCTAGCTGATGTGGGATACAAGCAGCTCCACAGCCAGTGTGTGGGAGGAGGTGGGTTCCCCTGAGGTCCCACCAGAAAGGTGGAAGGAGAAGCAGGACGTGCTGCTGAAGTCTGTCTAGCCCATGGCACATTAATGGCTGAAGAGCTCAATATAAGTGAAGTATCCTAGGAAAGACGTCCTGTCATGGAAGGAATTTTCCTAATTTGCACTGTGATGTTTCTGTAGAAGAAGTCCTGAGACACAGGAGAGGTGTTAGCGCTAAGGCAAGGGCTCTGCCAGAAGCAGGTCTCTTGGGAAGCTGACACCGCTGGAACTGGAGACTGGTGACAGGTTAATTCAAAGTCTCAGTGACAGAAGGTTGTGGTGAACCAAAATGCTGAACAGCTTGAATTGGAGAGTCTGATTGCATTCCTGCATGCAATTACAGATCAAAAAGTATGGTAACTACCATCTTACCAGCTCCTGATGATGCTCTTAGTGCTGTGTTATGCAGCAGCTTGTGAGTTCTCCAAAAATATGATCCCACCAGGGTTTTTCATCCTTCTCCCTTGCCACCCCCCTGTTATAAATGGTCTGATTTAACGATTGTTGTTGCTGGGAGACTGCTCAGATATTTAACTACCTTTGAGTTCTGACTCAAATTAAGGAATCTTCCTCAGTTGAATGAAGGCCCTCTTTGACACCCTGACAGGGGTGGAGCATTCAGCAGCGTGAATGGAACTGCGAATCACACCCCTGTTGTCAGAGGTGCAGCTCCAGTCAAGGCAGTCCCTTAACACAGTGTTACCCCTGTGCTTCGCTCTGCTTTGTTCTTACAGCTCTGCTTCTGCATTGTACACCCACAGCTTTCATCAGAACTGCATCTTCTACCACAGTGCCCCATAGCACTGCTTTGCTAAAGGAGAGGATTTCTTTCAGGAAGCATTATAATGCCAGTTCACATTTGCAAAAGAGTTTAATGTTCAGATTGTACCCACGTGCTTTCCCCAGAAGGAAGAAATACGCCCAGAGTGAACAGCCAGGCTCCCTTACTGCACTGTAGATGTTTGCCAGAACAAGAAAAATTGTTGCATGTGTAATTTTAAAAATTATTCTATTGTATTAAAAATGGTAACTCTGGAAGGGGGCCTGTGTCATAGGTAAACAAAGATGAAAGCCAACTTCTGATCTAACTTGTGCCTTCCAGAGAGAAAAGAGAAATGTCACTGAGCTGCCGGGCTTAGACTCGAACGGGGTCAGTCAAGAAATTATAGACAAAGCCCTCGGGAGACACATTACACCCATCACCCTGCAATCCACTATCAAAAGCAACCCTTTGTATAGTGATATCCAGGTGGATGATGACTGGGAGGAGAAGAAAAAGACCCCTTCCTGGACCGTGCAAGACTATGACAGGCACTCACTGCACTCTAACTTGGCCAGCCACATAAAGGTAACGCGCCATTGCACTGTGTTTGCGCAAAGTGAATTGCTATGAGCTCCGTGCGTGTGTGCATGAACCACTGTGCAGCCCGCTTGGTTCTTTTGGTGGGATTCCAGAAGTAAATATGGACATATTTTCCAGTACAGACATGACACTAACATGAGTCTGATCCGGAAAAGAAGTCTATGTATCTGGTTAGACTCCAGGAATTTCAGTTCTGCAGAACACCACCTCTGTGACTAGAGAAAGTCTTAAACCACAGTACCCCGCAACTCAGCTTCCCCTTTTATATAGAGAAGAACTATGAACAAGGCACTTAAATACTATATGCCCACTTTAATAACTGTTCATAACATCATTCTGTTATCAAATAACATACATTTTCTCAGCCTCATCCACATTATGCAGGATCCTACCTGCCTATGTCTTGGCACAAACTTTTGTGAGTTTTTTTCTGCTGTTCCCTGTTTTGGAAAGGGACTCAAATCTGTGTTTATAAAGCGACATCTCTTCTTGAGAAGACAACATGGTTTCTTTTGGGTTTTTAATCACATTTCAATGGCTGGTGTCCTACATTTGGTTCCTGGCTGAAAAGTGTGGTTTTAATTTTCCCCAGTGGAACATTTGCAGCATCTGGCAAGTAGTGCAACCTATGTTCAAGTGAAAGTCTCTTGCATTTGTGTTGTGATGCCTTAAATTCATTAATCACTATCTGATGATAGCCAAAATACTTCTGGCTATGTTCTAATGACTTTATGTGCAAGAGAGAGGAACTGAGTTCATTTTCTGATTTTTCTTTTAGGAAAATCCTAATGATCTACAGTTCTGGATGGGGGATATTTATACTCCTGGGTATGACACCTTGTTAAAAAAGAAAGAGAGAGAAAAAAAGCATTCCAAATGTTGCCGAATCATCCTGCTCATGGTACTAGCTGTTTGCATCCTGATTACCATAGTCACGCTCAGTGTTTTACTTACTTAGTACAGCCAAATGATGTTGATGGGAATTTTTTCAATAAATATTTTTATTAAGCTATTCCCCTCCCTTGTTTTATTTGAATTCCAATTTTTTGTCACAAATACATTTTGTTTGACATCACTATTTTACAATGTTCCTGTGCAGCATAAGGAATTGATCCTGAAAAGAGACAAATACTCTAAGCACAGCAGAATGTCTCCTTATGGGTATAATTAAAAAAACCCAAACAACTAAACTATAAATACGCTACTTTTCCTAGTGCCTTCTTCTTTGGACTAGTGATTTGGGTCGGCATCTGTGGTACGGTACATATAGTATGTACAGACAACAAGCTATTTGTTCCAATAAACACGATAACATCCTGTTCATCTTTTTATGATAACTATTATTGGAATGTAGAAAAGTGTGATAAAGCGGCATTCAAGATATCCCAAAGAATTCTAAAACAAAAATTTTTGCATTACTTAGTGACTGAATGCATTGCTGCAATGATGCAGCACTTAGTAAAAAGCTAGCCCAAATGCATAAATGTTTTCTTATACTTTTTCGGAGAAGAAAAACAAAATAGACTGCTGAGCTTCTATCAAAAGAATTCCCCGAGACCTAAGACAGGGTTTCTTCATCACATGTAGCATCTTTGTCACCCCAAAAGACGGAGCGCCAATAGTTTTTTAATCTGACACATCAAAAACTGAAGCAAAATCGGTAGAGTACTAGAGCATAAACTGGAATTAGAATATACCTTAAAGAGTTTAAAGTTATATAGCCATTCTGTGAAAAAAGGGTCTTTGTAAATGAAAGGACCAAACTTAAATGTTAAGAGCACCCAGACAGTTAAGTTCATATACCTCAGAACAATTCGGGAGAATGAAAACATGAGATAAAATGACAAAATAAAAAGTGAGTAAACAGAGAGAACTTAGACTATTTCTTTAGTTTCTGAAAAATACTCTGAGTGCTGCAAACTCTTTATATTTGTATATTAGGGCAAGGTCCTATGAATACTATTGAGACGGGGATCTCCCTCACACAGGAGAATCTCGCAGGTGCAGGAAAGCTGGAAGATTGGGGTTATAGCAGATCTTCCTCTTTTCACACAAAAAAAAATGCTTTGAAATAGGTCAGGAATAGAACCAAGGTAGAGGGTGTGTATTGCCCCCTCTGAATTCTAGCACATGCTCTACTTACAGCAGTTTTGCAGCGCTTTAACTCAGGTCAGGATGGATTCATCTTCAGGTACAGTGTGACAGTAAGGTAAGTGTGTCTAATTCCTTCCTTCCTCACCTGGTCCATGTTTGAATCTCATTTGTGCCGTAACTACTCGAACCCTAGTCTAGCTTGTACTGTAACTGCTTCAAAGCCCCAAGCTAAAACAGCTTAGTGCTTTAATCTGGTGAGCAGCCAACAGCAAAAGTCTAGCAGCATTTTAATGCATTGGTGCAAAATTAGTAACCCTATAACGAAATTGAACATTGCTGGAAATATACAGGGGAACTCAGCCTCCTGGCTTGCTGCATTTTCAGTGTGGATGAGTGTTCTTGTCTGAAAGATCAGGTCCATTTGGCTTATAAAAGTAAGAAAGTAAGAACTTGGGAGCATTTTACAAGACTAATAGCTGACATTATGAAGTAATTATTCACATTAAAGCAACAATACTTAACTGTTTTTTCCAGCCCGAGTACATTTGCTTTAAGTGCGCTGCATACAATGCAGAGACGTATTTTTGTAAATTATGGAGGCCTGCAGGCGGGAAGCCTAAAAGCAAAGGGCTCTGTAATTTCCAGGAAAACAGCCAATAACGCGAGTTTCTTAACTGCATTGCTCTCTGAGGGTTTAGCAGTAGGGATAAAATCGTTTTCTCCACGAGCCCATTACTGGCTGTTTCAGGCTGGTTTCGCTGCTGTCATCTAGTGGAGAGTCAGAAAAGAGGAAAAAAAACGTTTCAGGCACGGAGGTGCCGGTTTGGAGTAATTTGCCTCCCCCCCCTCTTTTCTTTTTTTTTTTTTTTTTTTTTTTTTTTTTTTNGGTGGCAGAGCGCGGCGGGTGGAGGGACCTCGCGCCTTCCCGCGCCGTCCCGCGCCTTCCCGCGCCGTCTCGCGCCTTCCCGCGCTCTGGTGTGCGCGGTCGGGGTCGCGCAGCGCTGCGGGGAACTGGCGGGGAGGGAACGCTCCTCCCGCTGGTTCTCTGCCTGGCCTTTANGAACTGGCGGGGAGGGAACGCTCCTCCCGCTGGTTCTCTGCCTGGCCTTTAAGGAAGGGGCCTGCAGCTGCTGCAGATGTTGCGCACATGCGGGAGCAGCCGCAGGGGGACAGCCCATTGCCCGCCGAAATGTGAGCAGGGGTTGAGAAAATAAACAGCAATTGAATACGTTGGGGAGCTCGGGGG
>RSEF01000031.1:43376536-43407479 GCA_003993805.1 Himantopus leucocephalus | reverse complement strand
AACTAAGGTGTGCTTCCATTTTGGGACAAGCACCCCATTTCTGCATGTTAATGGAGTAAACTTGGAAATACCTCTAAGGGCTGATTTCAATGCGCTCACCTAACCACAGTGCTGGTCAATGTATGACTCAAGCCAAATTTGGAAGTAACTAATATCTGCAGTTGGTATGCAAATACAACTATGAGACAATCATCCTACCCTGTAAATAGTGAATAGCCCAAGAACCCTTTGAGCTCTCCTGAATGACAGCAGACTGCATGCAAGGATTTCCCCTTGACTAGGGATGTCTCTCAAGGATCACTTCTCGAGATTCGAAGGTTCCTTGCCACAACAGATTCTCCATAAGTGATTAATAGCTTGCTAAACTCTGAAATCTTATGTGATTTAAAGGATTAATTGCACATATATAATACTTTAGACATAAACCATTAACGAAGTTTAGAACTAGGATTGGATCCAGATGACCTAGACTCCACTCCAAGAAGTTTAGAAAACAGGGGCATCCTCTGTGAACCTTGACTCAACAGGACAGTTTCCCTGACAGTTTTGTCTGACCCTGTCTTCTATGCAGTAAATAACAAAGTGTACCTTGCCATTGAATCTTGTTAAATCACTGTCACATTTACTATCAAACTTTGTTAAATCAGTGGTTTGTATCAATAAATATATTAATACTTCTCCTTTAGAGTGCTAAGACCATTAAGTAGGTAACAAGCGCAGAGCCCCATAGTTGGTGGTGCTGTAAAAGCACTGCAACTGAGCAGTGAGGGCGAGCAAGAGCTTTCAGTCCTGCCACATTCCATGTGGGAGAAGTCACTGGACACTTTAAATTTTTGAGCCCGGCTCTGGTGAGAGTGAAAGAGAGTTTTGGGACCATTAAGTCACTAGGCAAGAGCAGACTGCCATAGTTGTGGGGCTTTGAAAGCGCTGCCAAGGCACAGTGTGGGCAAGCCACAGCTTTCCCTCCTGGCACCTTTGGTGTGGTAGCAATCGCTGGACATTTGCATTTTTGGAGCCTGGCACTGGTGAGAGTGAAAAACATTTTTTTGACCATTAAGGCAACAGGCAAGCATGGAGGCCCAATATTTTTGAGGCTGTGAAAGCGCTGCCAAGGGAATTAGATCACGGCTTTACCACTGTGCTTCATTCTGCTTTGTCCTTACAACACTGTTTCTGCAGCATACCCCCATGGCTTTCATCAGAACTGCATCTTCCACCACTGTGCTCCATAGCTCTGTTTTGCTAAAGCAGAGTCTTCCTTTCAGCAGGCATTATCATGACAGTTCACATGTGCAAAAGAGTATAATGTTCATATTTAGCCACATCCTTTCCTCAAAAGGAAGAAATCTGCCCAGAATTAGTAGCCAGGCTCCCTTACTGCGCTTTAGATGTTTGTTAGAACAAGAAAAATCTTTGCATGTGTAATTAAAAAAAATTATTGTATTGTATTACAAATGATAACTCTGAAAGGGGGCCTGTGTTGTACACAAATAAAGATGAAAGCCAACTTCTGATCTAACTTGTGCCTTACACAGAGAAAAGAGAAACGTCACTGAGCTGCTGGGCTTAGACTCCAATGGGGTCAGTCAAGATAGACTGGCCGTGCTGCATGATAGAAAAAGCCCTTGGGTAACACTTTACACCCATCGCCCTGAAATCCACAATCAAATGCAACTGCTTGGATATCCAGGTGGATGATGACTGGCAGGAGAAGAAAAAGACCCCTTCCTGGACTGTGAAAGTCTATGACTGACACTCGCTGCGTTCTAACTTAGCCAGCCACATAAAGGTAACGTGCCATTGAACTGTGTTTCCACAAAATGAATTGCTCGGAGATCTGTCTGTGTGCATGAACCACTGTGTAGCCTGCTTGGTTCTTTTTGTAGGATTCCAGAAGTAAACATGGATGTATTTTCTGGTACAGACATGACACAAACATAAGTCTGATCCAAAAAAGAAGTTTATGTATCTGGTTAGACTCCTGGAATTTCAGTTCTGCAGAACACCACGTCTGTTGTACAATATCGGTGCAACTCAGCTTCCCCTTTTATATAGGGAAGAACTATAAACAAGGCACTTAAATACTATACACCCACTTTAATAACTGTTCATAACATCATTCTGTTATCAAATAACATAAATTTTCTCAGCGTCATCCACACTATGCCTGCCTGTAGGTTGGCACTAGTCAGTTTTAGGATTACTTTTGTAAGTTTTTTTCTGCAGTTTCTTTTTTTTGTAAAGGGACTCAGATCTGTGTTTATAAAGCGACATCTCCTCTTGAGAAGACAACATGGTTTATTTTGCAATTTTAATTGCATTTCAATGGCAGGTGTTCTACATTTGGTTCCTGGCTGAAAAGCATGGTTTTAATTTTCCCCAGTGGAACATTTGCAGCATCTGGCAAGTAGCACAACCTATGTTCAAGTGAAAGTCTCTTGCATTTGTGTTGTGGTGCCTTAAATTCATTAATCACTATCTGATGATAGCCAAAATACTTCTGCCTATGTTCTAATGACTTTATCTGCAAAAGAGAGGAACTAAGTTCATTTTCTGTTTTTTTGTTTTTTTAGGAAAATCCTAATGATCTACAGTTCTGGATGGGGGATATTTATTCTCCTGGGTATGATACCTTCTTAAAAAAGAAAGGCAGAGAGAAAAAAAAGCATTTCAAATGTTGCCGAACCATCCTGCTCATGGTACTAGCTGTTTGCATCCTGATTACCATAGTCACGCTCAGTGTTTTACTTACTTAGTACAGCCAAAAGATATTGATGGGAATTTTTTTCATTGAATATTTTTATTAAGCTATTCCTCTCTCTTGTTTTATTTGAATTCTGATTTTTGGTCACAAATACATTTTGTTTGACATCACTGTTTTACAATGTTCCTGTGCAGCGTAAGGAATCAGTCCTGAAAAGAGACAGATAATCCAAGCATGGCAGAATGTCTACTTATGGGTATAATCAAAAAAGAAAACTATAAATGTGCTACTTTTCTTAGTGCCTTGTTCTTTGGACTAGTGATTTGGGTCAGCATGTGTGGTATGGTCCATATAGTGTGTACAGATTACCAGCTGACTGTTCATTCTAATAAACATCTACCATCCTGTTCCACTTTTTATGGTAGCTATTGCTGGAATATAGAAAAGTGTGACAAAGCGGCATCCAAGATATCCCAAAGAATTCTAAACCAAAAGTTTATGCATTACTTAGTAACAGAATGCATTGCTGCAATGATGCAGCACTTAGTAAAAAGCTAGCCTCAGTGGATAAATGTTTTCTTACACTTTTTCAGAGGAAAAACAAAAAAATAGACCTCTGAGCTTCTGTCAAAAGAATTCCCTGAGACAGTGTTTCTTCATCCCTGTGTAACGCATCTCTGTCACCCCAAAAGATGGAGTTCCAAAATTTTTTTAATCTGACATGTCAAAAACTGGAGCAAAATTTGTGGAGTACTTGAGTATAAGCTGGAATTAGAATACACCTTAATGAGATTACAGTTATATAGCCATTCTTTGAAAAGGGGTCTTTGTAAATCAAAGGACCAAAATTAAGAGCACTCAGACAATTATGTCCATACACCTCAGAATAATTCATGAAAATGAAAACATGAGACAAAACAACAAAATAAAAAGTGAGTGAACAGAGTGAGAACTTAAATTATTTCTTTCCTTTCTGAAAAATACTCTGAGTGCTTCAAACACTCTACATTTCTATATTAGGGCAAGGGCTTATAAATACTATTGATATGGGGATCTCCCTCACTCACACAAGAGAATCTTATAGGTGCACAAAAGCTGGAAAGTTGGGGTTATACTAGATCTACCTCTTTTCACACACACACAAAAAAATAAATGCTTTGAAATAGGTCAGGAATAGGATCAAGGTGGAGGATATGTGTTACCCCCTCTGAATTCTAGCACGTGCCCTGCTTAGAGCAGCTTTGCAGTGCTTTAACTCAGGTCAGGATGGATTCGTCTTCAGGTACAGAGTGACAGTAAAATAGGTGCGTTTAATGGCTTCCTTCCTCACCTGGTCCGTGTTTGAATCACGTTTGTGCCGTAACTACTTGGACCCTAGCCTGGCCAGCGATTTTTTGTTTTCCGCTCGCGCCGTTGCGATGCGGGTTCCTTTGCTGACACCTCGTGGCAGAGCGCGGCGGTCGGTCGGTCGGTCGGTCGGTCGGGGGATGGGACCCCGCGCCAGCCCGTCCCCTGCGCTCGCAGGTGTGTGCAGGTACGGACGTGTGGCACTGCTGAAAACCGGCAGGGAGCAAAAGGCCCGTTCGCTGTCTGCGGGGGCGTCTGCTCGGCCTTTGAGGATGGGGGCTGCTGCTGATGCACGCTTGCGAGAGTGGTCGCAGGGGGAGAGCCCATTGTCTGCCAAATGTTCTAGGGTTTGAGAAAATAAACAATTGAATACTTCGGGAGGTCGGGCGGGGGGTGGGGGGGCGACCCAACAGACTGAGAGACAAAGACATGTCTTCATGGGGGAGTGGTGGAGCCTTGGGATACTTCATATGACGTCTAAAAACAATTAAAGAGGCACTCCTTCTTTAACCACTTGATGCAATATTGGGTTGTGGCTGTTGTACAAGAACAATTTTAATTTTTGGCTAGTAAGAGTGCCTTTTCTACTCTGTAATTAATTTATTTATTTATTTATTTATTTATTGGGACTTCATTAGTGACAGGGGCTGTAGAAGAAAAGTCATCACATAATATTTATAAACTAGGCTCAGTATTAGAATTTGGAGAACAGAATGTTTAGTGTTTTATAAAAGTGTTTTTAAAACTGGATGAATAAAACAACTCTACTAGATAATGACATTAAAGCGGGCCATATGATTTTTGCTGCAGTAAGTAATCTCTGAGATCTACATTCATTGGTCTGTTCCTGGCCTGAGAGAACTTTTACACATACAGTTTGTTTGACTTCAATAGGATTTAAGCAGGTGCTTAAAGCTAAGAAAGTAGTCGAATATGGATCAGAACAGAAATAAATCTTGGCATGGGTTTAAGTTTTTTATTCCAGTGGTAATCAGCTCAAATAGCAGCAAAGTCTCCTACTTAATGGTCACTAAAACATCTAACATACAACACCAGGTTGATACATTGATATCTTACCAACACCTACTCATAAGATGTAGAAAAAAGGCATAACTGGTAGAATACTACCTTTGACTAGGAAAACCAGTGTTTGCAGTGAGATGTAGCAGGAATTTGCTCTTATAAACTGTACAGCTGCAACCTAGGTGCAGATAAGAGCACTTGTTCATGCACATTTTGCCAACTTATAATTACACTGGGAGTTCCTGTATTTCACAAGTGATTTTAGAAAAATTAACTTCCTTCTCTCCAGCAAATAAGGATTAGCTTGCAAAATTACCTAAGCGATTGAACTTTATTTTTTATTGCTTTTTAGTATAACTGCTCTCCCAAATCACTAGGGCATCTTGGAAAATTCTGATGAGGAAATTCCCAACCTTTCTCTTCCTTTGCTATGTTATTCCCTTCCCAGAAGTGTCCATAAATACACAACGGAGTTCTCATGTTACTTGCTTTTAGCCTGTGAAGTTGCTGAACACGGGCTCCTGCTTGACTCTAGCACTCCAACAGCCACTAGTAGTAGAAATTACAGCTACTGCTTTACTTCAGCAAAGTACAGAGCTGGCTCATCATAAGGATCTTGCAGGGCTTGTTGCATTAGCAGGGTACATGTTTTCACAAGGTCTAAAGAAGGAAAAGGAGAGGGAAAGAGACATTTTTGAGTTTGTCATGGGTAAAGTTACCTTGGTCACATCAGGATTTGAAAAAAGGAAGATGCAATCTGAATTGTGAGATGTCATATATTATAGATGTCTATGGGCAGGGCAGAAGTTACTCCTTCATTTATGTTAGGGTGCATTAGGTTTGAACAATAAAGAAGTGTAACAGCAGAACCTGTGTGGATGCTAAACATCCCAGCTATCACTCAGGAAGCTCCCCACAAATTGCCCTACCCAAGGAAAGTGTCCCACTGGTTAGTTCAGAGATGCTTTGAAGCAGATCAAACCACAGAATCCGCTCTAAGGACATGGCTCTGCATGGTTACACTCTTGTAAATGGAATAATTCACTGAAATACAAATTTATGGGGATATTAGTCAGATGAACCAAGTATCAGAC
This sequence comes from Himantopus leucocephalus, assembly GCA_003993805.1. NCBI lineage: Eukaryota > Metazoa > Chordata > Aves > Charadriiformes > Recurvirostridae > Himantopus > Himantopus leucocephalus. Next base: position 43,401,311 of record RSEF01000031.1, on the reverse strand, counting down.
AGCAATATTTACACTACTCACACACTACTCACACACTACTTACCCTACTCCGATCCTACTCAGACACTACCCACACATTACTCACACACTACTCAGAATACTCAAACACAACTCACACTACTCAGATACTACTCATACACCACTAATGCACTACTCAGACACTACTCCCAGACTACGCACACTACTCAAACATTACTCAGGTACTACTCACAGTACTCAGACACTACTCACTTTTATTTAAGTTCCCTAGGGCTGGGATTTGTGTTTCTGACAGGTACATGACCTATGCCATTGAGCTAGGCTCAAACCATAACCTTACTAAGATAAATCTTGAAAATAGCCAGCTGCCTATGTTTGCAGGTGCTCAGCTTCTCTGGACACGTCCAATTGCGAACAGCAATGGGTGATGGTTGCAGCTATCTACATACAATCATCACAGGACTGCCGCTAGATGGATACTTCCCAAACACAAACACAATCCAGGCAGATTTCTGCTAGAGAGCAGATGTAAGTTCAATTTTGAACTAAGGTGAAGTCTGAGTGCACACATAGTTTTGGTAAAGTGCTTTTGACCAGATCCCCCAGACTGTGTGACACTGACTTCTCCCTTTTGCAGCTGTTTTTCAGTGGACTTCTGCCTGGGAGCAGCCAGTCTGGTCAGTGGTGGTGGTGCATCCTGACAGTCAACCCTCTTCCTGACAGAGGGACTTGCCAGGATTTTCTAGTTATGGAGGCTGACTTTGTGAACCTTTGCAGCTGGACATGCTTTGCAGTGATCCTGATACTGCTCTAATGCTGATCACAACACGCTAAATCCAAGAGTCAGAACATTCAGCTATGAACAACATATTGTTAAGGGTTCTTTTTTTACTCACCAGACCTAATGTAAGTTATCTAGTGGTGGAAAATAAAAGCCGGACACTCTGTTAGGGCAACCCAGAACAAAATTCCTGTACACAGTCATATTATCAATGCATACTGAAACAAGTTGGCAGTTTTTGTGTTGCTTTGAGAGAGGGGAATAGTAAATTCATAGCAGTATGACATGCGGTATTTTCAAGAGAACCTGCAAAACCTGAGTTGGTGTGCATATTTTTTCCACCTACGTATTTAGCTTCACAGACAACCAAGCATATGAACCAGCCTTCCCAAATAGGACTTGTTTCCCTCCGGGGTTTCCTCTGTGCCGATTGTGCTCTTCTTGCAAATTCTCCAAAAGGACACTTTCAGCTCAGAAACGCATTTGCTGCAGCTGCTGCAGTAAATTGAATCTCATGTAGCTGTGAGTTCATCTGTGGGGATTCTTGTTGCATGTGGTAAGGTTGATCTTGTTGGAGGAAGCAGTGTGGAGGCAGGGTAAGAAGGCAGTGTTTTATGACAGCACATAGTTGTACCACACACAGCACAAACCTACTGGGTATCAGGCCTATTTGCTTCAAATTTGGTGGGCTTCTTTTTTTTAATACCTGTGAGTGTGTGGTATATGAAGTAAATGTTTATCCTTTAAAGCTTCTTCTCTCTAGGCACAACTGAATGCACAAACAAATGTACACACATATAAAACACACATATAAATGTACATACTGAAGCAGTATTTTGTGCTCAGCTGTTTGAGTCTCTCTCTTCTAAATAACTTGGTGCTTCCTCAGAAAGGGAATTGATAAAGGTGCTCCATAGTGAAGATGACAAAGGATGGTTTTGTTGTGGAAGAAGCTGCAAGGGAATAATGTTCTGTGTGTGGTGTACCACTGTAAGTGGTAAATTGCTAAGGGAAAGACTGTGTGCCTTATAAAAGTAGCTGCTAGGGTAAAATAAGCACAGGCCCTCCAATCTTCAAATTTGTACCAGTTCTCTTTCTTTTTAATGAGCAATGTCATAAATGCTGTTTCATCTCAAGGAGATGTGAGCTAAACCAAGTGTTTGTAAATTGGCACATGGCTAATCTACATAGGTGATGAAAGCGCTGTTTCTTTCTTTAATTACTTTTTATTTTAAGGCTATTTCTTAAGATTAACTGTGCTGAATTTCAGAACCATTTGTGTCAGGTATGGGGGGGAAATTTCAAATCAGGAATCAGAAAGCTCTATTTTGCTCTGAAATGGTCTGGATTGCTGTAAAGGTCTGACAGGTTATTGCATCTTCATCACACCCCATAAAAACTCCTGAGATGCCTGCAATATTAAGTTACCATATAGCACAGTTTTCAGTACAATATAATGTGAGAGAGCTTTTTAATCAGACCATTTAAAAATAAAATAATGGGAAAGGAAAGGGGAAGCCTCCTAATTTGTTAAGATTAATCTGAGGATAAAGAGACAGCCATGACATGAAATCAGGCTTTGTCCCTGGTTGAAATGTGACACAGAAAGTGATCTATGCTTAGAACAAGAATAAATCCTGAACGAGGCATTTAGAATTGAATGAACTGATACAACAGCAGCTCTGGCTTTGTGCATATGGGTAAAAATATAAAACATTAGAAGTAATTAGGGCTGAAGTACAAGATTACGCAAAGCTCAAAGCCAGAGAAGAATGGGCTTTCCTAGCAAATGGAGTAAAGATACAGTTTGCAGCCTGGATGCCAGTGGATTAAATTGGCAAGTTGTCAAATCCCCAGGCAGTAGTCAATAAATGAGTTAAACCTAGGGTTTGTAGCAGTAATGTTGTGTGGAAATGAATGTTGCAATACATAACAAACTGCCAAGGGACAGAAGAATTTGCTAAGGAGCTAAATGTATGTCTGACCTTGAAGTCAACCTTCCTTGGGATTTTCTTGCCAAAGAAAAATAAAGGTATATGATGGTAGGATCTATAAAATGACGCCCATTAAATTTTACCTTACTGACTATATTTAACTGCATGTGCCTTGGTCACATACTTTTCCCAGTACTGGGTTCATACCGCTGTGACAAGCAAGGGGTCAGTGACCTTGTTTTCACAAGACAACTCTACCACCAAAAACCCTGCTTCCATTCTGAGTGAGATCTCCTTCCATCAGGGTACGTTATTCCCTGCTCCCCTCAGTTTAGACATAATGATCATGACGATGGGCCAGTTAGAATCTGCAAACCTGGCTGGCCTTCCTTGCTCTGCATCCTGGCAGTGGAGAGCTACCAGCAACTTCTCCATTTGTTTGATGCCTGTAACATTTCTCAAAGCCTCGGTTGTGTATACCATTGGCTCAAGGCAAGCTGTCCCGTGCATTTTCAGTTTCTTTTTTGTTTTTTTCCTTTTAGGAGTGACCCCATGGCATATTCAGTCACCTAACTGGTTTGCCCAGTCATGGATTTGAGGGCAAGCTTCACCTTCACTACCACCCAGAACAAGTGCCTGGGCTTCCCAGGTTACAGTGCATTTTCCAATGAAGTTTGGTGATAAATGCATAGGTATGTATATACACATGTAGGTACGTGTATGTATACATATGTGATACGATAGATACTTAGGGAGGGTGTGTGTATATACACACTTGAAAAAAACATTGGTCCTGTGAAGCTCTTACCTCCTAAGGTACATGTGATATGGTTTTTGCAGCATCCAAACCAGAAAATCTCTGGTGTCAAGAATAATTTTGCTTTAGAAGCTCTTCAGCAATAATTAGGGTATACTAAGACAGACAAGACCCAGAGCACAGTACTTGTGAAATAGATGGCACTAGTCCCTTCTTACACATTGCTAACAACTGCTACTGCCCCTTCTTTGGGGAAGGTTAGCAATCAAGCAGCAAAGGAAAGCAACTAGGGTGCCAGCCAGCTGGCGACCATCGCATGACTTCAGTTTTCTTGTTAGGGATCTGCGCTGAACAACCCTTTCCACTGGTAAACCCACTTGGGAAAGAAGATGTGAGGAAGAGGTCTTTTGAAATGTTGTGTTGTGTAACTCATTGTCAGCTGGAAATGAATCCAAGGATTATGCAGAGGTCTGTGAAGCTGCATTTCCCACGCAGCTTTGAGTCGGGGGTGCCCATGGCACACAGGGGTGCAGGTATCCTGCCTGTCTGACGGGCAGCTCACACAAGAAGCTGGGCAGCTGGATGCTGCAGCAACTTGGCAGGCTGTACTGGATGCCCGTGGAGTGGGGCAGCCCTGCAGCTGGCAGCCAGGGGCTGCTCCACCTGGGGAAACGAGGCAGGCAGTGTTGGTCATCTCTGCCTGCTCCTGCTGAAACTTCCAGTGGGACAGACTCACTCCAGAGAGATGGCATCCTGTCTTTTAAACAACTGAACCCCTCCCTCACTTTCTCACCTGCAAATGTTTTTACATGTTATGACTGGAGGCTGAATGCTTGCTGAAAACCTCTTCTTGCTGTTGTTTTCTTAATCCATTTTGCCTTCGTTGCTCAGCACAACGATGTAGACCATAAGGTTGAGAAACAGTGCAAGCTCACCAAACCCAAAATGGTATGTATTTCTGTGAGTTATCAGGTGTTATTTAGTATTCAAAATCAGTTTCGTATCTATTAATTATGAAATAAACTGCTGACACATTCATATGAAGTATTGAAGAATAAGCTGTTACTGATCATATCAGCAGAATCCATTTGAGGAAGCTGTTGATCAATGAGATGATGAAGAAGGCATCCATACACAAACTAAAAAGAGCCAAATTCTGTCCTTAATAGCAGAGTAGTATACTAAACTTCATTGACAAATACTAAAGTCCAGGAGGCTTTCCCTGCCTGTTTTTCCCCTCTATTAGGAGTTATGCTTCTAGCTATACCTTTAAAACTTGATAATGACTTGGGGCACGTGTTGAGGATTCTTTCTAATGAATCATAATAATGTCCTTCTCATAAAATTGTTCAATGGTTTAGAAGTTTGTTTATTTTTTCTTTCATATATGATGTTCAGAGAGGATGTCAGGATGCCCAGGAATTTGTTCTTCATAACTTCAGCAGAGCTGCTGTTGTTAGATAAATCATCCTTTTAGAGTATCGTCACAGGATTTTTCTCGAGTTCCTTTTCTGACACAAAGTTAGCTTCACTCATACTGGTTCATCTGTCTGAATATGCCAACAGTGCATTTGGTTATTTGCTGAAGTTCAAGTTTATGGAGCCAGCTACATCCGCAGCTTGCTTCCAGCGCAAGCCAGTTTGCATTCATGCTGCACATTAGCAGATGCAAGTTTGGCAAGCACACTTAAGCCTCAAAAACATTCAGTATATTTTTGCAGCTCACTCTGACACATCTTTTCAGTGCACTGTATTCACCCCACAGGTGACTCAATATTCTCTAGACACTGGCTCACTACATTGAACTACCTCAGCCAGTGTCTTTCCAGCTGCAGGCAAGATGCACCAGCAGCTGCAACAAAGAGCCAGTTGAAAGTTATCTATAGCTTTGCGCTAGGGCAAAAGACCTCAAAAAGCGGCCATTATGCCTTTAAATAAACGGACTCCAAAATAAATGAGTAAAGACTGATGAAAATATACAGACTGCTACACGTTGCTCTTGGAAGCAGGATGCAGGTGACCAGGTACTCTTAAGCAACTGTCCAGGGATGCTTTGAGAAGCAGGGAGTTGGGACTCCTTGGGAGTCAGCAGCTCTGGCTGTTGCTAAATCCTCACCCAGCTCCTGAGAGAGAACTGAGCTGAGAACTGTCTGACACAGAGACACTGCCTTAATTATCACCATGCTGCTTCCGACAAGAAAGCAGTAAGTGTTTGAGTATTGTTCTTTTTTTTCCCCTTACATTCTGTAAAGAGGTGAATAATTTTGACTGGTCTTGCATGTGTCACTTGATGCATGCAGTAATGCTAAAGCACAAAATTACTTATTTTCCATTCCAGAATATGAAAATGAAGGAGTTCTGTGTAATTCAACATGATGCTCATGCTCAAATGTTGAAAACATGAGGATTTTGCTCTGCTTTAATTATGCTGGCAGAATATGCCAAAAACCTAGATAATCCAAGTGTTTTCCAGTAAGTAAGTGGCAAACTGTTCCGCCTTAGAGCCTGGTTCTGCCTTTTAAGCCTTCTCGCTTTGGAGGTCCAAAAGAAAAGAAAATTAAAAGAAAGCCAACCCAAACCTGAAGAATACACAAGTTGGTTTAATAAAGTAGTTGACTGTAACTGCTATGTATTACAATTGCGGGGATAGGTACTAATTTACATCCACCTTCTTCTTCCAGAAGAATATTAACACACCAGACAAGGCAATAAGCTCTATTACATTAGAAAAAGACTTTTTAATGACATAACGTAAATAGGCTTTCCACTTAGTATAACCTCTCCATCTACAGCTAGAATTCTCAGATGATAATTTATGCTAAAATGAAAGTAAAGACTTAAGCAAACAGGTATTCCCAGGTGTCAGTGGTGGGCTCTCTTCTAATGTAAAAAATAGGAAGAACACCCCCCGCACCCCCGCTAATGTCAGCTTCATTGAAAAGGAAGCTCTTTTCCTTACATTGGATCATGCAGCTAGTGTGTAGGCATAAAGCAGTATGCTTAGCACTCTTCAGTGTGAACAGGCTTTCAAATATAACTCTGAAAAGAGCAGAGGTGAATCACTGAGTGTATTGAAGGTTATGACAGGACTCTTCCCCCTGTCCCAGGATTAAAAGAGTGAAGCTAAATAAAGGAGAGAGAATGGCAAATCTTAAATTTTCAGTAGAATCCATAATTTTGTGTTTGACATTGCAAGAGACAGATAAGGAATCCTCTGCCTCCCCTCTGCTCAGGAAATCACACTTTGGGAAAAACTGAAGTATGAGATGAGTTAAGGTCAGTAACTTTACATCAGAATAGGGAGGTTGACCTCTAGAAAATGCTCCTCTCCAGCAAATAAATTGTGCAGTCTTATGTTGTTTGGGGAATGCTACTCACAAGCTAGTAGCAGGGATCTTGACGTGTGCTCGATTAACCTAAGGAAAAATATATATGAGCTATACTTATTGATTTAAGCCTCAGTTATTTTAGCATGTTACCTTTCTTAGAGCGGCAGCAGCTAAAGGCTGCAAATGACAGGGTATGGTTTATTGGATGCGGTCTTAGATTGCACTAGCTGTTGATAGCTGAAATCTGTTTAAACTATTGTTAAGAGAAAAAAGTTGTTAGCTGAAAAATATAAGCTCTAGCCTTGAAATTCCTGGTAGTGATTATGTGAATGAAAGAAGCCAGAAATGATGATTAGGGATATAGACACAGCAAGGGCAAAGGAATCCTGATTCCTTGCTTGCTTATTTACTATTACCGGTGAAATAAAGACAAATATAGCTAACAATAGACTTGAGCCACTAACTTCCATATAAAGATATCCTTAGGTAATCATATTGTGTTGTTTACTGTCCATGTCCCAGGAACAGGGAGGAAAGGGTTGTCTCCCCCCTCAAATATTTTCCCATTGTACTGCACAGATATGCCTTCAGGTGTATCTCCAGCCTTACAAAATTTAGTTTGGTTAGTTGGTGGCTTCCCCTCCCCCATCCTCACATGTTGAAAGATTGATCAAGGAAAGTGACAGATCGTAAGCTTTGACAGCCATGGAAGTCAGACTTGTCAGTACAGCCAAGAGGAGAGGTGTGTTCCCTCCCACAGGACTCCGTGTGGCTGTTTTCTTTGGGTAGTCAGATGGTACCCCTCTGTATCACTCCTTAAGTGCCCTGGTCCCAGCCATCTAGGAAGAGCTCTATGTAATGGAAGTGATGAGATATAGATTATTTGAGGACTGACTTCTAGGTCATTATTGTGTTAATCAAGGGAAATCTGAAATTTATCCTTCTTGGCCCTGGTGAACATTCCTGCCTTTGTCCACAGGGCACTCAACAGGTCTTTGCAGCCCCCTTCTGCTATGGCTGCCACATATGCCATCACAGCTCAGAGGCACAAGATGCCACATGGTATATAAAGGGTTTTTTAATAATGGTACAGTGTGGTAATTAATCCCTCACCACAGCCAAATGCTACAGTTTTGCTTAGGACAAATCAGAAAGATTAGGAGACATTTGAATTTTCTAGCCTGTATGAAAAGTCAGGATGCTCACAGGAAAACACTAAAAAGCATGCTCACTGCCTTCTTTGTGGACCCTGAATGCTGTCTGTTTCACCTAAAATAACACTCTGACATTCTGCCTGAAAGCAGAGCAGTTCAAACAGACTGGTTTACTTTGAGTCAAGTTAGTGCCCCAGTCAGAACTGCACAGAGATTGCTTTAAGTGCTATTTAATGCTATTTAGCTGGAGCTCTGAAGGATCTGTCACAAGGGAAAGCAAAGCCAAGTGCTCTAATAGGGGCATGCTGCCCTGGAGGACAATGGACTTTCTTGGTAGAAATGAAGTGAAAATTCATCAGGATTAGCCTACTGTTGTGAATCTTTCATCTTCCAGCCTGGAAGGAGGCGTTCCTGTGCAGGACAGGAGCCAGCGGTGGCACAGCTGTGGGGTGAGCCATCCTGCTGGGGGGGAATGTGCCAGAACTGCGGCTGTGTGAAGGCAGGCAGCCGGCAGCTGTGATCAGCAGGAATGAATCTGGGTTTTTTGATGACCCCATAAAGAATGGATCTTTATCCACTCTCCTTGTGCATGCTTGCTAACACTTCACCCTGTGAGGAAAAAGTAAATAAATGTTGTATTAATGATGACATTCATACAGCCCCTCCCCTACACTGAAATAAAAGGCCAGTTTGACGACAAGCCCGCACTTGAAATCCCAGATTTTATTCTTCTTTCATGTTTTTGCCTCCTCTTGTGACTAATCCACTTCCATGTACACGCATGCATGTTATTATGTGTTTGTATTTGAACTGAAAGCATTGCTGGCTTTTAGGGGGTGGATTTTTTATGGGCAATTTCAAATCGTAAAGAAAACTGACTAAGTAGACTACCTTTGAAATCCAAAACCTTTTTGCTTTAACCCGAGTTTTGCATAGCCACAGTTCTTGAAGACAGCCATAGTCAGGATAATCCAAAAGAAAATAAGACACAGGCTTATTTTATCATCAGAGGAGTTTATTCATGTTTGTCTTATGATCACCTCAAATTTTAAATGCTTGCCCATGTGGAGATACCTCTTTGAAACTTGTGGCATGAGACTGTAAATCTGTATATTTTCTGCACTCTCACCCCAAGGCCATAAGCCAAATTGATGAACTCTTCTGAGTCCTGGATATTCTCTGCACTTGATGATGTTTAAGAGCAGTGTAAATGGCAGTATCCCAATAAGCAAACTTTTTCCTCACAAATTTTGGATGAAATACAAGTAGCTATGTAAGCAGAAGGATTTTGCAAAGCAAATTTGCCAGACCTCATACTTGAGGCCATTGCTCTGAGAATGTTAGTTGCTAAACGCATAGGAGTCACAAACAGTGAATTTCAGAATTTCATTCAACTGGTAAACTATATTTTGAGCTATGCTTAAATGTGTTTAGGCTTAAGAAAATTCTGAACTTTCTTATTAAAAAAAAAAGGTAAAATGAACTTAATTTCAAACACATCCTTTCCATAATCATGACAAGCTTAACACCCATCTTAGTGATTTGGAACCAGTGCTTCTAAACATAAACCAGTACTTTTACTTTGTAGCACCTCTGGCATTTTCAAATGATATAACTCTTATAAAGCAAAATTTTGTGACTTCGTAGAAGAAATCTGCACAAAATGAACCTTTGATACTTTTCCTTTTGAGAGCTCCAGAATCTAATATCCTAGTTCCATTAGGAACTATGCTAAAAAGAACAGATTCTGCTGAATTTGGGCCACCATGTTCTGCATAACTGAGAAGCCAAAATATGCCCCAACTTACTCATTAACCAAATGGGTGGAAAGGAAATAAAGGATGATTTTTTCTTTAACTGTTGGCTTCTCTTCAGCCAAATGCAGGTTTCAAACTTTACTAATCCAATCTCCTACTCCTACTATAGGTAAACTGATGGTAAAATTATGGTGTATATATCTGCTATGATGTATTTTTAAAAGAACAACTGTTTCCTTGTAGAAGTTTGCTGAACTGATTTTATGAGTGGTATTACATACGCATACTTTTACTCACACAAGCATCATACCTTTTTAATAATTTTTTTTCTTCTTCAGTGTAATTATAAAATGATAAAACACACAATTTAATTTTTCCCTTAGAAAATTCTCTGTGCCTGCAGAATGTTTATTTGTTTCGTTGGTTTTTTCCTTCAAAATTCTAGATTCTCTGGACGAGACACTTCATATAAATTGGTTGATATTTTTGCCAAAGATACAAAGTTTTTTTAAAAAAACTGCTATCGAGAGCGATCTACTCTTTGCACAACTTATTCCAGCTACATATGGCAGGAAACCAGCAGGTAAAAGATGTTTTCAAAAGTGTAATGGAATTTTCAGCACATAATTCAGAAAGCAAGTAGAAAAGCAAGTTCTTTCAAAGTCTTTTCTAATAAAGAGCATAAAATAAAAGTGTCTTAACTTGGTCCTGAAGATGTCGCATGATGGTTTGAATTATAATGAAATGCTGCCAGAAACCATCAACCTGCAACCACACTATTGTTTCACAAGGTGGCACAATTACTCTTCATAGTGTGCATTTATATTTTTCCTCAGCCACCAATGAAGTGGGTAATATCTAATTAGCCTCCCAGTGTAGCTGTTAAAGAGCCTGCTTGCATTCAATTGCAGAATGCATAAGCAAGGTAGATAGTCTTCAGGCCCAGTCCAAGGCTTGTTGAAATCAATAAGCTTTCCAGTGTCTTTGATGAGAATTTAATAGTTTATCCACAGCGTGTATATAGCCACTTTTAACTTTCAACATTATTTTTACAGACATAATTTTCTTAAGGACTGCTTACCCTGGGTGCACTAACCTACCTTTCTTTCTTTAGTTTGAATTTGACAATTTTTCCACACTATTATGTAGCATATAGGACACACTTTCTGTAGTGATACATTACTACCTGAACCACTTGTGTAGCAGTCTTGTCTGTTGGACTTAACAATCCTACACAGGCTAAGTAACTCTTTTCTTATTTTGGCAATCACTTCGAAAGTTAGTCTTGAAAAAGCAACATGTATTGTTCATCAAGCATTGCAAGATGGTAACTGCACCTAGTAAACTAGAGAGGTCATTTTAGTAATAAATAAGGGAATACTATGAACAACAAATATTTGCCCAACTCTGTTTAGCTTCAGTTCTGAAAAATTCCCTCAGCTGATCAATTCAGGTCCTTTGAACAATTCCATTTGAAAGAGGCACCTAGGCACAAACATGGTTTGTAGTTCATTACTTCTGTGGAAGTCTGAAAACATGCTCTTCATTATACTGAGTGTTTAGACTATACATTGTATAGAAAACGTTGGGAGGGGGACGGAATTTAGAGTTACAGTTCTTCTATTTTCCAATCCTCTTTAAAAGCTCTCCTGCCAGGCTTTCTAATCTTGTGCATGATTAGCTACAGCAGACAATATATTAAACTTCTCAGAAAAAATAAGCTCATAATGCTTAGCTCTCGTCTGGCTTTTTAGAAATCTTAGTATGATTACTAATAAATTCAGCTAGTAGTAACAGCTAGAAGCTGAATGGGCACATCCATAATCCTACTAAATTCAATGAGACTACTTGTAAGTAAATTCAAAACACTTACCCACTGCAGAAGTGGGTTCATATACCACAACAAAGTATATGTTGCATGGCTTCCTCACATGCATTGCTTCAGCCTGCAGGCTAACCAGTAAGATATTTGTGTAAAGAGGATATGGCTATTGCTGTTAGAAATGAATCTTGTATTTCACTTCCTTTGTTTCTTTTGTTTCCAAGAAAAAATAAAAAAAGACTTCTCGTGGCCAGGTTGATCAAATGGTGGTGTTACCTTTGTTATTAGAACAATTAGTAAAGGCTATTACAACAAGAACTTTTTTCTGCCTTATAAACATATTTAAAAATTTTGGAAGAAAGCACTACACAGGTTCTTTTCCTACTGTAGATATGTAGGGAAGTTATGTTAAGCAGGAAAGGTTTTTACTTTCAATCTTAATTTTTCTGCCAGTCTCAGTCAGTTTTCAGAGTACATTGAGAACCAAATGTTTCTGCTGAGGTCTTTAAAAGAGAGAGTTTCTGTTGTGCTCCTTACAATTGTAGCTACCTTTTTGCCAGGATTGATGTACATGGCTTTCTGTCTATCCTAAGCGCATATGGAGATGCAGCATATTGCTGACTTTCTTTCAAAGGGCAGATATTACCCCACTTAATCCTCCTATTTGCCATTAAAATAGTAGGCAATAATGTGTGACAAAAGTGTTAATACAGCAAACAACTCTCTACTATCAAAAATGTGCAAGAACCTTGCACAAATGTGTGTTTATGAGAAACAGATTCCTTCTACCAAGAGTTCCCCTCGGATGAACAGGTCCTCAATTCCTCTGAAAAGTTCTCCAGATTCCCCTGCTTGGGTTTCTTTCAGGAACTTTATCCCAAGCCACCCAGGTAAGGCCAAAGCACACTTATTGGGATAAGAGTTGCAGAATATGATACAAATCTGGAAACTTCCAGGTTTTGCAGGGTATTGGAAAAGTCTTTTTGTCTACAGCCTCTACCAGTTCATGCATACTGTGGCTCCAGGGAGTGCTTCCCTGCTTCCAGGTGAGAGCGTCTCTGTTGACATAAGAGCTGCCTGTGCACCGTACCATCTCATCCTGTGGCTTCAAAGGAGAAGATGCTGTGCTTGCAGACTGGAAGGATGCCATAGTACTCTCCAGCCACATGCCTGATCTGGTGCCAGGATAAAAGCCTGTGTGGTGTGATACAAAATATACCTGCATTACAGGTTAGATGGCATGAGAGTGCACCTTTCTTGACTTGAGTATTTCCTATGGAGGTCAGCTCCTGTGGGGAGAAATTATATACAATCTCCCAAACTCATTGAAGACACTTGAGACTATGCCTTCTGTACAAGTCCACAGCTATTGTGGCACCTGAAGAGGAAGACAGTAAATACTGCTGCCCACCAGATAGGACAATTTCACGTATCCCACATGTAGGTGGGAGCTCCGTATGGATGTCTCCTATTCATAAGAGAGAGTGATTTAATCTCATTTACGTGTATGGTAAGATAAGAGTGAAAACTACTACAAAATACAGAAAAAATAAGTAAGGAAGAGAAGCAAAATAAAACAGGTTAAATAAAATTTACATACAAATTGTCAATGTAAACTTAAGTGTCATAATAATTCTTCATAAATAAATGTTGCAAATGTTAAATCTGAAAGGATTTTCATAAGCCTTATTTCAATTTGTCTTTAATCCAAAAATAAATTGCAGGAGTATGGAGTTCCATGTTTATCTTTCATTAAATTGCAGATCAGGTACATATATATCTTCTGGAAGATATAAAGGTTTTGCTTTCAGTAACGTCTGTTGTACTTCACTGATGTCAGTCTGGAGCGGGACTGAATAAGTGGAGCTTCAGAAATGGCTTCCTTGGACAGTAGTGAATGAGCAGGAGATTGCAGTTGAATTCCTGCTCCAGTAGCTGTCATTGCTCTGCAAGGAAATGGAGATAAGATGGCAAGTCTTACTTATGTGGCTGAATATACAGAAGGAGCTGACCTCTCTTGAAAGAAAGGGCCATATTTATCCAAGATCTGGCTGGGTCCAGTGCCCAGTAAAATCAACAGAAAAGGCTATAATCAAATTCAGTCAGACGGCTATGAGGGTTAATAGGTTAGACCTATAATTACTTTCCAAAATCAAACTGTATGGAGAAATGCAAATGGCTATGGAGTCAGATGTTGCAATGATGCAGGCATCATGCAACAATACTAAGTTCAGTGTAAACACCCTGGAGTTTCAGAACATAAGAGTAAAAATAGAGACAATAAAACTATTTGTTAGTTAATATACAATTAATGCATATGACTGCCCAGATGTATCAATGAATAAATACATGCTTATAAAAATGTTAAAGGATGGTTGGCAGTTACAACTTCTGCTCTGTAAATGATGTCTATATGCCTCCACAATAATACTGAATACATGGGGAATCTCAAGGTTCATGTTTTCAAAGTTTGCTCTACAAGACAATTGAAATTTCTTTGTCTTTTGCAGGTGGCCGTGCTAGCTCTTTTTTGTGGTATGAGCACATTACAGTCTCTCACTTAGAGCCAAATGCTATAAATTTTCTGTAACCTCACACACCTAAAAGGGAGCTATTCACTGCTTCATGGTGATATTTTAAAGAAAGTAAGTGAAAAAGCAGTGAAAAAAGTTTTGTTTTAGCTTCAAAGGCTGAGATCCTACTGCCTACCTTTTGAGACCTGTCTGATTAGTGATACTAACAGCTCCAGTCCTTTCAATAATGAATACGTCAGTCTTGAGTAATTCCTCTCTTGCACCAACCAGAACCATTTGTCACAATTTTTTCAGATTTTTTTTGTTTTGTTTTGAAAATGGCATTCATTACCATCTTTCTTAACTTCTTAACAGAACTCAAATTGATTATAGTTGCTGCTACAACATAAATTGAAGCCAACCCTAAGGCTGCCTTTTCAATTCACACCATAAGTTACCAAGACCCTCTTAAAAAGAAAACAAAACATATAGCTGAAATTTTCCATCTCTGAAATTCTTGAAACCTGTCCTTAATACCTCAAAATCCAAACTGAGAACCTAATTATATGTTAAAGTAGATTTTGGTCTGCTTTGGGGTAACCATACATCATACAGCTTCCATACCAACACACACATAACAAACAAAACTCATGTGGAAAGCTGAGACACTCATCGTACCAGCAATCCCAAGTAAATGGCCTCTTAGCTGAAATGGCACTAGGCTGCTTTATCAACAAATACCATAACATCTACTCACTTGATCTTTGACACGTATGCCTATATTTTGTCTGTATTTAATCTTACTATTCCATAAAGCTCTCTTTAGAGCAAAAGTTGGCACAGTTAAGGGTCGAGTTCTATCTGAAGCAACAGCTCTAATACACCTGGAGCATTAATTTCTCCTCCCTATTGCACTTCAGTTTCCTTTTACAGCTGGCATCATTGCATGCTTTAGCAACTGGTTAAAAGTAATCCTGCTGTTCTAACAGACCTATTTGTTTATGTAGGATATCTGGGGTTGAATGAAATAAAGCTGGACCAGAGTTCAGTTCTGTGGGCTCCTTTCTGACAATGGAATTAAATTGGATGCTTTCTCTTTCCTGTTTAGTTCTAACCTGCTCCAGGGCTTGCTGTGTCTCAGCTGATCAACGTATACTGTTAAAGCATCATTTCTTGAGATGACTGACACAGGACATGGGACCAGCAGGATAAAAGACTCTGCCTCAAGACACAGTTTCACAGATTACCCTCAGCCTCACTTAAAGTGCAGCCAGCTTAGCCAGTGCTTTTCAACTATGGCTGCTTCAAAGAAATTGTGGACGGTGTTAAGGCTATCTTCTTTTAGATGCCCTTTACATGATAGGTGCAATCTGTAAACTGCAGCTCCAGTGTCAGCATCATATTTAGACATTTAAGCAAGCTAGTTGAGTGAAAACATCTGAGAATGCACTCGAGACTTATCTTCCTTTATTTTCTGCCCAGTGTTGAATTTGAAGCTTACTAGTAATTACTAGCAATCTATCACTAGTGGCTGTGGACTTGTGCCTGAGAAGGAAAAGTAGTAGAATTAATACTAAGGCATAGGATAAAAAGTTTGGGAAAAAACAGCTCTGTTCCTCTCTGACACTGCAGATGTGTTGACTACCCCTTCAGTGTGGGGCTTTGTGTCTGCTAAAGACAAAATTACTGGGTTCTGTGTGGCCAGAATGACTTCAAAAAAAATAAAGTGCGAGTGACAAGTTGATATTCACCCATTTGAACTCTGGCTTCTGCTGGTATCATTGTGTAAGAAAGACTGGCCACTTCTTTTAGAGCTCAAAAAATATTATTTTAGTTTTAAAGTATTCCTAAGGACAAGGATACCCCTATGTTTCTGCCATTCCTTTGTCAAAGGCCATGGTAAAAGGTTGATCACAGACTGCAAAACTAGAGGGGTGAAATGGGAGATTACGTTTTCCACCTTTTTTACAAGAGAAAGCCCCAAAATGTTAAGAGTAGCCCCCGAGATTATAATTAGAAACACATGGTGCCATGGACAGAAGGCAGATTTTCTAATTTCCAATCCAATTTTTATTGCAAAATTATCTTTGAAGTGTTTGAAGCTATCTCCTGGCCCTGGCCGCTCCCATTCCCTCTAAACACATTCAGTGTGACATTGGTGTTACATTATTATCAAATGCGTTATAACATGTAACAAGCCATGCAAGACATGAATTCATGATCCCCAGCTTAACAAGTTACTATATCAAGTATTTATTTTAACTGGAAAGGCATTCTGGGTTTCACTCCTTTACTGAACACAGATCGAGGACTGTTGTTATTAACCACTAGATGCCACCGTTGCTCCTAGAGAAGCAGTCCAGTCTGTGTCTTGGTCTGTCCATAAAAACCCACAAACCTTCAACAGATTTCCCCACGGGGTATGGAAATACTGGCATAGCATGCTCATAAGCAATGGAAGTACCTTAGTGTCATACACAGACCTCTGCTACCCCACAGCAATAAGTTGCCTGAAAATCTGGGACACCGTGATTCATCGGGTTGTATAGGTGTAGAGGAGCCCTTACTGCTGGAGGTCATACTGCACATGACTTGCTGGGAGCCAGCAACCCCCAACTGTTTGTGTGTAGCCGGGGGGAAGTAGTGGGAGGTGGTATTTTTCAGTGGAAGACTCATATGGAAATCTGAGACACTCATAATACTGATAATCCCTAAGGTAAGAGCTTTCTGAATGATAGCCTTCCCCCTTAGCTTGTTGCCTGTTAGGAGCTTGGGGAAGACAGACCCAGGATCTGCCACCCTGTTGCTCACAGAACATCTCGGGTGGTATTTATGTGCCCGGACACATTGCTTGGGCTGTTTTTAGCAGTGACAGTGGAGTGAATACACCTATGTACCCGCTACCTAGTGCCTTGCTGCTGACAATATAAACACTCCAGCCTGCATGCGCGTAGGGAGGAAATGAATGATGGGCTGCTTTGGAAAGGACACTCAGCCCTGGGGAAGCTAGAAGGTATGTGTCCTGAGCCTGATGCTCACACACCTCAAAAACACAAAGAGCACACAGCATGCTCAAATATGGTGGAGGCACAAGGAAACACTAAAAACTACTTCAAAAAGTGACCTCTTTGTAGCTAAAGACTATGCAGAGTAGGCTCAAAAAAGCCTACTTGTTTGTTTGTTTGTTTTTGTTAGGTCGGTGAAATAATTTCTGTCTTTTCAGAAAAAGGCTTGAAATTTTTCTCTCATGACTATTCCACTACTTTTGCTAGCAGCACACAATTCCAGCTTTCATACTCTTCATCTGTCTGACAATTGATAAAGTCAGGTGAAGTGACAGACAATCCCATAGACTTAGCTCCAAAAATGGGTGGGTTTGCTGACAAATCATTAAACATATACTTCTGGATCTTCAGTAACTGGTTTGCATTTCAGTGAAATGACAAATGGATGTGAGGAACAATTTATGGCTTTTGCTGGAGATTAGCATGTTGTACAATGAGATTAAGGATGCATATATATACGGGGTACACAAGGGAGATCTTAAACTTCAGAATTAAAGCTGTCTCTACAGGCACAGTGGCCTGGACATTTAATTCCTGTTGTCAGTCATCCTGGGCTGTGGACAGTGAAGTCACCCTGAGGTCAGGAGGATAAGGAGGCACTGTCCCATCATCTTTGAGCTTGTGATAATAATAATATAGTCAGGCTGTAGGAATCTCCGCCACAGGAAAAGACATGGTCAGGGAGGGCTACAGGTCTTGGCTGGAAAGTTGTTAACAGTTTGGGGCCAGGGAGCAGAGGCGCAGAGGAGACGGCTTCCCTCCTCCTGAAACTACACCCCTGACCTGCCTCTCCATGACCACCCTTTGGATGAAAAAACAGGGCAGGACAGTCCTACCCGCGCCCCGTGGCGGCCCTCGGGCGATGTGAAGGTGCGGCCGCAAATGAACCCCCGGCCTGCCCCGACGCGGCGGCGGGAGCGGGAGCGGGACGCATCGATGCGCGGCCGGGGCCAAGCGGCGCGGCCGGGATCCCTCCCCGGCCCCCCACCCAGCGGGCGGGCGCGCCGGCGGGCGGCGGAGCCGGGCTCGGTGGCGGCGCCGCGGGGCGGGGGAGCCGCTAGCGGCACCTAAAAAAATCGTTTCCTTCCGGAGCGGCGGCGGCGGCTGCCACTTCCCCGCCGCGGCTCGGGAACCGGCGGCGTCCTCCGGGGTGAGGCGCTCGGAAGCCGCCTGAGCGGCGGGAGCGGAGCTGGGGCCGCCACCGCCGCGTGGAGGAGGCTGAGCGGTGGGAGGGGCGGGGAGGGACCAGCCGCCGCGGTGACAAGGTGCCAGCGGAGCGGAGGGGCCGCCGCTAGTACTCCGCCGTCCTCGCCGCCGCCCTCCCGCCCGGAGAAGTTTGACTCGGGAGCAGCGCAGACGCCCGGGCCGCCGCGGCGGGGCGGGGAGCCACGCCAGGAGTCGCCGCGCCCGGGGCCGCCGCGGGACGGGGGTCGCCTCCAGTGGGAGCGGCGGGGGGACGCCGGCGGCTGCGGCAGCGGCGCTCCGGGAGCCGCTCCGCCCGCGCCATGGCAGCGCGGTCCCGGAGACCCTGGCTGAGCGTGGTGCTGGGGCTGGTGCTGGGCTTCACCGCCGCCTCCTGGCTCATCGCCCCCAAAGTGGTCGAGCTGAGCGAGAAGAAGAGGCGCGGCGCCAGCCTCTGCTCCTACTACGGCCGCTCGGCCGGGCCGGGGGCGGCCGGGGGCGCGGCGGCGTCGGTCGGGCAGCAGGCGCCGCCTGAGGCAGCAGCGGTGCTGGGCGGCACGAGTTTCAGGAGCAGCCCCTGGGAGCTGCCGCCGGCGGCGGACGGCACGGTTTCCAGCCCCGCCGCCGGCGGGGAAGGGGAGCCGGAGGAGGAGGAGGAAGGCGGCGAGAAGAGGAGCGGCCGGCCCGGCGGCAGCCACAACGGGAGCGGGGACTGGGGGGGGGCGGCGGGCTGCACCAAGCCCCGCAACTTCCTCTACGTGGGGGTGATGACGGCCCAGAAATACCTGGGCAGCCGGGCGGTGGCGGCGCAGCGGACGTGGGCGCCCTCGGTGCCGGGCCGCGTGGAGTTCTTCTCCAGCCAGGGCTCCGCCGCGCCGCCCGGGCTGCCCCCGCTACCCGTCGTCGCCCTACCCGGCGTGGACGACTCCTACCCGCCGCAGAAGAAGTCTTTCATGATGATCAAGTACATGTACGACCACTACCTGGACAAGTACGAGTGGTTCATGCGGGCGGATGACGACGTCTACATTAAAGGTGACCGGGGCGCGCCCCGCTGGCAGAGGGGAGGGAGGGGAGCGGGGACCTGGGTGCCCGGCGAGGTCCCACGGGGGCTGGGATAGTCGGTTTCCCCCCTGGGGGGGCGGGAGCGCAAGGGGTACCGCGACGGCGTTTGCTTCCAGCCCCCGTGTGCGGGGCGTGGGGTGCCGTCTCGGTGCTGCGGTGCCGGTGGGAACCCCGAGGTGTCCCCCCGGGGCCAGGCCGGGCCGGGCCGGGCCGCCCCTGAGGAGGCCGCGGCGCAGGGGGCGCGTTGGAGGGCTGAGGCGGGGAGCCGGACCGCGGCGGCCGCAGTGAGCGGTGCCGGCGTGGGTTCCCGGTTCCGCAGCCCTCGGCTGCCCAGTCCAAGGGTGTGAGTCCCGCCTCGTCCGTCCGCGGGCGGCGGGGAGCGCTGCTGGCTGCCTCCTGCTCCGGCCGGGCAGCCCCCGCTGCGGCTGCGGCTCAGCTCGAGGGCTTGGACTTGGCACTCCTCGGCAATGATGTTTTCAGCATTGGCAAAAGTTCTCCGCTGGCTCGCTGGCACTTGGGCTGAGCAAAGGCAGCGTCTGGAGGCTACTTGTAAAGCTGCTGTTCTTCTTTGCGGCGTGTGTGTCTGAAAACTGCTGGCTCTCCTTCCGGGCGGGTTTGATGGGCACACCATTAGAAAACGATATTCTGTAACCCGCTGCCTTTTGGTCTGCGCCTGTAGCTGCTGTTACTCGTGCAGTGTCCTGCTCTTGGGAAAGAAAGAGAAGCTGAAGTTGTAAGCATAAGCCTCGGTTGTGAGTGTGGTTGCTTTACACTGTTGAAAGCACTGTTGAATTTAACTGAAGGTAACTGTGTACTTCCCTACTTGTTACTTGATTTTGTTTGAGTGGTTTAATGGGCTGCTTGGTTGTCAGCTGTCATTCATCTGTGAAATACTCGCACACGCACACATGTAGATATGTATATATATTTGGTTGCAGATGTAAAAGTTGTCACTGTTTTTTTCGGGCTCATTTTGGACTTGTAACGAACCTGTCTTTAATTAGTTCCAAGGTTCCAAGTTAAACCTATCCAGAAACTTTTAATTTCAAGTAAAACATGGAATCACAATTTCTTAAAAAAAATAGGTAAGGGGTTTGAAGGATAAGTGTGTAGCCATTGTATCACTGGAAATACTTTGGAAGGAGCCTGAGTTTTACTTTGTTACAACAATTACTCTGTAATCAAACATAATTATCTTGGTTAATTTAGGTTTGCTCTGGTCCTCTCGAAAACTAATCCTATTAAAATAATACCTGTCATTTCCCCTCCCCTCCCCTTACTCTCCAGCCTGGAACTATATTGGCAATTTGTCCTACTTTAGAGAGAGTTTTGTACTAGCAAGGGAGTGCTTTCAATCAGTATTGGTTGAACAGAACAAGGTTTACTGATAAAATTAAGTTTTGATCATATTCTGGCTTTTGGCTGAATGAAAATGTCATTGTAATGTTAATTCATTTAAAAAAAAAAAAAAAGAAATCTGTGAGAAGTAAACTTGTCCAAGGATATTTTCAATTAGGTATAGGATACTGCTTTGGAAGTGATGTCCTGCGACCGTCTCAGGTGCCTGTTATATTTTTAAAGAATCTCAAGGAAGAGAGATGACTGGCAGACTAGGCAGAGAAATAACAATAATCTTTTCTCCTTTGCAGGTGAAAAGTTGGAGGAGTTTCTTCGCTCACTGAACAGCAGTAAGCCTCTGTATTTGGGACAGACTGGTCTGGGTAATATTGAAGAACTCGGAAAACTGGGGCTGGAGCCTGGAGAGAATTTCTGCATGGGAGGGCCGGGAATGATCTTCAGCCGGGAGGTTCTCAGGAGGATGGTACCACATATAGGTGAATGCCTTCGAGAAATGTACACCACTCACGAAGACGTGGAGGTGGGCAGGTGTGTCCGAAGGTTTGGAGGAACTCAGTGTGTTTGGTCGTATGAGGTAAGTGGCAGTGTAAATCGCGATGTGCTCTTTGATTACAGAGTTTTACATCTTGCAAAGTAAGTAGCTATAACTGCAATCTCTTTGCACCATAGTTATGTTTTAATGCATGCATCAGAATGTAAACTGCAGACTGTAAGGAAGAAAGAGGAAAACATTTGCAACATGTTGCTGCAAGCATGTTTATTTCTACTTTTGTCTTTCAATTTGCATCAGTGACATTGCTGCAGCGGTGTTGCAAGTATTGCTATGCTATAAGTTGCTAAAGCATTGCCTTGAGGGTTTCTACATCTAATCCTTGACAGGATGCTGCTGTATTTGATGTATGCTGTTCAGGTTGGATCTTTATAAGAAGTTGTTTTTAGATAAGCATGCGGCGTATCTCTTTGTTCTGTGTTGCAGGTTCTTAAAATATATTGTGGTATTTGAAGAAGAATTGCTTGTATTTTCTTAATTACTCAGATATATTTTAATGGAGTTCATTACTGGCAAAAGCAGCAATTGGTTGGTTGTTTTTTTTTTCTTGTGCAGAAAATGGATTTGTTACATTGCCTATGTCTATGATACACTTTTAACAGTGTTTTTCTTAGTGTAAAACAATGTTAAAATGTATTAAGGACACATTTATTGCGGAGGGAGTGATTCACTTCACTCGTAAGAAAGCAGCAGTGAAATATTTATTGTTACAAAACAACCTTTTAACAAAATTTGATAGTAAATGCAACAGTGTTTTAACAAGATTCGATGGGAAGGCACACTTGGTTATTTACTGCATAGAGGACAGGGTCAGACAGAACTGTAGGGGAGTCCCTCCCATTGAGTCACGAGGTTCAGAAAGGACCCCCCTTGCTTTCTAAACTCCTTCTCAGAGAGGAGTCCAGGTGTGACTGGATCCAATCTTAGTCCCAGACGTGGTCAATGGTTTATGTCTAAAGGATTATATATGCGCAATCAATCCTTTATATCACTTAGCTAAGATTTCAAAGTTTAGCATGATATTAACCACTTACCGAGGATTTGTTGTGGTAAGGAATCTCAGACATGAGGAGTAACAACCTTGAGAGGCATCCCTACTCAAGGGGAGATCCTGGTGTGCAGCACGCTGCTGTGCAGGAGAGCTCAATGGGTCCTGGGGTATCCACTATTTACAGAGTAAGATGATGGACCTATAGTCATATTTGCATAGCAGTGAGGCATATAGGTCCGTATTCCAGACAGTGTTTGGCTATGTTGCCATTCATCCCCCAAAATCCAGGTGCAACCCATCAGAACCCCCGCTGACAGTTATGGCTGTAGCAGGAGCCAGGCAAGAAAGCCGGGGGGAGGTGGGGGAAGAGCATACCGCCACAGCAGTGTAACAAACCTTCCTATGCTGAAGTAATTTTAGGAGAAAATGAGTTCATTCTGTAGTAGCAGTTTCTAAAGTAATAATGAGGTGTTGCAGTACCCAAGAAGTTTGTTTGCAATGCCATAACTGAAATTCAGGCCTATTTCTCTGGAAATATTGTGGTTAGTGGCAAGACTATCTTTGTAGATACAAATAGACTAAGCGTACAACTGCCCAAAAGGGTAAAAAGGGTGATAGCTAATATGATGAGTATGATTTTAGTTATTTTGACCAGTTCTTTAATATTAATATATGCTTGCCCTTGTGGCACTCCCTTGTTAAGTGGGAAAAATTATTTAAATGGGCCACTGAAAGAAGTTATGTGCTGTTAACCACAGAAAGACAGGAAAAATAATGGGTGTTTTTTTGAATGGCCTGGGGAAAGGTGGCCATTTTAAAAATGGGTTTGGTAGGCTACAATGCATGTAAACAGGTGAATGAAAGTAAATTTTGAATAGTTGGTACTAATGATGTAGAAATCTTAGAGGTGGAAAGCCTATCCTTTACTTCACAATAGAAAGGTGCTTTTAGAGACTATTTCAGTAAATGTTGTAAATGCCGATGTAAAATACTACACTCATGGTACTGGTAGAGCAAGGAAGGCATTTATTGTGCAGATGGATATCAATGTAGGACTAGTGGTTCTTAATGAGACTTCCAAACCACTTGTGACATTGGCAGCTTAATCTTATGCTCTGGTGTATTTGGGCTATGTCTGTACAAGGTCGTTCTCAAATCCTTACAGACCTGTGATGCCTGCTGATCTGTATCAGATAGCAGAATTATGATTCTGCCTTGACAGTCATATCTTGGAAGGGGTTTTGGTTTTGTTTTTCTGGTTTATCTTCTTGGGAAGAAATCTGGGGAATGGAAGAAAACAGATAATAGATGATATTATCACTATGGTTATAATCTTTTTTGATGCTGAATGTCAGGAAATTTTGGCTCCAGGCACTAAGCCTAAGTGTGATAGAGCAAAAAAAAAATACTTGCTTTCTTCAGTTTTGGAAACTGAGTTATATGACTTCCCAGAAGCTCAGCTTTTCGTGGTAGAATTGGGGCCTGGAAACAGAAACTTTTTGGAAAATAAGTGTGTTTTTATGGAATCTGGAATGGAGTGACACCAGTCTTGATTGTCAGTTGCTCTTGAAGGCCATAGGTCTATATAATAAGGGATGGAAAAACAAAAATATCTGTTAGGCATTGCAATAGAAGCTGCTCATTTCGGACCAGTATTTCCATCTGTTAGAAGAATCTTTGTTGCTGGTGCAGGAGATGCTCTAGAAGATGCACATTATTAAGACAAAGCTGCTTAGGGTGCTATCCCAGCATTAAATCTGTGTGGAAGGGAAGGAGGAAAATAGGGTGTCTGGAGAGAGAAGCTGCATTTGTGCTTTGGCGTAGTTTGTGTTTTGTAGCTGATTGTTTCAAGCAGTCTGACACCGCACCTGAACAGATTGGCATGTTGCGGGTAGGTAAATTAGTCGGTGACAAAGGCGACTTTTTTTCCTAGGATACTGGAACTCTTGCTGTGTGCTTTTTCATTCCTGCCTTAGATCATCAATACTCTGTGTGCTACAAGGGGAATTACTGCCTCAGATACGTGTGTGCAAAACTTAAGATTGGGGCCAGGACTTTCTGCATAGCCAGTTGCACTTCTGTGCTGAAGTCCTCGTGTTGTATGTAAATATTAAGTAGAGCCCTGTTGCACTGCAAGATTTTTATGAAGTTCACTGCTTTTGGGAAGATGCATAATTTATTTAGTATGTGTTGCTGAAGACTAATATAAACTGGAAACTATTCCATTAAAATTCATAGAAGCAGAAAAGCTCTAAAAGAGTTGAATCACTATTGCATCATTTTTTACTAGATTTCTTTTCTAAGAACTGGAACGGGAAGTCTCTTTTTGGTGAGGATGAAAGAAATCAAAGAGATCAAGAGAAAACTTGAAATGCTTGATCTTTGCTGGGTGGCTCAACTGGTGTAGGTAAGACTGGCTGCCTGTCAGGGTTTATTCTGCTGCCATTTACAGTTAGCTAGTCAGGTGTGCTAGCTTATAAGCGTAATATGCCTGCTGTCAAGGAGAGGGTTACAACCTCGATTTTTTTTTTTTTTTT
>RSEF01000031.1:43354126-43376504 GCA_003993805.1 Himantopus leucocephalus | reverse complement strand
CCCCCCCCCCCCCCCCCCCCCCCCCGAATTCATAAGAAAAACTGTATAAGCCTGAAATGAGCCACTCTTACTTTTGGGACTTTAATTTTCGTTTTGCCAGATTTGAAGCCAGGGCTAAAAGCTGGGTCTTCCACATACCAAATGAATTATGGTGACTAGGTGACTAGTCTGTCTCCGTCTCTGCTGATGGAGGTCTTCCACTCTAAGTAAAGAATTAGTTGTCATATTGCTGAGAGAGTGAGTCTAATGACAGGGTCGTTAGGGCACTTGTGCAGAATGGAGGAGATGACAACCTGCCCTTGGGCTCCAATTTGACAGTTCCTCTAAGGCAGCACAAATATGGGCTTTCACTGAAGGGTGGTTGCTCCTATTGGTTGCTGTTCTGTTCTGCAGGACTTGTGCAGCCCTTCGATGAGCTGCAGCAGGGAGGGGCGTGAACCACTTGAAACCTGAACCTGACCAAAAATGTTTGCTTCAGCTGAATCGGTACTCACGGCAAAGCTTTGCTGAGCATGAGCATCAGAAGAAAGAAGAGGTGGTGAAGTTTAACCATGAATGAAGGGCAGGAGAGTGTCAAACTGCCCTTCTTGGCATTAGCTGACATTCAGATTTTCTGGAAGCAACAGCTGAACTGCAGCCTAAATCTATTACATTTCCTTGCTACATGGGGAAGTATCTGCTTAGAAGTGTTATATTTTGGATGCATCATTTTCTTTCTACAGAAAATACACCCTTGTTCTCATATATTTGCCAACTATACCTTAATTTGTCCTCCAGTTTTGATGAGGCTGTAATGATTAAGGCGTGATAAACCTGACAAATTTGTCTAAAGTATCTCTGTAAAAAGCCTTTTTGTTTTTGTTAGGGGTTAGTGACTTCTGCTTCCCCAAATCGATAGCCATGGAGATTAAAAAGGGCCTTTTGCTTTTGTGGTTTCATAATCTGTATTTCAAGCAGCACTCTCTCTTCCACTAATTTTGAAGCCTTGAAATGTTTTTCTTTAAATGAATAAAGAAATTAGCTTGATTTTAGTGACTCATGCATGTTTTATTCTTTATAAACAAAAATATAGTTAAAAAACTGAGATGCTATGTTGTTCTTAGCTTTGCTGGTTAGGAGGGACTTGACTATAGAGGGCCATTTGGAAAAAAGGGTTGACTGCTTTATTGCGTGCCCCCTCCCCCCCTTTTTTTTTAAATGATGTTTGTGGTTTCAGAATACTATTTTGAAATTTATAACCTAAGTTTATAACAGATCAAACAGTGTAGTTTCACAAAATGACGAAATAAAATGCAACACATGAATTAAATGGCTATAACAATTCAAGCAGAAATGAACCATTGCCAGGGAATAAATATTGACTATCAGAGAAGGTTTTTCTTCAGAAAATTAAAAATTACAAATGCAGCATAAAAAGATTTAAAGACCATTCATCAGTGTATTTGCGACATTTATTCTAATGTTAAGTTTGTAAGGGCTTTCTTTTTGTAGGTTTTTTTTTTTTCCTTTTCTGTGGGAGAAAATACCATAGAATGATAGACTGTCTTAAATTAGAAGGGACCCATAAAGATCACCAAGTCCATGGCCTGCTATGTTCATTTTAAACTACATTCATACAAAAAACTACATTTATACAAAACACCCCATATACTTTTGATCTTTTGCTAGTGC
Organism: Himantopus leucocephalus; assembly: GCA_003993805.1. NCBI lineage: Eukaryota > Metazoa > Chordata > Aves > Charadriiformes > Recurvirostridae > Himantopus > Himantopus leucocephalus. Next base: position 43,374,833 of record RSEF01000031.1, on the reverse strand, counting down.
GTACATTGATATTGATATTTGTACAGTACAAGCAGTCCACATTAATGATTGTATCTGTTTTCCCATTGTGTTTTTCCTTTTACAAAGTTCTATGACAACCATAGAATACAGTCTCATTACTATAACTTTTTTTTAATAATACAGCTCTCAGCCTATTTATTCTTGATTCCCAGTAGTTACAGTAAATATTACAGTAAATATCCTGGGAAAATGCCTATTTGGATCAAAATGTATGCTCAAAAAGGTTCCCTTTGCAGTGCACTAGTATTGTGACTGTCTCCTGAGGTGCTGGAACCTTTGTAAGCCATCTTCTGGCTTCTGGTAAAAATACTTTATCTTTCCGGTTTTAATGCCAGTTTTCCTTTCTGATGTATTTTAATTTTTCATTTGAGGCTTTGTCTCTCTCTTTGTTGAAGATGTTGGTGGATCACAATTCCACTTTCAGTTGAACACTATACCAAACAGAAGCATTAGAGGTGTATTTGCCTTTGATGATGAGAAGATGATATTTTGCTCATTTGGGTACTGGAATGATCAGTCTTGAAGCAGCGGTACCCACCCCCATTTAAGCTTTTGGGTTTGAGCAGCTTCCTTAGGTAGTCACATAAATGCAGCCATCATTTTAAAAAAGCGTAGAGCAAGCTATCAGTGACCGTAGAATAGAAATGCATGTAAGAGTGTAAGATTGTAGCAGGGAGCTGTGAGGGTGTATGGAGAGGAATGAGATGGTCACAGAGGCCTTGGAACTCTTTGCATAAATGGCCAATTGCTGATACAAGATTGTGTATGTGCTGGCTTAACTATTTGTTATTAATAGCTATCTGATTACAGCAATGTTAAAGGTAGTTACCAAAGTTTTTTACTTTATTGTTGATTCGCACCTGCCTAGAAGAGTGAGTTATATTTCCACACTATTGTAGGATAGTGTTTCTGTGTGTCATGATACCAAATAAAATGCAAATCATTAAATGTGTATCCTATTGCAGTAACCATGGTGCTAAAATTGGGTCATTACTCTTGCCCTTTGTGGCTTTGTCTGGTCCTCACGTGAGCCACCTGCCCTTGTTGTGCTGTGCAGGCTCCCTGCTCTTCCTCTGGCTTTTTAAGTAACTTCCTGTCATTCATTCGCGTTTTTACCTGGGGAGTCTGGGGAGACTGCCCTGGGGGCACTGCATCCCTTGGGTTCACATACCCTTCTTGCCCCTTTTGATCCTTTTTGATCCTAGCTTGGCTGGGAGTTGAGGAAGTTCACAGCAAGAAAAGAGAGTCGTCCCTGGTACTTAGACATTGTTGAGGGCCTTAAGTGTTTCCCCAAGTGGCTCAGCAGGACTGCAAGAGTTGGAGATACTTTTTTGGGGGTCTTCATTGTGAAGGATTCAGGTGGTGTTCCCACAGCTACCATGGAGGTGTGCACCAGCACACACAAGCCCATGGCTGTGGTCCACTCTACGATGATGTCTCAGCTGTGGAGCCAAGAGCTAAGGGGGCTCTTTCTCAGCTTGGTTGAGCATTAGCTTTTCATAGGTTTCTGGCTTGTTTGCAGATTGGGTGTCCTGTCTTTCCTGCTGTACCCCAAGAAAAAATGCTGCTTATGCCTTTTTGTAGTTTGACAGCTGTGTAATTCTGACTCCTGGTGCTGAGTTACCAAGGTGCTGGAGGACTCTAGGGGTGTGTTTTCCTATCCATGATGTGAAAAAAGCATTGATACACCTTCCTCTTACTGTGTTTTCTTCTAAGATGGCAGCAGCTATTTACGTGCAGGACTATCTGATGTAGCTAACAGCTTCCTAGTCTGTTTTGAATGTTTGTATGTTCTTAAAGCAAATATTTCAAGTTTGCCTCTTTAAGAATAAGCTCGTTTGAATTACCAAAACATCCCACAGACAAGGAAAAGAAAAACATTAGGAGAAGTTCTTACATGATTAAAAATGTGTCTCTAGTTCTGCATATGGGTATCTTTCAACCTGTACAGAAATTTAAACCTAAACGTGTTCAACTTCTTTCTCATGTTTGCTCTCATTTTATTGGAAGTGTTTTCTCAAGACTCTTGTGCAATTGGTATACTGGAGGTGGTATTTCCATAGATGTCTAGTGCAGAAGGCCAGCTAGCTGTTGAAGTGTGTTTAAAAATAGTATTTGACATGAGACGATGCAATTGTGGCACAGCTGTTGTAAGACTCATCTCATTTAAACCCATCACATCATCACTCTTGACAGTGCCTGTCACATTATACAAGGAATAAGCTTGATTTTTAAAAAGAGACTTACAGATGAAGAACTTCTCTGCTTTAGGGCCAACAGTGGATTCAGTGCTTTAAGTGGATCCACGAAAGAAAGGATGATGAAAGCCTGATGGTTTTTACTTTTTACCCAGAAATAGTTTTCTGTACTTTACCTTAAAATCAAGTAAGTCAAACCACATGGGAAGCATTAGCTTCTATAGATATTCTAAGAATTATCTTTTTTCAAAATTTTCTATTTCCTAGGTGTTCTGAAATAAATTTCCCTTTCCCATGTATAGATTTGATTGTGGTTATTGCTCATACTTTGACAAAGCATTTTGTTAAACTGTCCTGCTTGAGCCTTTTTGAAGATTGTTTGTTGCAGATTACTAGGTAAATGAAATAGTATATAGTTGCTCAAAGTATGTATGCTCTTCTCAAAGACACTGATAGTCCACAGGTTGTTTCCTCATGCTCCCTCCCAAGCCCCAGAGTTGATGGGTTTTGTTACTTTTTTTTGGGCTGTTCTTAGTATCTTTTCTTGTCCCAACTTAAAAAATCTCCCAGAGGTAACTTTTTCCTGACTTTCACTTTCCAACTTCACGTCTTTAGATGAGATCAAAAGATGCACTTCTACTGAAATAGCAAATGCTGACAAAGAGAGAAGCTGGAAGTTGTAGACAAGGAGAGTTACAGAAAATATTTTAAATAAGTGCTAATTAAATGTACTTATATTTACCTTGGTATTTCAGTAGGTATCAAAAATAGGGTATGTTTCTTTTTTTAGAAGAATAAGCTTTCAAGCTACTCTTCCAGTTCTGTATGTTTCTTTGGAGTTTTCTGCAAGTAGACAAACAGGTATAAAGTGTAGCTGGATCATTTTAGGTCCTCAGGCTTTATTTATTCTGTGTTTCTCATTACCAAACTGGTTTCCACCTATTTTCAGTTCTTATGTGAGAAGGCATGTATTAAGTCATTGTCTTTATATGCTGCTATAACATACACACTCAAATACACTTTCATTTAATTATTTGATTTCATTATATAACATTAAATAGTCAAAGAATACGGACATTAATTTAAAGTGGAGCAAGAACTGCTACGCTTTGAGGAGTTTATTCCATCTGACCAGTGCTGGCTAATATTTAAGCTCAAGATGAGTGCAGAGGTTGGTTACTCTTTAGAACATATTTGGAACTGGGCAGCAAGTAAATGTGTAGTTTCATCCCAGCTGCAATATTTTCAGTTTCCTGGGTATCACGTTAAGAAAAGATTTTTGGCCTGCTCTTAAGAATTCTTTTAAAACATGCATATACTTTAGGAAACAAATAACGTCTTAAACTAGAGGAATCATTTTAGGAAATTCTGGAGTAGGATAAGCAGCCTGGTAACTGACACAGGTTTCTTGAAAGCTGTCTTATATACATAAGACTTTAGTCTTGAAACAAAAGTAGGAAAAGGAAGGTTACCTTTTAATTTATTTTTTCTTTAGTGCTTTTGAGACACATTTTCCACATTGATTGAAGTTTTAGCTTCAGTAGACAAACCTTTGTGAACATTTAAAAATGAAAAAAAAAAGTCTAAAGTAAGTCTTTTCTGAAATGTGCTGCTGTAACCAGGCAGTTAGAATACTGGAGATTAAAACCTGAGGTACTGACTAGACAGATTATTTGTTTGTTTGTTTTTTTAATTTTATTTTTTTTTTAGTTTGTGATAAAATATTTGATTTAGAAACTTGGAAGTATTCCTTTTAATAATTTTCAAATAGGATTGTCATTTTGTGCCTTGGTTTTTTGTGCACTTGATACTTTGAGGGATTTTATATTTTCAAGATTGCTTTAAAGTGCATTTGAATCCCTAAACTTTTTTGCTTTTTCTTTCTTTATTATTATTTATTATACAACCATTCAAGGACAAATTAACATCTGAAGGAAGGTAATTTGATTACCAGGGATGCTGCTGCTTTTGACTCTGCATTTGCTGGTATCAGAGGTGTTTGTTCATGGCGCACTTTCTGAGCATGGCATGTGTGAACTAGCTCCCTGTGGTGTGGAAGCAGTTGTGTACATGGCTGCAATGCAGTGGAAGCATATGTGGCCTTAACGTGAGGCACACACTGTAAATCTGTGTGTGTGGAAATGTGCTTTTGTACGTACATATGCATACATATAAAGCTTATTCCTAGTTGATAACAAAGCTCCCAGAGGCACAGGTAAAGGTCCTTTGGAGCTTTTAAGCTGTGCTTCCAGGTATTTATTGCAGTCTCTCTACTGTAAAGCTTAAGAACCTAGCTTTCAGCTTGTTTTTCATTTCTCTTCATAGTTACATCTGTGTCCTCTGTTCTGTATATACACGTATTTGGGCTTCCAGCTTCAATTTAATGTAGCTTTTTGGCTTTCCGTTTTCCTTGAAAGCTTTTTCTTTTCAGCTATAGACTGTAGCACGCCTATTACCATAATAACTTGTCATCACCCAAGGGGAATCTCTTATGGACCAGCTCTTATCCTGCCAGAATTGCACAGCTTCCTATTGTTGTGATAAAACACAGTGACTTTTTCTATCACCTTTTTACCAGTTTTTGGCAAAATTTTCTGAACTGTGTGAGTCTCAGTTCCAGAAGTCAGGGACTTTAACTAGAACAGGTGTAGCTGATGACAAAGCTTTTAGGAAAGTGCCTAACTTAGCAAATGAAACAGCTTTGTTATGTGCTATTGATATTTTTAATTATTGTTTAGAAATAATATTTTAGGTAAAAATCTATCCTGCTAGAACAAATGAAACAAGGTGGTAGTATTTTGGATTCTTCTTTTCTTCTAGTTTAAATTTTTGTGATTGAAGATATTTTTCTTCATGTAGTAGGGGGAAATAATTGCGCCTAACGAGGGGTAGTTGACTGTAATAGAAAACATTGTCAAACAGTAAAAAGTATTTTTTCTTAATATTTGGCTGTAGTAATTTTGGGAAATGTAGTATTAGTGTATCCAAGAAGGTCATCTAAGTGTATATATTTCTTTTGTGGCATTTGATGCTTGAGGTTTGCTTAGAGTTGTAGAGTGTGTCTGTTACGTCTTTGCAAAAATTGATGAGTGTTTGTACCTTCAAGAAAAAAATCTGTACCCGAACTATGCCTTGAGCATTCCTCCATCCTGGCCATGGTAAGTTGGTGCTCACTTCCCTGTTCCAAATCTGTTAGCCTTAGTTTTTACTGTAATAAATTAAAAAATAAACCTACGTTCAGACTCTCTTCTTACATTCCTCACTACGCAGTACTGTTGGCATGAATCCTTGAAGGTGACAACTCTGTCACGAGAGAGAGATGTTAAGAGACCTATGGTCTTCCTGGAGCAGAGACCCTTGAATGCGTAAGGGCTGGTCGTCTTTCTTCAGCATGCTTGTTGACTATCCCACCCGAGGCTGAGCTTCCCAACTCATCACTGGAAAAATGTTTTGAACAGCAGTGGCTTTATTATTTTGGCTGTACATAATGCTAGAAGCAGGAGAGGGAAATGCTGGAAGAAGGTAGGTTGGAATACCTGACATGCCTTGGTTGAGTTTGGCATGTTAGAAAACAGCTATTATGAATCAGCCACTCATGACTGTAAGTTGCATCCTCACAAGTAAGACTTCTTTCAGGAGTTTTTGCCTTAAAATAGATTGTGGTGCTGTTGTTCTCTGTGTGTATGTGTGTGTAGATATGTACGTGTGTGTGTGTGTAGGTGTATGTAAATTTTTAAGACTAATGCAGTGTATTGTTACTTGCTTTTTTCTCCACTTTGAGCACAGGATAATCATAAAGACCATTAAATTTACATCATTTAGCTTGTTACCAGCTGTTTCTGGAGACTGATGATTATGATAATAATTGTTGTGCCTAGACCTATCTGGGATTGTAGGAATCTCACCCCCATGTGAGAATCCAGTGTCACAATATTGTTTTGTTTCTATTAAACATGCCAGTTATCTTCTGTAGTATTCACCTACTGACTGTGTTTTGCTAGTGTCTTGAGGGGTGTGAAAGCACTTACACTCCCACATTGATCTGAGTAGTATTTCCATTAGCTGTGTATGTTGTTGACAAAACATTAATAAAGTTCATTAGTTCAGAAGGGGAAAAAAATCTAACTGAGGCCCTTGGAACAACCATGTTAAAATACATTCCTGAGTGTAGGTTAGTTATTGACTTGATTAAATAGGAGCTCTGAAATTTTTCATATTTATGAACATTGATGATACCTAGTTTGGTATCTGAAAATAGGCTTCAGTAGTAGCAGTCCTGCAGGACTGTAGTAGTAGCAGTCCAGAACTGCAGGAGCTTCCCAATTATGTCAGTTTAAAAGAACTTTGCTGTTGCTAATTGGAATGTTTAGTCCTAAGCTCATAATTTTAGTAAATAACTTCATTGCTAATTTCCCATTGCTAAACGTCATTTGGAGACCTACTGTTTTCCTTGTTTTCGTACCTTTTCCTACTTCGAAAATATTTATTTGGAGGTTCTGTCATAAATCTGTGGCATTGCCAATGAAAACAAACTATCTGATAGATTTACTAGTTTTAATATCGTTACCTTCAATGTAGGTACACTTTGTGTTCTTTCAGACTTGAAAGAAAATAAAATGTGATGCTCTGGGTTGGGGGAGGAAGGCATTTGTGCTTTTCTTGTTGATCTTTATTTAGTTGTTTCTGGTTAGGCATAATTGTATTAATCACTTTGGTCAAAGTAAGTGTTTCTCGGCAGACTGGATAGTACATTGTACAAATGAAGTGACTTTTCATCCTTACCACATCCATTATGATCATGTAGGTAGGTAACAAAAATAGTTGCTGGATTAAGTATTTTGGTTATATGGGAAGAGAAGCTTTAATGACTAGCACAAGGATAGAATCATACAGTGTTGCTCTGTTATTTTTTAAACTGTTTAAAAAAAAAATCTTATGTGTTTTATAGTGTAATTATTGTTCATTGTTCACTGGGGATCAATACATGGTAATGAGAGGTGTCCAGTAAAGTTTTTGGCATCTGTTCATCAGTACAAATAATAAAATAGCAACACTGTTGTCTTTAAGACATTGATATCTGCCTTCATTCACACACTCTAAGGAGGTATTTAAGATACCTTCCACACTTCCTGTCATTCCTTTTTGTAAACTTATGAGCTCCATCTACAATAATGGCGTTTTCCATTTTACCTGGAAATTCCACACCACTGAAATACTGTTATAAAAATGCAACTGCCATAACAGGTAGCTTCTTAACTTTGGCTTTTAACTTGTTTGATGCAAATATGCAGCCATGTGTTCTTCTGTGAGTTGTTGTTATTTACTTTAGAAAGCTCTTTTTTTGTCCCTTGTACTTACCTATCCGTATTGATAAATGCTACCGAGCTTTTATTTGGCGAGGTACAAAAATCCGTGCTTTCTGTTCCTTTTGTTCTCTTCATCACCCTTCCTGTCATTTGCCTCAGTCTCTTTTTTTTTCTTTCTCTTTTTTTTTTCTTTTTTTTTTAATATGGGATTAGGAGTAGGTATGGTACTATGTATGGGAACTCATCTGTAACTTCTACAGTGGTGCTTAATGTTCAGCTTCCCTACTGCAGCTCAGGATTGTATTTACCATTTTTAAGGCTTCATCACACTGTAAGTTCATCGCCATTTTGCAGTTGGTTTGTACTACTTAGGTCAGTGTTATCTTTGGCCATTTTCACCCATTGAGCTTCTGACTGGTGGAATATTTCACTTGTGTCAAAATTTACTAGTATAGTAATTGCATGTTTAATCCTGTTGTTGATGGAAAACTGTGCTGTCCTAAACGTGATGTCGCAGTATCAGGTAAAATTGCCTTTTCCTGCGTAAAGGGAATGTGCCTGGTTAGCACAGTGAACTCCACAGCAGGGGCAGATGCTGTGATAGTAGGAGAGGGAATGTGCTGTATTGCATGATCACATCTCATGTGGAAAATGCTAGCTGTTGTTACAAGTCTGCTTGTACCTCCTAGAAGGCAAGTGATCAGTGAATAAGAAAAATTTCATCTCGCAAAGAGTTTGATCACACATGATGTTAGTTATTGAAGGCTTTCATTCCAACTAAAGGAAGCAATTCAGTGTGTCTCAGAGGCAAGTTGCCTTTTGGTCTTTCAACTTTATAGTCTGTGATCTGCCATTTTCTTTTTTGAAGTTGTACATTGTGAAATTACTGCAAATAAACATGTAAATTATCAGAAACCCCCAAAGGAGCTCATAGTTTTTGACCCTTTGACCACTGGCCTTTCTTTTTCAAGTCAGCTACTTGAATCCAAAGCTGAACATCTGTGGAAGACAAACATGCAGTAGTTTCCAGTTTTGCTCTATCTTCATTGTAGCCAGGACAAATACTGAATGAATACTGGCGTCTGCTGGGAAATTTGATGTTTCTGGTTGAAGTCTGTCTACCATGTAGTGCAGTTCTTTTCATGCTATGACTTCATACCGACTTTGGAAAAAATAAAAATCCTGTGTGTATTATTTATGAATGCTTTAATTCATGAAGAACTGAAGTAGAAGACTCTGATTAATTGTTTAAGGAACTAAAGCTTGAAGAAATGTGTATGTATATGTGTACAAACACACATGTAGGTATGTATGTGTGTGTATATATATATTTAAATGCTAGGAGTGCATGCCAGTACTTTTTAATGTGACAGATTGAGGCGATTTCCTTGAAATATCTACAATAACATACAGACTTTTAAAAGAGGTTTTTGGATAGGTTGGAAAATATGTTCCCATATTCCATAAATGCAAGGATTATTTCCAGCGTTAATGCCTTTTCAGAGATTTTCAACTTCAGTAGTAAGTAGTAAATACATGTGTGTTAAATCTCCCATGTACCTATAGTCCTTAGTCAGTTTAGATTGTGCCTGTGTCTTGAGGCTGGCACCAGTCCTGCAACTAATATGAAACAAAGAGCTCAGTCTTCACAGCGTACAAGCAGTCTGCTCGGGCCAAATCTGGGAGCTTTCTTGGAAAAGAGATGTCAACTTTTGCAGAACTCAATTTTTCCTAAGTAAATAAATTAATGCAAGTTGTAGACGTAAAACTGCCTCTGGATTCTCCTTCCAGTGACCTGTGTTACATACTGCTACATCCTTGTGTATGAAAAAATCTGGTTTTGGTGCCCTTTTGAGATTTGAATGATGAGAAGAGCCATAAAACTCTTGAGGAAGTTCTGGGGGCCCATAGGGCATGTAGGTGCTAAAGCTACTGTCCATGACAGGTGGTGTGAGCTGAGGTGGAATCAGTCCACCTTCTCTCTTTGCTTGGATCCAAATCTCTAACTTTTTATGTCCTTTTCTTTTAGCTGTAACAGGAAATCCGTGGCTTGTAGGAGAGATGCAGCCCTTGAGTTTGGCATGGGCTCTAGCAGCTTTTTTGTCGGTTGCTTTTGGCTAACACAAAATTGCGTGGTAGCAGGAAACTTTAGCAAAGGGTTTGTTTAAGCGCAGCCAGTCTTCATGCAAGGAAAGTTTGTCTCCTCTCCTATCTTACTGCACCTGATGTCTGTATACAGGGAGAGAAGAGTGTTCATTCCTACACCTGATCTTATCAGCCTGCTTCGTGGGAAGTCTCTTCAATTTAAAGTGTAATTAAATATGTATCACATACTGAATATAGTTACTTATTTTTTGCCATGAAATTGCCTCCTTGCTTGGGGCTCCCACTCCCTCCATCCTCTGTCCCTCCGTGTGGCTTCACCCTTTATGTTCTGTTGCCACATTGTTTCACTTGTAGTAAAATTTTTGCTCTGGCTCTTGTCTCTGCTTTTGAAGTGACATAAAAGCCTATGGAACCATAAAGAATTGCTCCTTGTTACTGTGGGAATGAACTGTTTCAAAAAAAGCTACAATCTGTCTATAAAAAGAAAAAATCTTCATAATGAAACAGATACGCAAGGAATTATTAAAGGAATGATGTGGGCTGTTAAAGTTTCATCGGTGGTTTGAACATTTCTAGAAAGGGGAGATGTCATTTTTCAGTGCATGAAGCACTGATAACTTTTGGAGGTTATTGAGGAGGAAGTACATTTTTTTTCATCATTTTTGAACTTTTTTTTTTTTTTTCCTGAAGTCCTGGAAAAGTAGCACTACTTTCCTCTGCTTGCTTAAATCAAGAAATGCATGCATAGATACTTCTCAATTACATTCTCTTCATCAAAACTTCAGTTGAAAAAGCTCTTTTTTGGTCAATATGCACATTTTACTAAGAATACAGCTTCTATAGTCTTTATGTTTCCGGATAAAGTCTTACAGTTTTTTAAAAGGGTTTTTAGTTTTTGCTGTTGTAGGAACGTGATAACTGGGACATAATTCTCTGAGGTTGGGTGGGGGAATAGGTTACTGCTCTGTTGATCTGCAGTGCAGTCCATACTGGAATGGAAGAGTGAGAGTGACCAGGTTTGTGTTTCTCATGCAGTAATGAAGGCATTGACAATAGCGCTCTTCCTTCTTTCTTCTGTGTTACCCTGTAGTGCTGAGCAGCTGAGTGCTGTTGCCTGAAGTTGTGCTTTGACACCAGACATATTTTAAGATAAAACTCAGTTTTCTTGGGGCTTCCTGTACATCTCTATGTCTTCAGTATTTTTTAATTAGTAGTTTATCTTCAGTACAATTTTTCTGTTGCACAAAGTCATGCAAACTGCTGCTGAACTCATGAGGCCACACTGTTTATGCACACCCTTTCTGTTCACTCATTATCCAAAGTTCTTCATCTATTAAATATTCATGATGCATAGCATTCTTTGTCACAAATTTAGAAAAACCTGAAGAATGTGATTATCATGGGGCACATGGTTTTGCCTAAACTGTGGGAATAGCTTTTAGAAAGCATTTTTAATGTTTAATAATTTCATACACATTAATACTGTAATGTTCTCTAGATAATGAATTTGCCCAGCAATGAAAATGCTTTCAACACAGTGATATGTCTTTTCTTAGAGTTTCTCCTTGAATGCCTGCAGCCATGTTCTGTGATCTAAATCTTTCAGATTTAATCAGTTAAATGTGGTTAGTTCTCCACATTATTTGGGTTGGAGACTTATGGAAGATCTTAGGTGTTTGAAAGAAATTAGCTTGGCAATACCTGGTGTGACTGTCACTTTTCCAGTCCAGTGAATGCTTCCACACTGTAGTGAAGAGTGAGCTCTTGGGGTAGTGCTTGTTGAGATGCTGCCTCTATAAAAGCTATCAAGTAGTGGTCCTGGCAGCTAATGACCCAAAGAGATCCCATGTTAATCTACTCGACAGCCTTTGTCTAACTTTCGTTGTTTTATTGTCAGCCTACATAATCTCTTTGCAAAATGTTACAGTACTATACATGTTATTAGACAGCTCATTAATGTTAATTTTTTAGCTAGATGAATTCTTGCCCTGTAGGAGAGCTGAACTCCTTGGACTTCTATGCAATACAAGTGGTTATAAAATCTTTTGGTGTTCAAATGGCTTACAACCTTCATGTGGGTGACTTGTATTTCACTACATGTATGCTCAGTGAGCAGCTTAAGTAATCAATGGTATGCAAAGCTGAACAGGTTGTTTGGATTGTGAACTGCTAGTGCATGCCATTCAGATGGCTGCAGAGTTTCTATAACAGTATTGTAAAGTGTTCCTGAAATGTAGTTACAGAAAAAAATACATAAAGCTTTAAAAGGATATACACTCTCAAGGGATGAACAAACCCTTGAACAAACCCTTTGAATAAAGATCATATAAGTTAATATACACAAATATATCTATATATACATAAATGAACTCTTGAGAAAATATTGAATAAAAAATATTTAAAGTAAACTTTTCTGCTAAAACCTATGCAATACGTAATTAAGTAATTATCTATTTTACCAAACTGGTAGCTTTAGAAATAGTCATTAAACTGACAGGCACTGTCATTTGATGATTTAGAAGCTTGTATGGGAATTACAGTCTTCAGACCAAAAACTGTCTTCATGTGTGTATTTACTGCTAGTAGAGGTTATTCTCTATGCTGCTGAAAAATTGCATTGTAGCTAGGATGCAAGGAATGCTGTTGTTTCCGAAGAGTTCACAAGGCAAGTCCCTGATCCAGTAGGTGACTCAGCGCTAGCAAAGCTGTGCAGCAGTGAAGAGCTGGGAGGGGTGAGAGCATCACATCCACAGCTTGTACATCAGCGTGATCAGCACTGAAGACGGAAGGTGAGAAGATAAAAGGTGAGATTCTGAGATGTTGTTAGTTGGCACAATGAGGATACCTGAGCAGATGCTCGCTTGAAAAGTTTTCTATGAGCTCTTGAGAGACAAAAAGGAGAACTCCATGTAACAGTCCCATCATCTTCTCCTGTGTAGGGGGGAGAAGGATGTGACAAAATGAGAGCTTGAAAGAAGAAAGCAGAGAGTAAGGAAAAAATGTGGTCTTCTAGGAAGGGATTAAAACAAGTACGTCTAGTCTAGGGTGAATGTATAGCTTTGGTGCAGGTCCTTGAAGTTGAGGAGTTTTAACCAAATGCTGTTAGAGTTGGAAACAGAGAGGAGCTTTCTGTGCCTGTGGATGACTTGTTTCCATCATTGGGATCCATCTGGGGCTCTTGTAAGTAGATCAAAAAAGGATAAATTGGAAGAACTACTAAATGCTAATAAGGTCAAAAGTCAGTCAGTTTAAAACATAATGGTAATGGTGATGGGATGTTCTGAAGGAAATTAGTTTCACTAGTTAAGACATGATATATGTTTGGCAGAAGCAGCTAATATGCTCCCTCTTATTCTTTAAAAGAGTCAGTTTATTAAGGGCTTATACCTAACGTAAATGAAACTTGAATGAAGGGTTTAGTCAATTGTAGTTTTAATAAGAAAAATTCCTCCCCCTGAGTAGCTTTAACAAATTGGAAATTTCTTTACAGCTCTCCAGGTTAGTTCGGTTTCTTTTTTTTTTTTGGGTAGGCACCCAAATCAACACAAAATGACTACAGCTGTACAAAAAAGCAATGATCCATGAATGAAAGTAAAGCATAAGTTTATGTGAATGTAAGTAAAGTGTAAAGGAGTAAGTTTAAATTCATGAAGGTATGTTTTATAGTGGTTTGCCATTATTGGTGTTTTCTTTTTTGTTATTCTTTTTGTTTTTTTCCAGTTTAATGGATTAGTGTTGTCATTCAGGTGTTCTTGGTCTGTAATTTCTTGTGACTATAAATCCCCAACCTTTCACTGTTAACAAGGAGAAGTCACACCAGTGTCTGTGTGGTAGGCTGATGATGTTGTTCATCTTCTTCACTTTCAGAATGCACACATTTATCTTGTTTACTGGTCAAGTGCTGGATTGAAACATCTGGTTGTAGCACCTGGTTGCATTCACCAGTCAGGTCAGACAGGACTGAGGGCATCCATCCTACTAGGCCTGCCCCTGGTTAGGAACCAAATTTTTTCTTCTGTGAATATTCTTGGTGTGAGTCCAGTCTAAATGGGTCACAGGGGGAAAAACAAGTATAAATTGCAGCTGTAGTGGCTTCTAATCAGCTTACGGCAACCATTTCTAAGTAGAAGTTCTAATGTGTAGCCCCAGTTTTGTACCTGGTAGGCTCATGTTTTCCTTCAGTTGTTGCTTTTCAAACATTGAATACAAGTGAACCTCTTTTTCTGTAGTCCAAATGCACAGTCCAAGTCAAAAGCATCTCTCTGTCCAGAGACTCTGGTTCCTGCCATTTCAAAGAGGCTTCCCAGACTGTGGGGAGCAATATGCCATTTGAAGCCAGAATTTTCAAATTCATGGAGCTTTTTTGCTCTCTACTTAATGGATGCTTCCTATCTTGCAAGAAATAATTTTTTGTTTTCAGCCGATTTATTCTCTTCCTATTGAAAATTAGGATAGAAAAATAAAAGGAGTGGAAAATGTGTTCCTGTTTATTCTGTCAGTTTTACTATTTTGCTTCATTGGCAGTCTCATTATCAAACTTTGGTCAATTTTTGATTCTACATGGTGATTTTTTGGGGCACTGTGTCTTATTTTTAACCTAGTATATATCTTATGCTGCATACTGTCCTTTTATGCAGATTTTCAGTTGAAAATGTATACTTTGACTTTACTTCTATCAACAGCTATCTTCAGTAAGCTCACTGTAAAGAAGCTCAGGCTTTAATATGCTGCAGTGTAGAGCAATTTCTGCAAGTGCGAGCTAAAGGTAAAATTCTGTTGTCTTGGCAAGTTGTCAGTTTTTGCAGACTGTGTCCTGTGCAGTACAGAAGTAGAAACACAAATTAACTTCAGAACAGCTATTGTGTAAAAATAAATTAATAGCAACATAGCTGATCCCTGTCCCAGCACAGTTTACAGACTTGCAGGGTTTTTAGTAGTTTATCTAAAGACAGGAGCTTTAAATAGTGTGTAAATTATGTAGTGATTTATCTTAATCAGTTTTAGCAATTCTTCTTTGCTTACAGGTAACAAAATGTGATTTCTTTCAAATGTTTGCTAGCCAGATAGTCTGTTTTCCCTCCGAACACATTTCAGGAGAGTTCTGCTGAAGGTAGGAATCCAACATGAAAGCAAATGACCATCTCATAAAATAAAGCCTATAGGGCAAGGGGAGGCAGATGAATTCCAAACGTTCTCATTTTTTTCTTTTGCCATAGTCCACAGCACTTCCATTACTGCTGTTGTCAGTCAAAAAAAGCTCTTTGTGAGGAAGTGCTGTGAGAAAATTCTCCAACAGTTCATTTGTTAGTGTGAGAAAGTGGTGGGAGACACAGAGAAGGGGTGATGAAATACTGCCATTATAAGCTGGCTTAGGAATGCAAAAGAAAAAGCACGAGCCTTTTGGCAACCAGAGAGGGACGGGAACATGTTTTGTCTTTCTGGGTGCAACCAGCCAGGAACTGGTATATAAGAGGTACAGTTCAGGTAGTCTTTCTTCCCTGCATCCTGCTTATCAGCATCCTCTGAGACCCTCCGTGTGCATGGCAGGGTCGTCATGTTCTGTGTGGTCCTTCACTTGCCATAACACAGGAGGAAAAGAATGTGTCCCTGTGTGAAGGGAGTGGGGAGGATCATAAAATAGGGACATTTCTGAAAGCATTTTTCTTTATTCTTTGTTATTTACCACTCCCAAGATTTGTCCCATAAAGAAAAGGCAGGTTTGAGGTGGTGCGATTTGCCTTGGGAATTGCAAGCTCTATAAGAATTAGGATTTTATTTTTTTAAATTCTAAATTTTAATCTCTTAATATTTTAAAGCATCTAGGATGTATATGACACAACATGGCCTTGCTGTCCCTAACTGACTTTCAAACAAATATTTTTAGAGACACGTATTGCGCCTTTTTGTCCCACAAAGTTTAAAAGAATGAGGCTTTTATTTTCTTTAATTGCAGAACATGCATGTTTTGTTTTCCTGGACTTTTTTGTGTGAATCTGCCTGAGAAGCACAGAAAGAAAAAAAAAATGCAATTATTTGGTCAATTGTAAATTGTGATTGCATGTTTAATACTCTGAGCAATTTTCTGCTTCATGATTACATTATCAAGACTGTTTCATCCAAGGTTTTATTTGCACCTTTTATTTAAAGTCCATACCAATTGTAACCATGTCAGCATCATACATCGAGTTCTTCTGACAAGTAAGCCAATGTCATTTACAAGATGCAGGATTTCTGTACCAAGGAATGGCAGCTATTTTATTTTGTGCAGGTGCAGGAGGAATATGTATATGTGTGTGTGTGTATTTACTATTTATGGAAAAGTACTTCTGTGACAGGATGTATGAATACCTATTCTGTCATTTCTTTATCCAACCTTTCATTCCAAAATTCCTTTCCACAGATTTTCTCTTGAAGAAGTATCATGAGATTTCAGATGGTACTTTATGAAAAGTTGTAGTCCAGCACTTTGTCCCTTAACTACTGAGATACATTAAAAAAAATAAATCTGTATGGATGGCAGACTATATTCAAGATTTTGTTGTTACATGAGTAGTGTCTTGATTTCAGCAGCTTTGCTGATAGACTTTGTTCAAAGACAAGCAGCGTGTGTTAACTGCTCTGGCTTATAGCCATAGCTTTCATGAGTTGTACTAGAGTGGAATGACAACATTGCTCCTGCTTCATACATATTTATTATTTCTGTTGATCCTTGGGATAAAGTTTTGTGACTTTTCCCCTCTGCTGGTGTAAGTCTTCCTTTTGGTTCCTAAATTCTAAATGTTCTCCCACTATGCTTAATGGTTTTGATAGTTATCCAACAGCTTCCTAAGATACTTAAACATCTGACTTAGACTCTATCATTATGACAGTTTAAGCAAGAATGAATACCAGCTACGATTTATCAGGTTTCCCGTTTTACTAAGTATTCTGAGGATTTATCAAGATTTTATTTTGCCAGATGTTGATTTTTGTACTTAGTCAAAAATGAGGGATAAAATTTACAATTAAGATAAAAATAGATATTGGTTGACTAAAAGCAATATTTAGCTAATACAGTAATTGAAGGAGGCATTGATTCACTTTTTTAGCTTCGCTGGAGAGAGAACACATGGTCTTAAGTATTCATCTTGTTGGTTCATAAACCTAGCCGGTTGGCTAGTGTGTCGGGGATGAAGTAGTAGTAAACTCTACTGAACGCTTAGCAGAGATGGATAGACATTTTCTGTGATGATACATCGTCAGTGGTGGTATCTCCTGTTTCTAACAGACTTCTGTAAGTGATCAGGTGAATTCACTGGCAGTGGTCTAGCTATTGTAATTAGACGAGTTTGTTTCTGGTGCACTGAGTTCATAATCATTAAGTACCATGTACCTTTTTTCCTCTGCCTTCTCTGAAAGAGTTGATGTTATTATTGTGCTCTCTAAAAAGGCTGGTAAACAAATCTATTTTCTTACTATTTTGACTGACACAATCAGATAAGCTGAATAAAACAGACATTAAAAGTAACAACCTGTTTAAGCAACTTGTTGTATATCGTGCTGTCTATTCTCAGCTTCTCACCTTCTTGATACCGCATTATACTTACGTGTTTCGAAACATGCTGTTCAATGTAGATGCATATGTTGTTCTGTTTGCAAGCCCTTATGTTGTATGAGCTCTGCTTCCTCTTGTTAGTTATGTTAACAGCTGTGCAAAGAAACCCACTTTTTAATGAGTATTTTTTAAGTAAAGGAATACTTAAATACATGCTCTTTTGATACATTTCTAGTTTGTTTATGTTATTACTGGAGAAGATTGAAATACTATATGACAATTTCAAAACTGTTAAAAAAAAATTGGGAAGATCTGCAATACAGACTGAAAGTGTCCTTTATGACAATATTCACCGTGTTCAGAAAGTAATTACAAGTGCAAATAATTTGCTTTCTCTACATCGGGGAAAAAAAAAAGACCAAAGCTGGGGAGAAACCCTCTTTCTTCCTGAAAGGCAGTTAATGTTTTAATTGGTTTCAAAACATGTTATTTGTAATGCCTTCTAAGCTGTTACCTATAAACTTTATATCTGTGTCACATTCATTTGCGTACACAAAATGAGTTTTATTTTGGTCCATCAGTATGGCACAAGAGCCAGATATGTCAGAAAAAAACCACTTTAAATATTTGATTTCAAGTGAGACATTCGTACTTATTTCAGGAAATACAGTAAAACCCCATGACAAAAACAACAGCAAGGACAATCTGTGCATTGTATGTTTCCTCACAGTGGTGAAATAGTTTCAGGCAATACAGTCTGCAAAAACTGCTTTTCCATTTTGAGTCCTGAAAAAAACGCAGTTTTAACAAAAATGTTTCCATAATTCTATTAATTTTTCCCTTTTGCAAATTTAGTTTTATCAATATTTTGGTTTTCTTGATTTATTTATTTTTTAATTGCTCATCCCTCATTTAAATGGCATCAGTAGCTCAGGTATCTGCTAATGAAAATGCCATTGTAATGAGCACGCATTCAGAAAGATGTCACCACCATTCAGTAATAATCTTTAGTTTTTATACTCTGTATCTTATCCGCAAATCATTACCTTTTTTGAAAGTGAGCCTTTAGTCTTAAGTATTTTTGTGTGACTTGCGTAGTCTCTGTACATATGTACTAGGTTTAGATGTGCTAAATATAAAAGGTAAAAAAAGGGATATGACTGAATTTACCGAGGTGTGTGCAGCAGGAAGGAGTTCTCCAGTTGTGTTGGGATAAGCAGGTGTTGCACACTACTCAGACAGCTCAAATCCTCAGGAACAATTGCAGAACATTGCCTGCAACAGGTAAATAGCAAGGAAAACATGTGAAAGAAAAGAAGGTAATCAAGAAGAGTTAGTGTTGAGGCAAGCAATGCTTGACCAGCCTTATTGCCTCTATGATGAAATGACAGGCTTTGTGGGTGAGGGGAGAGTGGTGGACTGAGTGTAGTTTCACTTTAGAAGGCTTTCATGCTTCTGTGTTACTTTAATTTGGAAGCTGAAGAAGTATAAGCTGGATGAACAGAGCACTAGTTAGGCTGAAAAATGCCTGTACTGCTGGACCTAATGGGTGTAAGTGATGGTTCAATGTCCACTTAGTGTCTAGTGAAAAGTGGTGTACCCTTGGGGTCTAGTTCTGGGTGCAATGTTGTTCAGTGTCTATCAAGAGCCTGGTCACCGAGATGGAAAGGAAGACTGTACCGTCAGCAATTCTGCAGAAAACGTGTAACTGAGGGAGTGACACAAGCGGAAGAGGTGAGGTGCAGTACAGAGAGACCTTCAGACACCTGAGGACTGGGCCTTCAGAAAACTCAAAGAAGAAATATTGCAGTGTTCTACAGATGGGGTGAAATAGCCCCATGCTCTATACAGTCTGGGAGCAGATGCGCTGAAAAGGACTTGAGGTTTCCAGTGGATGCCAAGTTGTAAAAGCCAAAAAGTATGCTCATATTGCAAATAAAGCAAGCCCCATGTTGGTCTGCATTAGGAGGAGCATGGTCAGTATAGACTGAGAGAAGATTTGTTACCATCTATTCCCTGCTGGAAGGATTATGCTCAATTCTAAGGGAAATCTAATAGTGGCCTTTTAAAAATACTAGGACAGTTACAAAGGTGATAGAGCTGAGCTCTTCTCAATAGATCTAGAAAGTATAAGAAGTGGACAGTTGTTGCAAGTTGTGGCTTGGAAAGTTCATGTTGCACATTAGGATCTTTTCCACAAGGAGGGCTGGGCAGTAGTGGGACAGGTTTCCCAGGTTGTTGTACAGTCTCCGTGGAGGAAGGTTTGGAACCTACACTTCAAGCCAGAGGCTGGACTGGGTGATCCCTTAGCGCCCTGCAAATCAATGTGGCTCTGAAGAATGAGGAGAAACACGGCATCGTGGATGATGGTGAGTTCTCAGCAAAGCTCACTTGGGGTCCAAGTGTGTAACACAGCACACTCTTAAGGTAGCTCTGAAGTGGAACATAGTGGTCTTTCAGCCAGTTCTGCTTGTGTAGTATCTAAAGTAGTCAGCCTCTAAAGAAAACAGTGACTATGAGACACATTAAAAATTGCAGGCTTGTTCTTATTTTTGCTGCTTCTAACATAAAAGAATAACAACTTCATTATACATGTGCAAAATCAGAGCAGAAGCTAATCCAAGCACCCAACAGAGTCTTGGTGCATCAGTACAATGAGATGGCTTCTTTTTCTCTGAAACTGTGTGTGTTAGGAAAATACTACCCTAATTTTTTAATAAAACCCTATCTTAATACTGAATTTCACTCAGTATTAAAATACTGTTTGTTAATATCAGTTTGAAATTAAACTTCAGGCTAGAAACAGGTGCGGAAGTATGACAACAGAGTGGAAGCAGGTCATGATAACTCTTAGTTTCTAAGAATTTTTTTCTTTTATTTTTCAAGTCTCTATCAAAGGTGAGTTTTTTGTCAGTGCTTGACAAAACTTACCTGCTTGGTATCTTCTTGAAATTTTGAACTGTCTAATGAATTGCAAGTATTTTTAGAATATGTTTTTGTGTTGTTAATATACTGGGCATGTGCTTCATGAGCTCTCAATCTACAGCAGATTATACATTTCACATGGAAGCATGATGCTAACTTATCATTTACATTCTTTGAACAAGCATTGTAATGTTTGTATTTGATAAGGATAATGTAATGGGGTTTCTCTGCATTTCCAGGAAGCAGATTTCTTCTGAAATCTCTGCTAAAAATGGTTCTGATATTCTAATGGCCATTTCCAGTCTCCGACAAATATCTAAAGAAAGATGGATTTGTTTGGCCAGTGGATTTTCACATGGTACTTGAGGTCTGTATGCAGAAGGCAACTAATCCAATGCACTGTCCGTTGACCACAAAATGGCAGTAAAATACTGCTCTGGTTAGTCAAGGGGTTGGGGCTCGGTGAAGGCTCTGCAGATCTGTTGTAGTTTAGGGTGAACCGGCCATCGGGTGAGCGACAGATGCTATCCCCTACCCCTCCTTGAAGAGAGAGACAGAGGAGGCAAAAAGCGAGTTATGAGTTTAGAAGGAACTAAACTACTTTAAGGAAATATTAA
>RSEF01000031.1:43334989-43353126 GCA_003993805.1 Himantopus leucocephalus | reverse complement strand
GAGAGGTTGTGGAGTCTCCCACACTGGAGACGTTCAAAACCTGTCTGGACGCCATCCTGTGCAACCCACTGTAGATGACCCTACTCTAGCAGGGGGGTTGGGTGAGGTGATCTCCAGAGGTCCCTTTAACCCTGACCATTCTGTGATTCTGTGATTCTGTCTGTTAAACTGCTCATGTTACTAGCCTATGAAGGGATAGAAGGTGATAAATAGAAAAGGAATCAAGTATGAAATCAGTTCAATTTGTATCTTAAAATACAAATCTTCCTTTAGCATATATTCTAGCCTATTTAAAGAAAACAAGCATCTTTGTGGTTCCTGCCTTCTTAGCTTTGGTGGATGTGACTGGTGTCCAAGACAAAGGTAATGTTTGTTTCAACTGAGAAATGCTGATCCATTGTTTCTCTGAACTTATTAAATAAAAGTTCTCTTATTTTTTGGTGTTTGCTGAGTTGTTAAACTTTTTAAAACTGAAGGCTTTTCCAGCTGCTAAGTGAAGACTGTGGAGGCCAGCAAAAGCAGGGGCCTATGGCTCTCCTAGGTCAACAAAAGTCACTTAAAGCAACTTTAAAATAGCTACTGTGGGTCAGCTTCCTGGAAAGTATCAAATAAGATATTTCAGCTCCTTGAAGGCAGAGTTATATGCCTGAGTTTGTATGCATTTGAAGACATTATAAAAATGCTATTCAAGGATCTCCAGAAACAGTCTTTAATAAGAAGCAATTTGTTTTGGATCGTTTCATATTTTAAGCGGTTATTTTTTTTTCATCTTATGCTTTTAATCAAAGTCAACTGTATGAAGTTAATAGATCAGACTGCACTGAAAATGTAGCTCCTGTACCAGAAATTGCCTATGTTAAAGCAGCGATTAATCGTAATTGTCTGTGGATGTTCCTTGCTGTGTGTGCTGCATCCAGGTTTTACTTTCTCTTCCAAGTCTTGCATGCGAAGGATTTTCAGGAAGGAAATTGATGAAAATTCAGTGATTATGATTCTGAATTAATTTTATACAAAAATAGATTTCATGTCATTATGTGTTAAGGCTTCTAATGTGGGCATTTTAAAATTAGGGGTTGGTAAGGAATTACTTTGTAGAGACCTATCTTGGAAAGAAAAGTGAGGACCAGTTCATATGTATACAGTTTCTTTAAGCTGAATGAGAGAAAGAATAAAATTTTAAACGGGAAAAGAAGTTTTCCAGTTTAAGTATAGAAATGAGTTGATACAATTTACATGCTTCCTAATTATGCAAATACAGGAAGATCCTTTTGGCTAGATGGGCTTTTCTCGTTGTGGTGTTGAGCTGTTCTATGTCACCAGTGTAACTATAATTCAGGCTGGTAGTGCTTGAAATACATTAACATATAGCAGCTGTTGCATATCTAGGCTAAGTAAGTATGAAAAAGCTTAAATCTGAGTTACTAACAGCATTATTTTTCCTTTTACAAATACACTAAATACATCATGCCTATTTGGTGAAAGAGGTCACTGCAATTCCAAACAGGGCCGTATCTCTATATTTAGACCTCTGTTTGAAAGAAATTTCTGTTGGTATTATCTGTAAGGAAAATATATTGATACATGTTTTAAATGTTAAAGAGCCCAGCTGACACTGAAGAGAAAAGACCAAAACTAATTTCCAAAGTGAAGACAGCTGTATCTTCTGCTTCCTTGCTGAAATCTTTCAGCAAACAATTGATCAGTTCAGCATATTCACAATAGTGGTAGGGACAATAACCAGTTATGTCTCTAAATCCTAGTCTTAGTGCATTTTAGCTTGTTAGCAGGAAGTTCCAATAGATTAGTCCTTTCTTCCTGTTTGATAAGATTTGTGGACTCCATATATGAGTGAGGTCATTTCCACGTATATAGTTTTTCTCAGAAAGCAAAGTCTACTTAGTTTTGAGACAGATACAGTGACATTTCAACCCATCCTCCTAAACCCTGTCTCAGTGCAACTTAAGTGTCAATACCCTTTGTGCCTTACTGCTTGCATCCCCGCATTCCATATCTGTTCTCAGACACATTTCAGGAAAAATAATCATTGCCACTTACTGCTATTATCATCTGTCTCTAAATGTCTTTGATGTTTTCCACATTTTGTTCAGTGTTTTAAACAAACATTGTCTGTTTTTACTCTATAGGAATTGGTAGGCACAGTTGTAACAGAAATAACAGCTCCCTGTAGGCATACATCCAAGAAAACAAATGTAATAATCCTGTTAGGTGGGTTTCAAACAGCTCTGTCATGTTTTTGCAAGCTGATTGTAAAATGAAATGGTGTGAGAAAGAGTTTATCTTACTGTATGGTGTTGCCATCATTACTAAGTAGAACCACGTTGACAGAGGAGTCATTTTATTAATATTCATCCTATTAAAAATGTTATCCTACAGAAATAGCCCCAGCTCTCTGTAGTTCTGGTCTCATTCCTTCAAGGTATTATAACATTTTACAGTGAGAGACAGGAGAAAATTAATATGAGCTATAGCACTTTGTTTTGATTTTTACTCTCCTTTCCCTGTTCCCTTCTGCCCTATGTCCTCTACACAAAACACAAATCAAGCCAACCAACACTTTAATAAAAAAAAAAGGGACAACTCTTTTCTGAATGACTTAGGTCAATTGTATTGGTAAAATCCAAAGTCCTTAATTTTTTTTTCTGAATTGTTTTCACCAGTAATTTGCTGTACCCTGTTGCACTTCCCTATTTGTCATCTTGTTTGGGTTTTTTTGTTTTGTTTTGTTCCAAAATCTTTATGGTAAGCATTTATAGAACTGCTTTCTGTGTACTTGATTACACTATGACAGATATGGTATAAAACAAAATGATGAGATGCAATGTTTTACAAGACACAATCCATGCAAATTATCAATTCTTTAATGAGTTAATCACCAAGCTAGACATGCTTTTGTGATTTGTAAGAAAATTGCTAGAGTTTATTACTGAAGAGCCAATGAATGTGCAGGTCTTCTACTACCTGAAAAAAATTTAGTTTGAATTCTATGACTTGAATTAGAAATTGCCATTAGGAGGATAATACCACTTTTTTCCATAACATAAATCTTCAGATATGTATTAAAAACAGTAACACTTTCAGCCATAAAGACATATGAGGCAGTATAAAATGAGTTTTAAATTACCACTCTGTAGCTGGAAGACTTTTTCTTTTTACTAATCTGCAGCACTTCCCAATTCAGAAATCCAACAATGAAGTATCTTGTTAAGGATATTTTATAATACTGAGAGGATGAAGAGTCACTGTTCAATGCAACATCTCCAGTCCCCATTAAGCATATAAATCAGTAGGCTTGGATTTTGTTTATTTTTAGTGTAAGACTAATTCTCGGTGATGTTGTAAGAATACATTCATGTTAATTAATGCAATATTTTCATCCCATCTAGTCAGAAAACACAGCTGTGCCTGTGGAAAAGTATAATGGCAATATAATTAGGATTTCTTCTAAGAAAAACATGTAACAGACATCCTGCCATGCTTATGTTATTTTAATTGGGTGTGTAGCTCAAGGGCAGTTCATAATTTATCATAAACTTTAATGTTAGTAAAATCAGCTGGAAGAAAGCTATACTTAATCTCCTTGATTACACCATAAGAAATAAAGTCTTAATTTGAACATCATTTTTTTTTCTTTTACTGACAAAGCAAGAAAGGAAAACTAGGTTGACAAGAAGATCATGCAGTTCACATCCTCAGCTGAGTAATGACTTATTGAAGTGTAAGTGTAGGAAAATTAAATCAAAAAGAGATTAAATCTGGCCTATCATGCAGGCTATCAGAATGCAGACTGCTGAGCAGCTTTTAAGTCAAGGGAATGGAGAAATATAACAGAAAGTCTTACTGTACTGATTTTGCCTGTTGTTTCTTTGAGAGAATTCTGACTTTTTGGGTGCTCTAGTTCAGTCTTTAATTCTCCAGTGGTAACTTCCGGAAAACCACTTTTAGGTCTACCAGCCACCAGAACCAGGTTGCAGTCATTCCCAAATTTTGTAGAGGTTGCTATAAATTTAATGCTTAAGTTAATTGTAAGAAGGGCGTATTTAATCAGCAGAGAGAGAGAGTAGAGTGCCTTGATCCATACTAGGTAGGTCTGCTGATGTTTCTGTTTTCTTACTTAACAAGAAAGTTGAAAATGGGACTTTGCAATATATTTAAGTGTTCCCGAGATGTGCTTACCAAGTTAATAAGAAAGTTCTTTTCTCACCAGTCCTCGTTTAATGTTTTATTGTCCAAATCATGGAAAATCCTGTTTTCAGTATGTTGATGAGATGTGATGTATGTGAAAGTGGTCACATTGTCATTTTTTACTAAATACATTTCTTGAGGAAGAGTTGTTAATATTGCATTCTGTAGTCTTGATCTTTGCAGTGAGCTCGTGCTGAGACCTTGCAATGGGCCATTATTGAGCAACCAAATTGCTTTTGCGCCAAAGCAGCGAGGGTTCTCACTGCTCTTGTCCGTTATAATGTCGTCTTGTATGTTCTTGTTATCTGTATGTTTAATCCTCTTAAATTCTGAGCTTCAGTAATGTTAAGAAGCCCTGGCTCCCTTAGGCACTTTATCACACACAGGCTTTTTCCTTTTCTCCATTTTACTTCTGCTGATTTGCTATTTCTTTTTCCTAGTAAAAAAGACATGTCTGATTTCCGTTATCTATTATTCGTAAATTATTCCTGTTTTATTGTAGCTGCATGACTGTATGTTTTCTCTGTAAAATTAATATTCCTAGCGTTAGAAAAATCTGGCTGGAGGCAGGTTTTAGTTCCAGTTATCTTCTGCTCTCACTGCCAAACAGTCACCTGCCCCAGCCTGGGAAGGATAGACCCTGTACCCAGGCAGGCAAGACCTCTCCATAACGGGAATACAAAGCCCCACCACTGATTGAGTGAACAAAGAGGGGGACCTAGACTTACCTCTGCAGAAAAAGACTCTGTAAATTTCCTTTTTCTTGGTGATAAGGCATCACATCTCACTGCACACTGTATTTGCACCCGAATCCCCAAAGGCGAGCTTAAAAGTATCAAGAAGGTCTGGTCACAGCAGACAAACCCTGTAGCATGGCCAAAGACAAGTGGAAGAAGAAGGATTTCCTCCCTGTTACCTCATGCAGGTAGAAGGATATGGCATCCTGAGTGGGGCATTGCTCAGTGACTTGCTGTAATGATACAATTTATACCCGTTTTTAAAATCGTGTAAGAAAGGTCAAGATTACTAGTCATCAGTATTTCCTGCTGTGAGCAGTCCTTTGTCATAGCTCTAATTCTTCCAAGCCACTTCCATATAAACATATATAAATAAATTAAGTCATGGCTGAGTGCTTAAACATGCTTCAGCACTTGTGTCATTGGTCATTTGTCCGTCAAGCCTAGATATGCTGGAATCACATGAAGTGGGATGGTATTCATGGTCTCATATCCAGATAAATGTGTGCAGAAGGAGTTGTAGCTTCTGCCAGATTAAAAAATTTTGTTATGTTTTTTGAGGGATTTTTTGTTGGTTCCCCCAACCCCTACCCCCCACGTGATGTCTTTCAGGACTCCTGCTCCAGCATGTTCAGAACTGAACACCTGTTCCACCCAACAGCTTTTAGAAGATGCCAGATTTCAAGGGGAGTTTTAAACAGAAAGTCAGTGCTCTGCTACAAGTGCTGATTTTTGAGAATGCTTGTTTTTATTTTAACAATATGTTCTTCCTTGTAAGTCGTAGGTACACACTAGCCCTGATCTGTTTCTCTTTTTAGTTTGCCAATTTCCATCATCCTTTATCCCTTTTGATATCTCAGATTGTGTCTATATGTTGCATTTATTACCAGAAAACAGAAATCCAACATCATGGCCTGAGCTTGAAGCAAGGAAACTTGTTAACTGTGTAAGATGTCCAAAACACTTCCAGGCACCTTTTTAGGTCTCTTAAAGTTTTCTTCCCCTAGAAGCACGTTTACATTTTCCTTTTATGCTGGTTAGTTTCAAAAACATGTATTACCTCTGTCTTGCATTCTTGCCTCTGTCCTTAGACCAGCACTGCATAAAAGATTGGAGTGGGTTTTTATCTGATACAGCCTGGCTGAGTGTAATTTAAAGTGGATGCTGCAGATTGAATTTTGATTGAATTAGAATTCTGGTGAAACATTGATTAGTCTTCATCTTTAAAGATATAAGCCAGTATCACTCTTATGCTAAGCTTTTAAGTTTTCCAGTTATGTATGTCTCTTTACAGTGCTTGTCTTTTCTTTATTTTGTATGGAAAGTCTATCCAAATGAAGCTAATGGACCAGGGAATTGAAATAACTAAACTAATTCTTTGTGAAATATTGCTAATTGTGAATAAACAAAGACATTTGCGGCCAAGTATTTTCCTACACTGTTTTTGTTGTCGGTGTTTAGGCATTGTCAACAAATGTTTAACATTTTCAGACAAGGTGATTTGTTCGATTGATGAGGTTTTTTAAACACAGAATTCATGGTGTTAATGGAAGTTATGGATGCTGTTCTTCATACATCATTTCAACATTATCTGATAGTGCTGAAATATAAATCTGTACTTAATTGGTTATGCAAGCATTCATTGAATTTTCTTCCAATAATTAAGGGCTTCAAAAGCTTCTTTAAAGGGTAAACGCAGCAGCTTTCTGAAGTGTATTAGAAGTAGAATGATAACTTGTTAAGATAAAAAAAAAGAAAATTGTAGTTGGTGAACAGTAGAGAAGAAAACAAGCTGTGTGCCTGTGCCTCAAGAGAAATCAAATTGTAGATGCATAATTATGGATTGTGTTGAAATACAGATAGAGTTCAGGGATTTTTTTCCAGCCAATCTCATTTTTCCTGATGCCCTCCATGACTTTTTAAACAATTTTTCTCATTTCAGTGCTTCAATTATTTTTTTATTACTAATCTGATTTGCTATTATAAGTTATGAATATTTTCAGATATGAAAACACTTCTTTTCAGATGTGCCTGTATCTAAGCGGAAATAATCTCTAGAAATAATCAGACAAGCAACAGTGAAGGCAAATGCAGCATTCTGTTACATTTCTTCTTTTGCAGATCTGTACAAGCTCTGTGTTGAGAAACTTGCCAAACTCCCTTCTGTTTGGTTCCAGTCTGCAGGGGATAGCAAACTTTAATCTGCTGGCATTTCATCAAGGACCAGTGCTGTGCTGGGTAGCAGTCGCAGGGCCCTTTGAGGTTGATGTTCTGTCTAGCAAGCCTTCAGTATTAGAGAAGCTGCCTTTTTTATGAACCTAGTGCTTATTTCTCATGGCCCCCCGTATTAAATCCTATATATATATAAATTCCAGCTGTGTGAGCATTCCTGGTATGATGTAACGTCCCAGTGGGAGGAGATGGGTGTAGGCAAGACTTAGGTTGTGGTGGTGTTACAAGCACACTGTTAGTATTCACTCATTCACATAAAGAATACATGGTTACTGACAAAGGAATGTCCATGTGCTGTTGCCTGCCTTGTTGTCTTTCCCATTCAGAAGCATTTTATTAGCACAGAAGAGATCTGCTGGTACACAACATAATTCTATATGGGGCAAGATATGTTTTCTGATAGAGAAGTTCCTTCCAGCATATCTGACCTTCCCAGCTCTTGTTTGGGTGTGTAAGTGAATTGGTCCTCATTACTCCCCAGGATAGGTTGGCATTCCATGCTTGCCCTCTTGTGATGCTTTCTCTTTTGACTTTTTGTTTTAACTTTTTAAAACATTTCTTTGTTACTAACTTCTGTTCTCACCCTCATGGGATTTTCAGAGAACTTTAGCAAACTGATTTTCATTTGCCATTTATCTGGTAGATGTGCAGACAGTCTTGTTAGCAAAAATGAATTTTCATATTCTTCACAATACAGCACTCTTCATGGCATCAACTGCATGCTACTAAAATATCAGCCAGCTTTTTTAAGTTGCATGGAAGTTCAGCTGATGAAATTGCCATTGGTGTCATTTTGCTTGACTGGCCATGTACAATACTTTTTGTTGAGACTATGTATTTCATCTTCAGGAACATTGTGGTGCTCTTCTCACAGGGCTCCCAACACATAATTCTAGGCCTATATAAACTATGTCATTTTAGACTGGGGAAAAAAAGACAGAAAGAAAGAAAAAAACAAGGACTTTGGTATCTGATTAATCATAGACTCATAGAATCATAGAATTGTTATGGTTGGAAGGGACCTTTAAGATCATCTAGTCCAACCATTAACCTAACCTGACAAAACCACTTCTAAACCATATCCCCANAAATGGAAGTGTGTCAACTAAGCACAGGAGAATGATTATTTTTTGCTGTATCTAAATACTTTCCACAAGTCTACAGAAGAGAAGGACACTCACAAGAAAGCATAGGTGAAAAAATTAACTGTGAGTAAGATAAAGGAAAAAAGAATAAATTAACAGAAGAAGTAGCATCTCTTTAAGGCTGAGTTACTCAAAAAATTTTGAATCATGCTGTATGTTTGCCTCTGTGTATTTGCCATATATCATAGGTTATGTTAAAGTTAAAAATATTCTGAATTGTTGATGTTTCCAGTCTCTCAAAGCTTATATTTCTGTGAAAGACTTTTGGAGGATGCTAGGTGCAGGTTCCCTAGTACTGATAGTACAGCAGAAATTTCTGCCACATGCTCCACTTCAAATTATGTTTTGTAACATCAGAATGCTTACTAATATAGAATTGTAGGGTCATAGAATAATGTAAATTAAAGAGACCTTGGAGATCATCTGGTCCAGTCCCTGCTCTTCAAGCAGGATCAGCGTCAGGGCTGAATGTCAAAGTTGCATCAGGTTGCAGTGGATTAACATCACTTAACAAGCTCCCAAAACTCATGGTTTTGCAGAAGAGAATTGTTTGGGGGTTACAGAATGATGTGGTAGAATGCCTATCCTGTGCAAAGGTGGTTTATATTAATTAGCTGTTAATAAATAATTGTGATGCTAAGCTTAAAGGGAGAACTTTTTTGGTACATGGCTTGTGTAGCTAAATCCTCTAGTTACAGTAAAGACATTCTACTAGTCCTTTATTATTTCTTTTTATTTTCTTTCTCTCTGTAGTGCTGCGTCTGTAGTGGATAACAGGTTAAGTAAGGTACAGGCATGCAGATTCTTCAGTTAGATTTATTTTCCAGGAAGTCGCAAAAGCCAGGGAACCCTTTGTGTCAGACTGTTATAGTTTGCAGAGATGCTTATCTCCCAGTAAGGAGGATTCTGCCTTGTAAAATAACACTACCATATAAGGATTTTTCATGAGAAAGGAGCCTCATACTGTTTATAGCTAGTGTTAACTGGGGCGGGGGCATGCAGTAGGCTGCTTTCTCTTGCTGTATTATCATATCGTTCTCTCCCACTGTATTAAGATTACTCAGAGTACTTCAAGCATAAAGGCTATAGAGACATTAAATTTTTATATTGCACCGTAAAATCGAGGCACAGAAGAAAAAATCCCAATTCTTCATTGAGTGGTAGAGATTTCATGCTTTGCACGTGGCAGGGTTGTGAGTGGAGGGAGTTACTTTCCCGCGTCAGGCAGCGTGACAGGACTACAGATCACGTGCTGAGCCTCTGTCCTTGTGTCAGCTTGTATGATAGGAGCTAAGTCATGGTGTGAAGCCCAGACAGGCAGCACGGCCTCAGGCCTGTTAAAGGATGTTAATTCCCTGGCCCCAACCACAGTTGGTTAGGATGAAACAGGGCTGGATGGAAGAAGGCTCTTAAACATATCATATGAGAAGATTGGTCTATACAAGTGAAGAACAGAAGGAATGCATTACAGCTATTTTTTTTAGGAATACCTCTAGCCAAGTATCTATGAAATACTGTCCCGTGCACCTTCGTACAATCATAGAGCAAACTACTCTCTAATGTAACACTGTGGAGAGCTTCAGCCTTCTTACTGTGCTGAGTACATCCATGCTAAAAAATGTTGAGCGTACTATCTGCCAAGATTTGGATGGTTTCTTTGGAAGACTGTTTTTTTTGTGGGAGGGAGGGCTGTTGGGATGAGCTGAATATAAATGTATGAGCACTGCCGGGAACATGAGAATGGAAAGGACAATATGCATTCATTGCAGATCATTGACAACAATTATAGGCAAATGCTTACTAGTTGCTTGATGCACAAGGGTCCAGAGGACGTACACACTATATCTCACAAGCCTCAAACAGTTCCCTAATTCTCTGTAATAAAACACAGGATCAGAAAATCAGAAGCTTGAAAAGCCCAACTTATGAAAATAATGGACTTGCCCATGACCTTTGTCTGTGTAACAAAAGGGAAATTGTTCATTAAAAATTCCTTCTGGGGTAATCCTGTAAAGTGGGATATATTGCTGATTCAAATGTGATATTACCCATATAGCACAAAAAAAATTGTTTCCAGTTTCTGTATAATTTGTGTATGTGGAATCAGTTTTTGTGGTGTTAATGCACTTACAAGAATAATTACAGTGTTCAGATCTTTGATCACGTACACAACTCCATGTTTTAGAAGTCTATCATTAAACAAATATACTAGCTCATTTCACATGGCACACTGAAACGATTCAGAAAAGATAATCAGTCATCAAATCACCTTTTCATCTTTTTTCTGTAATCCAAAAGATAGAATTTGATATTTTTGACTAAATATGTGACCTTTAAAGATTTTTTCTATTTTTTTCTGATTCAAGTGTTGGAGGCTAATAATTTAACAGATTTTAATGTTTTTACCTGTGTATGGCCAAATCTGTCACACAGTGAGAAAGGGACAGTTTAGGATCAAGAAGTAAAAATACAGACAGACTTCAAAATACATGTATTATGTAACAGAGCTAATTGTAACTTTCACTTATTTTAATAAATAATTCCATAGTCATAATAAAACTTTACATATTATTATTTTTGCTAACAGGAAAGCTTGTTTTTTAATTTTATGATTCAGTGATGGTTGTAAATAACTTCAGAAAAGGTCTACGCTTAAGGGTAAGATGTTGGCAAAGTTACTTTCCTCTTCTTTTGCTCCTTGAGGTTAATGATTAAGCATTTTTCTCAATGGCATATTAAAAAAGTGTATGTTTTGTAGGTAGAAATATTTTCAAATGCGCTGATGAAGTCTTGTGTGTGAACCTTCAGGAAGTTTTAGTGACTTACGCTGAAGATGTATTTTTCTTTCTCTGTCAGTGATGCTGACAGTTTTCCCTGTTGTTTCTAGGTGCATCATTTGCTAAAGTGATGCTGTTAAAAATATGAATTCTTTAAATAATAATGCAAGTACATTAAAAAGCTACTGTTTCTTGTAGAGTGTAGATGATACAGATTATAGGTAACTAGTAGACCATCAAAATGAAATTAAGCATGCTATTTTAATGGTGAAATATGTTAAGGACTTGATACAGGTGCTGAAAGAGTTCATTTTTGTTGTTCCTAAAAAGCTGAATGAAAGTTATGAAATATATCTTAAAAGTTGGGAAGTACCACTTATTAATCAACCCTGCACCTGTCTCATACTGTATATACTGGTTTGTGCCAAAGAAGGGGGCTAGTGACACTAAGCAGACCAAACCTGAGCAAGCTGAAAGGGTGACAGCCTGGTTTTCTTAAACCTGTTGACTTCTGAAATGCAGCCTTTTCCACAATTGTTCCACTTAGGTAATGCAGAGTGTAATTTAAAACATGTTTCCTTGCGTGTATGCTACTAGCATGTACTAGCATGTCAGTGCTATTTAATTTGTCTATTTATAGGCTAAATTACAAAAGTTCAAATATTTACCATTCTTTTTCTAACATACACTTTTTTTGCCTGTACATATTTGTTGGATTTTATTACATTGTGTGCTTGGTGAAGCATCCCTATAGCAGGAGGTTAGCTGGAATGATACACAAAACAGCATGACTTTGTACATTCTTCTTGTATTGTTTGTCCTACCTTGCAGGAAAACTTTGGGATTTGGAGTGGGGTTTTTTAGTTCAAAGCTATAATGAGATGAGATGTCAAAAAAGTTTACTAATGTTAACAGAGCAGCATTGTTGCATGAGGGCTTTATCTTAGCTTTTCTTGGTATCACTTGGTTTACAGCATGCTGAGCTGATTTCAGTCCAATGGCTTGGCTAATGTGAGAAACGAGGTGAGGGGAAAATGGTCCAAAAGCATTTACTATTAACCTTTATTTATTAATCTCATTAAAGTGAGGGCCAGCAGGAGAGTTATAAAAAAATAATGCACAGTTCTTCTCTTTTTATTTTGATCACTGCATATCATACCTAGCTAATCTGCAAATAAGAGGTTAGATCCCTTTCTACTGAGTGAACAGTCCTAATGCTGAAGAAACTATTAATTGACTTTGTGGTGTGCGCTTTTAATTTTTCTGCCTACTAATTCCCACATACCAGAGCTGGAATCAATACATCAGGTTTTGTTCATCCTGGGGATGATGTCAGCGGGAAGACTATTGATTCTGGTGCTTAAGTTATTTAATGTGTCTGTTAATGATGTGTGAAACAGAATAGTATTTAGCACTTTTTTCTGTGGCTGTGTTGGCTCAAACTTCTTTCTCTAGGAAGAACTGGTAGATACACCTTCCAATATGCAGCAAGATGTAACTCTTGTATACATGACATTTTACTATCACTCATAGATTATTAATTACACTCCAGTTTTCCCTGTTGTTTCTAGGTGCATCATATGCTAAAGTGATGGGCGTAATATAAAGATAGCAGCAGGTTTTAATCATTCAAATAGTGCAACATTTATGTTCTGGTTTTGTGGCAAACTGCTTCACAACATTGTTACTCAAATGCATTATAAACTACAAATAAATGATTGTGTTATAAAGCTATTACATTACCAGTCGTCGTTATTACAGATATAAAGCTGGTCTGTTAAGCATTGCACTAAGTGGAAACATAAGGAACTGAGGACTGTGAATAGAAATAGTGTGTTAGGTATTTTCAGTGTAACGTCTGTTTGTAGGAAGGATTGCTGCTGCCAATTAATAATATGTCATTAATTCTTACTAAAAGCCAAACACTGTATCATTAGGAAAAACTGAATGGATCTCTCCAGTCATTGATTCCCCTACTCACAAACAATCTAGTTTTTTATAACCTGATTAAATTGTATGCATTACTTGTATTGAAAATCTAATCTAAACCCTTCTTCTTCTGACAGCTAGAAATTTTCCTTTAATTTCCTGCCCAGGATAACCTAAGGATAGTTTGCTTTCATTCTCTCTCTCTTATTTACTTAATGTATTTAGAGACAATATGATTCTTATCCTTCATTTTGCAAGGTTAAACAAACCAAATAATGTTAAGCTCTTCTCATAGGATAGTTTGTGGTCCTGGCAAATTCTTTTGCATTGATTTGGTCCCATGCATTTGATAAAGATGCAGGTTCAGAATTGTCTGAAAATGTCCACTGTATCTTTCAAAAATATTGTCTGTTGCAACACAATATCTTGTTTTCCTTTTCTTTGGAGGATTCACACTGTTGTTTCATGATGTCTCCATGTCACCTTACTCTCTGCTAAGATTCTTATGTTCTCCTTACTTGTCAGTCATTTCCAGTTTAAAAAGTCAACTTTCCTAAGATATTTAGTCACCTGTCTCTTAAAACCAAGGGTGTCGGAGTATGTGGGTTGTATTACTCAAACAACTGAATTTCTGCAGTGTTACTTCTCCAAGTTCTCTGGCTCTTCTTGTGGGATGTCTTCTCCTCTTGTGTCTTCATGATATCAGTTTAGATAAAATGGTCAATATTTAGTACTACTGTAAATTTAGGAAGGGCAAGAGTGGATGGAAGATTAAGCTCCATGTCTTTGTTAAATGTGAGAAATTGTTCCTAAACAATGCTCAAAGCAAAATTGTGTTAATTTAAAAAGCACCATTTGCATTGCATCTTTTACTGTCTTATAGTCTTGCAATAATAAAGTAGGTTGGTTTGGGCTTCTGCATATATGTAATAAGAACATTAATTTGTTATTACATCAGTAATCACAGAGATTACAAAGATTTCAGAGCTTGCAGTGCAAATTACATTGTGCTTACGTATTAGCTATTGTATTTCTCTGCCACAATAATAAAGCATTGCCTTTACTCTAATTTATTTCTTCTCATATTTTTTATTCCTGCTTGCAGTTCAGAGTTCCTCAGAGCACAATTACATTATTCACATTTCTTGCCAACTTTTAGTTTCAGCTGGCATGAAAAGAGGCAAGCAGAAGTCCTTGCTGACTCTTGCATTAGTTCTGCTGTAAGAATTGTTCAGAAGACAGCACACTCTTCAGGAAAGTCACAAAGTCATGCAGTATGAAACAATAAAATGTTGTGCCTCCATGTATTATATAGAATTGAAAATAACTTCTCCCATTCACTGCTTTCAGTAAACATAAAGTAATTGTATCATGTCAGATTAAACGTTCATTTGAACAAATATCCTCCCTTTGCATTAACCAGTAGAAGAAGCCAAGGCAGGGGTGCAAGACAATAAAGACATATTGTGATATAGCCTCAGCTGGGGCTTCAGGAGTCTGCAGTACAGCCATGTTGTGGAGAAAGTGTACCTTTATGTTTAACATAGCAATGATGGAAGTCTCCCACTAAGCTGTTGGCTCACTCTTTGAAGCCATGCAAAATTTTACCATCAGCAGTTTGCTGTGCCAGCAGGTTCTGTGGCTGAGCTGTGTGACTATTTCCTTTTCTGTTTTTGAATCTTGAGAGCATCATTGTATGTGCCATAGTTCTTTACATGAGAAGAGATAGTGACTATTCCTGTCCATTTCCCTTATGGTGCTACTGACTTTACAGGTCTTGGGTTTGGCCCTCTTTGGATTGCTGCCTTTCCCTCTAGTCATCTATTCATCTAACAATCCACATGTGTGATCATCTGGTGGCCTTGGCTAGTACCTTTCTACTCATATGTTATCAATTTCAGAAGGGGCACCATGCTATTGACACGATACCTGCTCACAGCCTTCAAGATTCAGGTGCACTATGGACACAACCATATAATGATGTTTCTGGTTCGCTCTAGACCTCTAGACTTGTCCTCGTGCTATTTGCTTTTCCCTCTCATCGCTACTAGACGTCAATGTGACATATGCACAGAATTGCCTACACTGTAACTAGGTTCTCCTTCCAGAGTGCTAATAGCTTGCATACAGTCTGACATTCTTCAGGTATGATTAGGATTGCCTTCTTCACATGGGCTTTGCATTTATCTACACAGAATTTAATCTGCCATTTTATTACCAAGCCATTCAAAATCATGAGAACTTTTGCAGGCAAGTTTCCTTTTACCATGTTCAATACTTTTAATTTCAATTCAGTAAATCTTGCTACCTCCCAAATTGCCTCCTTTTCCAGATCAGTTATGACTGCATTGACCAAATGAGGCCCTTGCACAGATCCATTCTCTGGGAAACTTGATCAGGTTTCCCTTTACCTCCTAGGCTTGACCACCTTGCTTAGAAATTTCAAAGCAAAGTTAGGATCACATTGAATTGCTTTCATCTAGACGTTAATAATTTGAGTTGTTAGAAGACATTTTGTCATGCAATGTTGAAAACAAATTCCTTTGTGGCACCAAGATTATCTTCAGGAAGAGTTTATGATTTCAGTGTTATATTTGTTCTGAATTGTTTTCTATGTATTGAGATCTATTAAAAGTGTTCAGTAACATCATTTAAAATGGATTAGTACAGTTTTGTATATGTGTGATAATATTGTATTACTGAGTTGATTCAAATTTTTTTTTCATTGCTGCTGTTAATCTGTTGTTGATTATCAAAAGCAAAATCATTAGTATAATGGAGTACATCCTCTCGCTATGATTTCAGTGGAGCATATCTAATAAACCAAGGCATCTGAAATTGGAATGTAATAAAAATGCGGTATTTATGTTAATAAAATACTCCCATTAAATGAGTGCTGCTAATGAATCTGCTATGAAGCTGAGCTTGTTATAAGGCTTGGGTTACAGAAGAATTTGCACAACTGGAGGACAACATTTAGTTTTACAGTAATAGTTAGTCATCTGTTAAAAATCTTTTAAATAAAGTACATTATACTACTTTAAATAAAACTTATTGTGAAAATTCAGGTACCATAAGTGAAGTATGTAAAGGTACATACTTCAACAACTTACGGTTGTTTCAGTTATACTCAAATACTATTCTTCACTGTGGATGAAGAAAAACTGAAGTCATTCTTTATGATTAGAGGACTTAAGAAAGAGTGGAGTGTCAGTGTTTGTGTGGAAAAATGCTGATAGCATTCAGCAACCAAATGCCTCCCCTTCTTTTGTTTTCAGCATTACACATTTTCTTTTTCTTTGTTTTCCTATAAGAGGATTTTAATGTGAAATTCTAAATGTGAAAATCATGGATTCAACTTTTCCAGAAAAAGTGGAGAGAATACAGAAGCACAGCCACCTTGCAAGGCACACAGTAGACAGCTTTAAATAAAGCTTATAACTGGAGAGATGGAAATCTCACCTGCTCAGGTGATCTTTTTTCATTATTCAAAAGGTAAATTGTAGAGGGAGAAGAGAAAATTGTTCTTCCAAAGAGCAGCCCTTTCCCAGGCACTTTCCTCTGGGATTCAATCCCTAATCTCTGATCTGCCTGTGATGTAAGTAACCATCTCTTGTCCTCAAGGAAGCCGTATTTCAATTTTGCCAGCACTGCTGGTGAAATGTTAAGTACTGATGGTGTTGGTTCTTCTTCACTGTGATAGCAAGGAAATTGCCCAAACTCTTCTGTCCCTGGTTCATCTCATCTCATGTGACAAGGAAAATACCACCTCCCAAGGCAGAACAAATGTGCTTTGACACCTTTAGGTAGGAGTTCTGTGAATAAAGAGTATCTGAGTAATTTTATAACTATATATGTTTTTTCACACTCGCTCTGTCTTTAATATAACAGACGTAACTGTTTTATCAAAGCCAAATTTAAGATATGTTAAGGTACTTCTCAGAATTAGGCTGTTGCTTTTCTTTATGTTATATGGAGTAGTATAGTAGTAGCTATGTTTGCTCAAGCAGGATCGTTTGGGGTCTGAATGGAGTGGGAGGGAGATTATAGAAATTTTGTATTAAAATTCTGTTTTTCTAAATATGAGAAATTTTATTTCTTGTACATGATAATGGATTTTAAAAAATTGTCATGGTTCTTAGCTTTGTTAGGAGCTTTTTTACATTTATTGCCCTATGCTTAATATTACTTCTAGCAGCCAAACCTCCATTCTAGAAAGAATTGCAGTAAAATGAACTAAATGTTTTGAGTCTGAGACATTGTGTCATCAGACCTCACTCACTCTTTTGATTTCCTCAGTGTATAAAAGGCAAACTTCAATACCCATCTCAAAATCTGATTATAGCTCAAGCTTACAACACCTTGAACAACACTTTCTATATAATTAGCACATTTTCCTTCTGTATTAATTACAGACCAGTCTGTTCACAGATGAAAAAGAACAGCCTATTCTCCTATATATGCTACTCATGGGAAATAATTCTGTTTCTTTGGAGTTAGTAGGTGTTAGCTTAGTAAAGACCAGTGAGTCTTAAATGTATTGATATACAATATTTTGCTCCTTCATATCACTTCCCATTTAAGAATAAATATTCATCACATTAAATTATTAATGAGCTAAATTTTATTGTAGGGAGGAAACTGAGTCAGAGAAAGTTTTATAATTTGCTCATAGTTTAACTGTTAGCTCAGAAAGGTATAAAGGCCAGATACTTTAACTCTTAGACCAGCCATAAAATGTATCTCTTCACTATTTAGAAGATATTACAATTACTAATTTGATAGAAGTAGAATGTCTTTTATTGCCACAAAAATACATTGGAAATTACCCAGTGTCAGTTATAGTAGCATCATCTATAGCTTAATTGGCATACTCTATTATATGTATCCCTGCCAACAAACATATTCCAATGGTTATATTTCAGTCATTGAATTCTTTGTCCACATGGAAAAATAATAGTTTTGTTGAAATGAAGTCCATTCAGTTTTTGAATGTTAAGTAGCACTATCTATTTGCATATGTCTGTAGGAAATACAAGCAGCTTTGTGCTCCACAGACATAAATCCAAGGTCATAGAATCATAGAATGGTTTAGGTTGGAAGGGACCCTAAAG
>RSEF01000031.1:43319449-43333989 GCA_003993805.1 Himantopus leucocephalus | reverse complement strand
TCTCTAGAGGTCCCTTCCAACTCTGAAAATTCCATGATTCCATTAATTGAAAAACATCTGTGATTACATAAGTGCAATACTACAAGATTCCAACCAGGACCCACATTGTCCTTCAGCAGTAAATACGATACTCAATGATACAAAGATGCCACAGGGAAAAGACCCAGGGATGAGCAGGCAGAAAAGATACGGAGCATCTCAGGGAAGTTTTTTATTGGTATTTCTAAGATAAAATGCAGTGGTGCTGTTGTTAAGAAGACAGTTACCTGCTGAGAACTGAACTGAGGCAGTAAGTTGACCAGCTTGACTACCAGCATGGCCAGAGATATCTGTTAAATGCTATGATACTGTATTGATAAACTAAGCCATTGCATATTTGGATCTGAAAACCTGGGATTGTCATCCAACTGCTATT
This sequence comes from Himantopus leucocephalus, assembly GCA_003993805.1. Classification (NCBI taxonomy): domain Eukaryota; kingdom Metazoa; phylum Chordata; class Aves; order Charadriiformes; family Recurvirostridae; genus Himantopus; species Himantopus leucocephalus. The sequence goes on along the minus strand of RSEF01000031.1, from coordinate 43,333,574 downwards.
AAATGCTGAATTCATTTGCCCCTTTCATTTTCTTTTATAATAATATTAGGTATTTATAGGCAAAAGTTTGGCTTAATAGGTTTCCACAAACCTAGTCCGAGAGACTAATAGTAGTATCCTAATTACAAAAGAAAATGCACTAAAGTGAATGTCACTGATGCTGACAGGAAATAATACTGCATGCATTGCTATCTGTTAGGATTATAGAAATAAGAGAATCTGTATTTTGTCAGTTCTTGATTTTTTTTTTTAGCAGTTACATTTCCTCCTATGAAAGGGAACAAATGGCTCCTTCAGTTACTGCCTTATATAATCCTTCTTTTTTGTCTGCTCTGGGTCACTTGCTAAATGTGGTGGTCATCAGTAGCGGCAACAAGTATATGCCAAATTGGTCTCATCATAAGGCTCTCAAAGTGGATTCACGCCCAGACCAATAAAGGTGAAAACTCTGGAGAGCAGCAAGTGACCAATTAAGTTATTGCTGGTAGCATTTAACAGTTAGGAGGAGGAAGAAATGACAGTTTTGTAAAGCTATTAAGAAATACCTCTAAGACTGAAGCATCTGTTAGAAGTCAATATAGAAGTGCTGTAAGGTTTCCTGTAACTAAAAAGCAACTATGTTGCAATGGCAAGATGTGCACTCCAGATTACTGTAGCAATTTCAGAATTTACAGAGTAATACCAGTAATACAGATAGTGTGTTTTACATGTCTCTGGACTTTACCCTATAAATATTCTCAGTGGCATATTCACACCATCTTTCTGGCTAGTTCACATTTTGGCATGAGTCAGACCACATAAAGCTGCAACCTAGCTTCCAAACAGTCTTTGAGAGCATGCCAGCACTAGAAGAGGAGCATAAAGCTAACATGATTCCTGCCAGACAGTGTGGCACAGATGTCTTACCTGTCTTATTCCTGCAAAATCTTTTCTTTCTTGTATTTTTTTTTTTTAATATTTTTAAGCATTACCTCATGATTATTTAGTATTTTGCTGGCATCTTGTCCTCCAACAGCATTTGATGTGGACCAGAGTTTCCTGTTCTTTCTCCCCCACCTTAGATGGGTGAGATTGGTGGGGGGTGGGGAGACACAAGCTAGCTGAACTACTTCCTTTTCTAAAAGCTCCTTCAGTTTCTGAGAAAAAGAAAAGCAGTCCTTCAGAGCAGGATATGTTTATCCTATTTTGATAGAGAAGTGAGCTTCTGTATCAAAGAAAGACTGTATCAAAGTGAAGCGATTCAGAAAGTGCTTTTTGCAACCAGATAGGATTCATAAATCAGACTGATAAGACAGATTGCAGTAGGCCATATTCTATATAAACCATATTTTTGTTATGCAATATATAATTTTTTTTAATAAATTAACTTTTAGAAAATATTTTTGAAATCTGTACCACTTTCATTCAGCCATATGAGTGAATCAAAGTTGCCTCTTCCTCTGCCCTCACTTTGAGACTAAGACAGAAGGAATTTCTGTTGTTTCATGGGCCATTTATAGGCAAAGCCATCTTTGCAGAAGACTTTGATGTAGGATTTTAAAGATTTTCTGCAGGGAATTTTTTTATTAAAATGTAATTCTACAGGGAAGGGGAATAGAGTGAAGGATGAATGTCATTTGGATGACATTTTTTGGCTGATTAAAGCTACATTAGACATCATTTGAAACTCCTAAATTGTCTCAGAAGTTTTGCAGCATTTTTGCTGTTGTGGTAAGAGTAAAATCAGCTTTTGAAAAAGTGGTGTAAAAAAACATCATCTAGAATAAAGCAGATAATAACACATGTGAAGGACTGAGATTACTGGACAAAATTGTACTGAAAGCTGAAATAAGTTTAAAGCCAATCATCTTATGAGCTCTATCACTCTTTATAAAGCTTCAGCCTGGTAAGGGGGTGGTGATTGCTGAGGTTACAAAAGGCTGCATCCAGCCTCAGGAAAGGGTTTGCTTGAACTGAACAGGTTTGGAGGCAGCAGGGTTCCTGCAGCTGTTGGAAGCGGACTGTGAACTATCCACTCAGGTAAGCTTCATTACTGGGACTACAATCCGCACCTTAAAAATTTTGAGAAGGAGAAAGCAAGATTGACAGTGCCTTTGTCTGTAGAACCTGAGAATGGGAATGATGGCTGCCAACAGCGGTGCTGTGAGAGGTTGTCAGGGCCTATCTTCAGTTTTTCCTGAATGGAACGGAGTTAGCAAAACCCTGTGAAGACATACGCAAATGGTTGCTATACTAGTCTCACACAGCTGATAAACTCACACTGCAGCAACCCTATCCTGCTGTAATTTATGCCAGGGCTGGTTGGGTCACATGAGATTAACTGACAGTCACAATTTGCGCTCTTGATATCCCACAGGCAACTATGACACTACATTTGCAAATAGGCAAGTAAGTGCTTCCAGGCCTGGAAAGAAAAACAGGACATCTTGAGGAACCACAGGATGACAGAGAGAAATAGCTGTTGGGCCACCTCTTCTTTTACCTAGAGAACTAAAGGATTATTTGATATGGCCAAATGTCACACAAAGAAAGGATGGTCTAGCTTTCAGGCTTGCACATCAGGGGATGCAAGAAAAGAAGAAAAGTGAAAAAGATGCTGGAGGTGAATTTTGAGATTAAATTCCCAGTGGCTGAAGAAGCATAACAACAGGGTGCACACAGGGCCTACCTGCGTGGAGTCTGTGCCATAGTTATATAGATAAGAATGAGCAGTCAGGAAGAAATTTACTGCTTAATCTGGAAAATAGATTGTTAACTTGTTCACAAGAAAAAGTGAAGATACAAACATCACTGAAGCTAGGAAACTGTTTGAGAAAGCCCAAGCTGTCGGAACGGAAATGGCTCAGAGGACCTTGCTGGCAGAAGCTGGTAGAAAACTCCAGTGACAGAAGTTGTTCTTGAACAAATGCCAAAGAATCAAACATGACTCACTTTGTCAACTAGTACATTTTTGATCATGGGAACAATCGGTTTGCAGCTCAAAGTTTAGTCAAAGCAATGCAATTTGACAACCTGCTAAAACCTATGGGATCAAGATGTCTTTCCTAGAAACAGGATGCCATTAAACATCATCATCACTGTTACTGTTGACCTTTTAGAAATCCTCACAGTTTCAGCATTGTTAGATTCAATTAACAATAATGGTTTGTGGAGGGTACCTGTCTGGCTTGAGTAACCTCTGACTGATTGACAACACATGCTCCACTTTGCGTAATGCAGTTTCCTGAAGTTTTATTAAAGAGACTGTAACTCACATGAGCTGTACATTTTGACAAAGGCAGTTATATTTATTGTGTGAGGACAAAATTGGCAATGTCCTTATTTTTTCCTTGACAAGTTTAATAAATTTGGCAGAAGCCATGCTAGAACTCAAAGTTACGATGAGAACCATTAGAGACCCAGGCAAATCCAAAACAGTATGCAATAATATTTTTTTAACGATGCATTTTGAGTAAACATAAATTAGGAACTCAGAACCAAGCCAGCCAACCATCTTCTGTATTCCCTAAAATGAATGCTGCTTTTCTGCAGTTCTGAAGCTGAGATCACCTCCATACATAATGCTTCTCTTTCATCATCAGCATAAGATACTGCTGCCAAACTCTGTTGTTACATTGTTAAACAAGCATCTTACAAAAATATCTGGTGCGGATTCTGCTTGCCATTGCTCACTAATACGTCTTCATTTTGCTCCCTTCCTCTTTTTCATCACATGGCTACTGGGCCTCAGAGGTCCATTCCACTTTTTGGCCTCTGTTTCTGCTGTGTATGATAGGCCGCCAAGCCCATTTGTGGGCTTCAGTGCAACCCAGTAACCAAAAAAGCCTTATGTGATTTTTGCCTTATATTGTATTTGTGCTTCAGCCTTTAATAAAAATATATACTGATTTAGGATCTTGTGAGGCCAGCTTTGCAGAGCTAATGCTTTTATCTATAATATCATAGAATCATAGAATGGTTCAGGTTGGAAGGGACCCTAAAGATTATCTAGTTCCACCCTCCCTGCCATGGACAGGGACACCTTCCACAACNAGGCAACCTGTTTCAATATATAATCTATGGGTGGTGGGGTATTTTAGTCCTGTGTTAACTCCATTTGCAACTGCTGGAGTCATCACCTTCAATTCAATAGGATGAAAACGTGGAAAAAGGACACTGCATGAGTTTATCAAAGACTGTAGAACAAAATTACAGTAATTAAGAACCACTGGTGAAAGAACAAAGTGTAAAACTAATGATAGCTTAATGCAGAAAGGCAGATTGAAAGCATTTCCATAATGTGAGATGAGCTGACAACTGTGACAAAGTGAGAGGGGGAAGGGGAAGCCTGTTAATGAGCAAAGCTCCCTGCTCTGTCAAGAGTCCCATCTTTGTCTCATCTCCCGCACATTTTCCATGCTTTGTGAAGTGAAGAAACTGCACAGATAACACAGTGTAGCACATCATTGTTGTGTTGTAGTTCTGGGCCACTGTAAGCAACCAGAAAATCTGATGGGTTTTCATCATGAAAACTGATGGACTATGGTGTTCATCTTTCTTTGCACGAACCAATAACTTTCCCCCAGCTTCCTCATTGCTCTTGCAGTGGATTTTGAAGTCAGTAAAAATGTAGTTGCATTTGATTGCTAGTTAGTTTTAAGAGAACAAAGGCATAAAAACTCTCACCATTTTATCACTGAAGTTAACTGTTGAGCAGTATCTGACTACATAAAAATGAGGGAGCTCTTTTCTTGTCACTCACGGTCATCTTTTTTTGTCAAAACTTCTCTGTCTCTGTCAAAAGATATGTATGTTTGGCCCTACTAAGAGACATTCAAGTATGGGAGGAGTGTGTCTGAAAGCTATATGCTTATATAGTGTTGAGACTTGAATCAGGTACCTAGACCAGGTGAAGCTTTAATTCCTATTAAAGTCACTCGTCTTCAATATTTATTTTAGGTTTGATTCTGAATCCAGCTTATGCTCTGGGACTTTGGAGCATCTCTTAGCACTTGAAGGACATTCAAGCCCTCTCATAGAACCCAGTGCACACGAGATTTATGCATGCAGTGGTTCCCCATCCACCCTCACCTACCAGAGGGTCCCTCCAGGGACCAGCTCAGGCTGTGATGTGTGTGAGGAAAAGCAAACACTGAGTGCAGGGCTGTCCTTTCCTCTGGTCACCTTACCATCTCTGTGAACACAGTAGTTACAGCTGGCGGCAGCACTGGTGGCCTCTGCTCTACCCCAAATGCCTTGATGCTTTGTGTCTTCATTTCAACATCCATTTAAAGCAGTGGGAAAGACTAGTCAAAAGTGGCTAGCAATAAAAATCTGCAAGGTTTTCTATTATTTTTACATCCCCTCTTAGACATTAGAGTAACTCAGGTTTTTATTTTAAGCCATGGCGGCTTCAACTGAAGTCTTGATATCAAGGTGGGAATCTCAGTGTATGTTCTGCTATTCGATTTTATATTTTTATTCCCCTCTTCCCCAGATAAATATTTCTTCAAATCAATTTTTTAATTTTCAAAGAACATGTTCTGTGCCTCTTGAATGCACCCTTGATATTCCTCTGGTTGTTTCAATGGATGACATTTTACAAGTTTTACATCTTCACGTCAAGTGTTGCTGTTTGCTGTTTTGGAAATAAAACGTTTTAATAACTACTGAAATAAGCATGAGTTGAAGATAATTGCTGTCTACTTTCAAAACCACATTGCTCAATTGTACCTGCAAAACATATCTGTAGAATATTTTCATTTAATATTTACAGTCTCATGGAGATCAGACATAAATCAGTTTGTGTTTGGGATTCCTATTTGGATTTAAAGATTTTCTATGAAAAGAATGTACATATGCATTGTAAGCAAGATATATCAAATGTTATTAAGTTGAGGTTTTTTTCCTCCAGAGAAAAGGGGAAACGTAAACCAAAAATGCCTAATTTTAACATCAGAATTTTCAGAGTTGCCATAGTAATTACTGCTAGTATTTTTAGTGTTTGCACATTCACCTTCAATTTGGCAGCCTCTGTGTTTAGAAGAAGTGGCTCCTGAAAAGAAATGTGGTTACAGCATCAGAGTGTCAGCTGGTTGGCGGTGTCTGTTATAGTTACAAAACAGGCCCTCAGAGGGTGGAGGGGACACCTTCAGCATACTTTTTCTGTGACCACTTTGTAACTAATTCTGAACTTATTTATGTTTGTATGTTCATATGCTGGTCTTAACTGATAATGCAGTGTCATATTTTGCTCACAAAGTGAATAGGATTTACCGTGCTGATTCATGCATGTAGAGTTTCCAGTACAGTACCTCGACTCACCTCCTTGAGGGGAGGGTTCAGAGCTACTTGTAATGGGAACTAGGGGAAAAACAGAGATATAATTGAATCTTAAAATTCAGAATGTTGTGACAAATCATTACAGTCTGACAAATTTAAAGTTATGTTTTTCCTTTTTAGGAATCTAACTGTAATTATATTAGAGCTTTTGAATATGTAATTTTCCAGTTGTCCTGGTTCTGGCAGCAATAGAGTTAACTTTCCCAAGGAGCTGGCATGGGACACAGGTATTCCATACAATGTGAGCCATGCCTAGTAGATAGCTGGGGAGCTGGCCAGGGAGAGGGCAGGATGTTGCTGCTTGGAGCAGGTTGGGGCTTCCTAAGTCCGGTCGGTGAGCAGTGGTACCATAACTGTGTTTGTACACTCCTCTGTCAGTGTTGTTGTTGTTGTTTTCATCTTTCCTTTGCTGGTCTGTTAAAATGCCTTTATCTTAACTCATGAGTTTTGCCTTTTTCTTCTGATTCTCTTCGAGCTGGGTGGGGTGTGAGCGAGCAGCTGTGTTGTTTTTTGTTGCTGGCTGAGGCCAAACCGTGACACCAGTTCATAAGAACACAAGAAAATGTGTCAAGAGCATTCACTTGCAAACTAGATTGATACATCCCTGCTCTCTTCTACTGTGACAGATGTGCTGTGAAAAAGCCTATGCAATTGTTTCGGCACGCAGCAATGCAGTCAGCATAAACTAGATTGTCTGGGAAAAAAGCAGTTATCTCCACATGAAGGATAAAAACACATAGCTTGAAATACGAAGAACAAAGGATGATAGAAACACGTGCTTGCAGAGTTGCCCTTGTTGCTAGAGTCCACAGTCCCTCTTCATTTTAAGAACAATGGCTTGAGAAGGTTTAGCCCCCATGTACTCAGCAGCACACTTCTTTGTATGACTAGAGTAACATTTATGGCTCAGGTTTCACACTTCTCACTATAATACACTGCCAGAATGCTAGATTTCCTGGGATAAAATATAACAAAAAAGACTTTGGGGCTGCCCTACGTGCAGCACAGTCTTACTGAATTGAGTGATGGTGACATTTCTAAACAATGATGGGTTCATTTTCAGGACTCAAAAAGAACTAGATAACGAGACTCAGAATGCATACTCATCCTTTTAACAGTTGAAACCCCAGCTTAAGCAATTCTAGGGAAAACAGTGAACAGATTTAAAAATGAGATAAATCATCAGAATACAAGCTTATTTGCAATTCCACTGACCAAAAGAATTAAAAAACAACCTTACAGATGCTGACTTGAGTTTAAGTAAGAAAATGTAGGCAAATAGATAAGGGTGTTTCTCAACACTGGTTTTGAGTGTTCTACAATTTTTACACCTTTATCCTGGAGGGAATGGATCTATGAGGGAGCTAAAGGGAACTAAATAATCTTTCTGTCTGCTCATAAAAAAAGTGCAACTACAGGGAGAATTTGTGACCAAGACAGCAAAAGCCTGCTACAGTGGACTTAAACTCTGAGTACTAACAAACAGAGGCTTCTGAAATGTATTATACAGGCAGGGACTGTATATGTTAATTTAACTTTTCCCACATTAGGAAAATTTGAGAAAATCTAACACATTATGAAAGAATTTGAAATTAATCTCCCATTATTTAATTACTATGAATTATTGCATGCCATGCAATAGGGAGTATCTGTGGAACAAGTCATGTTTCTTTCCTTTTCATGTGTTGCCTTTACAACACTTTATCTTGCTTTCATATTTCTGTTTTCCTAACTGTGTACTCTGCCTTGATTGTACTGAAAAAGTGGCTTTGTATTAAGATGTTGTTTACATATTAGAGGGGCTTAACATAAAGTCTTATAATTGCTGGGATGCTCCTACTTTCCATCAGGTTTTTTCTGCCCCAGGCTGTATCCTAAAGTTGCACATGTTTGCACCACAGAGAGCACAACACTCTGCAGAAAAGGAAAAGCTGAATTTCCAAATTCAGTGGAAGAATGTCACAAAAGAAAAGATTAGAAGAAAATACCAGCACATGTATATTTTCTTCAAAAGACAGACCCTGAAACCAATAGGATTTATTATTTCTATTGTACATAGCTGAAAGCCAAGGTATTAACCCACTTGCTCTATTATGGTTGATAGAAAAATAAACTAAAAGTAATACAGTCCAATAACACAATTACTGTCAGTTAATTCGGTCTCTTCAATTTCTCAAGTTCAACATAGTCTTTCAGCCTATGTGAGATGTCTGAATAATCTTGCGGGCATGTCAGGGATCTTCAGAGTCATGTCATTCTGTAGAAAACTGCTGAAATTTTGTAAATCCTCATCCTTCCTTGATTTAGTGAGTTTTTTAGTTAGCTAGATCTGCTTAATCTGCTCTCTATCAAAGCAGAATTACTTATAAAAATCAATGAATGTCAGACCTCAAAAGGATTACTAGTTTAGGTGAAGTGCCCTGAAGTTTGGATTCTTATCAAAGCTGTTTGGTTGGGAAATTGGTCAGAAAATCTCCCCAAGAACAGACTTTATCCTGAAAGACTTATAATTTCTAGGCAGGAAATGGTATGGCATCATGTTGTCTTGCTATATTTCATTATCTTCATTTATCTGAATTCAGGTGTATGAAAACGGACGTAATTCACAAACACTGAAATAAATTATTTAGAACCACCAGTAGAAAGCAAAAATAATAATTAATTCCAAAAACCAGATACAATCAGAACATCCTGTAACCGCATCCTATACCACTGGCTGAGAAGATCTTAAATTAGTTTCAGCACTAATGCTTAGAAGTAGACAATAAATAAAGTGACTAATGAAAGGATACTTCACAAACATGTTTGTATTGCTTGGAACTAATTATGTTTCTATTGTTGATTCACAGAAAATTGAGTATGACTGGAGAAACAATAGATGAACACCCATTTCTTCATCTTTATCTGTTTCAAGCAGGACAACACCAAAACAGTTGTCTGGCAAAGAACAGATCCTGATTTCCCTGAAGGTGTAGAAATTACAAAGGAAAATGCATAACTTTAATTGCTCTGGGTCAGACAGTGAAGACCTGTGCTTATGACGTTTAAAGTACAAGAGTAAATTTTCATACACAAACTCTCACGAGCTACAGATGAAATACGGGATACTCCAGGTTTGGTTTCCTCAGCACCAGAACTAGCTGAGGACCCAAAACCACAGCGTGCTTCCCCGCATAACAACACTCTACAAGAGTCTTTTGTAGAAAGGGGTTTTGCTGTCCTTTCTCTCACACACTTTTAGGCCTTTACATTGGTCAATTGTTAATGACTTTCTATGTAAGGAAACACAGTAAAGTGTGAATTAGTTAGAGATGTGTGACAGACATGAAGCTTTTTCATTGGCTGCTGGTGATCTCATATTTATGTCTATAAGATCTCCTAAACTCACTGCCAAGTTTGACTGCTGCACTTCTTTTTATGTATAAGGTCATTCTCATAAGGCTCTCCAGGTAGCACGTTTCTGAGCCATTTGACTTATGCTGCCTTTCGGTACTACCTCTGACTTGTTATATTTGCCCAGAAATGCGTTGCCCGATTACTGGTTTACTTCTCTTTAAGAGGTGGCACACATTGGTTTTCCTTGCCTGCACATTTTCTTGTGCAAGAAACAAACTAAAATTAAGAAAACTGGAAATGGAACAAAGAATAGACTGTTTCCCAATATGTGCTCTCAGTTTACAGGAGACCTGGACCTGAAGTGATGCTTCCTGTGTTTTTCCTTTGTAGTCATTATCGGGTGTTGATTAATGAGCTTATCTCATTTCAGAATACTGGGATGTACTCTATTATACATAAACTATTTTAAAGCCATTTTTTTGGAAAAAATGATGAATGAAATATAGCAAGTAAAAGCCCCAGATAAAAGATGCGCCACTTAAAAATAATACAACAATATTGTGATGACTGATTTTAAAACTGTATGTTTCCACTGTTTGACTTCTTTAAGGCAGTACAAGGTCAGGTGTAAAACTCCACCCAGAAAAAATTATGTAAAAGCTATGCCTCAGCTGCTGGCTATAGCTTTACAATTAGGAAACACAATCAGAATCCTGAAGAAGAATATTATAAAAAAACCCCAAATTTATTTATATCATTGAATTAGTCATTTGTAGTTAATTTCAGTCCTCAAAGATTGCATATTTTCCTTTGATTAATTTGCATCTTGCTTTATAAATAATAATTGTCAAATCTAGAGACATGGCTTTGAAAGCTTTGTGTTTGTGAAAGACCAACTTTAAAATCATTGAAGGGAAAACATTTCTACTTTAACTAAACAGAGAATAATTTTTTTATGGTGTTTCTAGGCATGTGCTAACCTGCTCCAATCATTTTGGTTGAAAGCGGGAGATGTCACCCATTCATCCTAACTGTTTGTGCTAGGAGAATAGTCATTTGAATATCACAACAACAAAGAAATCTACTTTTTAAAGGCATTATTTGGTGGTGTAGTCTGTTAGCATGCGGGCAAATGCTAGCCCCTTTGAATGCAGCCTATCAATACTTTTCCTTAAAGAATTCATCACCACATGTGACTTTTGAAGTAAACACAGCAGGAGAAAAATAATCGAGTTTGCTCAGAGGCCTCATACTGTATGTCAGAAGTACTTTCTAGAGCTTTTGACAATCATAGCGCCTTGCTCTGCATATGTGAAGAACTTCTAATCCAAAGTATTATTTGCACATTTGTTAGCCCTGTTGATTTGTTAAGAAAAGTCTGAAACATTTATTTTTCGGTTACAATACTCTAAATTCCCAAGTCACCCATGATGTTCAGTGAGATAAAACAGTGTAGTCTCCAGGTTACACTACCTTGAAGTACTACATCACAGCCAGCACCTGCTGCTGGAGCAATCAGACAGGTGACTGTGAGGTGCTCTATAATTCAATAGCTCTGAAATGACCCCTGTGAATGTGGGGAGGAGGAGTAACATTAATTCAGAATTCCAGGAGAACCTTTATAATGAAATATTTAGGGTTAAAGGATGACAAGTGGCTTAGTTCAGATGCTTTATTTTCTTCAGATCATGGAAAAGATGATGTGGGTTCATGTTACCTTTTTTTTTTAAGACTATCATTTCTTATGTTATAAAGCATTTTGCTTTGTAAGTGAAAAAGAGTCAGTTAAATGGCAAAGGAAATGAATAATTTATTGGCTTATGAAGACCAGCTTATGAAATTCACTGAATATACACACAAATAAAATGGTGAAAGTTCTGTAATAATCTTTAGTTTTAGCTCCTCAGTGTAAGAAGAAATGTGCCAGAAAAGTGATAATTCAAATATCTGCCAGACCTTTGCAAAGTGGTGTTTCCAGATACTCTCCAGGTATATTTCTTGGAAGCATAAGTAGCTTAAGCCCTTATGCCCCCAGTGCTCTGTAGGGTTTGTATTATTCAAATTGAACAGTCACATGAGGAAGAGCAGCAAACACTGGATAAGAAGAATTCTGTATTTTTGAATGCAGCACCTTAGAAGATTCAGTCGTCATTAAAAAGCTACCATATTTTTCTGGGTACAAATCAGAGGCTATTTATGTATATCACTGATGATACGATATTCTCATGATGCTATGATATTCACAAGCTCTCCAAACCTGTTGAAATTGATTACAATCTGAAATGAGTACATTTTAAGTCATTTTGCAGCTGCTGTGGCCAGAGATCCCACACAGCATTACTAGATTATTTATTTTCACAGTCATGGTTTCATTTAATATGTAATCATATGGAAGAGGTACCAGTGAAATTACTGGAAGAGATTTGTATTGAAAAAAAATTTTTGGCCCAAATATCTAGGAAGTATTAATTAACACTCTTTGCTTACATTGTTCACTGCTGTGAGGCTGCAGTGAGGTAAAGCAGTCTAATGTTTGAGCTTAGACTAACTGAAAGATATGCAAAAAGTCTAAAACTTTTTTACGTGTCCTTAGTATTCTGCTTATAAAGTGAGAATGACGATTTTGGGACTCACCTATAGGCATATGTAGGATCTTGAGGAATTACCCTGTGCATACAAAGATTTTCTGTCTGGTTTACCCCCATGTTCCCTCACTTGAACAGCAGCTGAGCAAGCCTTTCCTATCAAATCAAAAGGAAATAAGTTTCAGGCAAACAGCTTACGCAGCTTTGAATATTTGAGATAATCATACGTCCATCTCTGGGAGAGAGAGGTGGAGAAGACAGGTAGGTTAAAAGCAACTGCAGAGTTAAAGAGAAAGAAAAAAAAAGAGGAACAGCTCAGCATCCCACATCAGTCCTACCACATGTACCTACTTAGAAATGAGCAAATGACAGTAAAATTCTCTGAGGTCCTAGGAACAATGTGCTGCACTGGAGAAAGGGAAACTCTTCTTTTGGCATGCCCCACTTTGCAAAAGGCAGTCATGATTCTCCTGCAGGTGGACTGATGCAGAATGAGTGATGCCTTATATGGACAACATCTTGGCAGGGCAAGGAAGGCACTGGCTTTTACACCTTGTTTCATCTGCATTCACACACTAGGATAAAGTGTCAATTACAAGTTTTAAGAAGTGTCAGAAGCAAAATCCACTATGTACAATATAGACAAATATAGACAAATAGAAATAAGACAAATCAGCCCCAGCTGTTGGTGGATTCACACCAATTCTGTGCTTAAGTCCAGCACATCCTCATTATAGCCTCAGTGTCTGGCTATTAACAGCTTAAGGACTCCCAGACTGCATATGAGCTAAAATCCTGTTGAAGTTAGGACATGAACTGTGGGATTCACAGGCCTGACTATTAAGCCAGAGATGGTTCTTAATTCTCTCTGGAGGGCAAGGATGACTCAGAAGCCATTTGGAAAAATGAATATAAAAGGAATGAGTTAACAAAGAGTTAAAAATGACTTAATAGTTTATCGCTGTCAAGGTAAAGTAGAGCAGAGGAAAAATGCTACAATTGCTCATTAAATGTAAAAGAACAAGATGCTAGTTATTCACAACATTCATTCACGTAATATTTAAAAAAGTGTTACAATGTGATGAACAGACTTCAGAAGAAATACAGAAACTAACTATACCATATTTGTCCCTCTTCACATCACTGTTCAAAGCTCCAGGAAGCTTTACAAAGTTTAGCACAGACTGAAACTCCCCTAAGTGAGGAAACTGTCGCCATGTAGTCCTCACTTAAACAGCATCATTCCTCTAATGAGGGGACAACTCATGCCTACTACTACAAGGGGACTGGATGTTGACCTTTATGTTATTACTGAAATTGGCGGTACACAGGGTTTCATAACTGAGGTATGCTCTAGGCTATACTTCTATGATTTCCATTGAGGATCCAGTGGCCAGGGCTGAAGAAATGACTGAGACCTTTTGGAGGATATCTGGAAGGTCATAGAGGGGAACTGGAGGAACTCTCTCGGAGATGTTATGCACAAAAACTGATGCCTGATCTTTTACAAGTAAAATTTATGGCACAGAATTGTTAACGAAAAACTGAACTTGTACTAATATTTTGATACCACAAGCCTATTAGGTATCTTGCCCTTCAATCTTTATTTGCTATAATAAAATGGTCTTTAAAGGAAGCTACTAGACATTTTTGTGCACTACTTTAAGGAAAGTTATTGTCTTTAAAATGTTTCCCTTTGGAAAGATCCTCAAATGAAAACTTCCAAAGAATAAATGTTATTTGTTCAGCTACCTGAATTTTCTCAACAAAAACAACAACAACAACAACAACAACAACAATAATAATGATAATAATGATAATAATAATAATAATCACGGAATCACGGAATCACGGAATTTTCAGAGTGGGAAGGGACCTCTAGA
>RSEF01000031.1:43283627-43310263 GCA_003993805.1 Himantopus leucocephalus | reverse complement strand
CATGGCAGGTGGGTTGGAACTAGATGATCTTTAAGGTCCCTTCTAATTCTAACCATTCTATGATCTACAACTTAAAAATGTGTTAACTTTGGAATGATTTAGTTAGTGATAGTCTTTTATGGTTATACAAATCTTTTATGCAAGTGCTTTTAAACAACATCGTGCAAAAGGAAAGATGTAAAGTAGTAATATCCCATTATCAGAGGGCATGAGTAGATGTGGCAATCCTTGCTTAAAAAAAAAGTGATGTGTAATTTGGAACTGAGCTGGATCATCACCTTATGAGGGCAGAGTATGAGATTTCCTTGTACACTTACCATGTGTATGTACACAGATCAGCCAGGGAACAGCAGATGTGTCTGTTTCCTTACCACCTTAACTGTCCTGGGTATTCCAATTGGAAAATTCAGGTAAGTTATCTGAACCTGGATTTTTGCAGTACTGACTCCATAGGAAATAATCTTCAGTTTTTCTTAAAAACTTCTGTCTTTGAATTTAACATCAGTCCTGATGTATGCATTTCTGGATTTAATTTGAATTAAATTGAATTGGTATCCCTTGATATTGTAGCATAATCTTGAGCCAAGCTAGGTTTGAATTTAGTATTGCAGTTATTTTTTTCATGCTGTAGAATAACACTGTGGGTAGAAATATCAACAGAAGCTTGTAGAGCGTGCATCTAAGGTATGTCTGGGACAAAACGACAAGGTGTCCTGTGCTTACAGAATTGAGCAGATTGCTTCCCCAGGCACTAGCTTCCCATTACTAGTATTTTTCTGTACACAAAACAAAATACGTGTGTCTGCTTTGCACAGAACTCTTATTGACTTTGTACAGCAACCTGGGCGGAACAGGAATCTGCAATACTGCAAAATACAAGGAGCAAGGAGCTTCATACAAACACAAAACCACCTCATTGCCCCCTCTAAATCTCCCAGCAGATAATCCTCTGCAGTGTGCCAGCACAGAGCATCTTTGCTAGTTAGGCTGCTGCATTGTGATGACTTCTCTAATGCAGACCAGCCTGTCTCCCACACTCTGTTAATTATATTCAGCTGTTGTCACATTGGTCCCTTAGATTGCTAGCTGTTTGGGGCAAGGATTAGCTGGTTTTTAGATGGGGCTGTTGCCTAGTTACAGTATAAGAAGAGCCAATGCACAACGAGGAACTATTGTGCGCTACTGCAGGGCAAAAACATAAGAGGAAGAAAAGTGCTAAAGGATGAGCTATTATGCAGCTGTGTGCATTTGCACATCTGAATGAGTTTCTGTCATGAAAATCCAGGTAGTCCCAGCTGAGGCGGGACTTCAACCTTTCACCGCAGCACCTAAAATGAGAGTTTCCAAAAGCTGTTGTTCTGCCTTATCTTCCCAGGTTTGAGGGCTGGCAATTAAGAAAGTCTGTGTACTCTATGAAGGCTCTGTTTGTCATGAAGTGCAACCTCATTTTGTGTGTTAACCCATTCTTTTTCCACTCTTCTTAATCTTCCTTTTACTGAACATCCGAGAAATCCACCAAATATCATACAAATGCATTGGTGTAAGGAGAACTTCAAATATATCTTAAGTCACGTAAATCCTCTTAAGTCTTCATGAAAATCAATTTTATGCTGCCAATATGCTCTCAAGTATCAGGTATGTTGGAAACTATAGCAGAACTAGTCATCACCCTCCTCACTGTGCTCTCAGTTGAAAATGCACACTTAGCTGCTGCTGACCTTCTGTGTATTAAAATGGCCAGTTTCGGATAGCCTTTGCTTCCTGGACTAGAAACTAGCAGTTCATTCCTCAACCAGTGTAGGTATTTCAGCCAAGTACTGACATGTGGGAGTCATGGCCAATTTAGCTATTCTACTGTAGTTTAATCTACCAGTGTTCATAAGTGAGCACCCATTTATGTGTGAATTACTAAAATGAAGAATTAAGTAGCTGAAAAACTAGAAAAGGTTGTGCTACTCAGACTAATCTAAGCACAATCACGATTTCAGGAGTTAATAATAAGGTTTACAAGTCTCCAAAGTGTAACAAGTAGACTCTGTAAATTAAATTGTGCAATATTTCTTTCCAGTCCTTCTTGAAGTCTCTCTTGAAAACTTATGCAAGGAAAGATGTAACTGGGAGATTATTAAAATGATCTAATGACTTTGCTATTGCCTCTTTCTGCGGTGACTTCCTAGCTTAAAGTGAAAGAAATGTTACTGATGAGTAATAATGTGCATGTGCATTGAGACTTGACATTCCAGTCTAACAAGATTTCAAGCTTGCTGATTTGAACTTGATAAAACCCTACACAGTTCACATCAGCAGTAAATTAGCTCTTTTTTGTTAAATTTCTTCTTATGATTACCCAGCCTACCTCAAATATATTTTTAGTCTATATAACAAAAGATTGATCCAGTACTGCCAGAGAAATGAACTAGAATTATCAGATCTAAAGAGTTCCATAGTCTTTAGTTTCAGTCACTCAAATTTTTATTTCATTAATTATTTTTTTTCCTTAATACCCACTCTTGCAAAATAACAATGAATTGACTTCGTTACATCAGGATTAACTAAGGATTTTTCTGTAAAATTTGTGTGGTAATTTTTTGCCACTAGAGAGCAGATTTGCACTACAAAGTGTAGTGTGTTCTCACCAGAGATGTCAAAGTGCTGGGAATAGAATCCTGTAAATAAAATTTTCAAATACAATCACCTGGTAATATTCATGTATGACTGTCTTCTCAAACGAACTTCCCTGATTATTATAAATTGCTTCTTTCAGAAACTTTAATGGTTAAAAATTATGTGTATTTGAGGACTTCAGTGGAACTCTACAGTTGTCTTCATGTTAACCTGAAATTCAGGAAAGAACAGAACATTCGTTCATGCTATTTTAGGTATTTTAGGTATATTACCCTGGTAGTATGTTGTACGAACTGATGACAACTGAGCAGCTCAAATTAGTTTATATCTAATTCTCAAAGGTTTCACTCCCTTAAATCAACCTTCCTTTACTTGGACATTCCATTAAGCCATATTTAGAAGCAACCTGGCAACACCTCTTGGCTATTGAGGTATTACAAAGTGTGTATGGGCGGGAGCAGGGGGGCATTCTCATAGCACATTTTCAAGCTTTCTGACTATCTGAAAGGAGCAAAGAGTTTGCAAAGCCAGGAAAGTGAAGCTCAGAAACACTCTTTGTTGTCCAAATGCACTACAAAACTGTAGTACTTGGGGTATAATCCTGAGTCTGTTAAAATCAGTAGTTGTGCTAATTCTTTGATAAAATAGGTGTAAGACCAGATTTTACTGTGGGGCAAATATCTTTGCACCTATTGCATCCCTTAATTGAAGACAGTTAATAGGTATCAAAAGTGGCATGAGAAACTTCAAGGTATTTTTCCAGTTTCACTAGCACAGCATGCGGAAAAAAGCACTGCTGAACAAGGTGAAAAGCTAACATGGGCAATGTAAGAAACAAGTTTCATGGGCCATCAGTGATTTATCCCTTTCATTATTCTATACACGCAGTATATATTCTTCATATGCAGTTTGTTAACTGGGTTAGGAGCACAACTTGTAATATCCTGTGATCACGCAGTGCAGGATGCTTGAAGAACTTCAACAGTGAAGTTTTCTTCTATTCAAGTTTCTTCATTGTGTTCTGTCAACACAAACACACACACTTCTGATAAAAGGCAGTATTATAGCTCTCAAGATCTGAAAAAAGATCTGTATCACAGACAGAGATTCTCAGTTAGCATTACCGTATTGATTTTAAGAAGCACACAGAGGGTCTAGCCTGTATTTCAGTTGTGTAGCTGTTTGTGAGGTGTGGCTTGAATAGTAAGAGCCACAGAAGTTTCAAGTTAAATTTTTGTTATCTGTGAGTTATGTGACAGAACCCATCTGGGAGGGGATTGAGAGAAACATTCATTTCACTTAATCTTGTTAAACTCAAAAAATGGATGAGCATATTCTTGTACATCCTCACCCATATGCTTGTTCTCTGTTTTGGCTGAAGCTACCATGGGAAACCAAATTAAATTGGGATGTATAAAACAAGACTAGGAAAAAGTATTCAAATGCATGTCCTTGGAAAACTTCAACCATAAAATCTTGTGTAACTCAGATATTCCAACATGGTGCTCTACTGCATCCATATTGTCACTATTCTTGCCTCTGGGATATCCGCTTGCTACTGGAGAACAAGATGACTGGAAACAAAAGGTGTATCTCTATACTGCCCAGGAAGATACAACTTGTTGGCTGCCTTACAATAAATAGCAATTATACCAATGCTGTTTAAATATCATGGTTTACATGATATCCTAATAGCACTTTAAGCAGGGTTAAAGGTTACCATGAGTAACAGAGCAGACTGGTGAGATCCAGTTGTCTTTAGTAGTTCAGAAAGGAGGCAAGAAAGAATCATCGGATATGGCTCAGTCTTGTCATATAAGGTGCAATGAGATAATGTCTCATTTTCTTTCTTCCTAAACCATCAAACAATTTTGTCATTCCATGTGGTTTGTTTCCCTAGCTGTCCTTTCTAAAACACCGTGGAAGTTTAAATAGACTAGCTGATGTCACTAGCAATTTCTACACCTGTGACTGGGATCTGATTATTCTATAACCAGCACTGGCCTGTCACAACAGTAATCCTTGTTGCTGTCAGCTAGGGTTCACTGAGAGGAGAATGGGGCTCCTCAACAGCTGCTGGCAGAATTCATGGGGCAGCTCAGGTGGTAGCTGCTCTTATTCCTGTAAGGCAACTATATCATTATAAACATTAAGGAAGGAGACAAGCTTCAGCAAAATTTATGCCCAGTATGTCTAACTTAACCATATTAGGACTCTCAACTGGATATAGACGTAGATGGTATGGTTTAAGTATTATCAGTTTGGTTACTTGCTGTGCATACAGCCCTTACTTAGTTTGCATTAGTCTTGTGTCAAAGCTGATCAGGCTGGGCCTAAGTGTAGCCAACTCATCAGAAACCAGCTGTTGCCCTGAAATACTTGTAACAGTAGAAAGTGTATTTGGTGTAAGACAAAATGGTTCTTTAACAAACTGATGTTTGTTTGTGCACCAATAAAATCAGAACTATGGTGCTGAGTAGGCAGCATATTACTGGGCTTAATTATAGTTACAATATGTGCAACTACCATTTCTTCCCCACTTTAATGTCAATCACAAGAAAGCAGGACGAAGAGGGACCTGATTAGAGGCTTTATAATTGCAATTCTATTTATGGCCATCAACACTGTGAGAAATTCTGATTTCTCATATTACAACAGGAAAAAGTAAGTGAAACACAACTTTCTCCTGTCTTACACTATCCAGCTGAGTTTTCCAATGTGTGCTACCTTGCAGAAGCTAATATACTAAGCCTTATAATTTACTTCTGGTGACATAATACAGCAATTTTTTTAAGGCTGCTAGAAGTCAGAACACATTTTCTGCTGTTTGATAGAGCAATGTCAGCCTAGATTAATTGACTATTTAGATATTCACATTTACAACCTAGACAAAGGTAGGTTGTTACGCAGAGTAACGCTAAGTACTGAGACGCAGTAGTTCATGGGAAGTGAACCAGCATATGCAGTGAGTTTTGAACCAAGTTGGAGTTCTTGCTGTTCTTCCTTCTACTCCATTTGCCACTTCTGTCTGTCCTCCGTCGTGCAGTTTTTGTCCTGAGATGAGCTTAGAATGGAAATGCCAAGCTCAGACACCCACAGATTTTGGAAAAATAGATCTGTAAGTAGTCAGAAGCTTCTGCTCATTGCAGAAAAGTGTGATTTCTTCCTGTAGTGTCAACTGTTGCTATTCCAGAATGATCTTTGAGACTCAGGGAAAAAATAGTAGGAGCTATTTTAAACTTTCGAATGTCAGTCAAGAGCTATCATCCAGTGACCTAGTTCCAGCTGAGAACAGTCTCGAAGGATTTCTGATTCTTTCTAATATCCCTGCTTCTGCTATGTGAGAAATTTATCTTTATCTTTATATAAAGAAATTTATCTTATCTTTATATAAAGAAATTTCTAGGAATATGTCATAGCATTTATTTTGTGCTTCTGTCTTAGGACATGTGGTTACACAATATGAAACAGTATGTTATGACCCTCCTAATAACAGCAATTAAAAATTATAACCCTGGGTTTCTTCATGGAGTAGTGGTCTTCAAGATTATCTTCAAACAGTAGCTAATATTAAGATAATCAAACCCAGACATCCTGAGGTATTTCTACTGTTAAAATGCCAAACTGCTGGCAAGGCAATATATTAATGTGTAATCTATTGGAATATCTTAACTAGGGAAAATGCATTGGAGATGTTCAAATTTAATCAGAATAGATAAACTTTAGTTGATATGATTTATGCAGATTCCTTGGGTTGGTTGAAGGTTGTCATCTGCGTTTATTTCTTAAACCAGGGAGGACTGCAGTAGAAATCTAAGTAAGGGTCCTAGCCTGCTTTGCTGGCCCTCCTCTGAAGGCCTTCAGTCCTCAAGCATAGTGAATATTGGTATGCATATTGATGTAGTGTAATACTTCATTACAGTACTGATGACTTTATTTTTTTTTTAACTTTTGTTGATGTTAGATGTCTGTCAGGTATGTGATACTGCTTTTAATTGCTGTGCAGCAGTTAATGCATTAGCCTGGAACTCAGGAGACTGAGGTCTGATTCTCATCACAGCTGCATACTTCTAAGTCTCTCAGTTTCATTTCCCTCTCAGAGAAGTGCAGATAATTTTCCTTCTCTGGGGAGATACATCATGACTTTGAGGAACTCATCTGCTAAAGAAGCAGCAAAGATATTTAACATCGACTACACAATTTAAATATCTGCACAGAAGAGTTAGCAGAGGAAGATTGTTATTCTCTCTTTACCTCAGATGTTTAAGTACACAGAAATAAGCCTCCTGTATTAAGTGTGAGAAGAAAAATCCCCACCAAGATTATGTACTTTCTGCAATCTTTCTTAGTATTCTTAGCATACACAAAGAAAATTGTAGTTTTGTTTATCTGACATATTTTATCTGCCTTTTTTTTAGAGTGTTTTTCAAAGATTAACAGCAGGCTTTCTAGGCAATATTTCTAAAATATTTCCATCCCAGGACAATTTCAAATAAACTTAAGTAAGTAGTGTTATCTGCCATTACCAGCAGTCACGTTTCTCACACACTTTCATTCACTTCACCATTTATTTATTTATGTGAACTTAAAATGATACACATTTTTTTCTGAAAATAGAATCTAAGCTGTTTCTTTGTTGTGTATCTTAGACTTAAACAATTGCATAGTATCGAAGTTATTTGGTACTTTGTGTAGAGCTAATGAACTTCTCAGATGTCATGGTCTTTTTCCTTTGATTCTAATGGGAGACTTATTATTAAACCAGTAAGATAGTTAAAAAGTATTGTGAACTTCATTTCAAACAATTCCAGTTTAATTTGTCTCTATAACCCCTCTGTTCTTTTAATCATTTAAACACACATCATTTACAGTATTTAGTGCTGTGCTTTTGAAGAAATGCATTAGATTTTTTAAAGTGTAGTAAAAGAGTGATTGCATGAAACAAAAAGTCTTCTGCCTACTGGGGTGCACTTATAATTTTAGAAGTTGAAAGACTATTTTTTTTCTTCTTCTTCTAGACACCTCTCTTAGCTCCGCATGTTGCGGGGCCCATTCTGCATTGTCTTGCCTAGGTCACTTGTTCCAGAGAGAACTTGGAGGAAAGGCAAGTCACTACACAGATAGGTCTGGAAAAGTCACTATAAACTTGTGCTTAGGCTGTTAATAAAGGTTAAAAAAAAAAAAGGCCGTTACTAATGAAATGGTTTACACTCATGCAGTGTTAATGATTCATAATCATGATTCATTTACACAAACCTGGGAAAAAGGATTTTAGCATTGAGCTCACTTGAACCAGAGATCTGAAAAGTTTTAGTTTTTCGGAGAATCCATGGCTATATGCTTTAGCCCTTTATGGCATTTAAAATGAGACTTAAACATAATTATCACGAAAATCCAGACCCACATCCATCTGAATGCTGTGACGTCACTTTGATGCTTTCACAATTAAGCGCTTTAGAACTAGAACATGCATTCAAGTCAAGCACCAGTCCCAATGATGTGTTGAAGTGAAATTGGAAGCATGGCATTATATACCTGCCTGAGATTATTTAATGTATAGCGTTGGGGATTTATGGCAAACTGCAGGGTCAGCCCAGCTGAAAGCAGGGGTGGCTTCTACCTTGGTGATAGTGAGGTCCGCCCACACCTAAACTTTATAACTCTCAAAAAAACCCCTTCCTACTCTTATTTACCTCCTGTGCTAAGCACAGGCAGCAAATACATGAAGCCCAGTACAGCAACATGCCCTGAAGTATACACCAAGCCAGGTTGTACCTTGTAGCCATCAGTGGGGAGGAGGATTCTGCCAACTCAAAAGCAGTGAAGCTGCTATGGGTTGCTGGTGCTGCTTGCCCCTACTAGAATGGGGTGTCAGTGAAAACTGTCATCAAGAACTAAGAGATTCAAGACCAGATCCATCTCTGTGGTTCCTGGAAGATTAAAATAATTAGGACAAGCTGAATGCAGAGCATTTCTGTTCCACCATGTCTGGTGCTGCCACTAAGCAAGGGAAAAAATTGTTTTATTGCCAAAAGAAAGCACAAGAAGGATCACGACTGTTGTCTAATATTGTTTGTGAGAAGGCCGGGATTATGGTTCCTGTATCCAGGCTCCGGGTTTGGTTTGTTGTTGTTGTTTTTTTTCTTTTGTTTGTAGAAATGTCTGGTCCAAAATCAGGTTTTAGTGGTAAATTGGGCTATGAAGGACAGAGTAAGCTTGAAGACATGCTAGAGCCTTGACGTGTATCAGAGAAACTAAGAACTGGTTAGTGTTTTGGTTGTCATCCTGCTTTTTAGTAGCTTGTCAGCCATTACAGAAAAAACAATAGCATCATCCTTGTGTCTTCTGGCTTATTTCTTTGAGAAACTATAAAAAATATGGTTTGACTGCATTGTTAACCTGGAGGACCTCCTCCTTTCTTGGGTGCCAAATACATGTGTTTTGTTTGGCAGCCTTCCATCCTATGCTGGTTTTGAAAGGATACTTGGCTGAAATTGAATCTTGTCTTGCAGCAGCATTTAATTAGCCTTTGTCCCTCTGCAACTGTGATTAAAAACTGTCAGCAAGTGTATCTCAGTTTTCACAAGCAATTGCTACATGGAGCTGACAAAATACTCCATCAGAATACTGTGAATTTTGTTAGAAATCTGTGAGAAACTCATCATTCCTAGTAAGTCTGCAGGGGCAGTAACTATTAAAACAAACATAACGATCTCACTCTTGAACATCTTATGTTCAGCTTGTATTGATGAGTCAAGCTCTTTTGCTACACAGGATGAAGTCAGGGTTATGAGCTAAACCTCACATGTCCTTTCCCGCCAGGCAATGCATAGTATTCTAAGTACTGTTTAACGCACAATCCACAGCCTAAAATACTGCAAAGAACAAGGCTGTCTATCTACCCCTTATTTATCCTAGCCAAACCACATGAAATGCTGGGTTAAATGTTACATCAAGTTATTCTCAGATTGTGTCACTATTATGTTATAGCTCTGTCTCAGCAAAGATGACTCAGCATTTTTAATAGTGAAATAATTCCCTAAATTGTAACTTAGCTACAGAAAGTGACATAGATTGCCCAGAAGTTACAGTGGGAGTCAGGAGGAAAGATGATGCAACTATTCATCTTGCCCAGGTTTCTTCCAAGTCTCCAAGATGCCAGTCTCCCAAGATGTTTCTGTTAAGCAAAACACTAGGTATTTTAGTTGCCAATGTGCAAACCTGACTTCAGTGACTTCAGGCTTCATCCTCTCAAAAACTCTGAGGCCAACAGCCAGCTGCTGATCTTGTTGACAAATCTGCGAACCAAGAAGGTTTCTGTCAGCCACAATGGAGCCGTTCCAGATAAACCATGTTTTAATAGATGGGAATCTGGCCTGCTTAATGTTTCTTTTTACTGTAGCATTTGTAGGAAGTGGAAACAGAAAGCAAGGGAATTCTTGTCTGATCAAAATAGTTTCCTTAGATGTCTGGTACAAATATATAAAGGACATAAGTAGCAGGACCCATTTTGCCTCAGTTGTAGCACGTCAGTGATGCTGACTGATGCAGGAGAAAGGCAGAATTCATCACAGAGTATATTAATGACTTTCATCTAAAATGAGGTTTTACTTGAGGATTTCACTGGGTGAGATGAAAATGTTTTAAGTATATGTAGTGCTTCCTTTCCTTGTGAAAAAAAAAACCCTCAACAGGTGGCTGTCTAAAGAAGTGGTGGCAATGTTAACAATACGCTCGTGTGTCTTCTTTCTAAAAAATAGTATGTTAAACTACCTGGTAAATTCAGTGCAGAATCTAATACATGGAAGTTTCATGGCTTGAGTTTATGCAGGCTGTCTGTCAGATTACAGATCTACAAAGGTCTTTTCTGAATCTGAATCAGTCATCATTACAAAGTCAGCTAATTCTCTGTTTAAGGGCAATGGAGAACTTTTCACTAAAAGTACTGATCGGCACATGTTACTTGCATAATTTATGCAGTCAGTGCTTTAAAAGTGTTTCTCCTCCAGGTCCATTGACTTAATTTGCATAGAACTGAAGCTATTGCTGGAACATGGTATAAGAAACTGCAGGTGCTCAACTTTGCTTTTTATGTACATTATGTGCATGGATTAAATAGATATGTAGGGTCACAGTATAACTTCGCATACAAATGACAAATAGGGTGTTTTCAATGTGACTGCAGTATTGAGGTACACACTGTGCAATTATACAGGTGTTTTGTAAAACAAAGAAAAACAAGAAAAACACCTACAAAACAAAAAAAAAATGCACAAAACAAACACACATCCGACCCCTATAATTTCTTTGCAATACTACATAGCCATTAAAAACCTCTACTGGAAGTTGAAGGACATTATCCTAGCTTTTCTTCCCATTCATGCATCATTTACTTGCTAGGTTTTGGTGATTTTTTTCCCCACCCTTCCATTTTACATGGAATTATTGTATTTATAATGAATCTTTCAGATTGGTTTGCTTCTTTTTAAAATCTTAATATTCACGGGATTTTAAGAATTTAATGCTTTCATTGTTACTTTTTCAACTGTCACCATGAAATAGCACTTAAAACAATATTCTGTTTTCACACTGCTCTTTGATTTCTATTGTCTAATTTTCACATAAGAATATAGAAAGCATAGCTGACAGTTATCTGAGAGCTGCAAATTTAAAATAAAATCTGTAGAACTTTGATTCGAAATTATTTCTAGTTTGCAATAACCTTGTGTGTCCTGTGGCTCCCCAAAATCCTAGATACTAAACTCTTTCCACTGGTGACCTTGGCAGAAGATGTAGTCCAACTATGTAAAAGGCTTTTGTTTTCTTCTTTAATAATATGCTAAAAAATAGCTTAAGGAAACTATTTCCATAGTGATGTCTCATATTCAATCTTTAACACCAATAAAGAAAGTGTGTGTTGTGCACCTCTACTCCCCTGTATTTATAGTTCTTGACATTTTTAAGTATACATTTCAGGACAGAATTAAAATATGCAGGAAATAATATATAAACATTGTAGAATGTCAAGTCTTTGAACCTATCTCTATAATATGGTGTGAAAGTGCTCCATTTTGCAAGACTCATGTGGAATATTTTCTTCTCTATGTTAATAGTTTGAATAGTGAAAGGGGAGGGTCTGTCTTCCAGCCATATTTTAAGGTTTGTTTTTTTTTCCCCCAGTAAAATTGTAATAAGCTATTTACTTTATATAGAATGTAACATTTTTATACTGGGTCACTACTTTCACAGTAGAGTATTATCAATGTGGGTTGTCCTACTTGAAATTTTGAAATGGTTATTTCAGAAACTTGTTGCATTTCCTGAAACTCATCTCAAGGAATCTCTAAAATCACCAGTTAATTTAAATAATCTTACCCAACAGGCTACATGGATTCCCAATGCCCTTCACTAGTCTTCTCAGGATGACTCTACAAAAGGTGTGACTAGAGTTACTCTGCAGTTTGTCTAACACAAAGCTTTTAATTAACTGAGGAGCTTTGTTTATGCTTGAACTATGAGAATGGGATTAATTTCTTTGTTACATAGCTATACTGATTAAAAGCTCTGTTTAAAAGAATTTTAGCACTGTCACATAAAAATATGTGCAGTCTTAAAAGTTGCAGTCTTGAACCTGACTAGAAGTAAACTTTTATTCATATACAATTTACTGCCCCTGGCTTGGAATCACATGTCATGCCTACTTACTGTGTCTAGAAAGATTTTTTTTTCCTCAAGTAATTAAACAATACATACTAAATAAATAAATAAATAAACCTAATTTCTTTCAATGCAAATAGTAAAAATAATAATTAATATTAAGGTGGGAAGAGAAAAAATAAAAAAAACCCCAAAACTGGTGCGCCAGAAGGTCCTAGTATAGGCAGAAATTATAAAGATAAGATCTGACAGCAACTTGTCGTAACTGTTTAGCTATTTAGAAGCTTATCTAAACTGAGTTCTACTAGACTTGTTCATCTCCAACCAATATTCCATTCCATCTCTGCAATGCAATTCTTAGAAGTTCAGATTGAACATTGCCTGGTGAAATGAATCTTATGCCACCTTATGACATAAAATCTCCCATGAAATAGTTGCTTCTGACCTAATCCTGTCTAGAGGTAAGGTTTATAGGGCAAAGCAAAATCCTTTCTTCAGCTGACTACTGCTAGCTGAAGGGAAAACATGCAACCTCTTAAGTAGCATTTTTTTTTTTTTTGCATATTAAATATTTTTCCTTAAGTACGTAAATTGCAGTTGACAGTGGTCAAATTTCAAAAGTTTTATAAGGCTGATTGGCTTTTTTAACTTAAAATTACAAGGATTACCAGAGAGGCTTTTAAAAGCAAACATTGCAAAAAATCCTGGAATTAGGAAAGCCTTCCAACTTTTGTGATTCCTAATCTTTGCTATGATTCTGTACTTAGTTTTCTACCAAAAGAAAACACCACTCTTAAGCAATAATTGGTTAAGGGAATACTTTGTATGCTCAGTGTTCTGTAGAGACAGAAACTGTAGCTTGGATATAGATCTCCTGTTACTTTAGAGAAGTTGAGAGTTTATTTTGCTTTGTATATGTGCCAGTGAGATGGAAGTTTTACCACAGTTTCATTGTTAATTTTTTAAGAAACGTACACCCACATGTGCTTACCTATTTTTCAAGAGGTACTACTGAGCTGTTCTGCTTCCTATTGATGTTAACTCCCAGGTGTCTTGAAGTGTAAAACCGACTCATAAGTCCCACAGGATCAGGCTGGTTTTGTCTTGAAGCTGCATTTTACACCAAATTTGCTTTACTTGGAGCATTGAGGCAATCCCAATCACCGTACTATTTCCCTCAAAGGGCACTATGCCACACATGAGCTTGGGAGTCCTGCAACATTTTGCCCTCAGCACTTCAGTCTTCACTATTTTGCACCAGGTTTAAGTTGGATGATTTTACTTAGACTTAGAGTTTCTTATTACCTCACTTTACTTTTTCTACAAGTGTCTCTTGGATTCTCAAGAATACATCCAGGCATTTGCTGCTGTCTTCTCTAGCTCTGTAACACAGAACATGGTGAGAAAGGGCAATTTTAATTCCTGCTTTCATATCCTGCTTCCTTATTCATAGCACACAGTATTTCTACTTACGAGTCACACAGTCCGGGAATAGGGTCTGTTAAAATCTGCAAATGTCCTTTCTCGATGTAAAATAAGGGAATAGC
Organism: Himantopus leucocephalus; assembly: GCA_003993805.1. Lineage (NCBI taxonomy): Eukaryota > Metazoa > Chordata > Aves > Charadriiformes > Recurvirostridae > Himantopus > Himantopus leucocephalus. The sequence goes on along the minus strand of RSEF01000031.1, from coordinate 43,296,434 downwards.
ACCTGTTGAAGTACCATTGCGCATTCCTTACCTTCAGGTACTTCTTAATACAAGCTATGTATTTTTATGCAGTCCTGTACTTGTCTCCTTCATTTTTCCTTTACTTGACACTAAGCCTCTGCAAACTGGTATTGCCCAGTTTGGAAATCACTTTAATACTTTGGATTCAAAAAGCAGATGATTTCTTTAGTGGTTTCACACTAAGCTTAGCACAGAAGGAAGCTTAAGGCGTAGAAGAGGGAAAGAGTAAATAGGAAGCCCTTAAACCAAAACCACTTTAAAGTTACTAAATAGTGAAACTAGTAGGTAAGAAATGCCCATTTCCTGAATCTGTTTGTGGCAAGAGAATCCCTGACTGGAACTTGGGTCTCCTCTGCCTGTGCCCCATGCCATTCTCATTCCTGGTCAGAAAACAACTTCATTGCTCTTATGAAGTATCAGCCTGAAAGAGTGTCTGTGCAGCAGTACTGATTTTCTACATACTGCTGCATGTGATAGGGAGTACCAACCTTATGCTGAACCTGGTGCATGCTCTACAAGCAGGAAAATTGTAAATTTCAGATGCAGACAGCAAAAAAAAAAAAAACNNNAAAAAAAAAAAAACCACAAAACTGAAACCCCAGCCCTCCTCACTTGTCTTTCAAGAAATTTAGTTTCCATCAAATGCCAGGCAATCCTGATGGGTTAGCATCTGTGTTGACACACTGTTCTGTGTGTAAACCACTTTTACTGGCAAGTATGATCGGGTGATTTACATTGATATGTCTCACTTTTTAACAAATATAATAAAGTTCCTGTCAGCAATTGGACTGCCATCTATTTTTCAGATAATAAATCAGAATAGAAAATATAAAACATAATCCTGGATTTTTATAGTCCTGGCCTAATGTTCTTACTTTAGATGTAGTTTTGAGGATCACACAGGGTGGTGTTCTGCTACAGGAGAAAATTTAGTTTGCATTGTATGGGAAAAAGAATCTCTTTGCACCTTCCTCAGTCTGATCGGGAGAAAAAGATTCTTTACAAGGAGTGATTTGTTATCACAAACTCTCATAAGCAATAGCTCAGAAATTCGGTAGTCTCACATGAATGATGAAACAGGAGAGGTGGTTGCTTTGCATGTGCATTTTGAAAGGGGGAAAAATAGGTTTTCTCTGGATAAAAAAACATGCACCTTGTGTACTGACATTTAAGAAATATGGGTGGGAATCAGACCAGGGATTTTGTTTCTCACACTGTATATGGTATACAATGACAAAAATGTAGAACATTTCCATTCTTGGCAAAGCACATCCACTTAGTGTTATGGAGCACAGAGCTTTGGATTCCCCTTGAATGAGCTTAGGCCTTACAACCAGAAATTAATTGGCTACTGCTGGAATATAGGTTACTTTCAATAAACACTTCAACACAATTTGAAAGAAATTCTGTTGAACTATAGTAAGCCTTTGTCTGTAAAGACTGAGTTTTTGGGAAACAGGGAATATGTTTTTCAGACTGTCTGAGTGCAGAATTGTGAATCAGGAAAGAAATCCCCAGCTGTCAAAAGGCTGGGCTCTTGAGTCTGACATATGAATACTCTGTTCAACTGGCTGCTGTAACAGACAAATTGGTAGAAATCAAACCAAGCAAGTGGTCTCTGAACTCTCTGTCCCAAAAGATGTAATAAAGAATAGGGGAGAAACACTGGAAAAGAGATGCAAAAGACCCATAGTATCCTGCCTGCAGCATTGAGAAGAATACTGCTGACCTGAAAATATTCCTGAACAACTTGGTTTAAATTTGAGACTGCTTGCTAGGAGAGACCATACCATCCAAGAAAATAGAATCCCAGCATGTACAAACAGATTTTCTTGTGTTTCATCCACTCCTATTTAAATGAAGCACATGTTTATTTAACTCAAGCAAATGTACATGTCCTCAATTAGTCTGCTCAAACATCAGCTGCAGCTATGGTATGGTTAAACCTCCTACTCTTTGACATTTCTCCTCTGTTCCAGAGTAGGATGTTAGTCCAACTTGTGGATCAGTGGGGGTACTGATGACTGAAGGGGATTTAATTTTAAAATAGGTGTTGGATATTTTTAACACTAAAAAACATTGCAAAACATGTGAACAGTTCAGCGCTGGAGTTGCATACCTAACCCAAAGGAACCCAAAGTTACCTTCTTTTTAACTGCTTCTGAAACTCTAAAGGCTGATGAATTTGACTTTTTTGGGGGATGAGAGGAAGGTGAAGGAGGAGAATCTTTTATGGGCATATATCCTTCACATGGGCCCAGTACTATAACCTTGCTGTTCCCACATAGACTCCTTGAGGTGAGAAAAGCAGCATGTGACCAGCCGAAGTCCTGGGCAGATGCAGAGCAGTATGGTTTAGTCTCCTTTGGGGCTGCCACAGGGGAACAGATATAGGGAACTTCTCTAGCCACTAGCATCATGAGAGAAAAAACACATAGCTTTTGGTTTCCTCATAATGAAAAATCTCAGATGTGCTTTTCTTGTCTTGTTGTTTTGCTCTCAAGAGTAATATGTCTCTGCTTACTTTGGCTCTGAGCTGTGTTACACAGTAAGCTATGGACTGTGCTTAATGAATTATATCATAAAGGAAAGCAAACACTTATCCTTAAAAAAGCAAAGCAGTTTTTTAATGTACACTTGCCTTTTCAGAAGATTTCTCAAGTCTTAAGTTGTAGTTGTTTAGGAATACATTGTTGTCTGACATGACTGTTGGAAATTTGGAAAGCCAGTTCTAGAGCTAGGTTTTGTCTCAGTCATTAGCTAAGCAATAAAAAAGCCAAGTGTACTTCATGCTAGTTATTTTAAGAAATTAATTTCTGAAACAAGAGGTATAAGGCTGAAAACTTGAACCACATGAGAAGTGTAAGAAGCTGTGCGAGATTAGCTGCTTGGAGTGTTTTGCTGCTCCTTTTGGACAAATGAACCTTTAGTAGAATGTTAATTTCTTCTCTTACTGACTGCAGTAGATGTGAAGTTTACTTGGACCTTGCTCTGCATTACTGATACTGGTCTTTGAAGGCCACAAGGCAGGAGAGGGTTAATTAAGCTGTTTCTGCTTCCCTTCCTCATTCAGAAGTTTTTGATCAAAGTCTCTCCTTTTTTTTTTTTTTTTTNGATGTGGTTGAATTTGTTTTCAAGTCTTTCCCATACTAAACGGTCATACCAGCTTTCTTGTTCCAGGTGCATCTTACCCTGTAGCAACATGTAGCATCCTCAATTTTCTAGCAGTTAATTGTTCTTGTTGTCTTTGCTTATTCACAATGACAATTTTACTGCCAATTACTATTATCTGTTGCTGCCTGAATTCTTGCTGTGTGGTACACTGCTTCTATGTATTTGTTACTTCTTAATGGAAGTGCTGTAAAAGTCACCAGCAGCTGGACTGAAGCAGTAACAGTAGACTGCCAGGATGGAAACTGGCAGGTGACTGTACATATGGAAAGCAACTCCAGACTACATAATGGGCATAAAGTTCCGAATTTGAAGGAGTTTTTTTGTTTGCTTATTTGCAATTTTTTTTTCTTAACTTCTATCATGAATAGTTAATGTTGTGGAAAATAGATTTGTTTCATCAAGATCATTCACTGTTAATGGTTACATTTTCTCCAGTCTGTTGGCTTTCAACAGAGCCCTGTTGTATCCTTTCTGTCTAATGTCTGGCAACAGAGGTCCTGAATGAGGCAGAATGTAAGTACAAGCAGCACAATGAGGCTGTGATGGTTCCTGAAGATTTGACAAAGCCTTTATGGCACCTAAAGAAATGTAGTTGTCTCTTTGGTTCAGATAACTCACCTAGCCAGCCATCCCATGAGAGAGTTAACTTCTTTCCCAGTAGGCTGCCTGTGCTAAACTTTGCATATGGATAGCAGTTGACTGTCTCATCAATTGACTGTATCACTTGCACAGCCATTTCTATTTGTATCCAGATATCTGAAACCATTTAACAACTACATATCAAATGCACTTGAATTTATATTTTTCATGTTTAGTAATATGAACATGCATCAACATGACTCATGTTGTTCATGTTGTTCCTTTACAAAAAGTGGCAGTTGTCAGCCAAATGGAAAAAGTCAACTAGTCAAACTTTTAGAGGTAGCTTTATTCTACTAAAATGCCAGCCTATAACTAACTTTAAAAAAAATATTTTCTATTTAGGAGCTACTTTCTCCAAGCACATGGTTTGTGTTAGGTTAGGGAGTTCACACTGGCTGCCAAGTTTAATAAAAGTCAGTGTAATATTTTTTTAACCAATGGAGTTGAAAACCCCAAATTATAATGTCAGTTGGAAACCGTTATAGGAAAAAAAGCCTTATTTGCCATAGGGTTTAGATAAGCATGAGGGAGCTGAAAATCAACAGTATCCATGAATTTGTATCTGAGTTGTAAAGTGTTGTGTTTTTTTTTTTTTCAAATTACTACTGAAAACGCCTAAACTTTAAAAGCTTCAGCTGGCTCAGATTTTGAGCCTCAGCCAATTGTACTTTTTGAGTCTTAATTTATTGCTAGTGAACTTTCATTGTAGCTGGTAGTTGGCTGTTTACCAGTGGGCTCAGTAATAGAAGTTGGCTTGCGTTTCTCTACAGAGCTCAGACTTTCTTTCTCAGCTGAGTCTTTTCTAAGCTCTGCATGGGGAACTCTGTCACTCTGTCATTGGTAGTGGTGTCCAGCATTTGAATTTTTCAATCCAAATCTGTAGTAGTTTCAATATAGCTTACTTTCTAAAGAAAAAAAAAAAGTAGAAAGAAACTTCTCTGCATTACTTAATAGAACTTTTTAAATTCAAAGGTTATTTTAACCCTGAAATCTCCCTAGCATCCTGTTCAATTAGTTCAGCTTGAGAAATTCAACATTTACACAGAGAAACATTCTTTTCTAGATTATTTTTGTTCAGTAAACTACAATTGTTAGAATGTTAGTAATGCATTAAACTTCATCATAATTTGGAAGAGATGAGAAAATTAGCAGAAATTTGTGTTGATTCCCCACCCCCTCCACCACCCCCACTCCCACCACCCCCAAACTCAGGCATTTTGTGGCACCTTGTAAGTCTCAATTTTTGTACTCAATTACTGGCCTTATGCCTGCTTGTTCTTACAAATTGAAGACTTGAGTCTGTATACTTAACTGTATTTTACAAGCCAAAGAACTGGCACAGTTTTGGTAGCTTGGTTTGGTTAGAAAGTTAGCGTGCAGCCAATTTAAAATTAATCTAATTTTTCATCCTTAGATGAAATCCTTAGACTAGGCTAAACATCTCTCCAAATGGAAAGCAAAACTTTTCCACTGTTTGAGGATAGAATAGAGTGGGATGACTACTTGTCTCACAAATTTAAAAAATCTGGCTTCAGAGGTCTAAAACACACACCATGTAGTGTTACTCTAAATCAAGATATCTGCCCAAAGCAGTAAAAAGGGATTGTTACTGTGTCATTAAACACAATGCCATTAAACAATCCCACCAACTGGGATTCTAATACATAAAGCATGGTGTGTAACACTTCTTCACGTATAATGTCTTCAGCTTTGCGTTTTCTATATTAGTTTCATTAAAAGTAGTCTGAATTAGTTTCAGAAAGATAAATACTACATAGAAAACAACTTTTTAAAAGTTATATTGAAAAGTATAGAATGACATTATTTTGCCAGATTCCTTGGCTTGGTATTTTTTTCAGAAAGTTGTCTTGTATATTTCCAATTGTATATACAACTTACCTATTTATATGCTGCTGCTGCTGTTGTTGTTGTTATTGTTATTGTTGGATTAAATCTAAAAAAATACATATAAAGTTTGGGGGAGACAAAAGTCTAAGTTGTAACTACTCTTATGGAGATAAGTTTGGCCTGAGATATTTTTATTTGGAAGAAACTACTGGGTTTTTTTGTATGTCTGAAAAGATTTGGTGTGCTAGTTCAAGCCCAGGTATTTAGGAATTAAATAAAACAATGTTTTAAGTAAGTGGACTAAAATGTGTCCTTCTTTCTGAGTAATTTGTAAGAGTAATTAAAGAAAATCCAAGCCATTTATCTCCCCACCTAATTGTACCTGAAGAGAATTTTGAGTGTGATCTTTTCTTGGAAGCATATTTGGAGGAGGCCAGAGAGGGGAAGGAACGGTACTGAGGAGTGACTGTAGATATTGATAGTGAGATGTCTCCCAGTGCTTTTGCCCTTAAATACAAACACAGTGCAGGGGTCCTTGTGGAAGCAAAACCAGAGAAGTAACCCTTGTAACCCTTTTCTCCACTCCTCCCAGCACTCAACCATTCAATTCAGTATTCCTTGTGCAAGCCAGAGGTGGTCTATAAGGAAGGATGATGCGTAACTGTTTAGGCTTGATTTTAATGACAATTAAGGGGCTGTGCATTTTTTGAGTCTATAGAATCTGGAGCTTTGTAGAGCAAAATTGTAGCTCACTACAAAAGAGGTGCTTGGTAGGCAGTATTGCTCTGGGGATGGTAGGCAGTGTTACTTTGAGGATAAGTGCCACATATTACTTAAAAGTTATGGAGTTCTATTACAGTTCATCTGACGTGGCTGTAGATATGCTGAGAAAAGAAAGGTGGGTAGTGTCTATTTGTTTCTTCCATGACAGTGGGTAGTCTTTACATCACTACAAATGGTTTATATGAGTGTCATAGGTGCAACATTGTTGGCTGCTCTTCAGTTAACTAGTAAGTCATGTTGTTGTTTCTCATCCCTGGATGGCTAAAATGTTTATAGCAAGACATTTAATAGCATGAAATCAATATCATAGAATTATATTATTTGAAATTGTTTCCCAAATTTTGTCCTCTAAACTTGATGATTTGTACTTTCAGTGTCACCCAGCAGTGCAGAAAATGTGAATGTGCCTGAGACAAAACTAAATTAAGCATCTCAGATATGCTCAGATTTATTCTGCCTTATAGATTCACATGTAGGAAGAATGATTTTGTCCTTTACAAATGGCAGAACGCTTTCTAGAACATGAGGCAACAATAAAATAATACCCTATTCAGTAAGATTAAATAGGAGTCCAAATGGAACCTGGTTTTCTGATGTACATGAGAGCAGGCACTGGGATGCAAGTGCAAAACACATTCTTATAGATTGCCACACTTCAACCTTACTGCCAATGGTGTACCACAGCATTCCCGGGCAAGAAGCACCTCTGTGGATTACAGTCTGCCAGTGGAAACATTCTGGGACATAATTGTTTTATATCAAACATCTTAAAAATTACAGAATTTAGACTTTAAGGGTACATGCGGTGTAGAAAAAAATCTATCTGGAGTTTTATGCATGGAAAATCTATCTGGAGTTTTATGCATGGTGTCACTTAGAAGCTTATCTAAATGTTAATGTTAGTTATTGTTAGTTAATGTTAATATTAGTTAAATGTTGCTACAGAAAATCCAACCAAAGATGTGAATGTTCTTCGGCCTTTAATTGTAGAATGAGAACAAATCATCTCTGAGTACATGCCATAGCATTTGGTCATGCGTTTGGTTCTCTACTTTCCTTAGTCAGTTCCTTTAACGGTAAGACTACCATGCTAAATCTTTTCACGCTGCCATTGTGTATACTGTGACTTTTGATAATGGCTTGTGAAATCCACCTGTAAGATGGGTACAAGTAAATATACCTGTAAATATTTAGCAACAATATTTCAACTTAAGGAGCAGCCGTAGATAAGATGACCAGGTTATACCCACAGCAAAGTATGTAGTGCCAATTCTGAGAATTTTGTGGGTGTGTCTGGCTCCTTTATCAGAAACTGCTATGAACTGAGCTTAGGTGGGTAGGTGTTGATGTTGGGCATCACCCTGTAACCAATGTGCATTGAATAGGTTGATCAAACAGTTCTCCTGAACAAGATGTGTAAGCTGTAAAACCCACAATTAGGTGGCTTTACCTCCCAAATGTTTTGAGCAGAAAGTTGAAAGATTGAATATGCTGTGAAAGTTAATGTGACCTCAACACTAGGAATAAATCTGCTTTTGACCAGCTGTAGTGCCCACCAGGCTGCTCTATCACTCCTCCTTAGCAGGACAGTGGGGGAGAAAATAAGACAACATAATAGGCCAGGATAAAGGCAGTTTAATAAAGCAAAAGCAAAGGCTGCGTGTGGAAGCAGAAGAAAACAAAAGATTTATTCTCTACTTCCCATCAGCAGGCGATGTCTGGGGAAGTAGGGCCTCAGATTGCAGAGCGGTTGCTCCAGATGACAAACGCCTTAATAACAAATGCCCCCACCCCTTTTTCTTTGCTTTTATTGCTGAGCGGACACCATATGGTATGGAATATCCCTTTTGTCTGTTTGGGTCATCTGTCCTGGCTATGTCCCCTCCCCAGCTCTTGCCCACCCCCATCTTATTGGCCTTTGGAGGGGGGCAGGGTGTTGGGGGACAGCCTTGATGCTGTATAAGCGCTGTAGCCAAAACTTTAGTGTGCTGTCCACACGTTTCTAGCTACAAATACTAAGCACAGCACTATCAAGACTGCTATGGGGAAAATTAACTCCATCTCCACCAGACCCAATACAACAGCTGTGCATGATACAGTAGTGGGTCAGTGGTGGGAGTTTTGTATGAATTAGTTTTGTTTTAATTTTCAGCCCCATGGTTTTGTGTAAGATGAATTCTCCCAGGCAGTTGAGACAGATTCCTACACAATCCAAAAATTAATCTAAGCCTGTAAAATTCACACACCTTTAAAGGAGGGGTAGAGGAGGTGGTATGGGAGCTAATGGAAAGTATTAGCTGAAAACAATGTTTTCTACATGCATTACTTGGAGTAGTGTAATACTGCAACAGGCTGCAGCATAGGGAAGAATGAGTAGATCCATATCCTGGAGTCAAACGTACCACACTGTAACTGAGCGAGCTCTGTTATTTGCCTGAGAGTAACTGCAAGAGCATACGAAAATTACAGCAGTAAGTAACTAAAGAAATGTTATGTAATATGATGACAGCTGAACCAAATTGGTATCTAGGTGTACAAACTTAATAGTCTCCATATGCATGAATATTGAAATAATCTCCAAGCAGTGCCAAATGCAGTCTACATTCAGCAGCGCTGGACCACAGTGTGCATTGGGATCTAGAGCTGTAGAGTAACCTTCCCACTGGTGGGAGTGTAGGGTCAAGCCAAAAATGCTGACCTCTTTGGAATAAGAGTAATGTCAGTGATCTGCATGTTTTTCTATAGAAAATGCAAGACAAGGAGAAAAAATGAGTATCTGAAAGAAACTGCAAATGAAGAGGAAGCAAAATATTATCTAACATGAAAAACATATGTAGAGCACCTAACTTAATATTTAACATAGCAGCTTCCCTGCTTGTGTCCAGAGCATAGCTATTTGGGTCTCTCATGGAGACACAAAGAGTTTTTCTCACTGGGAGCTGTCAAACTGGCCTTAATAAAATCTGCTAGCTACTCCTTCCCCCACACAGACTTACATCCTCAAACATGTGACCCTCTACGATCATGTTGAGCCAAAAAAATTTGGAAAACTCACTGGACTGAATTCACTAACTACCCTGTTCTCCAACAGAGCAAGCAAATGCGTATCACAAAGATGAACACTATGCCTTTTTACCCTGCTCTCTTTAGCTCCAGCGAGCAGAACAGGACCTAGTCTGTTAATTTTTTTTTTCAGATCAGTCAGTCTTTTCATGTGTAATGTTACCTTCTTGTACTAGTAGTGAATTGCTTTAATGGGAATGAGAGCCAGAGCTGCTGATGCCAGTTATGCTGGCATGCACATGAATGAATAAGGGGCCTTCAGAGCAAGTGCTTACCCATGGGAGATCAGGAAATAGGGAAGACTGGATGCTGTGGTCATGACAGCGAGGGTTTAGTGTTGTGCTAGGCAGCAGCTAGTGCTACACCTGTATGAAAATATAAAGTTCCCAAAGAGATAGCAGCATTGAGATGTACCTCTCAGCACCTCCTCTGCTACATCAGCTCTCAAGCCCTAAATAGCCAGGTACATCCTGGAAGACTAAAGTGACTGATGCCATCTAAGCTGTTATCAGAGACAAGACTGTAATATCCGATCAGTCTGACTATTTGCATTTCTCTGCACACACATAAGGGGAGATGTACTGTCTTCCCACGTTTATAATAAAAAGTGTTCCCTGAAAAACTATTGCAAACAGATTGAAGTGGTTCATTTCTGGGAAGCAATGGTGCCATTATCCTAGCAGAGGGAAATCTGGAGACATTGTCAAAGCAGATTTAGTTTTACAGAAGTAAAACCAGCTTGTTGTCATAAATATGCTGGAATTAGTGAAGGCCTTTCTTTTTCATCATATGACTTCAGACAATGATTAACTGATGTTATTGCTTAGTATGCATTAGAAGATACTTGTTTTTAAGCTGTACTTCCAAGAATAAGGTCTGGGGCATTAAATACATTAGTGGTGTCACTTGTTTTTCTATAAAAATTAAGTTAGTTTTTGTAAGTTATTTAAACTTTTAAGTTCTGGATAGGAACAAGATAATTTATTTGGCATCTTTTTCTTCTTCTTTAGATATTTTATGTATGCCAAAAGTAGTTAACAGATCTTCACAAAAAAATGAAGAAGGTATGCTTTAATATATTAAAAGCACCAGGCTTTACTGAAAGGGATACGTGCTACTTAATGAAAACTCTTTCGGTGCTTAACAGAAAGTTCTGTCCTTTACAGTAACAAGTGGAACAGTGCCAGGAAAACGATGACAACATAGACATAGCTATACTGACAGAACTCTGCATGGTAATGGTAATGTAAAAGCTTTTTTTTTCTTCATTGCTCATCTCCTGCAGAAACAAGAGACCAGAGTAATCACATCTTCTTAAGGGGATTCTGCTGCGCTACCTGTGTTGGCCAGTGACGGGAACTTGAGATGCCTGAGCAATGTTTTAAGTGACAGAAGTTTGCAATGTAAAACTAATCATGTGAAAACCAGAGATTCCTGATTAGTCATGAGAGTGAGGAAGAATAATGATTTGATTATTATTATTATTGTTATTGAATGTATAGGAACTGGAACAGAAATCACCACTACTGAGTGGCTTAAGATTAATTTGCTTTCATGTTCCAAAGGAATGAAAAAGTCTGGTAAAAGGTACCCAGCACCAAGCCGGAATTATTCAAAAGTGATAGGAAGTAAGACATTTGCAGAAGCAAACAACCACAGACTCCCACCCAATTTACTGAGTAAGTCTCCTTGGCTTTCTGCACAAGCCCTTGCCACAGAATTGCACTCCAGAATTTGAAATTTCATTTTAATACTGCTGTTTCTGAAAAGGAAAAATAAATATGTAAGAAATTGAACCAGATACATACTTCTACTTAAAGCCCAAGAACGCTGACTCACCATCACAAGGAACTTCAGCTCCAGTGGTTGATTTCTCTTCCTCCCTCCAGCCTTCACCAGAGGCTATTGTCCCCAGTAGTGCAGGAGGAGCCAACAAGAACATGTATCTGCTCCTTATTCTCCTCAGTTCATAATACAAGCTATGATCATCAGCAATTTAAACACATCAGGCTGGAAGCTATGGTAGGGCTGTAAAGAATGTGCCATGCTCACTATTGAAGCTGTGGATCCATTGATATCTGACCCCAGAGCAAAGCTGCTGCTTTTTGTTTGCTTATTTATTTTTAAACTTAGTCCATGCCTTGATTTGGTTAATTTGTGGCTTTAGAAGCAGTCTCACAAACTTCACAACTACCAAAACTGGGTGAGAAAGTGGCAGGGGGAAGAGGCCAGAGGACAGGGAGGCAGGAACTGCTTGCATCGGTTTTGTCAGGAAATGTGCGTATCTCCACAGTCAGCAGCAGGACAGGGGTCAATGTTGATTGCGGAGGACAGGAGTTGCTTCTGCGACTGCAGCTGAACTTCCTGCAAGTACAGTTAAGTGATGTCAGTCTAGTCAGCGTGTGAACTCCATCATTTGTCTCGAGGATGAAGTAACTCGGCAGTCCATAGCAATTTATGTCTCTAGTCAGCTGTTCTGCAGAATACCCCGTTAATCTTCCCAGCCCCATTCACAACTGCATTCTTGGGCGTTAAACAGCTTCCATTTATACTGAACTCAGAAGGCAGGAGTTTTTGAGCGCCACCTTTAGGATTTCTATGTTAAAATGCCTGTCATCAGGACAAAAATCTGCACTGAGCTAAAAATACAGATGAAAAAAGACCACTGAAATAAATCGCATCCCTGTATGATTCATATAAAACATAAGCAACTCCATTTTTAAAACTGCCTGAATTTCTATCCTGTAATGCTGGAGTAACTTTTAATCTTCTTAACCAATTTAACTTTACTCCTGAGACTTTAAGCCCTGGTTAATACAGCTAACCTTTGTTACCTCTGCCAACCCAGATTCCTATAACCTGTGTATCTGCAAAGTTTGTCTGTCATGTAATGCTGAGGTGCTCTTACATAGAGATGCCTTTTTCCTGTGGCCTGTTATCTGGCCTTCATAGCAGTGCATACTACATTGTGCTATCATATATGATTGAGGATAAACACAAACAACTCCTGACTTTGCATATATGTCAAGTACATGTATTGGCCTTTTAAAATGCTGCTCCACACTGTCTAGGTGATGAAGATGCCAAGCTCTATGGAACTACTCATGAGAAAATATCCTATTTCTGCATCACCTGGGAAGATCTAACTACTAAATTATCCAAGAACGGGCTACAGGTCAGTCAGGGGAGGAGGAGGATTTTACATCTGCCAAGAAAACCGTTGCCAGGTGTCATGGTTTAGGCTGAATCAGCTACTGGGGATGTGGGGGACCCCAG
>RSEF01000031.1:43261226-43282627 GCA_003993805.1 Himantopus leucocephalus | reverse complement strand
CTCTGGATGGCATCCCTTCCCTCCAGCATGTCGACAGCTTGGTATTGTTGGCAAAATTACTGAGGGTACACTCAATCCCACCATCCATGTTGCCAACAAAGATGTTCAACAGCACCAGTCCCAGAACTGCCCTCTGAGGAATGCCACTCGTCACTGCTTTACACATTGCCATCGAGCTGTTGACCGCCTCTTTCAGTGCAGCCATCCAGCTAGTTCTGTATCCACCGACTAGTCACTGCTTCACAGCTGTAGTTTCCAATAATTATGAGATTAGTACTGATATAACCTGATGCTTTTAGGAAGCATTGGGTCAGATATACTTGCACCACTTCTAAAAGACTTGAGAAAATAGAGGCAAAGCAGTGTTGCCCACAGTATGACTAACTGCAGAAACTGCTCAAAACATACATGGCTAATGTTTTGCAGCAGGTCAAAGATAAAAGTAATTAGTGTGCTGGAAGATATATATATGCAAACTAAGCTTTTATCTGGGGAGCAAGCTGTCATAAGACATTTTTATTAAACCTGTGAGGGTGAGGGGTGATCATCAAAAAGCAGAAACACTGAATACTGGAGAAGGGAGGGAAGCCCTTGAGGTTAAGATAACGTGCCTCACAGCAGGACAGTCAGGAATGAATTACTATCCACAGGAAGAATGTAGGGCAGTATGTCAGATACAGGAATGATATTTTTCCAGTGAAATGGTGTCAGCATTTAATCCTTTCTGGCTTGATCTTCCTCCCTCAATTAGTTCTTTTTAATTTTTCAACTATTATCAAAAAATTGCTCTTGCCAGTCTAATATAATTGGCAGTTTGATAAAGAATAAAAGATGATGTTTTTGGAGCATCCATTGCTTTAGGACATTAATGTTTACTGTCTTATAAGAATATATAAAACATGTTTCATAAGAATGGAAAACTGTCTTGACTGCCTAACCCCCAAAACTGGGACTGGAATTAGATAATAGCTTGGCTTTCATTCTGGTCCCCACTTATCACCAACACTGAAATTTGGCAACTGCAATTTTTTCTCCCCACTTTCCCTCCCCCAAATAAAATTTTTACTAATTCCTTGACTAGAATGTGGATCAATAGAACTAAAAGGAAAAATGTCCCAAATCTCCTGCTCCTGAAAAAAAGCCCCCAACAAACCAACCCCCACCAAAAAAAAAAAAAAGAGGAATGAAAACCAAGAAAATCCTTTAGTTTATATTAAATTTAAATGTATTAAACAGCCTATAAGTGTTTGTGGGCCAACTCCTGTGACCTGAATAATAAAAACCAGGTAATGAATGATTATTCTTCACATGTTAAGCTCCCCCTTCAACAGTCTATTTCTCTACAACCCCAGCATAAAAGCTTTCTGCAACATCAATGCGTCTCCATTTCAGCACCTTGGAACACCCCTCAGAAATCACCTGGAGAAGACCACCTTTCCATTGCTTGTGTGTTCTCACTCAGCACCAACCCCCACAGTGTCTGAGCTCCTGCTAGGGCTTAAAACAGCATGGCTAACATCTGCCATATGTTGTTTGTACTCTCATCTTTCCCCCAGGGAGGAAATGTGCCATAAAGAGTTCTGTTTTCAAGAGGATTTGCTTTTGTTGTCGAGTTTTTTTGTAGCACATGTGGAAAATCAACTTATCAGAGCTTTGGCGCAAATGAATGAAAATTCATTCAGACTCAGCCTGACAAACATCGCCGAGTCAGCAATGTTCCCTTTGTGGGTGGCAGAGCACACCTCAAGAGCCTCCAGACCTCAACGGCAGTATTACCTTGTGGGTGGGAGATGGTCTTATCCCCACCCATAGGAGTGTCAGAGATCAAACCCCAATACCCTGAGTTTCATGTGGAAATCCAGAGACACACAATTACCTCAGTATTATAGGTACTTGGTGCAAGGCACCAAGCAGTGACATGTTTAATTTCTGAGCAGTATTAAGGTTAAGATCTATGTATAGTGTTTATGGTAGCCTAATTTCTTGGTGTATGCAACTTCTTTCTGTCATTAATTACTTGCCTTACTTACACAGGAAATACACTTAATCACAGCTCCCATCTAACAAGATCAACATCTAGCAAAGAAGGAGGGGTGTTGTCCTGAACCTTCTCCTACACTGTTTTGGGTTTTGTGGGTTTGGTTTTTTTTTAAAAAAAAAAGCAGAGCCAGCCCATATAGTTTAGAGCACTGGTATCATTTGCACATTTTTTCTGATCCCCATGATTATTTTGCTTAGCTTTCTTTGAAATTGCTTTAGTTAGCTAAGCTTAAACGGTTCCTGACTGTCATGATATTTTCACTGGTAAAACACATGAAATGCTGTTAAAATTGTCATAGTGAGCTGTGTTACACTGGGAAGTCAAAAGATATTGGAAAAATCCCTATGGCAGATGTGAGCAACACAATTCCTTCTAACATCTGAGTTTTGTCTTTACAGTAACGTGTTTGTCTCTTGACTTTACAGTTAAATGCCCTTATTGATACAAATACTCTTACTGATAGGAAATGCACTTTCTTAGCCCCTTCAAAGAGTAAACACCATAAAAAAAGAGAAATGCATGTCTGAAAGAAGTTTCAGCAATTGTCTAATGATAGACACCGTGGTAAAGATTGTCCAAATGGAAAACCAGCATAACTGTGTCAACTGAAATTTATATAACTACAAATAGACAAGGCGCCAGGAATAAATAGTACATAATTTTTCCAGTGAAATATCAGTGTGCCCCAATCTAAAATCCCTCTGACAATTGCTCTGATAACGCCCTTTCCACACGGGATAGATTTAAGAAAAGTTTGTTGACATATTTGCTAGGGACCGGCTCAAGACTGCTAATCAATCCTATGCAAGTCACATATACTTTAAAAATAATTTAATTGCCATGGGACCACTGCCAGGTCAGACCCAAACTGATAATTTCCTGGTCCTACTGTTCATTTGCAGTGCACAACTGTTCCATGTAGAAGCCTTCTAGGGTTAGGCTAGCACCTTGCTTGCTGAATGAAAGGTCTTTCAGGATTTTCAGGGGCTGCAACAGAGAACACAGAACACAGAACACAGAACACAGAACACAGAGCACAGAACATAGAACAAAGAACATAACCATCACTTCAAACAGTTGCTGAAGCATCTGGGTGAGTAAGCTCTTCCTACAGCTGTGAGGTGAACGAATCAAGAAATAAGACCTGGTTTTCCAGCTACCTCATCTTGCCTTCTGGCTGCCCTTTCCTAACACACACAAAAACAAGCGCGCACACACATACACAAATCCTCAGATCTTTCCTGGAGTCTGGCATAAATGTGTAAGGTAAGCATAATGAAGTCTGTTATTTTTACTTTCTTACAACACGAGCATGAACTCTAGCGTCAAGTGGCTTCGGTGCATTGCCTCTCACTGCCAGCAGATGTCCTCTTGTGCCCGTTACTGGCATTTGTAAAAAAGGTTAGCAGTTGCAAAATTACATGAATAATTTTCATCTGCTGAACAGCATAATTATTTTACTTCACTTGTCTCCACCAAGGTCTACCAATATGCAAAAATATGTTGCTTCTATGTTTTCATAAATGTAAGACTGAAGGATCAAGAGAAAATATCAAAATTCTGTGAATCTCAATTCAGTTTCTACTTTACGCTTTCAAAGAAAATTAGGATGATTATTTTTAGTTAACTTTGCCAATTTACCACAAAAATCATGAGTCAATCCATAAAAGACACTCCACTGGGATTTCTTGGCAGGGATTTACTTTTCCTGTCTAACACAGAACTTGTTTTTTGTAATTGGGCCCTTAAATATACATTCTTAGATCCTGGTTTTAGCAGGTTAAAGATCTAAATCAGAAAGCAAGTAAAATAATCGAAAAACTTTGGATTTGATGTCTTGTACTTGACCCCGCATTTCTGAGGGCAGCAGAATTCATTTCTGAGTGTGCGCTACTTTAAGAAAGCATAAGTTCACAGCTTTGGATACTAGAACACTACAGCTCTTCTAAGTTAGTGGGAGCGGGAGTAATCCTCTTGAGTGAGTTGCAGCAGACAGCCACTGTTAGCTGTCAGAGCTCCTTCAGTGGAGTTATAGAAATTTACACCACTCGCCAATAATTACTTTGGTGGTGGGGTCTCAGGATCTAGCCAATAATGATGTTCTTTCAAACCCTGCAATGTACTTTTGCAGTCTTAGGGACACCAATCTGGTACAGAAGTTCTGCACAAGTTTCTCTATGAGGCAATACAAGTGTGGTTAAGGGGGAAAAAAGGCCTTGTTTCTGTAGCTAGCCACACATGTCCAATTTTGGTTAAAATATTTAACAGAAAAATCACTTGGAAAATGTTTGCAAATGGTTTTTACACATTTCTTTCTCCATATGGAATAAAGAAATGCGTCTGGGAATGCTGGTACCACAACTCTGAATTCTTATTGTCTCGCTCACTTCCTGATGAGATCCATACACAAAAAGCCTTGAAATATGAATTGACTGTAAAAACTCCTGTTGCACAAGCCACTCATTTCACGATAAGACTGTTGAGCAATTTAACAATGTATGATTCTCATTTCACCAGCTGCGTTTGGAGCAGAAGGAAACACAGGTAATGTTACACAATCAAAAGCTGAACACAAATCCAAGGAACTACCGAAGGAAAAATGCCGCAGAATCTACCTAATGGTTTCCTTTCCTTTCTACATAAATACAGACGTGATTCAAAGAATCAGAGCAAGACTTTTTACTTGCCAGGTACAGAAGGAATTAAGATTTGCTTACAAGTACCTCTAAATGTTCTCAATGGCTTTCTTTTTTGACAAAAAAGTAAATGTATTATAATTGATGTCATGGTTTGGGCCGGACTGGCCACTCAGGCGGAAAAACAGATCCTCTCTTCTGCCTCTCTTCACAGGTCCTCAAACTAGGACAATTGAAAAACACAACAAACCTCCCGGGATAGCAAGTGATTGGATTACATTACTTCCTGGTTTTGATTGCAACCATCAGAGCTGATAAAGTTGATCAGCTTCTTTGCACAAAAATTTAGCAAAAAGTATCTTTTCCAAGAATGAAGCATTTATCAGAATTTTCTCCAGATTTCTTCCCCTCCCCCAAAGAATCATGTATTTGCATTTGCATAAATCAGTGGTCTCTGTTATTGGTGCTGGTCAGAGAAAGTAAGCTGTCATCTCACATTCTGCTCTATTTGATAACTGACCAGGTAGAGAGCGTGTTTGTCCTTTCCTGTCTCCTGGAAAAATAAATTAGAATCTTTGGAGAGTTGTTCCATTTCATGACTATGTTTAAGCAAAGAGCAACTGATTTTCAGCTGCTTTATCAGATTACATGTTAATTAAGACTAGTGTCATCTTCCTAAATAATCAGTCAGAATATAACCCAGGAGTACAGACATAAAAGTCACAAAGAAGAAATAGCAACTGAAAACTGGCTTGCTTGTTTTCCAAACCGAAAAAGCACAAGCTAGGCAACCTCCAATCCACTGCATTTCTCAGAAGACTGTTCTAAGACATTGGCTGTTCTATTTTTAATATGAATTCTAAAGTGAAACAATGGAATAAATGGGAATTTATATTTAAAATATGCTACGATTATAGCTGCAAAATTGCAGCTATTTCCCGCAAGAGAAGGGAAAAAACTACGAGGATAATCAGGAATAATTAGGAGAATATTCAGACAGAGCACAAGCTAAGTTGTGCCAATTCTTTCACTTGAAACTGCGCACTAACTTCAGCAGCTGACGTAAACAATTGCGTGCAGCAGACTTGTTGACTTGTCTTCCAGTGCAAACATCTTACAGAAGCGAAGCTACAAAAACATTAAGTGTTTCACGATGCTGAAAAGTGCACTGGGAAATTCTGAAAAACTTCAAAAACCAAGTTACTATCTTCTTTGATTCCAGCAGACCTTCACTTAGATTTCAGAGGTGTCAGAAAGATCAGAATCTGTCTTATAAAGCCACTGACATTCACTCATTAACAAGGACAGTGTTGTTGTCTCAATTACCTGTTCAGCCCTACTGTTCATCCCTACTGTTCAACCCTACTGTTCTGTATCCCTGAAAGATACATTTCAACAATTACTTTGTGTGGGAAAAGAGTGTGGAGGGGTTCTCAGCCACTTTATTTCCTGCCATTACCATTTTATCCAGTCCATTTTATCTTCTAGATGTCAACTGCTTACAATTAGTTAGTTTTGGGAAACATCTGGGGTGACTATGGGTGCTTAATAATGGAGAACACAGTTTGTATTCCACTAATTGGCTATGAAACAGCAGTCGAATAGGGAGCTATGTTTTCACTCAGGCCATACTCAGGTAAAATCATATGGTTTAAAAGCCAGATAAGAATTTCAGAGCTTGAAAGAGCATTGCTCTATCAATTCAAAAATGTTTTCAGCCACATCTGTTCTGAATTCATAGCAGTTATGTTGCAACTCTCTGGGTAGCAAACATATGCAAGGTGCTGCCTGTCAGACTTGACTAGCTCTGCCAACACATGCACACACATTTTACCTATAACCACAAAGAATTTCAGCTTGTGTTCTGGTATGCATTACATGGATCTGTAAACAATACAGTGCCTTCCTGTGCTTCAGTAGATTGGCAAGAATGATGAGTTGGCAAAGGACTACTTTGCGCTTTTCTGGCTGAAAATTAGTTGCTTCTTTTACATGCAATTTTACAAATATATCTTCAAGGGAGCAAACTCCATGGTGAAAACTATGCATTAAAATGCTGAAGTTGCCATAACTTTTCAAACTTCTCTCTACTCTGATAACGCCAACAAGTCTCTCATTTCAGAACTCAGGTATACTAGTAAGAGTTTTGCAATTGCATGCTACAGACTACACTGTTACGATTAAAATGCAGAACTGCCTAAACAGTGGTTCAGCTGAACTGAAGAAAAAACAAACAGAAAAAGCCCCACCAACAGCCGTAGAAGGTGTCACAGGCTAAATTAATGCATGAGTAATCAATGCTTGCTACAGTCAGCACAATGGAGTTACCGAGAGCACTGAAGATTCTGCAGGTATTATTGAAGAAACCCAGTCATTAAGGAGAAAAGCAGAGATTATGTTCTCACAGACATCTCAACCTACTCTCAAAGCTCCTGGAAATGGTTTGTGAAGATTTACAGCTTGCTTAAAACTTGAAATAAGCATTCAGCCTGAGGGTGTTAAGACAGCACGGGATACTAAAATGCTTTAATGCCCCATGGCTGTAAGAAGATACCAGAAATTGAGCCATGTGCACCACAATGAAGGTATGATCTACAGATGCTTTTGCTTTCACCAAAATCTGCAACTATTTGCAGTCAATTCCCTTCTTCCTAAGGCCAACAAAAATAGGAACTGCACAGAGCACAACTTCATCCACTTTTGATCTGAGTTCTGCAATACTCCAGGCCTGAAAAAGTTCAATGGCTCTTTTCTACTTTTCAGCAGAAAGATTTGTTGGCAATTAACTGTGGAAGAATGAGAAGGATAAATCTGTTAATCTTTAAATATGATCTGCTACCTGAATGGATTTAACATGTCGTACTTGATCCGAAGCCAATCCATAAGGCTGGTGCTGGAAGATTGGTATCTATTGCATTTCTTTGTATCAAAAGGACAAAATCGCCATTTTAATCTTAAAAATGCAGCTTTAAATCCAGCACACACTGTTTCCACAAAAGTCACTGCATCTGGACCACACTCTAAACCTGAAATTTTGGGGAACACTTACAGTCACAGTTCAGTGCAGGAAAAAGCTTCTCTCTGATACGGACACAATCTTTCACAGGTTCTATGTAAGATTTCTTTCGAAACTGAAGTAGGAGGGTAGCCACCTAGCTATAACATCATGACTGCGTAATTGCCTATTCATCTACCTATTCTTTGCAGGCAAATGAAATCTACAGTGCATACTGCGCCACTTAAAAAAAAAAAAAAATGGACTGAATTATCTTCCTTCAAAAGATTTCAATACCTGACTAGAACAATCAAATTCTCACCTTCATGTAGGTCTCAAAGCATACTGGTACCCTCACAACTTTAAATGGCACAGCTTCATGCTCATTTAGTTTCTTTGATGGGTCCTTTTTTGAGGCATCTAGTTGCAAGTATGTGAAGTGAAGGGTGCATACGTCACACTTTCCTGCTTCTCAGTACTGCAATATCAAAAGCTCTGCCCATCAGAATAACCTGCAAATGACGGTTCCAGAGTTTGTTGTAGAAACACACATCAGAGACCCCATTTTATGTAAGACAGCCAGTGGATAACAGTACTGTCGAAGTAGGGGGGTCTGTACAAAGCAGTGTGACCTTTATGTAATCACACAGAGGTTAAAGGGCTATTTGGGCTGCATTAGGACACAATCTTTTACCTAGTTAGAGCATCAGAAGATTAAGTCCTCCTTTAAAACTTCTAAAACAAAGTAGCATGTATGGAAAGCACTGCTGACAAGAAAGCTTCTTAGACATTTTTTTTTAGTCTGCAGTCCAAATCTTCAGGTAAATAAGCTCAATTGACTCAGGGTTAATATCCCTTTGCTTCTCTTCTAGTTTCATTCTCAAAAGAGGAGGCTTGCATGGTGCTAGATAAAGAAGGTGTGGAATGTGAACCTTCAGGGCCAAACCTCATGAGCTTTTGTTGGCTGCCTTACCAATATCTACAACTTATGCCAATTGTGCTTTTCTTTCTCATCTTGCAAGTCACAAGCTCTGCCTTGCATATAGTGCATGGTATATGTGTTACCTAAAAATCACGTCAGATTAGCCCAGCAGACCACTTTTTAAAAACAGCATATGAAAGTTACTTTTCAGCCTAGAAAAAGTCAGCCTGATGCAGACACGTACCTTTAAGATATACCACTCTCCACACATATTTGAATCTAGTTAGTTTGGACAATTTGCATGTGAAAAGCTGACAGTACTTCACAATATACTGCATTATTTATTTTGACTGAATTACTCTCTTCCTGAAGTGACCTCGACTTCATTGTCATCATCCTGCTTCAACTCCACCAGAATGACTTTGGGTACAAGTCTGCCCAAAGTGTCTGCCATGTTTCTAATCCAAATACGCTGTGGGAAACAGCCATTAGTCAATTCAGTGTGAGCAAAAAGGGGGACAAGAAGAAGTGAAGAACAAAAATTCCAAGTTGTTCTATTTAATACAGTGCTTGTGTTTCCGAAATAAATGAGATTTAAACTGACCCAATTTGGAGTAAATCATGTGCTGTTTGGAGTAAGGTTTTTGAAGTAAAAGGTGGACATCAGTTCAGCTGCAGGGGGAGAGAAACAGGTGAGCCACCCATTTATTTTCTCCTGCAGGATGGGCAACCAGCACAGCAGAAAGTTCTGGGCTGCAAATCCCCAATCTGAATATGTCTGAAGTATTGAATCAGAGATGTGTGGGATTTAATCACACAAGATACAAAATCTAGCACAGCAACAGGAATATTGCAACACCACAAATAGGTAACTGGCTCTCTGCAAGGCAGACATTCCCATTTAAACACTGTCTGTTCTGTTAGTGGTCCCAGCAGCCTGGCTGAGCAGCTCCTACAAGTTTCCAATATAAGTTTTCTTTAGTCATCATAGAACTGGGCCTATCTGTTGTTAATTCCATTTTAAGACTCATAGTTCTGCCATGTATTGGAAACTTAGGTGCTTAGCCAGGTGCTGCCAAGTGCACTGGGAAACAGGCAGTAAAAAGAAGTGTAAGCAGGAGACAGACTGCTGTGCCTACATCCATCTCCATAAGTTTGCTTTTTGTTCCAAAGGTCTGTCTTTGGCTGAATATGCTTTAAAAATAGGACTCTGCCCACTCTTACACTGTTACAATAGTCATTAACTCCAAACAGTTGAGGTCAGATTTGGTCCCCATTGTATGCCAGAAAACCATGGCATTTCCACTTTATGTCACTTTGTCACTACCATTGTTCAGGGTGCCATGGCACAGTTTGGGATAGCTAGAATGCACCAGCACTCTCACCAGTAGGTACCCTTACTCCTGCACAAAGCTTGTGTCAAAGGTTGTGAACTCCAGATGTTTCCCAGGCAGATCTAAGAGAGGTTTCTGCTGGTGAAGTTAATCCAGAGCTAATTCACTATATAACCAGGATTAAGCACATTTCCAAGATGCAGTGCTGCGTGGCTTCAGATAACACTAAATTTATCCTGTGTTCCTCTTGCCTTGTGAACAATTACTCCTCTGCATATCAGGTAAGTTACAGAACTTGATATTCAGGTTCTTCTTGGCACTGGCACAGTACTCTTGCAACATCTTTCTGCTTCACACTAGGAGCTGGAACACCATTTTTGGGCTTAATACTAAGCTTCCAGCTGACTTTGGACATTTGCTGTGCTTGCTGCCAGCATCATCTTCATTGAGTATCGGATTTCAAGACAACAAAAACTAAAAAAGACTAACTAGTACTATTCTGCTATTCTCCTTGCCAGTACAGGATTGCTTTCCCAATGCTATATTTATTATTTTGATTATTGTTTGACCGTAGCCACTGAGCCAACAAGTTACAACAAGGTGCACTAAAAACACAGTAATATAAGC
The DNA here is from genome assembly GCA_003993805.1 of Himantopus leucocephalus. Lineage (NCBI taxonomy): Eukaryota > Metazoa > Chordata > Aves > Charadriiformes > Recurvirostridae > Himantopus > Himantopus leucocephalus. The sequence goes on along the minus strand of RSEF01000031.1, from coordinate 43,272,072 downwards.
TAAGCTTTCACCACCTAAAACATGAGAGAATGGTTGCAAAGACTCCCTTATGCCCCTAATCTCCTTGGCCATCATCCCCCTTCTTGTGTGTGGTTGGAGGAGGCAGGGGGGAAGTGAATGACTCTCAGGACCTATTCCCACCAGTTCCCACATTTCTCTTCCTACTATCCCCTCCATGTGCATATCTCCAACAGAGCAATACAAGTAGGATGGCAGCAACCACCGCCATCCCCTCACAGTTATGCACGACTTCCTATTGTCATTCTCCCTGTTCCTAGTTGATAAAGTACCAGGTCGAAAGGAGCTGGGGCTGAGACTGAAGAGAACAGAAAGAGGGTGGGCATCATTCCCTCACTTCCACCTCCATCTCCTACTATCTGTCTCATACTTGACAGAGTAAGAATGAAGAAGCCAGAGGAAGAGCTAACAGAGCAAAGAGCACCGAAGATGGCTGGCACTGGCTACCTCTGTGATATTTAGGAAAAAGAAGATTCCTGGTAGGCATAGCAAGTCCCATTTTTCTGCTTCTGGAGTGGCCAGAGAACAACTCCAGATAACTGGCATGCCAGTGCTGACCCAGGGGAATTGAGCTGGGAATTCAAAGCAGGGTGTGGGAAACAAGTGTGTTGGAGGAAGGTCTGGAATCAGAGCAATTTAGGAATACTGTGCAACTGGAGGATAAGAGGGGAAGACAAAATTTGACACTTCCAGAGCAGGAATTTCCATAAGGCACTATCTCAGTAGCTTTTGTTGGGACTTTAAGTTCAGAGACAGACTCAAGATGCTTTTTCTCTCCCTTTTCTTCCCAGCCATAAACCGCCTCTGCAAAGGACTTCTCCCTTCACCTCCCCCTCTTTTTTGCTGTCAGAAGTATAGCAGCCTGAAGCATTTAGCAGCAGCTCCCTTGTGTTGGAACAATGAAACTGCTGAACAATAGGGATAGGCTCATTATTATAAGAGACCCAGCCCTATGATAATCCAGACCAGGAACTCCAAATTCGCTGCCAGAAGAATTACTGGTTAGTACATTATTAACTTCTCTCCATTTCAAGCTGGAAACAATTCATCCACTGTTTCACTCAACTTCTTACCCTCCCAATCATACACATATATGTCAAACACTGAAAGTCAGAATCTGATGTTGAAAGCAGGGGTGTAACTTAATCTGCAGCCCACCAAGACAACTAATGTGCCCCACTCTTCTGGGGGCAGTTTGGGACTGGGATGCATACCAGACATATTATTTGAGGCTGGTAGTAGCAGCCATCTCCCAAGAGCCCAAGATTCCTCTCCAGCACGATGCAACAGAAGTATTTAACAGTGAACAGAAAAATCTTCATGCAGCTAAAAAACAAAAGGGACATTTATTGTCTCTGTCTTGGCTTTGCAGATAGCCTTAAAACACATTTTTTCTCTTTACTGTGTAAAGCCTGGAATTTGACAAGTGTATCATTAAGTTCAGAAACTCGGGGAGAAGATTAACTATTATGCATTTCAGTCAGCATGAAAGTGAAGTTCAATGATTTCAACCTTCCACTACTGTAAAACTATAACTCACTGTTTGCTTTGCAGTCAGCCAAGTCACCCAAGGTTTTCGCTATCATCTGTTTAATCAACTGCTGTCCCAGGTATCTCTTCTGTAACCAGGGTGAACACTAATTTTTTACAGGGAAGGCAGCAAGGAGGGTGGAAGGTGTCACTGCGTTCCATAGCACTGGAAGCTGCTTGAATTCACACAAGCATGAACTGAATTTCCAAATCTCAGCCATGTCCTGTATGCACTGACAGCTGGATCACCAGCAAAGAACTGCCGAGCCCCGTAAAGCATGGTGAAAAGCACTGGGTATCTCCATTGGGTTGATATTAATGTACACTCTAAAAATAAAGGAAACCATGAATTGCAACCTTGGAGCTGGCCAAGGGTCCACTCAGCCCTGTTGCCAGTCCTGGCCATTGGCGACACTGACTGTTTTGGGAGAATGGGAGGAAACCCCTCAGGAGATAGCCACGCTGGTGTCTTGAGTAAGGCTGACTTAAAACCTGAAAGTAATGCATGGGCTACTGAAGTAACTGCACTTGCTAGATGAACACCATTGTATGCTTTATGCTAACCTTTCTCCAGCAAGACATCAGTGCAACACAACTGCTAGCAGGCAGGATCTAACAGGTACTGAAATATATTCTGAGGTGTAAGACTTACCGAAACCTGTAAAGCAGCAGCTGCAAGAACCTCACTTACTAGCCACTCACCAAGGCTCTTTTATTTCTCAGAAATATCCTTGTTGTAGGAAATTTGAAAAGGATGTACAATATGCAAATGTCCATGAAAGACATCAATACCACTGCTAAAGGACATGTCCTTTTAAAAAATGCACTATAAGATTTCATACTTTACTGAGTTTTTCTTTAAGGGACAGGTAATGTTTATTGGAAGCTGGTCCTGAATTCAATCACTGATGTTTAGTTCCTTCCTCTTTAAACCTGGCCATGGAGGGTTATTAGTACCTGCTGACGGGACAATGTTTTTGGTAGAAAGAGCAGTGGGAAGCACACAACAAATGGGTATCAATTTTCCAGTTTTCTTTGTTCATTTTTTATGGGCTCCAGCTTAGAAGAACAGAAATAATTTTATTTGGAGCAGGTCAAACATTTTGAGATCCCACTTTATTTTTCCCCCTGAAAAAGGTAACACATAACGCAAGTGAAATGGAAAAAATCAGGCACTGTGCTTATTGCAAGGAAATCTGTTTATGCATGATATGAAATCAGAGCAGAGTTTCACTTCATTCTGTCTTGCATTGTTGTGTTTCATATTTCATGCTTTGGTTAACACTTATTTGGTCTGTCCCTAGAGGCTGTGACAGGTTGTCCCAAAAGTTTTTAGACTTGCTGCGCATATACTCTCCACAGAGCACGTCAGAATGAAAGGAACAAAGAATCCATTCATTTTTATGCAAATAAGAATTATTTTAAATTAATGTAAAATTAATATTTTAAAGATGCAACCTTTCCTTCTGACATTGTAACATGAAACACATAAGTCATCAACACATACGTTACCAACAGCTGTAAAGCAAACAAAACAATTGCACCAAGGTGCTCTTCAGAAGACAGTCAGATGCCCTCCACAGCTTTTTAGCTTCAGTGAAGCAGCTCCCAGACATCTCCTTAAGCAGCAATGCCCTTTGTTCCCCCTCCATCAAGTGCTACCTCACTTCCTAAACAAACTTCTTTCCAGCTCCCCCTCCTCTCTACTGCCTTTTTTAGGCAATCAGTCACTCAAGTCCTGTGCACAGGGACTTAGTCACCTCCCCACACTCAGGTGCATCTGTGCAAGGTCTTCACTGTTACTCTTCACATAGTTTATCTCTCCTCAACAATGTTCAACTTTTATGGTTGTTCACTTTGGCAAGACTCTTAAAGGTGTAATTTCTCCTCCCATTGGGGTTGTTCAGCCTGGAGAAGAGAAGGCTCTGGGGAGACTTTAGAGCAGCCTTCCAGTATATGAAGGGAGGCCTACAAGAAGGCTGGAGAGGGACTTTTTACAAGGGCATGTAGTGATAGAACGAGGGGTAATGGCTTCAAACTGGAAGAGGGTAGATTTAGATTATATGTCAGGAAGAATTTTTCACGCTGAGGGTGGTGAGGCACTGAAACAAATTGCCCAGAGAAGTTGTGGAAGCTCCAGCCCTGGAAGTGTTCAAGAGCCAGCTGGATGGGTCTTTGAGCAACCTGGTCTAGTGGGAGGTGTCCCTGCCCATGGCAGGGGGGTTGGAACTAGATGATCTTTAAGGTCCCTTCCAACCTAAGCCATCCTATGATTCTATGGTTCTATTAGAATTTACTCATTATTTCCACTATACTCTGGCTTTGCTTTTGCCATTCAGCTCTTTAGCAAAGTATCTGAACACAGTTTCTTACTGCAATGAAGTCACCAGTTACAGGTATAGAAGCAGTAAGTGTAACACGTTGATGAGGTGCCAAAGCAGAAGTTCTGCTCCTCAGCCGGTTACAGCCTGTGACCGCATGGCACTGAAGAAGCCTATGGGTGTGGGGAAACCCACACCAAGACTACGCCAGCGCGTTCAGCAAACAGGACCGGGTTTGAAATGCAGCGAGGGAGCGTGCACCGATGCAGCCGAGTTTATCTTCTTATGCAAGTTCAACCTACAGCCAGTTTCATCTATTTAACACTGATGAGCGCATCTTCCAAGTCCAGCCTGGGTGCCCGATCGGGGCCGCCAGCGACAACAGCAGTTTGTGACGCCGCTGTCTCCCCACGCAGGAGCAGGGGAAGGGCCACACGCCCCTGCCAGAACAGGCGTTTCTTTATAAACCACCGAGACAGAATTTAAGAAACGCGGCCCCAAGCCTGCGCCCGCCCCCGCGCTCTCCCTGGCGGCGCCTGGCCGCCACCCAGCACCCCGGGCCGCCCCTCGGTCCGCGGGGCTGCGCGGCGCGGCCCGCCCCTGCCCTGACGAGGCCGCGCACCGCCGGCCCTGCCTCCGCCGGGCCGCAAGGGGCGCTCTCTCGCGGCCTTGGACCCGCCCCTCCGCCCCTGACGCCGGCATACGGCGGCGGTGACGCCCGTGCGGGCGGCAGAGGAGGAAGGGCAGGCGCGGCGATGGCGGCGGCAGTGGGGCAGCAGTGGGTGTTGGTGGAGATGGTGCAGGCCTTCTACGAGGTGCGGCCTGGGGTGCCGTCCGACCGGCGGCGCGGGGCGGCTGGCAGCCGCCGCCGGGAGTGGGGTCGGGAGGGGTGTGTGTGTGTGTGTGCGCCGAAGGAAAACCGTCGCTGAACCGCGTCAAGGCGGAGGGGCGCCCCGGGCGTCCCGTGGCTGTCGGGGCTTGGGTGGCGGGCGTGAGGGCGCCCTGACGCCGGGCCGGTGGTTTGGGGTGCAGGGAGCGGGAAGGGAGGGCCGGGGCTGCCGCGGGGCTGGCGGGCGGTGGGGCCGGCTGGGTGGCGGCGGTGGCGGCTGGCAGGGCGGCGCGGTGCGGTGCGGTGCGGTGTCCTGGCGGCACCGGAGCGGGAGCGGGCTGGGGACCAGCGCCGCGCGTGTAAGACTGCGCTCGCAAAATTGTGAGTGCGCACCGTGATTGTGTACTGAAAAACATACGTGCGTGCATGTATTTTTTTCTCTGTTTAAGTTTGTAAAGCTGCATTTAAGGTGTATTAAACCTTAATAAGATTCACGGTGTTGTTTGAGTGTAAGATCAGGGTTTGTAACTTACAAGTGTTATTTAGAAAGGAAAAAACAACTTTTAAATGTTTATGCTTGAGTTCTGCCCTGGAGGGGATTAGCCTGGCGTGTTTGTATCCAGGCTTTGTTTCATGATGTTAAAAAGGATGTCCTGATGATAGGCGGTGTTCTTGTATCAGCAGTCTGTTTCCCTCCCTTCCTTTGGCAAAGTTTGGTAACTTTTTAAGAATTTATACTAGGTTTGCAGTACAAGTACAGAAGTGCTTAGCTACTGAAGCTGGTAGCACAGTCTAGTACACTGAATTCGGGATAATGGTAGTCACTGAAAAGCACGAGGAAGTCTGTGTAGAGCTCTACTGCTACTGAACTATGTGTTCTTTAGATGTCATGCTGTACATATGTATTCTTAATATGTTTGAACTGAAAAGTACTCTGCAAATGTGTGATTTACAGTTTGATATGGCATAGGACTCCTTCCTGGTTTTAAAAACTTGTGTTCAGTTTCCTTTCGTTTCTGGATGTGTGGTGCATTCCACTTCCTTTGTTGGCAGGTCAGATCCCACCAGCAAACTGATGTGTGGGACCTCTTCCACTGAGTTGAGGGAGTGCACTAGTGTGTGTGCACTTCGAGTCTTTTAAAAATCGTAGACATCTGTGATGTAGACAGGAGCCTTTCTGAAATGGAATAACGAAAGCTGTCCTTAAAACCAAGTGTCAAATGCTCATGCAGTTACTCCACATCTGCTTTAAACTAGCTGTGCTGCCAGAGGAGACTGACTTTCCTCCCTCCAAGCACCCAAAGAGGATAACTTTAACTTGGATGGACTCTCTGTTCTGGTTTTCTGTATATATTCCTAAATACCGTGCCCACACAAGAGAGTAAAAGACACAGGCACAAAACTGCTTCTGGTGACTGTGTTTGGTTATACCTGCTCAAAGTGCCTGTGAAACTAACAAAAACAGGCTATGAGGGCAGGATTAGGTTTCTTTGTAAGTAATAGGAGCTTTCACTGCTGGTGGACTACAACAATGTAGGGTTGCAGTGACTGCATATAGATAACGCAGACCTTCAAGCTCTCAGGATACTTCTGCTTGTTGTGAAAGCTTTCTGCCTTCACAGGTGCTGGTGCAACCCATGTAGCTTATCTGCCTTTACTCTCAAGATGCAATTTATGTTCATGTGTGGAACTGAAACCGCTTATCAGTTTAGAGTGTGCCTTGTTTGTTAACAACATAATAAATCCATTCAAACTCAAGTTAAGAGCTACAAGTAGTAGTTGCAAAGGAATGCACTTTTATATAATTTTAATTTCTACTGATTTAGAAATACATATCAGCTGATGATCAGCTTTGGGTTTTTTGTGAGCGTACTGGTAGAGACAAAACTGTTGCATAGTGTCACACTGATTCAAATAGAATTCTGTGTAGTCTTATTTTTGTGCTTTTACTTTCAGGCTCCTGCTTACCATCTCATTTTGGAAGGAATTCTAATTCTGTGGATAATCAGACTTCTTTTCTCCAAGACATACAAGCTTCAAGAGCGATCTGATCTAACACCTAAGGTATGGTGGAAAAATGTTTTTCTTTAGAGAAACAGTTTATAGCTATTGATATATTTGGCTGTTGAACCACTGTTGCATCACAAATTGTGCTAATTTTTCTTAGGATTTCAAACGATAAGCGTACGTAGGACTACAAGACTGTTCATTGGTTAAATGCTTCAGTGCGTGCTTTTAAAGGAGCACTGTGTTTGAGAGTCCGGGAAATATAAAAGAACTGGTGTGACTGCTAAGCTTTGAAAAGCAGGTGTTAGCTCAACTCAACGGATGGCTTTGTTTTAAAAATGGAAGCTGTACTAAAAAAACCCACCAAACAAAATGAACTATAAGAGTGTAGAGAGTAGGAAAATGGTTGGTCTGTACATGTGGTATCCGTGAGTAATAACTGAGAGTTTACAGTGTTAAGTGGGTTCCAGAAAACTTTGTAGTTTAGTGGCAATTTTCTTCTTTTTCTTTCTTTTTTCTTTTGAGAAGACTGGAATTTCTCCCTGACTTCTGGCTGGAGACTGTCAGGAATGAGTAGAGTTTGTTTTGGAGATGTCCCTGGACTAGTTTGTCTGAGACATGGTCGGTAATTGGGCTTGCTGTGTCATGTCAGAGAATGCCATTGCATATATTCAAAGGATGATTGTATGCACTCTGAACGTGAAGATAGTGAGATGAACAAGGACGGACTCATTTTTCTCAGTCAAAGATGAACTATAGCGATGTATTGCAATGTGACAGCCAGCTTGTGTGTCCGAGGGCTTAATCTGAACGGTCTGAAGTACCATATAACAAGCTTAGTTTGCTAGAGCTTCAGAGGAATGATGTCCTTTATGAATGGGATAAAACGCTGGAATTTGTTCATGGTACTGAGAAAGGATTGTGAAACAGATTTATGGGTATTTTACCTTGTCATTCCCATCTATATCACGTGCTTGCATGCTTTTTGGTCTTATTCTTGCTAGGGATACTGTTAAGCATGTGTAATGGAATACATCAGTGAACAGGATACAGGGGCTACAGGCAGAAGGCTGTAAACGTGAGCAAATCTGCAGGCAGTGTCTCTTTTGGGGAGTACTTACTATACGAGCTTAGAGTATTCTAAGGAACACTTTAGCATGGATTTATTGGACCAGGAATCAAGAAAGGCCAGTTCAGTTCTGTGCTTGGAAGGCTTTGAATTGATTCCAGGATTCTTGACGTTTGCCCCCTTTGATAAGAATACAGAGGGGGAGTGAACACAAAGGGAAGTGCCAGGTGGTGAAGTGCTGAATGTTCAGAACATCTAGGAAGACATGCTGCACCTTTAAAAGTAGCCTGGGATTGTCTGTTCTGAAACTATGGTAGTTTGTTTAGTAGAGTTTTCCTGCATCAGATGGTTTTGATCTCTGGTATTTCGGAGGATAACTTTTTTTCTTTTGCAAGATTCGTTGTCTGCAGTAGGTGGTGGGAAAAGGCTCTTTGCTACTCTTGCATTATTAGTGACCTGAAAAAAATGAAACCTATCTCTTCCTTACAGAGTAAGGATTACACACAGGTATTTCTATATGCATCTTGAATGTTATCATCCAGTTGCAGGTCATCTTCACTCACTGACAAACCATTTTGCAGAAGCTGAGGTGTTTAGGACAGTGCTCAGACAAATCTGAAACGGTGGTATGCGGGGAAGAAAATTGTTCTGTATCTTCTTAACTGGGGGCAATGAGCAATTGGGACATTGCTCAGTGGAAGCACAGGTTTAGAAGGCAGTCAAAAGAGGGAAAAACATTTGGAAATGGCTCATGCTTAATAACAAGCCTACTTTTGCAGGATGATGGTTGCAAAGTTCACTGGCAGGACAGCAGTAGCAGGCTTTCTGAAGAATAGAAGCATGCAAATACATTAATTGCTGTGATACTTCTGATGAGATTTATACAAACTTTAGTGAGCTTGAGGGGTGGAAAGGAATGTGAATACTAGCAAAAATCCATAGTGATTAAGAATTGCATTGAATCAAGGTATGCAGTATATATGCACGGTTGCAAGGCACAGAAGAAAAAAAATTGCAGAGTGCTAAGAGCTGTATCACAGCAAAGGGTTTGACTTGAGATGTTAAAGACATCAACACCTCTAGCTTTTGTTGTCTGTATCTTGATGGCAAAAAGAATAGCATGAGGGAATGCTCTTTGGCCTGATGGTATGTTCAGGTTAGCTGCTGGTGAAGGAGACTTAAATTAGCCTAGTTGGCTTTACCATTAACCTCTGAAGATGGATGCAGTTTTTTCCATAGGAAGAAATGTATTTGGACGGGAATGTCTTGTCTACAGATCGTTTACTGTAAGTAAGCATAAATACAACAGTGAAGTTTGTATGGTTGGAGGTCTTAAGCAGGTTGATACATCAGAGGTGTGGAGTGATTCCATCTCTTTTTCTACAATGTAGGTAATTGATGTGAAAAGAGCTCATTTATTTTATGTAGGGAAGTAGCTGGGCGGAAAAAAACCCTTGCACCTTAATCTTCACTAAAAGTCCACAGATGGTTGACAGTGGTCTGTGGCATGGGTTAACCCCAGTAGGCAGCTAAGCACCACACAACTGCTCGCTCACTTTCTCCCCCCCACCAGCAGGACAGGGGAAGAGGAAAGGAAGATTAAAAGGAAGAAAACTTGTGCGTGAAGATAAAATTGTTTAAAAAGCAAAGGAGAAGTGGAAGAAGAGAGAAACAAGACAAGTGATGTGAAGGCAATCACTCAGGACCTCCTATGGGTGGACAAATACCCAGCCAGTGCCTGAGCAAAAGATGGCTAACTTCCCTAAACCCCTTCTTTTCCCTTTTATTGCTAAGCATGACATTATATGGTATGGAATATCTAGTTAGTTTGGGTCATCTGCCTGTTTGTGCCCCTCTCAACCTCTTGTGCACCCCCCAATCTGTTTATTGTAGGGGCAGAGTAAGAAACAGAAGGCTTTGACACTGCAAACACTATTAAGCGAGGGCTACAACATCAGTGTGTTATCAGCCTTGTTTTGGTCACAGATCTAAAATACAGCCATATACCAGCTGCTATGAAGAAAATTAACACCATCCCAGCCAGGCCCATTACAGTCTGTTTCATACAATATGTGTGTGTTTTGACCTGCGTGTAGTAACATGCCAGCTGTTCAGCAAGGACACTGCTGATTTGCCTTCTGATTTGTTCTAGTTTGATTCATGCTGTGGTGTCCAGTCTTTACTGCACCAGGAAGAAATACCAGGTTACTCAGGTACAGGCACTGGAGATAGGACAGCTCAGGTTGTGGAGCTCAGGCTACCTTTATGTCAGCCACTCATGTAGTGATACTTCGAGTTTCTCTGTGAACTGTCATTGGGCATGCTGCCAGAGCAGAGCTGGCTCCACATAATACATATTACTGAAGAATACCACTATTGCACAGCCATCTTAATGCGATCTGTCAGGACCAGTCTGTCCTAGGGAAACAGAGGTACGTGATTGATTGTGCAACCTAATGCGCTTAGGAGTTGCACTTCTGAAACAGTGAAGAAATCCACCCCGAAGGTGGCTTCTGGGTTTAGTCAAATGTGTAGCAAGAGTACTATGAAATCCAGTGAGGAATCAGCTTTCAACTGACTGACTGTCATCCTTTAATAACAGTGTTCATAGGTATTCCTATTGGTTCTATTCCAAAATAACAAAATCTCCCAAATCATTAACTAAAACGGTGGAGTACTTCTCTGTGACTATAAGTTCCTGATAGTTGGGGATTTGGGGAAGTTGTCCTGTGTATGACACTGTTTCAAAACACAAGTGCTGGCTAAGAACTGTCTTCAGGAACATAATTGCTGCCTTTTCTTAAAACCATGGTCAACAGGGAAACTTATTTAAATAATTTGTGTTGGATATGTTTACACCCAAGTATTTATCTTACCCAAGGTATCTGGCATTTAAAAAGTAAAAACCACAACCAATAAAATACAACCACCCAAAACCATTTTATTTATTTCTATAAATATATTTGAAATGTTTAGGCATGCACAAATGCATAAATAAGTGTGTATATTACAATTTATAAATATACTTATAAACATTTGTCGTGGTTTAGGCCAAATCAGCCACTGGGGATG
>RSEF01000031.1:43243436-43261216 GCA_003993805.1 Himantopus leucocephalus | reverse complement strand
AGGTGCTCCAGCCCTCTGATCATCTTCGTGGCCCTTCTCTGGATCCATTCCAACAGGTCCATGTTCTTCTTATGTTGAGGACTCCAGCTCTGGACGCAGTACTCCAGGTGAGGTCTCGTGAGAGCAGAGTAGAGCGGCTNCTCCAGGTGAGGTCTCGTGAGAGCAGAGTAGAGCGGCTGAATCACCTCCCTTGACCTGCTGGCCATGCTTCTTCTGATGCAGCCCAGGATACGGTTGGTCACCTGGGCTGCAAGTGCACATTGCTGGGTCGTGTTGATCTTCTCATCAACCAACACCCGCAAAGCCCTCTCCTCAGGGCTGCTCTTAATCCATTCACTGCCCAGCTTGTATTTGTGCTTGAGATTGCCGTGACTCATGTGCAGGACCTTGCACTTGGCCTTGTTGAACTTCATGAGGTTGGCATGGGACCCCCTCTCAAACCTGTCCAGGCCCCTCTGGATGGCATCCTTCCCCTCCAGCGTGTGGACCGCTCCACACAGCTTGGTGTCATCAGCAAACTTGCTGAGGGTGCACTCAATCCCAACATCCACGTCACCAACAAAGATGTTAGACAGCACTAGTCCCAGTACTGACCCCTGAGCAATGCCACTCGTCACAGGATTTCACTTGAACATGGAGCCATTGACCGCAATTCTTTCAGTGTGGCCATCCAGCCAATTCCTTATCCACTCAGTGGTCCATCTGTCAAATCTATGTCTCTCCAATTTAGAGACGAGGATGTTGTGCGGAACAGTTTCAAGTGCTTTATGTAAGTCCAGGTAGATGACGTCTGTTGCTCTCCCCTTATCCATCAGCGCTGTAACCCCATCATAGAAGGCCACCAAATTTGTTATACATGATTTGCCTTTAGTAAAGCCATGTTGTCCATCACTGATCACCTCCTTATTTTCCATGTGCCTTAGCAGAGTTTCCAGGAGGATCTGCTCCATGATCTTGCCAGTCACAGAGGTGAGACTTACCAGTCTGTAGTTCCCCAGGTCTTCCTTTTTTCCCTTTTTTAAAATGGAGGTTATGTTTCCCTTTTTCCAGTCAGTGGGAACTTCACCAGACTGCTACAGCTTTTCAAATATAATGGATAGTGTCTTCGCAACTTCATCCGCCAGTTCCCTCAGGACCCACAGGTAGATTTCATTAGGTCCCATGGACTTGTGTACCTTCAGGTTCCTTAGATGGTCTTGTACTAGATCTTCACCTGCGGTGGGTGGTTATTCATTCTCCCAGCCTCTGCCTTGGCATTCTGCAACTTGGACGATGTGGTTAGAGCCCTTGCCAATGAAGACTGAGGCAAAATAGTCATTGAGTACTTTAGCCTTCTCCATATCCCAGGTGACCAGGTCTCCTGTGTTCTTCCAGAGAGGGCCCACATTGTCCCTAGTCTTCCTTTTATCACTGACATATTTACAGAAGTTTTTCTTGTTGCCCTTGATGTCCCTGGCCAGATTTAACTCTACCTGGGCTTTAGCTTGCCTAACCTGGTCCTGGGCTGCTCAGTTTCTCTGTACTCCTCCCAGGCTACCTGTCCTTGCTTCCACCCTCCGTAGGCCTCCTTTTTTCTTTTGAGTGTGTCCAGGAGCTCCTTGTTCACCCATACAGGCCTCCTGGCTTTTTCGCCTGACTTCCTCTTTGTCAGTGACACATCGCTCCTGAGCTTGAGGTGATCCTTGAATCCTTGATCCCCGCTCCCCTCCAGTGCTTTATCTCATGGAACACTACCAAGCAGATCACTCAAGAGGCCAAAGTCTGCTCTCCTGAAGTCCCAGGGTAGTGAGCTTGCTGCGCACCCCCCTCACTGCCCTAAGGATCCTGAACTCTAACATTTCATGATCACTGCAGCCAAGGCTGCCCTTGAGCATAACATTCCGCAGTAGCCCCTTCTTGTTGGTAAGGACAAGGTCCATCATAGCTTCTCTCCTCGTTGGCTCCTCTACCACTTGGAGGAGGAAGTTGTCATCAGTGCATTCCAAGAACTTCCTGGAATTCTTGTGTCCTGCTGTGTTGTACCTCCAACATATATCAGGATGGTTGAAGTCACCCGTGAGGACCAGGGCCTGTGAACATGATGCCACTCCTGTCTACAAAGGGCCTCATCCGCTCTGTCATCTGGGTCAGGTGGCCTGTAGCAGACCCCCAGTGTAATGTCACCTGCCCCTGAGTTCCCTTTAATCCTTACCCATAAGCTCTCGGTTGGCTCTTCATCCATCCCCTGGTGAAACTCCATGCACTCCAGCTGGTGATTGACATGGAGGGCAACACCCCCTGCCTGTCCTTCCTAAAGAGTCTGTATCTCTCCTTTCCAACACTCCAGTCATAGGAGCCATCCCACTATGTCTCTGTGATGCCAATGAGATCATAGCCCTGCAAGCATGTGCATGCTTCTAACTCTTGTTTGTTCCCCATGCTAGGTGCATTTGCAAATCCTCTGTGCTGCTTTCCAGGTGGCCTTCCTTTGAGGTGTTTTACCTGCTTCCTAGTTTGCTCCTATTGCCCCTGGCTAGTCTCCATTAGACTTTGAGTGTGCTGAAGTGTACCCAGCACATCTCCAAGCAACAGGCTGAGGGCCCTTGCTAGTGCCCCGTCCCTTAAACCTTGGTGAGTCATCCCTTGGCGTGTCATCCCTTGGCTTGTTACAGGCGCGCCTGATAATACTCCCTTCCCCCATCAAGTCTAGTTTAAAGCTCAGTCAAGGAGACCCCCTAGCTCATGACCAAAGACCATCATCCCCCTTTGAGAAAGATGAACCCCATCCGATGCCAGCAAGCCTGGTGCCATGTAGGCCATCCCATTGTCAAAAAAACCTGAAATTGTGGTGGTGACACCAGCCACGGAGACATGTATTAACTGGCTGAGTGCATCTGTTTCTTCCATTGTCACTGCCTGTAGCTGGAAGGAGAGGAGAGGAGAGAAGAAAAGATAACCTGTGCCCCAGATTTCCTTACTAACCGTCCCAAGGCCCTGAAATCTCTTCTAATCACCCTTGAGCTATGTGTTGCCACTTCGCTAACCACGTGGAAGAGCAGCAGTGGGTAATAGTCCAAGGGCTGTACCAGGCTAGGAAGTTTCCTAGTGAAGTCCGTAACTCAGGCCCCAGGGAGGCAGCAGACTTCCCTAAGAGGAGGACTTGCCTGGCATATTGGACCCTCTGTTCTCCTCAGAAGGGAGTCACCTACAACTACAACCCGTCTTTTCTTCCTTGTGGAGGTAGTCATTATACATCGGAGTAGGCCCTTCCGGTCCTGTCAACTCCTCTGGTGTAGTTGGACCATCACCGACATCATCCATTGGCTGACCTACCTCATCCAGAGCCTCATACCTATTGTACAGTTAGGTTAAGTGTTTCATTTAGTTTTGCAGTTAGATGAAGTAAGGATAAACCCAAGATATATGCCCTTCTGTTTAGTTAGAGGACAATATTTGATTACTGTGGACAGTAGTGAAATCGAGATCAAAACAGTGTAAATAATTCCTATGGAATATTTTGAAGTTCTGTGCCTAAAAATAGCCATGATCTATAAGAATTAGTAATGATCAACTGTACCAATGTGGGTCCTGTTGTGGATAGAAGCACTTCCACTTAATGCCTTTTTTTTTTTTCTCTCTCTCTCTTTGTAGATGCAGCAATTGTTCCATGAAAACTATGAACACAACCGCAAGGGTTACATTCAAGATCTTCACAACAGCAAGATTCACACAGCCATAACCCTTCATCCAAACAAAAGACCAGCCTACCAATACAGGTTGCACAATTACATACTGAGTCGCAAAATTTCTGAACTGCGCTATCGGACCATCCAGCTTCATAGGGAAAGTGCCCTGATGAGCAAGCTCAGTAATAGTGAAGTAAATAAGGAGGATCAGCAGCTGGGAGTGATGCCATCTTTCAATCATTTCCAGCCACGTGAAAGGGATGAAGTCATCGAGTGGGAGTTCCTGACAGGAAAATTTCTTTACTCTATGGTGGAGAACCAGCCACCCCGGCAGAGCCTGAGCAGCGTCCTGCGGGCTGCACTGGATGACACCGTGATGCAAGTCATGGAAATGATAAACGAGAACTCTAGATCTAGAGGAAGGCTCATCGATTTCAAGGAAATACAGTATGGCTACCGCAGAGTGGACCCTCTGCATGGAGTGGAGTACATTCTGGATTTACTGCTTTTGTACAAAAGACACAAAGGAAGGAAAGTTACAGTTCCAGTGAGACGCCATGCCTACCTTCAGCAATTGTTTAGCAAACCTTTCTTCAAAGAAGCAGACGAGCTGGATGTAAGAAGCCTGCTGGAGGATACCAACACTGACACTCAATCTTTCTCTTTTCTTTCAAATTCTTTAAAGATTTTTTCCTCCTCATTCCAAGGCACCAAAGACATTGGGGGACACACTAACAAGAAAATACATATTCTTGTCCCTCTCACAGGAAGATTTGACATTTTCTCAAGATTTATGGATAACTTTGAGAAGACTTGTCTGATTCCCAGGCAGAATGTAAAGTTGGCGATAATTCTCTTCAGTTCTGAGTCGGGCCAAGGCTCCAGCAAACACATAGATCTAATGAAAGAATACAGCTTTAAGTATCCTAAGGCAGATATGACCCTGATTCCAATGGCAGGAAAGTTTTCTAGAGGTTTAGGTCTTGAAATGGCCTCATCTCAATTTGACAATGGCACTTTGCTGCTGTTCTGTGATGTCGATCTGGTATTCACACCAGACTTCCTCCAGCGATGCAGAGATAACACTATTCAGGGAGAACAGGTTTACTACCCTATCATCTTTAGCCAATATGATCCAAAAGTAATATATGGAGGCAACCCTCCAGCTGACAGTAGTTTTGTTTTCACAAAAAGAACTGGATTTTGGAGGGAGTATGGATTTGGAATTACCTGTATTTACAAAAGTGATCTGCTTACTGCTGGTGGATTTGATACTTCAATTCAAGGCTGGGGACTTGAGGATGTAGACCTCTTTACTAAAGTGATAACATCTGGCTTGAAGGCTTTCAGAAGTCAAGAAGTAGGAGTCGTCCATATCTTTCATCCAGTTCAGTGTGACCCTAATTTAGATCCAAAACAATATAAAATGTGCTTAGGCTCCAAAGCAAGTACATTTGCCTCTACCATGCAGCTCGCTGAACTCTGGCTACAGAAACATTTAGGTGTCAGGTACAATCGAACTCTCTCCTGACAATCTCAGCCGATTTGGCCTTTTTAGGGGAGTTTACCTCATTGCTGTTATTATTATTTGATTTTGCTGTTGTAGTTTTAAACTCCCTCCTTGTTGTCTTCCAAAGACTGTTGACCTCAAATGGGATGAATCTGCTGTTCACTGATGTTTCTTATACCTACTGAACTGGTGAGGTGAATTCCTTCATATTTCCTTTATTTGAAATTCAGTCAAGTCACAGCAATCATATGATCCCATGGAGCACATCCATCACAAGAGACTGCATCAGAAGAATGTTCTCTTTCAGCTTTGGGATGCAGTATCATCTTTGTTGCATTTCTTAGATTTGATGTGATACAAATATTTACTGGTGAAGGTACCACAAAAGTGCTTTATGCTTCTTCTGGGGATGGAACTCTATAAGATAAACTTGAGTTTTATAATTTATATGAGGACTTATATGTATAAACGCTACTTTTATTCATCTTTAGAATTTTTAAAGTAAATTAATAACTATGATTGTACCTTTATTTTTTAAAAAAAAGAGAAAAGTTGAGGAGCTACTTGCAAATACAACTGGTACTGGCTACCAAGGTCCTTAAATGTCTTATTATAATAACAAACTCCTCATTGTTGTTCACTCTAAGTGTAAATAAACTTTATTTTCACAAGGAACAGGATTTAATCAAATGCTCATATACACCTTAGAAGATTTGTGAACCAACATCCTTCATTTGCAGGCAAGAAGAAACTATGATTAACATGGTTATTTATGATAAAGTGCAGGCATACAGTATTCTTTATTTGAAACACATAGTATAAGTTGCTGTTTGTCTTTTTAGAATGAGTCTCTAATACATAATTTGCTTTTACATTCCTTTTATAAAGTTGCACTTGATACAGTGTTAGGAGTTAAAGCTGTATCTTTTTTTTTTTTCACATTTTCCATGAATATTGGTACTTAGTAGCAATTTGTTGTTAAAATAATGGTAGAATAATTATTTAAGTTTCAAAATTTACTATTGCTGGTCATAGTTCCTTGCCCATATATTTATATTAGTGGAGGTTATAATACTGTGTTAAGATTTATCTTTCTGGACAGCTGGAATTTGTCATATTGTGGATTCACAGAGTAGAGTATTTAAAATGATACCAACATAAAAAATAATAAAATCCATTTCTGTATTTTAGAGAAATGTTTATATTGGGATATATATATGTGTGTGCATATGTGTGTGTGCACATGTGTATATCCCTATATAGATAGACAGATATATAAAGAGAGTCATTTCAAAATATATTCCTATTTTCAGTTCAGGCAGTGATTTGTTACAATTGTTATTTTTGCCCCATGCTTAGAACATTGCATGTTACACTGTGGTAAGAGCTCAAAGGCATCCAAGAAACCATCAGAATTCAGCCAAACTTAAATTAATACAGTGGGTACATCTAATATCCTCAGTACCCTTGATTTCAAACTATATTTCAAACAGAGCTGGGCAAGAAAAAGTAAGCAATTACTGAATTTGAGTTTTCAGATACTTAAATACATTTTCAGCTATAACTGACTCCTTCTGTGTTTCCTTTCAAAAACCAACTAAGAGATTGGAATTCACTGACACATCTATTTGTATGAAGATATCCTGATAAATTCCCTAAGGCACCAGGAGGGTGTGTAGGTCAGTCATCTGTCTCTTATCCATGATTTTCTGTTCTGGGTTTACCATGCAAGGAAAAAGGCATCCCTGAAAATGGGTGAGTAAACTTAGAATTAATGGGCTGGCCATAGCTTTTTGTGTGCTTTAAAAAAGGCCATCCATGTTGCCTTGGAGAAGGTAGTAATTGTGGTAGATGAGAACAGGTAGAAGGTATTTCATGGTTGTCTGCCCTCCCCAAGGAGAGCTCCTGGCTTGTTATTCTCCTAGAGGCTTCCTAGCCCAGTATTGTAAGCTCAAATGTCTGGAGAAAGTAAAATTCAGTATTACTTATGAAATAGTTCTGGGAAACTGTTCTTTAAATTGAGTGCAAAGGTTATGCTTTGTTCCATTAGAGAGCCAAGAACAAGGAACATACACTTTATTTGATCAATCTAGACTAACTGATGCATCTCAGACTGTAAATATCAAAACCTGAATGCCTGTTGATAAACATTTGTGAGGTTTTCATAAAAATAAAAAAAAAATTATTTACAAAGACATCTAAGGAAATCATTGTCTACTGGGATGTATTCCAGTGCTTATTTCAATTACGTAACTTAGTGGCCAGAAAGTATTTGCTTAGCTCAAAGTGAAATAGTAGATTAGAACCAGAAATGAAACCAGTCATTCAGTGGGGATAAAGATGTATACAGAGGGCTTGCAGGATCAGGTCCTACATGATATAAGCAAAATGTTAGTATTTACCAGTACGAATATTTATTTAGTGTCTGACTGATTCATATGTTTATATGATGCATTACTTTGTTAAAAACCTGATTATAAATGTTTATTATGAAATATTGCATTGTCTTTTGAAATAACTATCCTGACATAACTTGAGAACTTGTGTTCGTTTGTTTAAGGAATAATATGCCTTCTAAGGAGACCATATTAAAAGAAAAAAAAAAGCACAAAAGTGTTAATGTTATGGATATATAGATTAAGATGGGAATGTCAACTGTTTGCTTTTGTCTAGTCTGAATCATAATCTTGATTGTAAAATGAAATTTCTATGTGTATAGTGTCCCTTTGTAAATGCATAAGTAATGAATTCACAATAGAATAATGACCAATTTTTCCAAGACCTCCTTACCCTGGGAATAGGTTCCCTGGTTTCATTGCTGGGAAGTGGGTTGCGAACTGCTCACATTTCGGCTTTTCAGACAGTGCCTTTCTTAAAAAAAAATAGAAAATCTCAGCAATACCCACACAGAAACCTCAGAAATCTCCATACCACCCCCACCCTGACATGTTTTACCATTCACAGTACTTAATTTAATAGAGCATTTGCATCTTCTGGATGAAGGAAAAACATCAGGTTGGGCTTCTTAAGACTGCAGAGTATACTCTGCATCAGAGTACTGATTCTCAAGCTGGGGAAAGGCAGAGGGCCAGGGGGAGGCGTGAGGCTCAGCTGTGGGAATCAGTGCCTTCTGCCTGAGTCACTGCCACCAGCGCTGCCAGATGCCTGTCCTTGGAGCTGTGAATAGGCAGCTCAGGAGAAGCTCAGGAGAACTCTGCAGCACAGGAGAAGAGCTGCACTTGCTGCCACCAGCTGCATCTGGAGGATGCCAAACTGAGGTTTCATTGCATTGGGGCGGCAGGGTATCTCTTGCAGATCCTATGTCTCCCTAACCCTGGGTGGAAAGGGAATTTGGTCCCACACCTCTTCCCTGGTTCCTCTCAAGGGACATTGTAAAGGAAAGGGCAAAGCCAGCAGCCCTTCCACTCAGTGGGGCTAGTGAGCCTGGACCATGCACTTGGAGTCCTACCATATCATGGAACATCTGGGGAAAAAGGCACCAAATGAGCTTCCCAAAAAGCAGTACAGAGAGAGGCACTCACCAAAGAACAAAAGGATGTGCACAAAAGTGCCTTATGGAGCCTTTGTACCAGTGTGTGCTTAACAGTGCCTCAAGACCCTTGCAAAAATTATAATGCTGGTAAAATGGCTCATGGTACTGTGGATCCTGAGAAACTTTGGAGACTTCCAAGGAGCATGAGTTAACAAACACTTTCTTTAAATAGAGTGAATAATTTAAACTTCTTTTGGTTTCTTAAGAAGTAATTCTAGTGATTAGTTAAGATATAGTTTGCCACACAGAAGATTTTGCTCCAAAGAACAATGCTAGCTTTGAGATACAGACAAAATATGGGCAGTCTTCATGTGATTTTCCTACAACTTGAAATTGGTTAAAATTTTTGGAAAAAAATATGGACTAAGAATTGGTGAGCTACTGACTGGAGGAAACTTTTGTGTTTCTGCTCTATTTTTAAAAGAGAATCAGATAAGAAGAAAACAAAAAATGCCTATAGTAGACACACACAAAAATCAGCCATGATGTGAAGGTAGCACTGATGATTATGGTCCTAAACTGCAGCACAATAAGATGTTTCAAAAAAATCTTAACTATTTACAATAACTGAATATCAGTGAAAGTGATATAAGTCTGTAAGTAACATATAAAGTTAAATCAGTCCATTTTTAATTCTTTCATTTCTTAAAATACTTTTCTTTACATTTTCTTCTGTCGTCTTTTGTTCACTTGATTAATGAGCTGTCTTTTCATGACTCACTGTCTCCTTCCTGTTTTTCTTTTCCTTTGGTCTTCCCATTTTCAGTATATACTACTGCAGTAGTTGAAACTTTGAGCTAGCGTGATATTTCTGTTATGATTTTATGATGTTACTGCTGAATGAGGTCCCAGTACTGCTTCAAATTATTTCCATTTGCTTGTCACTGTAAGTTAAAAGTGTTCTGAATATTATTACTTCATCCCATCCTCTGGTCTCCTTCACACTGGAATCCCCCTAAGGCAAGGAAATGCAGAAACTTTCCAATCCTTAACTCTAGGAAAATGTATGGAATCAGGGGATCTTCTTGATCTTTATTTTTTGTTTGTTTGTTTGTGGGTTGATTTTTGGTTTTTTTTCTTCAAAACTTTTAGCTAGAGTTCCAGAGCATATTTATCAGTTCCATAATTTTAATAAAGTAAAAAAATGGTTATTAAGATGTAAGACAGCACATATATTGAGTATATG
Organism: Himantopus leucocephalus; assembly: GCA_003993805.1. Lineage (NCBI taxonomy): Eukaryota > Metazoa > Chordata > Aves > Charadriiformes > Recurvirostridae > Himantopus > Himantopus leucocephalus. The sequence continues at coordinate 43,251,302 of RSEF01000031.1, read as the reverse complement.
ATACAAACTGTAATTTTACATCCTTATTTTATAGGCACAAAATTATTCAACAGATGTTTGCCATTTATGGAAACTTTGAAGAAAAATTAAAAGCATTGGTGCTGATTTAGCATTTATTTAGCATTAGTGGAGAGCTTAACCATATAGGCAGACATCAAAAGTTGTACTATATACTGTAGGCTGCTGGGTTTTGCTTCTTTTGTAGTGCTGGTGGGAAGATCTCCTCAGCTCTGCATAGGATGCCTGCAGTGTGGTAGCGTTCTTCACAAATCAGACATGTCTAGAAATAATCTTGTGATAAGTGACTGCAAAGCTATGGGCATAGCATTCAGCTTCACAGAGCAGGCAAGAGTTACTGGACTTACCTAAACATGTGAGAGACTGATGGTCAGATTCAGAGGGGCTCTGGTGTGGCTGTTTAGCTTGGAGAAAAAGAGGCTTACAGGACACTTTTTCGCTCTCTACAGCTACCTGAAAGGAGGTTGTAGAGAGGTGGGGGTCGACCTCTTCTCACTAGTAACAAGTGATAGGACAAGAGGAAATGGCCTCAAGTTACACCAGGGGAGGTTCAGGGTGGATATTAGAAAAAACTTCTTCACAGAAAGGGTAGTTAAGCATTGGAACAGGCTGCCCAGGGAAGTGGTGGAGTCGCCATCCCTGGAGGCGTTTAAAAGACAGGTAGACATGGTGCTTAGGGACATGGTTTAGTGGTGATTTTGGCAGTGTTAGGTTGATGGTTGGACTTGATGATCTTAAAGGTCCCTTCCAACCTAGACTGTTCTATGATTTGATGATTCTATAATCAGATGGTAGGTACGTAGGTCAAATACATCTGCTGCCACAACTTCTGTGCATACCCACTGAAGGCATCCCTTTAAAAAAGAGGCCACGGCATTGCAATGGACTCTGTGAAAATATTTCTAAAAGAGATGTATGCTAGCTAATGTGGGTGCCAAATACTTTTACTTAGAGCAGGTAAATTGCCTTTAGGGGATGTCATCAAAAAAGGATAGAAAGAGTAAAATGAATGATGAAAAAAAAATGCTTGTGCTTGAGATCATGAACATTTTTATTACTGGTTGTTTGGGAAGCCTTCATGACTTACCCTCACCCTTGCTAATATGGAGCAATAAACTATGCTTATTTTACACAGTCATCCATACACTGCTGACTAAAGAAAAGATAAGCTGACTAAATGCTTTGAAGATGGTGGTTGAACCCTGAGTGACCGGAGAGAGAACTGCTGAACGTAGTTGAGCCTAAAAACGAAAACTCAGATCTGCTTCCAGGTAAGGACAATTCTCCTAGCTGGCTGTCTTGGCCATACGTAGGAAGTAGAAGCCTGAGTTTGTACAAAGCATCATGGTATCCAGGGATCCACCTTCACGCTTCTAGTGTGTGGTTGCTGGGAGCAGGCATAAAGTCCAAACACAGAGCTACCATCAGCTGAATTAAAAAATGAGGAATGCAGTTAAGTGAGGAATGCAGTAAAAAGTTTCATGGGTGACAGGATGGATAGGAATCATGTAAATCTAGAGAGGTGTGTGTGTCTTCATTATGTTAAGAGAGTGGAACACAAAACTTGTTTTAAAGTAGAACTCAGCTTTCCTTTCTTCCTGAAAGCTTTTTCCTATGCATTGAATTCCACTTGTACATGCAGTGGCAAATGCTGAAACCATCTGGAGCAATACCAAAACTATAGACTTTTCACACTTGGGTTGTACTGGCCAGCAAGCCCAAGTTCACTGAACTGATAGTTTAACTGGCAATTATGACTTTTTCCTGTTCTCTTTTTAGACATGACACACTTTATTGGTATTTGACTGGTAGTGAGATCTTGAACAGCTTTGTTCTATTTGTGCCTAAGACGCCCTAGTTTTTCCATTGTAACTTCATGTATTGCACTGTTATGTGGGACATCACTGCTTTAAATGAGAAAGACTCTCTTTAAGCAAAGGCTTCTGGACAATAGTGTACAGCTGGTGTAATCTTGCAACAACAGCTACATGGTTGAAATAAAATATATTCACCTATGGTCTTTTATTTGCTGCACTGATACAATGGTTTTGCTTCATGAGAAATCCAGAATGAACATGAGTTATGACTGAATATTTTCTGTTGTCAAGCTGAGCAAATTTATTTAAATAACTGGGGCCAACCGGTGAGCCACGCAGCTGGCATGTGCTGATACTGGAGGATGTCCAAAGAATATAGGTGCTTTAAACAAAACAAGTTATAGGAAGATGTCTCTGGTAAAAATGAATGAGAAATGCTGTGTTTTCCAATCCAGAACTGCCCATAGCAGAACATTGCTTGTAGAATTATATGAGTCATAACTTCTGCCATGATCAATAGGTGTTTAAGGGAAGGACACAAGGGTAGATCCCTGGATCTTGCCCTCATGCATGAGAGACCAGAGGGATCAAGATTTGTCCTATAACACCGTTAGAAGAGAGTCCTGAGAGAAATATGGGACTAAGCTAAGAAGGGAGCATACAAGGAACCAAAGAGAAGATTTTTCTTCTTTTTCTTGATGCTTGACATGTTGCTGTGCGCCACAGGGAGCTACCAGGTCTGTCTGGATGCAGCGCAGCACCAGCTGAGTTGAGCTGTGTGTAAATGCTGTGTATGTGACAGGAGCAGACACTGGTGGGCAATGGGAAAGGGCATGGGAAATCATATAAGCAGCCAAGAAAATGGCTTTTTTTTTTTTTTTTGCGTGTGAAGTAGAAACTCAGACTGTGGGTAAGCAATTTTGCTAGCTTTGACATATATAAGGGCAAGAGCCAGTACTAAAGAGAGAAAGAAATAAGAGGACATAAATTTGAAAGGAAAGAGAACATACAGACACAGTGCAGAAAATAGAGTACCTGTGTAAACACAAAATTTAATTAAAGTAGATATTGAAGTAGATGGAAAAAAATAGCACAATAAATGGAAATAAACCAACTGCAGGAAGAAAAGTTTTAATAACAACTGAAAGACTAGCATAGATGTAACCATTAAGCATTGGGTACAGAATGCTTTGCAGTGCTGTTTGAGAATCATGGGAAACATGTTATGGGAAACATTTCTGCAGCACTGCACCCCACTGCTTTATCTGGGGATGGCTTAAGGAGCAAATACTAAGCTAATATTAAAATATTCCTACTTTTGTTTGCTTTCTATCAAAGCCTAAAATGCCTGCATTTGTTTTCATGTTGGCTTGCCCCACCCCTGTGTGGTAAATATCTATTCCAATGCTACATTACTCGGATTTCCTTTTTCTGAACAGAGTAAATGAGATGGGAGAGCTGTCTTTAGTACTAACTGTTGAAGCTTAGTAGTAGAGAAATGGCAGTACCGATGCTATGGTATACCTTCTGAAAAGAATTCTGGTTTGGGGTTTTGTTTTTTTTTTTTGAGATTATGTCCTCTAATTACAAAAAGCTGGCACTCAGAGGAAGCTTCTGCAGTCTTACCCCATCTTCCTTCCCCTTCCTATTCACTTCCTAGCTTCTGTTGTACTTAGGGACTGATGACAAACTTAGAGGACTAAGGAAATCTATCTCCTTTTTAGTATTACCAGAGCAAGGAATTAAATTTTGAGCACAAATTTTGTTGTGAACTTATGCATTTAACCCAAAATTATGTATTCCAGGTAAAATTATTTTTCAACACCTTGGTAGTTTATTCATACAAGTATGATTAAGTGAGACACTGTAATGATGTCACTGCTGTGTAAAATTGCTGAACTACAGCACTTTGTTGAATTAGTTCCCAGCTCCGCTGGAAGCCATTTCCATTTGACTGTCACTTCTCTTTAAACTATCCTGAATTTTATTACCACTTTTCTCAGTCTCTTCTCCTGAATTCTCAAGTTTCTTGCCAAGAACAGGAACACAAAACCTTTCCAGACTTTAAAATGCATCTCCAAAATTAGGGCTGAAGCATACAAGACTCATTGATTCAGCAGATGTTAAAGGGCTCAGTGACACTGAGCAGTGAACCTCTGAAAACAGAGAGAAAAAATGTTGAAGAAGCAGGAGGTGCTTGGCTCCTGAGATATGTATCAGACCTTGTGAGGTCACATTTTTATAATACTCTTTGTCCTTCTAACACTCATGACAACTGTGTTGCTTTATTACTTAAGTACTAGGTGTTGTCTGACAGTAGTATTTGTGAAGTAAATTAAAATGTCAGGAAAGGTGTTTGGGAGAGAAACGAGGAGGAAAATTGCACCCATATTTCCCTACTGCAAGGCTGGTTCTGTTAGCACTCCCAGAGTGGTGGGATCAGCAAAGCTTCTGGAGGGAACACTGTCTTCCATAACAGGGTTGGGTTTCTTGAAGATGAATACGCACTTTACTAAAAACTCTTACACTTGTGTACTGCACATATTTTACAGAATCACACACAATCACAGAATGGCTGACATGGGAAAGGGACCTCTGGAGATCATCTTGTCCAAATGCTTGCTCAAAGCAGAATCACCTAGCATGGGTTGCATGCAACTGTGTCCAGTTTGGTTTTGAATATCTCCACAGGCTGAGATTCCACAGCCTCAAAGGGCAACCTGTGCCTGTTTAACCAGACGCACTGAGCACTACTGAGAAGACTCTAGCTCTTGTCTTCTTTATTCCCCCCCGACCAGGTATTTGTACACAAGAATAAGATCCCCATGAACCTTCTCTAGACTCCCAGCTCTTTCAGAATCTTGTTGTATATCAGATTCTCCAGTCCCTTAATCATCTTTGTGTCCCTTCACTGGACTCATTCCAGTATGTCCATGTCTCCTTGTACTGGGGAGACCAGAACTGGGTCCAGAGGAGTCTAACTAGTGCTGAGTAGAGGGGAAGGATTACCTCCCTCTTCCTACTGGCAATGGTCTCCCTAATGCAGCGCAGAAAGCTGCTGGCCTTCTTTCCTGCATAGGCATACTGCTGACTTACAGTCAGTTTACTGTCCACTAGGACCTGAGGTCCTCCTCTGCAAAGTCACTTTCGAGTCCTGGTCAGGTCCTAGAGTCTACTGTTGCCTGGAATTATCCCTGCCCATGTGCAGAACTTCGCACTTACCTTTGCTGAACTTCATAAGGTTCCTGTTTGTGTATTTCTCCAGTTTGTCAAGGTCCTTCTGAATTGTAGCACCCACCTGCCTCCCAGTTTTGTATCACCTGCAAATGTGCTGAGAGTGCACTTGGTCCCATTGTCCAGGTCATTAATGAAGATGTAAAACAGTATTGTCCCCAGGATTGACTACTAAGGTACACCGCTAGTGATTGTCCTGGATCTGGACTTTGAGACATTGATCTCAAATCTGTGAGCCTGAGCTTTCAGATAGTTTTCAGTCCCCCTCAGTGTCCATTTATCTAGTCTGTAGATCTTCAGTTTGCCTATGAGGGTGTTATGGAAGAGTTGAAAGCCTTGCTAAAGTCCAAATGAACAACATCCACTGGTCTACCCCTAGTCAGCAAGTCAGTCATTTCATTGTAGAAGGCTATCAGGTTGGTCAGGCATGATTTCTTCTTTGAAAAATCCATGCTGACTAATACCAGTCATCTGCTTGTCCTTCATATATTTGGAAATGTTTTCCAGCTTTATTTGCTCTGTCTCTGCCCTGGGATCAAGGAGAAGCTGAACAGCCTGTAGTTCCCTGGATCCTCCATCTTGCTACATGGGGTGGCATCTTGAGTGTTATCACCTTTCAAAGATCATCAAGAGTGATCTTGAAGTGACATCAGACTGCTCCCCAAGCATTCATGAGTGTATCCTATCTGGTCCCATGGAGTTACATATATCCAGTTTGTTCAAATATTCCTTAACCTGGTTGTCCTCCATCTAGGGTTTTTCTTGCTCCAGACTTTCCCACTGGTGTCAGAGGCCTGGGATTCACAGAATCAGTTGAAGTTGGAAGGGACCTCTGGAGGTCACCTGGTCCAAACCCCCTGCTCAGCTCAAGCAGAGATACCTAAGATTTGATTACCCAGAACCATGTCCAGATGACTTTTGAATGTCTCTAAAGATGGGCACCTCACCACCTCCCCGGACAACCTGTGCCAGTGCCCAGTCACCCTCACAGCAGAAAGTGATTCCTGATGGTTATATGGAATTACACTGTGTTTCAGTTTTTGCCAATTGCCTCTTGTCTTGTCACTGGGCACCACTGGAAAGAGCCTGGCTCTGTCTTCTTTGCACCATCTCTTCAGGTATTTATATACATAAATATGATCCCACCAAGTCTCTTGGCTAAGCAGTGCCAGCTCTCACAGCTTGTCCTTACAGGAGAGTTGCTTCACTCCCTTCATCATCTTTGTGGCCCTTTATTGGACTGTCTCCAGCAGCTCCATGTCTCTCTTGTACTGAAGAGCCCAAAATTGGACATGGTACTGCAGGTGTGACCTCACCAGTGCTGAGGAGAGGGAAAGGATCGCCTCCCTCGACCTGCTGGCAACACTCCTCTTAATGCAGACCAGGATACCGTTAGCCTTTTTTGCCACAAAGGCACAGTGTTGGCCTATGTTCAATTTTGTGTCCACCAGGATCCCCAAGGGCTTTTCTCAAAAGCTGATTTCCAGCTGGGTGGCCCTCAACTTACATTGGTGGATGGGATTTTTCATTTCCAGGGTCAGGAATTTGCACTTCTCCTTGTTGAACTTCGTGAGGGTCCTGTGAGCCTGTTTCTCCAGCCTGTTAAGGTCCCTCTGGATGGCAGCATGACCCTCTGACATATCAGCCACTCCTCCCAGCGTTGTGTCATCAGCAAACTTGCTGTGGATACACTCTGCCCCATCATCGAGATCTTTAATTAAGATATTGAATGGGGCTGGACCCAGTTTAGACCCCTGAGGTACACCACTAATTACTGGCCTCCAACTAGACTTTCTGCCACTGATAACCACCCTCTGGTCCTGGCCATTTCGACAGTTTTTAACCCACCTCACTGTCTGCTTATCCAGCCTACATATCAACACCTTGTCTATGAGGACAAATTCCTGAAGGCAAATCTTAACCGAGTCCTGAAGATTCCCAAGGGCAAATCTTAATAGTGAGATGTAGGCAAAGAAGTCATTGAGTAGCTTGACCTTTTCTAAGTCTTTTGTCATGATGTCCCTTGACCAATTCAGCAATGGACCCACATTTTCCCTTCTCTTCCATTTGCTGATGATACAACATTAGCAGTCCTTTTTGTTATGTTATGCTGCTTGCCAGGGTCAACTCTTGGTCGCTCTGGCTTTCCTAACCCACCTCTGCATGCTGGGACAGTGTCTCCTTATTTCTTATGGGTTATTTGTCCCTGCTTTCACCTCTTGTATGCTTTATGTTTAGTTTTGTTCATCCATGAAGGCCTGTTTTTCAAACGATGGTATTCAGGCAGCCTTCCAGTAGAAACCACTGATTTCTCTCTGAGTTAGTAGCCTGAATGCATTTTCAGGTGTAATTCGTACTGCTAAAAACTCTGTTGGATTGCCACTGCAAGAAAGAATGTGGGAACTCAGACCAAGCTCCCACGCAAGCATGTGGCTGTGCAGGTCTCCAGCTGCAACGAATGCCTGAGCCTGTCACTGGCATCAGAGGGAGCCAGAGACACCTCCTGTGTGCAGTAAGATCAAATAAACCATCTGCTTAGGCAGGTAGTTGAACTGAGGGAGGAGGTAGAAAGGTTAAGAAGCATCAGAGAATTCGAAAGCAAAATAGATTTGTGGAGCCATACCCTGAGGCAAAGGCAGCAGGAAGAGGCCCTACCAGAAGTGGGTGATCCCCTTCTCTCTTGTCACCAGGCAGAAGGAGGGGACTTCAGGGACAAGGGGGAGTGGAGACCAGTCTCTCCTCGGAGAAGCAAGAGAAACCCCTCCCGGCCCCCCTCACCTTCCCAATTGCCCTTGCA
>RSEF01000031.1:43205067-43243336 GCA_003993805.1 Himantopus leucocephalus | reverse complement strand
CATCTGGGGTCCCCCACATCCCCAGCGGCCAATTTGGCCTAAACCACGACATACACATTTTTAAGAATGAACGTGTTATCAGAGACTATTATTGATGATCTCTAGCTTGGCTTTGTTATTCGTCAGCTTTTGATTTAAGGGGGGGAGTCAGTTTCAAAGAGAACTCTGTCCTGGAGGGTACAAGTCCTGCCTGCTGCGAGTGGCTGGGTGGAGAAAGTCTTCTGCACCCCTGGGTATTTTGTAACCAGGAAGAGCCTTCCTGGCTCACAGGAGCATGTACAAGCCCTTGGCGTTCCCAGGGCTTCAGCTCAACACAAGCGCTTAGTGCTGCAGTAAGCTGGAGGAGCGTGCCAGCTAGGAGTGAGCAAATGAGGAGACTGATCGACAGAGGAATTTCCCTGCCCTTTCCATATATGTCTTCTGTACACGGGTGTAACAGTGGGATGGAAGTTAACCCTCTGTGAGAACAAGAATTTGATATGTTAAATCTGGGCTTCGTAAAAAAAAGATTGTGAGGAAGCAATAATATGAGTGTCAGAATTTCAGGAGCTGCTAATCAGAATATTGGGTCACTCATGCAGCAAGAGAAGCCACTGCAATGTATCAATTTGGAAAATAATTGTGTAGCATGCAAATTCTGAGACTGCAGAGAACAGTATGTTCTTACCAAGCTTTTCGATGTTAGTCCAGCTTTTGCTATTTAAAGTTGACCAAACTTTCAGTAACCAGAAGAATTGAGAAAAAGATGTGACGCTACCTAATTATGAAGTGAGAAGTTCCTAAGACTTTTATTTTCATTCTTGGATTGTTCGTTGATAATTCCCATGTTTTATTGCAGCAGCTTGACCACATACATGAGATTTAGATCTTTAGATCTTTGAGGTGCAAAAAAATCTTCTTTTAAATAATGAAAATATGTCATATTAGTACTATACTTAGGCCTCTTTTTGAAGTAACTGACAAAAGAAAGGTCGTGTAGAAGGGTTTTCTTGGGTTTTTTTGTTTAGGTTTTTTCTTACCATCACGGTGTTCTGTTTAATAAAATTGCTTTGCTCTATATAGTACTAGTGATAGGAAAAGCTAGCAAATCATGTTTTCCCCACTTCCTATTCTGATCTTTAGGCAAAAAATGCCACAAACAGGCATATACATTTAATTTAAACACTACCAGTAGCTTTTTCAAAGCTAGCAGAGACAAGTACTTTTGCTGGAGTTTTGCTATTTAAATGGTGTTACTGTAGCAGGCATGTATTTCATGAAGAGCCTCAGTCAGTCTCTTAGAAGGTAAGAAGGGGGAAAGCTTCCCAGAGGCTTTGCACTTAGTACGGGAAAGGTGCTACTGTATTTCTGTATGTGTGCATTGTAGCCAACAGTCCTGGAAAGTACCTGGCTAGTAGTGGCTGCACAGTACAGTAAGTTTGCATGAATGTAGTAAATGGGGGGACCGCATTGCTTATGTGCTTGGCATGTAGAGAACTGGTGAAAGCAGTAGCTAAGTGGTACTTCTCTGCCACAGAATGTGCGTGTATGTACATGTGTATATATATATATGTAGTTTACGTATCTCCATACCACTCCATACTTACTGTGAGGAATAGCATACAAATAACAATGCATAGTTATGCACACATTTCTATGAATGAAGATGCAGCCATATATAGAATTATTAAGGAGTATGCATGTGAAAAGTTCTGAATACTCATTATCTCACTTTCTCTGCAATTAAAGTTTATGATGGATGGCAAGATAAATGACCAGGGTGAAATCTCACAGGAATTTTTATTGCAGTCTTACTGAAAGAAACCAGGTTGGAGATTAACCAATAAACATTATTTTAGCACAGGAATGGTTGGAATCTGTAGCCTCAGTTGTTCCACATGAGGAATTTTAGAGGTTTAAAGAAACAGTTTCAAACTCTACAAGTAAAGTCCTATTTTGAAGCCAACTGTACGTGAAGCAGGAGGGTAGAGAGAGTGGAAGGAAAATACCTTGAGTTGACCAAGCCCAGCCATTTTGCAAATTTTCCGTATACAGAAATGTGTTTATTTGTTTCCTCAACATTTAGAAAAGCACACCTTTGCTTGACAACTGTGTGACAGGGTTGGGGTTTAATACTATTTAATGGACTGGGAACTTTTCTGTTGAGAAATATGAAGTGTCAATAGGCAGAATTCCCTAAGAAGTTTAAAGGGGTGTATGGGCAATTGTCACTTTCTAAAATGACATTTGAAAGTTAGAAACAGACCAAATAGAGATGGCTTCCAAAAGATTGGACACTAGTTCTTGATATCACTTCATCTTACCAAAGCTGGAATGCAAGCCTCATACAGATTTCTGGTATATACCATTTTTGGCAGTCACTGTAGAAATAAGCATGTGACTTGTTTGTTAGTGTCTCTTCAGTCTGTGGTTCAAGATGATTATCAAGAAATCACTGGTGTGGGTGGCTGTCTGGGAGCATGAGATTCTGTATGTTCTTTCTTTTTGATGTAATGTACTTCTGTTTTCAGGTTCACGTAACGCTAGAGGCCAAAGAAGCATACGTAACATTACTGTGGTGCTGGGACCAACCTTCTGAAAAAAGACTCTAAAATAACTTTTTGCCTTCAAGTTGTTTGTCCTGGGACTGACTTGTCTTTGGAGAAGAGCTCAACAGAGAGAAGATTTTCACATTGGAACCATTAGAAATAAAACTATTTAAAGAACTTGCTACCTGGAGACAGATTTACGGAGGTTGAGTCCTGCTTTTTCATCTGTGTTCCCACTTCAGACTGTAAACAATGAGTGAGTTTTGGTTGTGTTTCAACTGCTGTATTGCAGAACAGCCTCAGCCTGTAAGTATGAGTATTGGCACTGCTTTGTTTTCATATAATTAACTACATTGTTCACATTTTCTGATTTTCTTATGGCTTTTTAAATCAGTGCTGTATGGCCAAGCTCAGTGAGAATTAAGGAATTAACTAACATCCCGGCTTAGTGAGGGCAAAAAAATGTCTGTTCTAGGCTGTTGTCAGACAGATATTTTCCTGTCGTTAAGATCAAATCTATCCAAAGTCTTTGGAAAGAGCCTTTATTTGTTTGAATTGAAGAGGAGGTGAAAGGAAGGGAAGGGTAAGGAGAACCTAAACTATCATTCTGAAAAAAATCATTTTTGAGCGGAGATCTCTAAATGTCTTGACTCTGTATTGCTTAAGGCCTGCCTTCAGGTGTGACTGGACGATGATGAAGGAGGGAAATGATTCTGTTAAAAAGTCCGGAGTGAAATCTAGTCCTCCTTCACCTTAATTTAATTAAGGATTTCAGCCTTAATGGGTCTGTTGATTTTTAGATTAAACCTTAGGAGAGTGAAGGGATGTACTCATACCGTAAATACCTTCTTTTTTTTTTTTAAATAGAATTTGGAATGGCTGTTGTGTGAAAAAGTACATAGCAAACAGTTGGATAAAAGAACATTTCAAAGCATACATAAGGGAGACAGAACAGAAATATTCTTGGGTTTCATATACGCTGAGTACCTATAGAGTGTGTTCCTAAATCCAATGCTGTTGGGTCAAAGTCTGCTTGCATGAAGGTGGAATTAACCAGGAATATGGTTAGCACTGTGAGAAAAATCATTATATAGTGTGGCATCCAGATCAAGCTAAATGAATGTATAGAAAGAACAGTCATCTTGCAAATACGTGGAAAAGACCCCTGTTACTACTAAAGGATATGCTGAAATTATGGTGACCAAGAGAATCCCAGAATCAATAGTACAAACTCACTTTAATATGTTCATATGATAATATTTGGCTTTAGGGAAGCCAAAGGATTAAAAAAGCAATCTAATGTTAGGAGTTGTCATTGCACAAAGGCTGAATGCCAGACTAATCCTTGGGTGGCAACGCAAATATTAAAGTGTGACCATTAACATTTCTAAAAAATGAATACAACTTTATCTCACTCTTAGTTGAGTAGAGTTGTTGGAGGTGAACTTTGAGATACTAACATGGGAAGCTGCAACCCTGTCCTGTTGCTTGAACACCATGCAGTTCTGTAAAATGCTACCTGCATCCATATATAGCCAAAGTTATTTGCATAGTTTTTGGAACATATATTTCAATTAAAAATAAGGTATGACTGTTAAAAACCTTTGAGATAGAAAATGGCATATTCTGTTTGTTTACAAGAATCCTGAGGCTCAGTCCTTATAAAATCTTGGCTCACGCTTTATGATACAGTTATTGCCCAAGAAATGCATGGTATGTTAATACAGCTTGTAGCGATCTGTGGGTCATGACTCATGGAAAGGGTGGAGATTGTACTTCAAAAGTGGAGAAAGAGGAAACAACCCATTTTGGTATGTTTCTGCTGGTCTGCTGGCGTGCATTTGCTTAGAAAATGAAAACCATTCTTATGTTTAAGATAGAAATAGTACAGTGCTGAGCATTGACCTAGTTCCTGAAATCTGCATTTCAAATGTTGTAGGAGTCTTGCTCATTATGAAGTGCCCAAATTCTTCAGGACACATCTCAGATGGAGTTGTGGGCCCTTCTTGGCATGCTTGACAACAGGCACTTGGTTGTCCTGCCCCTGCAGTTACTCAGCTCATTTTGCTGTGTAGTATTGCCCAGCAGTTGCTCTGCCACGTGCAGTTACAGTAAGTTGAGTATTTAATCAGATACATATACATCTGAGTAAATACAGGAATGTTTTTTCTCTCTGACATATAGCAAAGTATCTACTGTCAGTGTGAGCAAACTGATAAACCAGAGAAGTGGTAAGAAGCAGTTTTTCCCTGTCTCTGCAGGTGTTGTGTGATTGCATTTTTGGGACGCTTACATGCTGAAAAACGTGCTCGTTATTAGCCCAAAAATACTGGGAGTTATTACGCTGTTGTATCAAAAGATAGGTGAAACCCACTAGTTTGCATAAAAGCTACTTGTCTGTCCTCTACTGTGCATTCAATCTGTCAGTTTAGTCCAGTTTCTCAGGAGAAATGCCTCATCTGCCCGGTTTCATCTTTCATATGCCTTCTTTCATTTGCCTTCTGCATCTCAACTTCTTCATGGCCTCAGTAACAGTGTCCCAGCCACCACTTTCACGTTCAGCAACACTAACAACCACCAGCCTCTCAGAATAGACCTTGAAAGCAGGAAGTTACTTAATTTGTTACTTGTTCTGATCAATGCTTAAAATGTTCCTTTTGTTTTTAAATTTATAATCTCTGAAACATGTTTTTTTTTCTCATTATCTTTGTCAGTTGCTGATATCTGGGACACCATTAATGTCATGGATAGTGACATAAATTTCATGACAAAATAGTGACAAAAACCTCTTCACTGGGGAAAAAAAAAAGTGGAACTTACAGTAGTTGCACGTTTCTGTGTTATTTGTAGCTTCCATTGAACTGAGGAGTTTTTCTCCCCTCTTGAAATCCAGAATGTAGGAACTCTCTCTCTTGCTTTCTTCTGGCAAAATTCTAGCATATTATATTAGGAATCTTCAGTACAGCATCTCTGTTCTTTGCAGCTGTACTGCACTTAAAATGAAAAATGCGTACATGCACTGAGTCCTTTCAGTCAATTGTATGGAAGACTATTATTCACACTGTACACAAAGACATTTTCTAGGTTATTGCCAATACTCTGTATGCCTTCTGGACTTGAGTACTGGTGCTTTCCAGTGCATTTTCATGGATTTGAACCGTATCTTTTTAGACAAGATCTGCAAACTTTACGGCACTAAGGACATGTTACTTACCTAATTTCACTGCCGTTACTTCCCTAATAGCATACCCTAAAGCAGAACAGTAACAATGTTGCAGTTATATATTAGGGCACTTTGGGAGGTTTCTTAATTAAAAGACAGAATTCGAGTATTACAATCATCTTTTATTGAAATGTGTCACGGCACAGCTTTTTGACTTTTGTCAGTGCTAAATGGATGCACAGTGGTGCTGTGGAACACAGATTTCTTGGAAAGCGGTGTTCTATGCTCACTCCAAATGTTACTTTGCTTGCTAAATACCTCACTTGGTGTTTCCAGGACTGCAGTACTCATCATGGAAGGGGGGCATGTTTGAAGATGGGTCTCTACGCTTCTCTGAAATAGTGTGATAAAGGAAGAAATTGAGTATGCAAAGAAACAAATAGTGATACAGTTGAAGGAAGCATGTTCCTGAATGGCGACTTAGGTCTTGATTCTTAATAGCCTGAGGTATTTACCACAGTAGAATGTAAACAAAAGCCAAGCAAATGTGTTCTCATATCAAGTCCTAGTTTTCTCTTGTCAGATTCGGATTGATAATATATTTTACCGCAATGAAGACTTCAGACAACTAGTTGCTTTCATACCTGTTTTCATGATACCGAGGAGGTGATATTAATCTCTTAACAACTATGTTCAGGTTTTCGTGGTTGTTTGAATAGCCTGAACTAAATCTCTTATGATCTGACCCAAACATTTTTTTTATTTTGAGAAGAGTAGCACTTCCTGTGATTGCACCAGGTTTCTTACATCTCCCACTGACGCCCTTTATGGGTTCTGTAATCTGATCTTGCACTTCCCAGGGACAACATGAGTCTTTCTTCCCATGCTTCCTGTGTGCTGTCATCCTATCCACTGCTGTTTCAGGAAACTCTGCCAAATCCCCAGGATCAGATGCATTGCTTGGTAACAGAAGTTGAGAGAGCCTTCTATCTTGCAGGTTTTCAGAGAACATGTCCGTGGTTTTTTTTCTTAGGCTGAGCTCATCGCCTACACCAGGAAGCTGTTACTTTCCTCCACTTCTTTTTTTATGTTCTGTCCATTTTTAACTTGCAAAGTTAATTTTTGGTCTAAGAAGCCTTTGGTCATGATCTGGTGCACTCCCACCTGATTTGGGCCACCACCCAGTACAGCTGAGCTCTTCAGTTTCTTTTGACCTTGCAGTAAAATTATAAAAGAATAAACTGTGCCCTCCTCCTTCTTGCTCCAAGCTTCCTTCTCTAGTTAATTAGTTTCTGTTTTGTTGCTTCTCTCTTATTTAGATGATTTCCATTTTGTATTTTGTCAAAGGGCTATTATGGTTTTCCTGCATGCTGTGTCATAAATGTTTAAAGTGGTTTAGAAAGTGAAGTTTCCTTTCTGTCTTTTTTGATATATGAAAGAAGACTGACAGATCTGTATTTAGAGTGGGAAGGCTCATCCTAAAATACAGGCAGAAAAAAACCCTGCACATAGTGCTGTATTTATCAACTGAATTGAATACTATGGAAGACATAAGTGATTTTGGCTCTGGTTACTTGAGGAACTTAACCACTGATGGATATTGTCAGCTCTAGCTTTTTTTTCTAGAGGAGTCATACATATAGCTAAGGTTACATCTACCACCACAGCTCTTAAAACTTGAACACCAAAAAAATAATGAAGCATTCGGTACCCATAACAAATGCAGAATAAATCACCCTCAGTAAGCATGCACAGTAAGTCAGGTGTTCGCTACTGAAGAAGTACTGGGCGAGGCTCCTCCTTCACTACTGCAGTGCTGTGCAAGCCCAGCTTTTGGCTCAAAATGACTAAAATCCAGGCTCTCATTCATTAAATTTGATCAGCCTACCACATTCAGCAAGACTATGAAAGACTCAACTGTAAAAGGTGACAATTCTTGAGATCCCTCAGATTTCAGAATTGTCATACTGAGTTGCATATTGAGCTGCCAGTTTGGATGTTTCAAATTCCTTCTGCTTCCTATTCAGTGATGGTGTAGAAGTAGCCTGAGGGAGCACCTTATCAAAGGGGGCAGAGTTAAATAAGCAGCAAAGTGCTTGGCTTTTATTTCTCAGACCTGATCTGTTTCTGCTTTCAGCCTGATAGAACTGCTTTAGATTTAGAAAAATCTACCTTTAAATTAGAAAATTTTAAATTAAAAATTTACCTTTAAATTAGCCCCCCATCTTAAAATATCTGTTGTGATGTTCAAGTATTAAAAACTTTACAAAGAAAGGAAAAGAGGCAGTATTTTGTGTTTATGTATAAACACTCGACTGAAAATTATCTGAATGTTTTGCAGTTCTGTATTATGGCTGTAAAATTTTTAGGAGCTCTTAGTTAGCTGTATTGGTGCTATTTAATATAATAATAGTTGATGGGATGGAAAATAGCTCTTTGGGAGGTGGAAACAAGGATTATGCCAGCTTTCTGTTGATGAGAACGTGTCTTGCCATTATCAACATATCTGAAGAAGGACATAATATGCTTTTAATATCTACAGGCTCTACAGGGCTCAGGCTCTCTGCTTAAACATGGGGAGGAAGTAGATTGTACTCTTTGTTGATCTGGACACCAGTGTTAGAGCCCTTGAATCACTTGTTTCTTTTAAATCTCCAAAATTTTCACTGAGAACACATCTTCAAGAGCAAAACCCATTATGAGTCACTGACAAAAGGAGCTGCCAAAAGAAATAGTTGATACTGCCTAGCAGAAGTTGATAGTTTTGCAGCCACCCTTGTAGTTTGTGCCAAAGCATTTCTGAAATTAACAAATCCAATGTAATTTTTGTAAATTTTTTTAATGGTAGTTGAAGCTGCAAAGCCCCGATATTTTTGGTGTGCCTTAATTTTAATGCTTGGCAGTTCAGCTATTTTCCCCCTGTTCTGCTTTTCATGTTGGAGCAGGGGACATGAGCAAGCATGTAGGTTTAGGGGCATTTCTACTTGCCAACAGCTAGAGGCAGAGGTAGCTTGGACATAATCTGAGATGTGCACTTTCACTGACTGTATGGAAGTATGCTTTGTGTTACTGAATAGAGAAGTCAAGTCGTTGCCCTGAAGCTAAGTGTTCAGCCTTTTACCTTTAACTGGTTTTGATATGAAAGGGCGTATTGAGAGTAGAAGCTTCCTCTGCTGCTGTCTTATTGTATTTTTATTGTAACTTTTCTGTAATGGATCTGAGATGTTCTGTTGGATATAATTCTTAAGACCAATATGCAACTCACAAAATACGCATTTTGAAATGGCCGTTTTAAAGATCTCTGCCTGCACTTACATTTTTAATTCCCAGCATTAACATTTCACAATGATGAAATGTTTTTCAGACTGTTCCTCAAACCTTTGGTTCGGCAGTTCCTGTCATGACTCTTACTTAAGTGTGAGACACGCATGATATCAAAGTTCCCGTTGAATTGTATTATAGCTATTCTTTATGTATTCTCAGAGATCCTGAAATTATAAGGTACCTATTAAGCCATAGACTTTAATACGTAATTGCTTGCAATGATTTTTCTCACTTTCATCTTCAGAGTGGCTTAGCTGATCACTCTAAAATGCTGACTTCTGTAATTCTGGGTTAATATCCTGCCACAGAGTGAAGAGAATAGGGGAGTGGAGGTTGGGCAGAAAAACTGAAGCTCTGAACTGCACTCTGATGCAGACGCAGGGAAGTAATGCCTCTCTGAACCCCTCTGTTTTATTTTTGTTTTTCAAATAATTTAGAGGGTGTTTTAGCTACTTGGGTGTACCTTTAAGGGAGCTGTCTTTTACTGTATCTGAGGAAAGATACCATCTCTCTTTCTGTTTTCTCCTTCAAATAAATGTGTGACACTGAGTAATTTGTTGGCATGTCATGCTGTGAGAGTGACCTGACATCAAAAGGGAGAGGCTTGCATGGAATTTTTTTAAATAGTTTTAAGCTACATTATCTCTCTTCTTGCAATTGTAAATTCAATTCATCCAGTCTCAGAAAATAGTGTGGGTTTATAATATGTTGTCTTCAGCAGGCACAGGGTCTTCATAATTATTTTTCTTGCTTGTGGTATGACTGTTTTTCAATGTGAATGTAACTACTCTTTGCATTCTGCTGATGGTTTAGCATAAAGGACTACCTAGTACATAGTTTGTGTGTGTTGGTACTGAGATTCTCTCAAACCAGAATATTTTAATTTTGCTTTATCTTTGGCAGGTCTACATTACAGTTTTGGTGTTTCTAACATGCACAAGATGGTTTCAAGTTCATGTGTGGCTGCCTTATCTCCAGAGACTGAGAAATAAATTGGGACCAAATTGTGATTTGTCTTCTAAGTTTGCCCAGACCAGCACATCCTGGCATAGCATGCGCTTCAGGTTCTACTGCTCTAGCGTGGTGGCATTGGCCAGCTGGAGCTCTCCATCTCCACTGCAGAGGTGCAGTGCTCACCTCATCACAGTGCACAGTGGGCAATACTGTTGCTTATCAGAGTCTGTCTTCCCTCTGTTTTACGTCCATCTCTCTGGGGTGATGTGGTGCAGCACAGACCTTTGTAGTTTCACTTTGTTAAAAGAAATTGTGACCTTTTAAATTCTTCTACTTAAAACCCAAAAACATTTCTGATGGGCAGTGACTGTGGTGACAGCTCAGCGCAGGTGAACGCTCTGGAAATGTGTGGCACTCTCTTATTCTGGCCTCAGACTGCTTTAAGCATGGGTTAATGTCTTGCCTCAATTGAAACCCCCAGTTTATGCCACTGATTTCAAGTTCAGTTTTCTTGTACCTCAGGCCTGACACAGTTGAGAGGTCAGCATTGCTATCCTTGTTTTACAGCTGGAAGATGTCAGGCAGGTTGCTTGGGGAGTTGCATGGTAGTCCATCAGTGGCTTCAGAGCCCCTGACCTTAAATGAGGAAAGAACAGAAAAATTATTTGGGGCATATAGGATGATGTGGTGGGTAGAGAAAAGTGAATCAGAGTCCAATGAAATGGAGGAAAAGACTTCAACAGGATTGATGAATAGATGTTCATTGGGGCTTACACCAGAATGACAGAATTTTAAAGGTGATGTCACATCAGCAAAAAAGACAGTTGTATAAACTGTAGTTCCTAATCTTTACCTCATTATGTATATTTGCATGAAACTTGCCTTTTTGGGTGCTTCATCAGTTTTGAGAACTGAAAAACTGATGCTGTCAGGAATTAAATTATCTAAGGAAAGCACACTTGGCTATGTTCAACTGGAAACTAAAATTGTGTGTCAAGGGAGTGTATTATTTATAAAAGGAAATTACTCTTATGACTCATCAAGTTCCTCTAAACATAGGGGGCTTCCAAGCCAAATCCACTTCAGGTAAATTTCTTGAAAGACTTGAGTAAAATTAATATAGGACAACATGTTATTTAACTCTGCAACAAATACTACTTTAAATACAGCTTGCCGTACTCCAGTTACTTAAAAAACATTTAATTCCTAGGCTCTAGGATGATGGTTAAATAGTAGATTACTGTTAAAATGGGGCAATAAATCCTGCTGGGCACATATTCCAAACAAATCTGCTAGGATATGCAAACACACACATATATGGATGTAACGTGTATGTAACATACTGGATTGCTTGTGTTTGTGGTAGCAGCTTGCAATTGCTGAACTTGTAAAAAGAAGAAATGCAAACACAAGCATAGGCATGCTGATCTACAGAATCACAGGCAAAAGAGCCTACAGGGCCTTTTATTCTCCATGGGAAAATACCAAATGTGTATTTTCTTTTTTTAAATCAGAATTAAGGTTTGACAATGAAATGCCTCTTCAGTGTGTAAGGCAAAGAAAGGAAGATTTAGGGGAGGAAAGAAAACTGCAATGTGCGTAGTTTAGAGAATAAAGAAACAGGACTTATATGTGAGAGAGAAGAACTGAGGCTACTTAATTATTGCTTTTAAAAACTATTTTAAAACCTGTGAAAGACTTCTAAGCCCATTATGCTATGTGGAGATCATCTTTTCTGTAAACTAACCATGAAGACAGTGCAAATCTGTAAAACCACTGTGCAACCACTGCTAGGCTGCTATCAGTGGGAAGAGTGAGGGAGAAGAGATGATTAAAGTGGCAGTGGTGAAAGCAGTGTGGATTTAACTGACTGCCGGAAGACTATAAAGGATCTAATCAGAGACGCTTTGTATGGCCCTACTCCTAAAGAAATAAAACATGCACATATCTTAGGCCATTGAGATTCAGATGCTCTTTTTAATTCAGGAATAAAATGCTAACATTTCCATTACAAAAGGAGAGTAATCTTCCTATACAGAGAAGATAATCAAAAGGAAATTTACACATTTTAATACATACACACTGAGATTAAAATCTTGCAAGAAACTAACATGTGAAGATGTATGTGTGTTAGCTGATTTAGTGGTTAAAGAACTGAAGGTTGGGGGGTTTTCTGCAGGCTGCAACACTTAGTGTTTTTCTACATAGCAAAAGCATACGAACTGTAGTTCCTGGTTTTTCTGACTTATGAAGTATGTTTTGGACAGTGGGTTGTATTTTGGTGTTTGGGGGTTGGGTTGGGGGTTTTTTTGTGTATGTAGGGAATAATCTGCCGAATTACAGCAAAAAAACCAACTGTCAGCATGTTTTTCTGAGTACCTGTCTGGGATTCTGCTAGCTGTGCTGAGATCCTCTGAGGATCTCAAAATAATAAAAACACAAATGATAAAAATACAAAACTCTTGGATGTTTAGTAGTAGGTTTTTATGGGGCATGTGTATAAACATGATTTCTTTTTTAAGGCAGCACAGTTTAAAAGTTAAGGCAAAAATTTATTCTAGCTAGATTTTAAAACAAATTATGTTAATTATAGTTAATTATAATTACATTAGACTTAACTACTTAGTTGATTTTCCTTGTAAAAAGCTTTTCTATATCTAAAGAGATTATAATATAAGAGGAGTTTCTGAAGTGTGCAATACTTCCATGAAATAACTGCTTCGTAACATCTGCCATAATATTTTACAAATGTGATTGAAAACAGTAAAATTAGTCTCCTTGTATACTGCTGGTAGTTTGCTTCATGTGTACCAAAATGACATTCTGCAGTATCTTTGTCTCTTGCTCACTCTCTCTGAATTTGATACCAGTGTAAATACTAATTTCTGTTTAGTCAGAGTGAACAAAAGTGTTCACATCAGTCTGAACTATCTCTACTTTGTGTAATAGGAAAAGCGATCAGGTACTCTACAGTACTTTATGTTATGTAATAACTTATGTAATTTAGTGTTCCAAAATTAGTCAGGTTGCATTACTACCCAGTGAAAAGGAAAGAAAAATGATAAAGGGAATGAGAAGATTTTATTTGGTTTTGATGTCCTTGTATTTTTTATCTAAAAAGACAGACAAAACTTTCCCCTTGAAACATGCTCTGAAATACAACTTGAAAACCTTTTTTACCATGAAGTTGTTTATTGAGCAATAAAATGTACATCAAGTGATCTTACAAGGAAGCACTTTTGAAAATAAGTAAAACTTCCAGTTGCAAGGTCTACAAACTCACTCTGGGTTCAGAGAGTCAAGCTGAAGCTTTTCCCACACTGGTACAGTAAGTTTTCTGAATGTAATCCCTTTGCTTCAGCTCACTGGAATTCAGTAAATAATTGTTCGTGGCAAGAAGGAATAGAGTTCAACTTAGACTCCTAGCAATGTTGGCTCTGCAGACATTGCAGGGGTGAATATCACTGACAAGTCATTTTTATGACCAAACATAGCAGACACTTATGTTTGCAATGCGTAAGACAAGAAATGCTGCAGGATGGTCTGACTGTGGTATGGATCATACTGCTACTGTTCCCCAGATAAACAGCTACACCTAACCGTTAGGTTGTGCTTTATGCAAGTTTACTTGGTTTAGTTTCTTAAACAAAAATGAACTGTAACTATAATTTCAGAACACAGAAGAGTGATCTGAAAATGAAGCCTGCAGGGAAACGATTGGGNAGTGATCTGAAAATGAAGCCTGCAGGGAAACGATTGGGAAGGGCAAAAAGTTCTGGGTTTCTCTTTTTTTTTTTTTTTTTTTTTCTCCTTAGTGATCCGCGAGCGGGAATGTGTCTTAATGATGCATGCATCTTTCTGCTGTCTTTTTTTAGCTTTGCAGTTGGAAAACAAAACCCCTTTGTGCTCTTCTTAGTGGAGAAATTTGTTTGCCCTTGAGTTTTAAAAAATATTAGGTTCGTAAAGTGTACTTAAAGTGTTTGTGCGTTTTCAGTATAATATGTTAAAATTAACACTTTAAAGCTTAAGAAATTACATTTAAAATTGTCTAGAATGATGTTACAGAGAGAACGAGGGTCATGTCTGAAGCTGTAATGTTTGGCTTTGCATAAAAGCATAAACCAAGAATACATTGCTTTTATGAAGACAAGCTTTTCAAGCCTCTGAAGAGCTATCGCAATTCCCTGTTTTCAGGAGGAACTTTAACATAGCTGCTACAGATGATTTAGGACAAAGAAAGGTGAGAGAATAGCCAGGAGCTTACAGTGGCAGGATTTCTTAATGCTACTCTATTGTCTTCTAGCTATGCAGCCTTTGGGATCCTTTATGGAGGTAACTTGTAAATCAGTTGTTCTTTCCAGTAAGAAAAACCAGCAACGTTTGGGTAAAATTCCTGCCTGGATGGCTGTCAAATGACAAAGTTGATTGATACCTTTAGGGGACCGGGACAGAGGTTAAAGTAGAGAGATAAACAGAGAAGAGCAAGGAGCAGAGGCAGGAGAGCTCCTGAGAAGTGGCTATGCAGTGGACTGTAAATGCCAGTCACCTGAAACAATGACATTTCTCTGGCTGTCCACGCATGCGTGTTTGTTCATTCCAGCAGGCAGTGAAGAAAGGGATGTGGAGCAAACACCAGAGGGACAGCAGGACCACCACAGCCTTCTGATTTTTCAAAAATATTTCCAGTGCGCTATTTCCAGACATCTGAAGTGAAGGGTTAAAGAAGCTCTGAGAAGCTCTCTTCAGGGTAACTGTAAAGTAACAACTGGTGTTTTAGTAATTCCATGGTAGGCAACTCAGATTCTGCCTATTAAAAGTGAGACCTTTCATGTTGATGCATCTCTTCTTGTCCTAAATTATTTTGATGTAGTATGCAGATTTCCCTAGTGTAAAACTTCAAAGCTATTCAGAAGCACCTCAGTGGCAATCTCTGTTCAGGACAGCAGTTGTAGGCAGCTACTCTAATGCGTGTGTCCACGCATCTTCACAGAACTTAAGGGAAACTCAGTGAAATGGCAAAGCAACGTTGAGGCATAGAACCCAGGCACGAAATCTGGGAAGAAAGTTAACTTCCTGCAAATTCTGTGCCTTGATCATGGAAGCATGTTTCTGGGTGGTGTAGCCTGATGACACTGGCATAGGGAACTCTTAAAGTAATCTGACATAATCGGAATTTGGCAGTTGTCATGCTGGTGAGCCAGCTGTTCAAAACCAACTTGTTTTATTTGCATAGCTGCCAGAGTCCACTGGAGACCTGTGTGTTGGTAAAGGGTACCTGACACTCACGCTATGAAATATAGAGTAGTGATGGTAGTGTTTTAGCTTAGTTGTTAGGGTTTTTTTCTTTAATTTAGGAACAGTAGAGATTTTTCTGCCAACAATTACTATTCAATTCTGTGTTCATAACTAGTTGTTGGGAAGATGGAGTTGTGTACCTGTCTTTTTAGGTATCATATGGGTCCATTAGCTAAAGAATAAAAGGAAAAATGTTTACTGTAAATAATCTACACTTACTGTTGTGCACCGAGGTTAGAAATTCCCAGCCTGCAGCTCTTTAGAAAACCTCATTTTCTTCTGTATGTTTATTGCTTTTTCTCCTCTTCATTCTGACTATTTTTGTAACTGCCAGTGACTGTAACTCTGTAGCCAACAGCTGATGTTAGCTGTATCTTGTTTTTGATAGAAGCTGACTACGCTTGTGGAACTGGAAAGCAGTTGCCCTGAAGTTGCCAATAACGCAGGAACCTGGGGGAGTCTGAGAGACCTCCATGATGCTCAGTGTTGCAATGCTTAAGCTTCCTATTTTGCTGACTGTTAAAGAACATGCTTTCCTATTCTTCCTATCTTAAGAAGCTCCTAAATATGGGCTTGTTCTGACAAGACCATTAGATCTGACACACTAAGAAAACCACTATATTTCCTGGATTTCTACAGTGGATGCAACTTCAGAATTGCCAGTACTAGACTGAAGCAATGGTGCCAAAAAGTATGCAAGTAGAAGACACAATAATACAGTGATAGAAATTCTGCTCTCACAGTAATAAATTTATCAGAGATAACTTCGTGCAGAAGACCAGCAAGACAAGGAGGGATAGGCTTGCCGCAGAAATGGATTAGTAAGTAGAAGGATTTTTCTGAACGTTATGAGGAGCCAACACTGCCTCTAAAAATGATTGTGTGGATGGGTTTTTGATCCTACTCATGAGTCTGGTGGTAAACTCTGAATAATGAATGTACCTAAGACTTCGTCCTCAACAAAATTTGTGTGTCATCTTAATGCAGCTAGTGGAAGAGTAAGGCGCTATTGCTACTGCTCCTGAATACTTCGTTTCAGCAAGCTTGTATTTAGAAGAGTAGAATTTGAGAAATAAATGAGGAATATGGGGCATTTTCTGGCTTGATGAAATTTAAATAGTTAATGATTGTTTACACTCAAGACCTGTGGAATTGTGGCATGCCTCAGCTAGACTATGCAGAAGTGCCTGTACATGCTTGGAACTGATACTTTCCTTTTGATAGGAGGTTGGACAAGGCAGCCAGGATTCCTTTGTTTTGCCAAGGAAAGCAGAACGCTCCTTGAAAGATCTTCCTTTTTGTTTCTTGTTGAATGGAAATAGGTAGAAATACAGTGCTTGACTAGAAGTTTTCCCTCAGAATGGCCGCCTTTCTACATTGTCTGTCTTTTGAGCCTGCAGATTTGCAATGGCACACCATGCTGCTTTTCCTTTGCCCCCATGTTTCTCTTGGGACTTGTTAATTAGCTCCTGAACAACTTTTCTTCCATCCTTTGGGGCTATTTGCCACACTTTGGGCACAGGCTTTTGTGTTGCTGCTCTGTGTCAGATACTATTCTGAATATGTCAAAGCTGAGCAGAAAGCTATTTTAAGTCTGAGCACAGCTGTTGATTTGAAAATTTCTTAAGAATTGCTGACAGAGTACTCTTCCAAAGATGCTTCTAGCCATGCTATGTGTGGGCTTCGCATCTAACCATCCTTAAGATATCTACTGGGCCATCCAATGGTTGCTCAATTGTCTTGGATGCTTGTTGTATTATCTTTTTTTTAGTTTTGTGTATGGTGCCATTATTTCCATGTCCACTAGTGGGATCACCTTTCAAATATGTGACTTTTTTCATAGTATGCAAAGAATATGGGAGGGTGTTCCTGCTTCCGTTGTAAAGGTTGTAACTACTTTTTGCTTTGATACTTCAAAAGCAAGCAAAGACAGACTACATCATAATGTATTTTGGGATGTACTCGTTCCAGTAAGTTACCTAAAATGAACTGGATTAACAGAATGCTGACAGTCAAATTTGGGAGCTTGGCAGAAGTCCTCACAGGAGCAAGAAGTGGGATGGCCACTGAATCAAATTCATGATTCCATATTTATGAATGCTTCTCCCCACTGCAAAACAAGGTACCCAAGGCTGTGTGACAGTGTTCATATGCTGATGAGGTAACTGGTCAGGATGTCTCTGGAGCAGCAAGAAGAAACCAGAGATAATGGAGAGTTCACACAGGTGACAGATTACTTAGCAGGGAAATGCCAATGGGAAGACTGCCAGAAAGGTCAGCAGTAAGGAGTGTGTCTCATGGACCTGACACACACAAAACTGTAATGAGATTACTTCCCTTAGAAAGGATTTGTACAAAAAAAAAANAATTAAAAAAAAAAAAAAAAAAAAAAAAAATCTTCATTCAGAGCAAGTTCATTTTGATAAAACTTAACTGAGAAGTAAGTAGTACAGTACACCACTCGAAAACCAGGTGAATATTTAGGTATTTAATTGCATATGAATCTAAACAAACAAGAAACTGCTGCTATTTGGGCAAACTTATGCCAAGCTTCTAAGATGGCATTCACAGAGGTATTTAAAAGCTGATGAATTCAGTGTGTTTGTGTTTGTTGACTCTTGAGGATATTATTATTAAATATTTTGGCTTTGTTTTTGCCTGAAGCGCAACTACTAGAGCTTCCACCCGTGCATCCTGCTGCTAAAAAATAACAGTTCTATAACTCCTGAAGATCCATCTTCTGCCGGTAAGGGAATTACTGTAAGTTGCATGCAGAGGTTTTCTGAAAATACCATGTATGCCCTGATATATTGTCATAGTCGAAGGTGAATCACAATGTGCAGTACCAAACTGCTGCTTGCGAGCACATATGACAATGCGTTTACAGCTATTATCTTCACAGCAGTAGATATTTTAACTGGCTGGTCCAGAGAAAGTGTTAGACTTAATAAGTGATTGGGTTTTTATGGCAAGGGTGACTGAGGGTCCTGCATGTGTCAGTGGCTATTACCTGTCTGGAGGTAATACTTCAGTTTATTCTTTGTTCTTGTACATTTCTGTAATGTAGTTTGGTATGCGCGTGTCATTCTGATTTAGAAGATTATACAGAGTGTATATAAGAGTACAGAAGGCTTGTAAGTAATGTATCTTACGCAACATGTATGCTTCCATAAAGATGCAAATGTGTGCAGATGCCTGCATATGCAGGATATAACAAACCTATTTATATTAGCCAGCTAGCTCTAGGAATTCTTACCTACAGGATTTGCGAGCATGAAATATAATTTCTTAACAAAAGAATTTCAATATGCAGTCTACTTAAGGACACCTGAAACTTTTGTTTGTGTTGTAGCTGGGGGAGGGTGACATTCATTTGGCTGAGCAGGAAGGGCTACATGGTATAATCCTGACACAACTCCTCTGGAGAACTACAGCTCTCATCGTGCCAGATGACCTTTCAAGTATTTCCTGTGTTCTTGTTGGAAAAGGTCAGCGAGTGAAAGGAAAGAGAGCTTCACATGGTGCAGTTTGCAGTGTGTTGTTATCAGGACTTTGGGATTTTCTTTTTTAAGAAGCTATTTAGAAATTTCTATAGTTTGTATTGTGGTGTATCATTTGTTTAATCTATACCTTTTAACATTATGATTTTGATGACTGGGGAGAATAACTGCATCTATATTACAGCAAGTTCAATTCCAGACTGCTCTACATTTTTCATCTTCATTACCGGCTGAAGTTAGACACTTTGAAAATAATCTAGGTGACAAGAGATCTCTGGATGCCATCTAGTGCAATGGACTTACTCAGAGCAGAACCGACTAGACTGGCTTTTGCTCAGCCATGTCCAGTTGTGTTCTGGGGATCTCCAAGGATGATGTCCAGATTCATTGGGTTCTTGGTCCAGTGTTTGACCACCTACATAACAATTTTATTATTATTATTATTATTATTATTTAAATGCTAAGTTCTAATTTTTGCTGAGATACCACAAGCCAGTATCACAGACTTGTTCCTTTCATCATGCCCTGCTGTGTCTTTATCATTGATGAATTACCAGTTACTCTACAATCAGACAGCATAGTCTGTCTAAAGAGGTTAAAGAAGTAGAAAAACAGTATTATTATCTTAGATAACTGTTTTGGTTTTTAAATTATGTTAAAGAGGCATTAATCACCAAAAGTAATGAAAATAAACTTACTGGAAAGAGAAGTTAGTTTGTGGTATAACATGACAGCCAAGTTACAAGTTGTAAATGTCATCTTAAAATTGTGCTAATGTGTATTTTGAAAAGGACAGTACTTACTGGCTATACTAAGGAATGGATTCTGATTTACAATGTGACTTAGTTTAAGCATCTGGAATGGAACAAGTTCCCTTCAGTGTGTGAGCTAAACACATGTCTTAGATGACCTATTGTCTTTCAGAGTCATTTGACCTCATCTGGCAAATTTTCCTGTTTATTTAGAAAACATAGGCTACAATTGCCAGTTTTGTCATGTGATGACTAACACCATCATGATATAATGGAATATTGTGTAAACAGATCAAAAAGCATACACATCAAAAGCTTCAAGAAGGTGCTGAATTTGCTAAAAGCAAAGGAACTGTTTGAGATAGCAATATGCAATCCAGTTTAAGGATTTACAGAATATATTAATTTCATGTGAAGTTGTACTTAAAATCAGGCTGGAAGATTTGATAAAGTCAGCTTCTCTGCCATTTTAGATTCTTTTATTTTCCCTTTACTCTTGTCTTTTTCTAAATAAGAATGGAACTGTTACTTTTGCGCGGGAGTTCAGAAAGTGATCAGATTTGCTCATTCTTTTTTTTCCACTTGAGTCAGTCAGTAACTGCCAAGTGATTTTGCCTGAAGCCTAAATCCAGTGTATATTTGATAATCAATTTATTGGATGTTAATTATAACAGCTTACATTATTTAAAAACCTCTTTTCAATCATTGGCATCAATTTCCTAACTGTCCTTTAGCTAGAGAAGTCAGGTAGCATCCTAGACTTTTGGAAAACTTGATGAAAGCTGAGCGTGCTGGAGGCCTGCTACTTATCTCTGGTGCTTAAGAGCAGACGTGAAAAACTGTGCAGGTTTCCTCCAGATTCTGTTCTGATGAAGCTGTAGTTCGTAAGATCCATAAGCAATCAAGATTCTAAGCAATCTGCTAGAAACAGCCCTTCTAAGGGACTGTGCTAGCAATGGTAGCAGCTTTGGTGTTTCACACCTGATGAAGATCACACTGCTGATCAGAACATCATTACATTGGGCTTAGATACCACATGTTACTACTGCTTTAGAATAAATCTGTCACTGAAATATGGTGGTTTAAAGGGAGTGGGCAGCACTGTAATTTATCTTGCTTAGTATCTTAGCTGTGTTTCTTCTGTATGGTAGACCTCTTGACGTAAGGCATTTGAAACTTAAAGGTCTAGTTCTTCACCGTTGCTTCTTCAGAGTGTATGTGCTTTCCTGCAGTTCAATAAAGTCAGTGTCTCTTTATGGTTCAAAAATTAAATGTTGAAAGTTTAAACATACAGTAGTGCCTGACTGGAATTTTAACATTACTGTGGATGGTGTTTCTTTAATTTCATCAACTTTCATATAGTACTTGCAGATTGTATAAATGTTGGAATTGGCAGTGTAAGCTCATGAGTTTAAAAAGCTGGGAAAAAAAAAATGGAGAGTACCGCAATATTCAGGGAAATGTTTAGGAGGTGTGCAGCCTTTTCTTCGAAAATATACTGGCTATATTGTATACATCCAGCCATTGGTTTCACAGTACTAGTTTGCTACATAATGATCCAATTGCTAGAGGTGGGAGTGTATTAGCATTCCAGCTTTATATGTGTACCTGGTTTTTGTTGTTTTTTACCATGAATCTCTAGGTTCCTAATTAGGGAGGGAAGTGTGGAGAAATGCATCTTAAACACACAATGCACAAAAACAAATACAAGGGACACCCTTGCCTCTGCAGCCCCTCCATGCAGGGTTTGATGAAAGACACTATTTAAGACCTTTTTAGGTAATTTTGGTGGGTTGATACTGAGAACCCAGACACATCGCTCAGACCACAGCTTGTCTTGAGACACAGCTAGCCATCCTGTGCACATCAGGCTATTTTGGGAGCAGAACAGCATGTATGTGGGAGTACAGAAAGCCACATCTACGGGGTGATCTGATACTTCCTATTCTGAACAAGTACGTAGCTCTTCCTATGTGTTAGCATGTGGAGGATAGCTGGGTGGCGCAGCATAGGGACTTCTTTGCTGCTGGTGCTCTTTTCAGAGCAGATACAAAAAGTAGGGGAGATCAAATAAGGAAAATAAAATGAAGGGTGTTTTCTGTCTTTCAGTTTCTCCTGTAACCATCCAAATCCCCATCTTGAAATGGTTGACTATCTTGTCTTTGATTAAATCCTTTCCTTAGATTTCTATCTTAGTTTTATCTTTGGCCTGCGCTGCTTTTGAAGTTTCAGCGGAGTTCTTGAATACAAAGCTAGCAAACAGCTCTATTTCAACAGAGTTATATCATTGAAAAGTTTAATAGATCACTTTGTCCTCAGGAAAAAGTTATGAAATACATATCTTGACTGGTGGCAAAGATCCCAGAGAGTAAGTTAGCAGATTTAAAGAGCTTGCTTTTTGCATTGGGTTAGCCTGAAATTAACACCGGAATGAATGATAACAGAAATTCTCCAGAAAAGGGTTGCTGTT
Organism: Himantopus leucocephalus; assembly: GCA_003993805.1. Lineage (NCBI taxonomy): Eukaryota > Metazoa > Chordata > Aves > Charadriiformes > Recurvirostridae > Himantopus > Himantopus leucocephalus. The sequence goes on along the minus strand of RSEF01000031.1, from coordinate 43,221,350 downwards.
AGAGGGTTATTTGTGAAACAAGGTCAAACACAATAGCTGTGAGCCTCCATATAAATCTGATAGTTCTTATTTAAAAAAAATAAAATAGCAAATCACATACTTACTGTCTTGATATCCAGTGTTGGATATATGAGCAGACTAGCTCCTAATCATGAACACAAATGCACTAGGCAGGTACAGAGGAGAACCAGGAGTATATCCCTTGTTTGCGTTTGTCTTACCTGCTATAAGAACAGCAGTTGTGGTGGCTCTACTGGGATTTATTTTATTTTAGGAGACTTTGGGATTTGGATTGTTTTAATCTGGAAAGGTGTTTTAACTTTAGATCTCTTAGCACAGCTAAGGATTAGATGATGTGGTTAAAATTTACTTCATTAAAATATACTTCATTATGTTCAAATTACCATGCTGTTATTTAAAAGTCAAGCTTGCAAAGAGCTATCATAGAGAGTTAATTGCTTCTTACTGTATTTGTTGCCATTTTAATCACTGAGATAGCAGTGACTGAGCAGTCTAAAAAAACTGACCCTCGTGTTGTGGAGGCAAGTTTAAAAGCAGGGTAACTTTCTAGTGTTTATAAATTCACAGTCATCTTTCTGCTTTGAAAAGAGCAACATTTTTGGAGGTAATAAACGTAAGTGGTCATTCTCTGACCACAGAAACTCATTCTGCAAAGCAGAACTCTTTATAGTGTTCAGATGGATCATTCATTTGCTGTTCACCAGGAAGAGTTTCCTAGTAGGGAGTTAGCAAGTAAATTTATTAAGTCTTGACCTAGGCTTCAGAGAGGAATTAAATGTTCTTTAGTTATCTTCCTGCCAAGAGAGCTAAGACTGTTTTATGACAGTAATCATTTAAGAAAATGGAAAAACTATTTTCTGTCCTAGCTAAATTACTGAGTCTGCAAGCCAGCAGTAAGCATTGCTGACTTGATGAAGGAATCCCGGCAGGTGAACTGAAGCCTCAAATGCTGCTGCAATAGCCCACTCTAATGTGGAATATTATGAGTACCTTGATTTACACAATCTGCACTCCTTTTAAAGAATTATTTCTTTTAAAAAAATAGTCTGAAATTAGAGAAGAGACAGATACAAGACTGGAAAAAGAGTCTTGGGAAGTTGATGCTTTTACTCTTCATCAGATGAGGTGTTTTGGTTTTACCTGGTTATGTATCAAGGCTGTTTTGAAGTTAAAATACAAAAAATGTTTCTCATCATTTTGTTCAGAAAGGGAGACTATAAAGCATAGGGATTATGCCTCAGTAAATGTCAGTTCTTAGATTTTCTGTGTGTGAGTCTTTGTGGCAAGCTTACAAACTTTGTATCAAAATAACAGAGAGGCCAAAATAACGTGTCATGAAAAATAAAAAAGTTTTGCTGAATAAGGAGAAATTATGACAAATTTGAATGAAAGTTCTTCCACAGATAGTTAGAATGGAAGACAAAAAGAACTGTGTCAAAAAAAAGGAGGGTGCATCACTTCCCATTTTATATATGGATCACTTCATATTGATTTGGTTCTGGTTGGAAACATGTTGCACAAGATTAGGCTAGATGATCAGATGAGCATGTTATTTCTTTTCCAATTTAGTTTACTGTGCGCTACACTTTTTGGAACAGATAAATATGAAGCGACAGAAAAATGCCTTGAAATGCAATATATGATATATTAATACATATTGTTATACAATACATAAATATATTATGTGTAATATATTTTTACTGCATATAAAATAAGACAAAACTATATATATATGGAGGTGCAGTCATGAAAAATGACACTTGTTTTGGTAAATGTTACAAAGTTAGCAGTAGGAAAGTGTCATCCTTGCCTTGGGGTAGCTTGATGATACTAATAAATAATAATAAAATGTTCTTCTCAATAGAAAAGCAACTTGTATCTGTGTTAGTTTTAGAGAAGAATGATCAAAACAAAGATTTACTACTTGTGACTTAAATACCAAAATTTAATGTGAGATGGAAAGTTCCAGTCTGCCCCTGCCACTAATTTGTTGCTAGTGTAGGTGTGTTCAATCTGTTCCTTTTAGTAGACTCACATTGAGGGCAGCGGGTATTCTGTTGCCTGGTTTCTTACAGCCTACTTGACTGAGATCCTAAGGTATAAAAAGCCAGAACCACATACAGCTGGGTAAAGAGTATTGCCGCGTGAGAAAAAGAGTTGGAAGTTTTTCTTGTGTGTAAAGTGGAGATAAATTAGATGGTAGGTGGTAGGAGAAAAGTGCCATATGTGGGAATTTTAATAAAGAAGCATTGTTTTCAGAAACTACACGTTCTCAATATGGCAATAACTTATCATCCCCTCTGAATTTCTTCAGTTTCCATCATACATCACTTTATGCTTAGAAAGCACGTTCCTTATATGCACCCTCAATGCCGCTTCCATTTGAGGGCTAACGGGCTGAGATGGAGCCTTCTGCAGGTCAAATCCATGCAGGCTTCTGTGTTGCAGGGTCCTTTAAAGTGTTGTGTCACTTATATTTCAATCAGACTTGGATATGGGATATCTATCTAGCAGCTATCTCAAAAAATCTGGTGTAGATTTAGCAGAACATGCTTTTCTGCCAGCCAAACAGAAGAGATTTGTTTGCTTTTGATCCCCAGCATATGTGGGTTCATACTTGACTTTGGGATACTTTCTGTGATATTCTCTTTGACTTCACTTGTAACTTCTACTTTTAGTGCTTCCAGAAAAATAATTATCAGCCTGCTAGGATCTAAGTGACTATCCATATTTTCTGATAAATTTGAGACCTTAGTGTTACTTTGCATGTCTTTTTCTTTTTTTGAGAGAGCCTGTCATGAAGTGCAGAAAGGGATGCATAACTGAGCAAAGGAGAAAAATTTCCAAAACTTTTCTTTTTTACATGTATATATACAGGCAGAGAACTTGTCTAATTCAGAACTGTTGCCATCACTATGAAGTGGCTTGAGCTAGAGAAGCAGAGCCTAACCTCTGGACAAAATTTGGAGATAGTCAAAAAAGATCACTTCCTCCCTGCAAGCCAAAAATAGAAGGGAATAAGAAGGAAATTTTACATGCCTCTGAACCCATCAGTGGGTGGCAATTATTTGTTTAAAGAAACAAATTACAGTTTTGAATTTCTTGCAATAAGTAGTTTTTTGAACTATGAAAGTGGTGTTTCAGTAAAATGCTTGTGGCTTTGCTGAAGGGCAGGTTGAATACATGGTATGGTTAGCTTAATTTTTTAAACAAGTTTAAAACTGTTTATCAAAAGTTTCAAGAAACTTGCAGGGTTAAAATAATTCCTGTGTGATGCAACAGTTGGTGACTTTCTTATTTCTTGTACTTCAATAGAGATGCCACTTGGGGTGCAAAGCATCACTTGCAGATTAAGAATAAAAGAGGTATCAGTTCTTTACTTCATTGCTGGTAACCAGTGTGATCCAATTTCATTTTCTCTAGTATATGTTCAAAGCAAACCTTCTGAGATGGCTCCTCAGACTGCTTCCATTCCTCTCAAACATTTAACACACAACCTGCATCTCTTCTACTTAGGTTTAAAGATTATTTATTCTTTTCGTGGTGTGAAGATTAACTGGTGTGTACTTTGCAATCCAAATTCTGCAGATTTTTGTCAAGGGAACAAACTGAGTAAATCCGTTAAATGATGACATTTCATATTCCACTTCCAGGATCCCTTTAAAGGTCTTTTCCTCTCATCTCACCTCTGTTGTGCTCCTTGCCACCCCACCTCCGCTTAGTAAAGCGGGAAGTGCCTTGGTACAAGGCAAGGGGGAAAATAAAAGTCAAATACTACAATTCAGATTTTATGCTTTTTTTGGTCATTGATACCAAACCTTTCAGTGACTTGACCCAAACTAACAAGAAAGATATGGTATGTTATAAAGTGGAGTTTGGGGCATGGGTGAAGGCTAGCAGGGATTCATTTTCGCTGAGCTCTGTCAGGTCAGGCACATGACTTGTGCTAGGAACAAGAATGGAAAGGCACAAGTGATACGCAGAGAGAAATGAGCATAATTGTATGAGTCATTTCTTCTTAAGTAAGACATGAATGTGCTGCTTCTCAGCTTCTTTCAAATTAAATATACAAAATTTACCAAAGAAACAATCTGTGTGTTAATTCTTATTGCTTATAGAACAATGGTATTGCATGTATTCTACAGGTACAGAGCCTCAGAAAATACAACTTCACAATAAAATCCTGGCAAAGCTCGTGTTTATGGTGTCCTCTGTAATAGCTTTGTAACTTTTTCAGGCATGCTGCCCTACTCCTGTCTCCTGTGTTACGTTCCTTGAAAAGAGGTGACTTTTTACAGCACTGGTCATTTTGGTTCTGGCTGAGATTGTGTTCACAGAAATGACACATCTTAGTAGGAGCAGCTATGTAGTAGAGCAGAACAGTTGGTGTTGGGGAACCTTGATGTGCATTAAATGTCTTCTGTGGTCAGCTTCAGGCTGGCTCACTGGGTCTATTGGCCTTAATGTCCATTACCAATGGGAGTGCATCAGCTAATCTTCCAGTTCAGCTTTACCCAAAACAAGTCTAATTTTTACACTCCAAGATTAGTCTGAAATTAAAATTGAAGTATGGTAAATGGGGACTGGCAAAGTTGCTTCAAAAGCATGCTCTGTTCCATTGCTTCGAGGAGGTCACATCAATGGGCACATGCCAGGGTGTAACTGGCTGATGGCCTCTGATAAGAAACTCAAGATGAGAAGCAGGGTTTGATGGTGAGTCAGTTTAACTAGTGGTTACTGGTTGACTAGCTGATGATTAGCAGAGAATCATTTACAGTCGTTCACAAGATCCCACACTCTAATACTGTTACTGGTATGCCAGGGACCTTAACAACAAGTAAAGGAGGAAAATAAGTTGAGTTGCCCAAAGAAAGAGTTTGGTTGTTTGCAAAATGAACAAAAAAATTCCAAAAGCTTTGAGATTGTCTACATTTTCTCTGCATCAAAGCCCTGCATTTCAAAACTACACTAAAACCAAGAAATCATGGATGTATTGTTCAGACACATAAATGAATCTGACTCTGGCTGTTAGTTTTTCAAAAGGGAGAGAGGGGCAACTACTGCAGACCTGAGCAATTTTAAGTGTTTTAATTGGAGTATTTCATATAGCTCTCTAGAGCTTCTTTCTGTGTTGTAGTCACAGCATATTACAGTACTATATTGTGTAAATACAGCAATGTGCATTTAAAATAATCATTGCACCTAGTGGAGATGCTTCTCCTCCTGAACATGTCAAGGAGCAGTTCTTACCCAGTGGAAGCATAAACCTGGTGTGGGGTCTCTCCCCTGAAGTTAGTCATACATGCTTTACTAGCTGGTATCATGCATAACTTAAGAAGTCATTTGCTGTGTGTATAAGTGAGCTTGACATCTAGGTTGAAATATTAATGCATTGGTGGGACACGGTAATAGATTCTGTTGTGGCTGTTTATGGCTTTATGAACTGTACTAATGTTTTCTGTAATTGAGACTTTTCAGTTAATTTCCATAAACATTTTCTTTGTGAAAGCCCTCAAACTACATGAAGATATTTTTATAGCTATGATTATTTTATTTGGTTGATCTTGTCAAATTTGTTGGGAGAATTCACTAATAGCTTTGGCATAGATTGGGTCATTTTGTTTTGTTATTTCTATGGGATTGTTTTATGTGTTTCTCCTCACCCCCACTATTAACATGATGCAGTAAGGTACTGAAACCTTGTGAAATCTGGTTTTAGTAATAGGGAAATGGTACAGGAAAGGATTAAATGTGTTTTGTAGTTGCTGGCTAAACCCCATGATGTAGTCTCATAGTTGTGGGCTCTGATTCATAAAGATTTAATCTGTAGCTGTGTTTCAATAGCAGCTAGCCCACTCATGGAACATGTACCTTCGTGCTTCAAGTCTTGGTGGTCTTACGGTCTCACTGCAGATTAGAAATGAAGATCTCTTTAAAAATGAGACTAAGTGGACTCTAAGATGATGGGAAGCTTTTAATTGAGCTCAAGTAGTTTCTTAGCTATTACAGTGTATTTTTTGTGACATACCTTAAATTGAGATATCCACACTGTGCTTCGTGGCTTTTCTTTCCCCCCCCCAACCCCCCGAATACACGATACAGGCATACAGTGACTGTATACTGCATAGTTTGCTCTGTGTAAGCTCCCTGGCTCTGGCCTAAGAAATGAGGGATAGGGTTTTCTTGTTTTATTCCTTTAGATGCAAGGCTTAGCTGGAGGCAAGCAACCAAAGCTTCAATTAGAGGAAGTCTTTACTGCCTCCAATTTTTCATTTGCGTGTTGTTACATTAATAAAAAAATGAAGCTGTGACTCTGAGAAAGGAGAGGCAGAGGTTAAGCACTTCTTGCCTTCTGTCTCACAGCACAGAAATAGGAGTCCCTAATCTGGCATCCTGCCTTACTGTCACACTGCACCCCTTCAGCGCTCACTCTGCAACCACGCAGACTGGAAGTTATCTTAGTATATGGGGCTCAGTAAAGATATGTCAGTGACTAACCCTGATCAAACTTAAAGCACTGTTCTGAACATCACCATGAAGTACATTACAAATAGTGACATAAGTTCCCATGGCATGCAAATCAGAAATACTGTAAGTTAGTGGTTTCATAGCCTATACTAATGGTTTCTGATCCTGAATTCTTGTTTTGAATGATTAAACCTCAAATTTGATCTGTCACTTCATGATTTAAACACACATATAGGCAGAAGTTACTGTCTGAAATGCTGCAAATATTGCTTTATAAACTGTGGAATGTAGTAAGGTTATTTACAAATGTTTTATTGACCTAAATGTTAAGAGTGGTATCAGTGCTGGTCTAATGATCTGCTATAGATCCTCCAAGTAAGAACAAAGGACAACATTACGAATGTTACAAACCTGGGAATTTGGACTCTGCTTTGTGACTGTATGTCCTATGGACAGTTAACTTTTACATTTATGACACACATTGCCTTTTCAGTGACTCTCAGTTAGATGGTTTCTTTACCTTTCTTTCAGAAAAGACGACGGCGGATTGACCGAAGCATGATTGGGGAGCCGACAAACTTTGTTCACACAGCTCATGTAGGATCAGGAGACCTATTTAGTGGAATGAATTCGGTAAGCATGAGCGAATGAAGAATATTTCATCTTAGAATACAGGAACACTGTATATGTATATTGTGGCTGAAGCCATGAGTCTTCCAACTATAAGAAAGAATCTCTATAAAAATGAAGAACAACCTGCTTAGCATCTTGATTCCAAGTCCTAAACACCTGCATTCAAGATTATGGAATATCATTTTAAAAATTCCTATATTTATTGACAATACATAGTAGATGCTGTATAAATTGTGCAGGCTATGTGTAGAAAACTTTTTAAATTCTGTTCTGATGGCATGTATGAACTAAAATAGAGGTATATTTGAAAATATACTGGACTATTTTAGCAAAAACTTCTTAAAGTGTCTGAGAATTGACTAGATTTCTTATCTGAAATGCTTTAAGCTATTTTAAATATAGTTCATGTAAAACTCTAACTTACCTTGGTTAATGGTGCACATAAATATTTATGGGTGCCCTTGTTAAGGTTTTTCTATGCTCTGTAGCCCTATTTTCAGTGTGAATTATTTCCAGAGCAAGCAATGATGTCACAGGCAAGGTTTTGTGGCTTCCTGTAGATGATAGGAGCAATAAATATTTTTCTCTCTCTGAAAGTGAAAACCAGAGGCTAAGATAGATACTGAAAATCAGCTTATGAGGATAAATTTCTTTTGTACAGCTTCGTTTTTATGTGAAATGTCAATCTGTTTTTAAGGTCAAGAATATGCAGTGTAGAAAAGGGTTTTATGTAGATAATGGTGAAAAATACTTCTTGACTGTAATAGTCCTCTTTAAAGGAAATAAATGTTTTGAGATTAAAATGATGAAAAAGACTTCTTGACAAAGGAGAAGAGAGTTCTGTCAGGGGTATCAGAATAGACAGCTAAGCTGTAAAAGAAACAGGCAGTTTTAATGTAGGGAAGTGAGGTCACTTGTAGTTTCAACTAGTTTACAGCTTATTGAGATCAGACAAACTTTTGTAACTCAGTACTTATTGGGGAAGTGCAAAGGTAGAAAATCTGACATGACAAGCAATATACTACATTTTCCCAGAAACAACATAATGGATTGGAAGTGATTTGTACTAAAACACCTGCAAGCAAGTTAAATGGACAAACACAGCTTCAACTTGATAAAATTAAGTTAAAGCTAATTACTTAATTAATGCATTATATTACATTAATACAAATTGAGATAATAAAGTGAGCAGTTTTCTTTTTTTCTTTTTGGGGGTTGTTTTTTTTTAAAAGCACAGCTTTTTGCTTTGTTGTCCCTCCTGTGAGAACCTTCCTCATTCTCGCAGCTGAGCTGCCTCATGTGAGGTTTGCAGTGATTGCCTGAAGCTTTGCTCTTTCACCTCAGACTTTCCCTCTGCTTGCCTTCACCTTTGCCTTGCATAATATCCAATTCATCTCCAGGTAGTAGGTAATCATTATTTTCTCTTTACTTAGACTTTTTCATTTGGAATGCTTGTAACTGGCTATCTCTTTCTCTGACTTTTCTTCATTTAGGTAATGTGCTGCATCAGTGAACAGAGTGATTTTTCTGAATCCAGATAGAAGGGATCTGTGTGCAAAAAATAACCTCTTCTTCCCTCTCTCTTCAGAAGCACAATCCTCTACTTTTCCACACTGCTTATTTTCCTGCCTCTTCTGTGTTGACTTACTGTGGTAATACTGCAGCTAGTCTCCTTGTTCATTCTTTGCAGTGTAAATTCCAAGATTATGGTGTTAACCTTCACATGCTTTTACGCTGCTTAATTTCCTTTATAGTATGGACATTATACTCCCGTCGTGAACTTCCTTGTGCCTTCTCTCTTCTGAATACCTTAGGAGGTCCTCCTGCAATTTCATTAGCTTCCCATATAAACTTATTTCTTCATCCACTATCTGCTCTGTGCTTTTTTCGTCAGCATTGTCCTTCATTACATACCCTTATGATTCTGAGTACAGATTCTGACTACTGAAATATTTTGCTTTTTTTATTTGCTTTGTCTGTAGAGCGCATTGCTCCTTTGTCAAAGGTACACTTAAACAGCAGGAGCCCTCTGTGCATGGTTTGTTTCTCATTCCCATCACTTTCTTTCTTATTTCACCTTCATATTCCATGGTGAAATCTCTCATTTTCTTCTTCTTCGTAGTCCTCAGTTTCATCTTTGATTTCACGTATTCCATCCTTTTCTTAGTTTTCCCTTGTTTTCTTTTTCAAGGACCATCTGTGCTATTTCCTAATTCTAAAAGGGAGGAGATGAAAAGGAAAGAAGGAAATTAATGAGACAGATAAGCAGCACAACAGATTGTATGATCTGTAATAGGTTCAATCCTCTTCCCCTTCCAAAATCTTATCCTATCTAAATTAGACATGAGAGAAGACCCTTGCTGTTATGTATCATCAAAGGAAGGCAATAGCATCTTTGGAAAAGAAAAAAAATAATTGCATTTCATGGTGCTTGTTCTTGTAACTCAGACTGCCTCAAAAGGACAATGCTTCAGAAAGAATACTACCTTATAAGCCTACGATTGTTAGACTTGCTTTTTGCTCAGTGTTTTTAACATCGTGTGTCTCCTGTATGTTTTCATATACAAAATAGCCACTGAACTGTTAATGCAGTCAAGTTTAATTTGCTGCACTCTCTTTTCTTTAGGCGTAGCAGCCTCTGCATTTTAGACTGATACTTCCTTACCCACTATCTATATGCATGACTCAAGTACCTGAGAAACTATTCTAACCTTCAGAAGACATACTTATAAAACTTTACACTTCAGCCTTGCAATTTGTGTTGATTTGCTGTTCTCCAAAATTTTAAAGCCATGTACACAAGTTGTCAGGCTGGAAGGTGACATAGCCTGGAGATGTTTTTCTAGCTCTTTTTCCCTAGAGGCAGCTTTATTTCAGATGAAATTAATGCCATCCTAAAGGCATTCTTGTGAATACATTTACATGTAGATTAATTATTTTCTGAGGAAAAAAAATATTAAATTCTTACTCTTTTTGTTCCAATGAGCAACAGAAGATACTTGGTGAAGAAGATGACCAGCTTGGTGAAATGTGAATGTTCTTAAACACCACCTCATGGATGTGGTTGCACTTCTCCACACTTACGGAGTTTGTAGTCTGTGAACCACTAGAGGGTATTGGCTCTGAACACTTTTCCATGCAGGAAATGTGAATATAACATTGCTTTGCTGCAGCTGTACCACTTATTTGAGCAAAGCACCAAGGTAGAAAATGGTTTTACATTGTGCTGCTTAAATAACAATTGGATCTTCTGCACTGCGCTGCAATGTGCCATACTGTTGAAGACAAAGATCCTAAAACCGGCTCTATTTTTCATATTGGTTTGAGAAACAGTGTGTGAGAAAGAGTTGTGCTGATTCATTTTGTGTGTGTGCATGTATTTTGCTTTGCTGTGGAAAAGAATATACTTACTTTGTCTTTGTAGGCGTCAAAAATATCATGCAAGCAACCTGGAAATACTTCTCCAGTGCTGTTTTAATACAGCTTTCTAGTGATGTTTTGAGGTGTCTATGAATGAGCATACATGTAGTAACTGCAAGTGATGCCCTGCAGCCGTAGGCTTTGCTGTAAGCTCAATTTCATAAGCTATAGCCTTGAAAGAGTATGTTATTTTGCGCTCATTGTGTACTTGTTGTGCATGCTCTGGGGTGCAGAGAGAAAAAGGCCAAACCTTTAAGGTTGGAGTTGTCTCCCTGCAGGCACTTGGAGATTATTATTTTGACTCATGCAACACAAGCAGAAAAGAACTATGGATTCCCTTCCTTTTTGTTGATAAAGGCAGTGAAAGCCATAGAGGGATGTGCCTGTCTTTGGGGGNGGGGGGGGGGGGGGGGGGGGGGGTGTCTTTATGTATTTGTTTGTATCAGGCTAAAAATACTTTCAAATAAGCTATTTCCAGGGGAGTTGATAGATTGAGTATGGTTTAAACAATAAATGCCCTGCCATTTAAAGGAATAATAGCAATTAAAGAAAGCAGTGTATGGTGTTATGTAAATACATAACTAAAAAACCTTCCACAAGCCAAAAGCTCCATCTTGGGTTAGAAAGTAATTTTTTAATTATCTGAAGTTAGCCATACAGTGCAGACACTATCCAGATATTTTGTAAGTTGTCTATTGTATTTTTAACATAATGGTGTCAGCTTCTCTGGTTTATCGTACTTGGCAAAGAACATTTTCCATATAGCAAGATAAATTATAGCTTCTCAGACAGAGTGGAGTTGGATACCAGTAAAAGATTTTATTCATTTTTTTTGAGTAAACAAGCGGGTCAGTGAAAGCCTGAATCATCCAGTTTTCTTCAGGAAAGAGAAAAAACTTCTGCCTCAGCACCAGTTCTTCCATCTCTCCTGCTGAGCTGCTTGCAGAAGTGAAAATTCTAGCAAGCCTACGCTGCACGTGTCCTCATGCAAAAGTAATGTAGCTTTAATGGTAAAGGAGCACTTGAAAACCAAACAAGAAATAAAATTGGAAGCAGGAAGACGCCATAGCTCACTAACTGCCTTTCTTGTTTTCTCTGCCTCCCTTTCCCATCTGTCTCCAGGTGAGCTCCATTCAGAACCAAATGCAATCCAAGGGAGGCTATGGAGGTGGCATGTCTGCAAATGTTCAGATGCAGCTTGTAGATACAAAGGCAGGATAACCTTGGGGAAACCTATCCAGTAAGTATTGCACTCTGCTTTTTAGGCACTGTTAGAATAGTAGGAAGAACCATCATACGACTTCGTAATTAGCTCCCTATAAATAGCTCTGTCTATGATGCCCAATTTAAAAATGCATTTCTAAGTAAAAAATTCAATATCACGTCAGCATGTTATTTTTTTACACAGTGAAGAGTAGATTGTCCTGCCTGCAACAATCTGTCCATAAGCCTGTTTTAGACCTAAGATGATACTGTAGGCAAATCTTCGCAAGTGAAGTTAGTTGTATAACAAATTTCAGAAGAATTCTGTGATATGATTAGGGTACCATTTTTGCAACAGTTCCATCCATTTAAGCATAATATGTATGGTGTTAAATCAATGAATAGCAATGTTACAGAAGGAAAATGGTCACTCGAATGTTCAAAACACAGTTTAATGTGTGTTTTCTGTCTTCCAGGTTTATGTGAGTTCCAGTATCTTCTTTCCTGTGTCCCCTCTTTTGCCTTGGTGACTGCTTTCTGTGCTCATGATGAGAGAAGTGATGGCTCATTGTACACCCTTTGTGATTACTCCAGTGAAAAGTTGCTGTTCTGCTCTGATGATGCCATTTATCAGATTGGTCCGACCGTGCCTTTCAGTGGCATGCACACATTGGCCTCTACCAGTATCATGGACATAGAGTTGTTTAGGATTTTTAGCTTTTTATTTGTTTTAAGGCAAATTAAAGCACCAACCCTAGCTTCCTTAATCCCTCACAAATACTAATGTGCAACAGTGTTGCTTTTTAGTCTTTAAATCTTTTCTCCACTCAAGTAATTTAGAAATGAGTGAGTTTCCATTATGTCTTCAATCATCTATTGTTCATACCCATTTTTGAAAGGTCTGGGACCTGCAAGCACAAATGATTATTTCATTCAAAATCAGCAGAGTAGATGACCGCATGCTTTGTGAGATTCCTTTGTATGGTGGCCTGCTTGGTGCTAGAAGAAAAAAAAATTTGCTTCCTGCAGACTAGTGAAAATTTTTGCTGTGGCACCAAGTCATGCCTGTTTCTGAAAAAGGACTTGTAACTTAGCTGCTTCAGAGTTATGTCTTTATTTTAGTTTTTATCCAGCTGGTCTTGAAATAATAAAGAGAGTGCTTGGGTTCATGAGGCATTTGTTGTAAATGTTCAGTATATTTATTTTGAAAGAGCTGACCTTGAGACTGTAAACCAGTGTAGTACCGTATCTAAGTGTTGTGGAAGCGCTTTAGTCTATTTAAAAAGAAAAGCATCATGTTTGGCTGCTGCTCTTTCTTTCTACAGTTTTTCTTAATTTTAGGCTGTATGGTCATTTCCAGTAGCAGCATGTCAGACTGCCTGCAATATTAGCTGAAAAGTTGAGTAGACCTCTCTAAGTAGTTGGCAGTTTCTGTGTACTAAATATTTGGGGGCCATGGAAGTTGCTAAGAGCAACATACTAATCTGGCAGAACAGATGCCAATGAAAACAACATACAGGGTGACTTTTTACTAAGTCAGTAAAACGCCTTTTGCTCAGGTTCCAAAGCATGTTTCTTTCACATGTTGTGAAATTGTATTTTAATATTGCACTGTTTTCAGATTATCTCTGTAAATGGTCCCTTTTTTCCTCCTTGATGGTGGTTTGAGAGAAGTCAATGATTTGAGTCCTGATTGAGTTAAATTTTTATGTGGGGAAAAAAAAAAAAAACCCAAATCCAAACAAATAAGGCATAACTGAGCCTAGTGAGATCCATTTTTATATGTAAACACGCATGTGTTCGTAACTATAGATTGCTGTCATAAATTATTCTTTATGCTTTTTCCATCCTTCCCCTGATTTCACATTGCAACAGCTGTCAGGTTGATTTAAACATATGTGAAGCTACCTACTCTTCTGTCACAGTTCCCAAACAACACACAAAATACAGGGCCACGGAGGCAGTTTGCCTTCCCTAAGTTTTATTTCAGTGGTAGGTGTCAGTTATCTGGTCGAATAGTTCAAATTAGGGTGGATAGTCTTCACTGATAAAGGTACTGATTTGTGACAACAAAAGATCAAGATGTTCAACTGGGTGCATAAAAACATGGCAGTGCAGTGATATTTTTTTTTTTTAGGGGTCAGCATTTCCAATGCCACTTTATCAATAATATACTATGATTACAAAATTATTTGAACTTTGTCATTGGTAATAGTGGCTTAAATTTGCTTGCCAAACCTATCTTGCACTTGTCAAAATGTTTTCAGCTCAATAGCCAGAAAAAAAAAATTGACATATTTTTATAACAGACATACTTTTTTTGTACATTGTGTTCATTCTTGAATAAAGTCAGTTCAGTGTTGGCTTGTAGATATTAAAAGGAAAGTATTGACTTTGATTCAATAAATGTTTTCTTTCAGTTGGTGGCCTACCCTTTTTCTTTTTCGTAAGTTACATTTGCATTAGAAAAACACTTGCAGACTGTGGACAAATTTGTGGTGAAAATTCTCTGAAGAGTAACATATTAGTTACAATAAGTAATTTGCAGGCTTGAGTTCTTTTCATGCCACTTGACCTTTTTGTTGCCAAATGGATTAAACTGTAATTTTATTGGCAGTTTTGTTGCATTGACTTAGTGTGTATACTAGGGACTTCTGTAAGGATCTTCAAGGGAAGGTTTCTTAAAAAATACATTGGAAGCCTTCATATACAGGATTTCTTTCCTTTTGACTTTAACTAGTATGTGTGTTACTTTCTTGATTGTGATGCAGATTACTGTGGTGATCAGTAGAAGACTTAACTGTACAGCTAATCATCATAATATGCACATCTGCATTAAATGTACCAGCAAGGCACAATATTGTCTACACTCTAATTGGCTCAGTTTTTATATTTGACACTTTTAGAGTTAATTCCTTAAGCACTAATTTACTAGTTTAAACTTCATGCTAAATTGTTTTAAAGACTGATAATTAATTCTTTAGCTTGTGGGAAGTTATTGAAATTGGCAGTTGAGGAAACAAGATAGTTCAAAAGGGAGAAGATCAAGATAAAGCCATGAGATATCAGGCAACTAAAGGGTTCTTAATTGTTGAGGTTATAGAAGCTTAGTACTGTCTACAAAGGTGTGTCTTGAAGAGCAGATGTTTTATTATAACCATCTATAAAAATAAAGGGGTTTGACCTCTTAAAGAGTTTAAACTCAGGCAGCTAAACAGACTGAAGAATAAAGCAGTTATATGAGTCAATTCATCCCTGTTGTGCCTTTTTTAATTTTTAAGTGAGAAGGTGCTGCATTAGGAACCAAGCCTCTGAACATAGTCTTGGTCCCAAGTAGCACTGTACTCTGCCATGATTTGATACACCAAAAAAATCCCACCCTTCAGATCCAGAAAATTCCTTTCCTAGAGAATGGAAAGTGATTTTTGAGCTTCATAAGTATTCTATAGATCTTCAGCACTTTATTGTATTTCCTGATCTCCATCTTCAATGAAGATCTCTATGCACACGTCTCAAGATTTCACAAATTGGCAGTACTTTCTCTCTTTATAGGCCTTAAAAAAAAAAAAAAATGTATTACATGCCCTTGTGAAAATAAGTAGGAAGCAGTATAGGGTTTACCAAAGCAGGTTTATTAGGTTTTTATATTTGTGAAAATGGTTTAATGGAAGAGGTCTAGGTAGTACACATTCCCACAGATCAAAAGTTTTTGATGAGGATTTCATGCTGATTGTGATCCTGGATTTTGCAGTTTGGGAATATTGCATTTATTTGAATTTCAACAGTAAAATTCCCATTCCTTATTCCATATCCCTTTTTCTATGAACACAACTAATCACAGAAGACTATGCACAATTATCCATATTACTATATTATGTACTGTTTACCTGTTAACATTTTCTTATTCCTTAAAAACTTGTTAACATGATAGAATGATGAAATCCAGACTAAATTGCAGACTCAGTGGTATAATGCAATTCCATGAGCACAAACAGTTACATCAGGACACAAAACACTTTCGGAATAAAAGATGTTACAGGCTCAGTATTTAGGATGAGACCTTGAGGCTTCTTTTATATTGTCTATAAAAACATGCTGATTGTAGCCACGGGCTATGACTTCCCTGTAAAACTATTCTTCTAATGGTAAGAAGATGTAAAAATTATAATCAGCACAGCACTACCCTGTTTCTGAAGAATTTCACCTGCCTGAGACTGATGGCACATGCAACATGTGCCACTGGGAAGCTATGAGATACTGAGTGAGGGAATTGCCAAGCAGGGCTCCCCATAATGAGACATAATGAAAATGTAACTATTTCCTGCTGGCAAAAATCTGTGCATCGAAGCAGCAATAGGTAAACTTTAGATGGTTCTTTCAATGTTTGCTTTTAGGTGATTAGAAGCAATCTTTGTGCATAGATGCAGTAAGCCCACATAACTGGAAGTTATTGTGAGCTTCAGCAAATAAAGCTCCAAATGTAAGCCGTATTTCTTGAATCACGGAATCACGGAATTTTCAGAGTTGGAAGGGACCTC
>RSEF01000031.1:43185378-43204967 GCA_003993805.1 Himantopus leucocephalus | reverse complement strand
AATTTCAGTAGTTAGAAGAGGCCCAGCTAAGAAGCAGAGTTACGGAACAAAATTGGTCCTGTTTTTACCTCAAACCGGGACAACATTTTGTACCTTATATTTTTGTGTGTATTGTGTATTAGTCATAAAAATATATTTTTATATCAATATTTGTATTTATTTATCATTTATGTTTATATAAATCAAAAAGAATTGTAAAGGGAAAGAGGAAGAACTGAGAGATGAGTTTGCTTACGTTACAGCCCTTACAGTGTGGAAATTGAAAGTTTTGAGTTCATTCTTTTCATCAAGTGGATATTTTCAGTACAGTGAACTGAGGAGGAATAAGCAAATCAACTACATACTGAGGATGTTGCATTATGAATTAAAATCTGGTTTCTCTATGTGTTTGAAAATTAAGAATTTTATTCTTGATATTGGTCTGAAATTTGGTGCCTGTTTAGGAGGTAGAAGATAAAACTGCTGTTCTGAATGAGGGGTCACTGTACGAAAGCCTCCTCCTGCTCTGTCTTTTTGGTTGGAGGGAGATGGTCATGTTTACCCTCAAAAGTCAGCAGGGCAGGCCAATGTACTGAGATATTTTGTGAATGGAGGGAGGAAGGGGTATGGGCTGCCCCATCTGCAGTGTGGATGGATTTTTTTTAGATTTAGATTGGTATTAATTTTAATTGCCAATATCTCCAATCACCCACCATAATAAAGGAATCTCTACCACAAAAGTTTTTGGTAAACTACTGCCTGTGCTAAGGATATGTGGAAACAGAAGACATAAGACATGAAGATGCAGTTGTTTTTCGTTTATGTTCCTATGTGCATCAAAAAGCAAAACACTGTGTAATGGATCAGGAGAATGAATGTGAGCTGGAATTAGTGAAATGGTGTTCTTTGAAATGTGAATTAGTCTTCTTCTGTATATTTTATTTTGTATTAAGAAAAAAATCAGGATATTGCCACATCTCATCTGTGGCTTGTTAGTTTGTGTGCTGCAAACATTTCAAAGGGACGAATGGAAACTACTTACAACTTAGGATGAATGAGGGAGAGAAGTAGTAAGTAGGAGCTGCTCATTATCTTTATGTTCACAAATCTCAACTGCAATTGTACTATGCTGATTTATTGCAGTTACAGTGCCCTTCTAGAAATACTTTTTTTTTTTCTGCTAGACTTCACAGCAAAATGATTTTAATTGAATTTGTGTGTCAGTTGCTATGCTACTTGGTGGTATTTTGTACCCGCAGATAAAAAAATTAGACTTAAGTGAAAAAGCTAAGTACATGCTTGCACAGCTTTAATTCTTCACTCTTTGAAGAAAAGGTAAGTTATGTTGCCTGCTCTGCCTTTGAACTATGTTGTTTAAAAGCTGTTCAAATATTCCTTGTGTTCAGGTCTTAAACAGAAGAAACACCACGCTTTGCAAGTCCCTCCCCTTTAGGCATTTGATGTTATCTAATGCTTTTCTCATTTATCCTTCCATAACTGATAGGCTGCTCCACTCTTCACCTGATTTATTCTGCTTCCTAATTAAAGTAAAAACCAAAAACAACCAAAACAAAAAAAAACCCCGATCACGTGCACTAAAATGAACACAAAACTGTTGATGCAAGCTACACTACATCACGGATTTGGGGCCTTTTGACACCAGCTGTTGTAGGAGCAGACTGAAGGCTGCATGAGCATACATCCTGCTTTCTGATTTTTTAGAAGTCTTTTTGAACTCTTGTGAAAAGGTGTGAGATACTACTGGGCAACTGTAACTCAGGGTATTGTTTCCCAGTAGCATCAGCCAATCTGGGTTGGGACTACTTTCTTGTGGGATCTAGTTTAGGTATATTTCCATCCTGCGTTTGCTGAGTTGGTTTTCATCTGGATCATTTTGCTGAACAAGGTTGTTGTCTGGTTTTGTGACTGCCTGTGCCAACACAAGGAACAGGAAGGTATTTGTGGCTGGGAGAGGACTGTATGGTAGCAGCTGCTGGCTTGCGGTGCTGTGGATCGGCACACTTAATGTTAAATTACATCTTTGATATTTTTTTTAATTTTTTTTTTCAGATAGCAATACAGTATAGCGATACATACTAGTACCTGTTCAGAGTTGAGGATGGAGATGGAATTGCCACTCTGTCTTAGATCAGTGGAGTTTAGCATACTGGGTTATGGTCATGGTGCCACTCTGAGATTAACCATAATTTGGGTACTACTTCTCCACCATTTGGGTACTACTTCTCCACCATTTTGGTACTGTGTTGCATGTTAATCTCTATAGGGTTTATCATCTGGTAATCTTCTCCTGTACGGTTTTTGAGGTATTTGCTGAGTCATGTCAAACATGAGGTTTGATAATAGGATGCAGTAATGAATAGTACGCAATAGTCTTTACACACAGCTTAATTTATTAGTGTTCTGTTCTCTGGTGCTCAGTTATCTGTTTGGATTTTTTTAATTAAAGCATTAAAATCTGCTATTTGGCATGTGATGAATGGCACTAGTACAGGCTAAATCAATAAAAACCCCTACTTTAATCTTTCCTTAATATGTGGAACAGCATTTTAACAGATACACAACTGTGTGCAAGGCTCCACCTGGGGTCTGTCCTATGGTGGCTAAAGAAACTAAGCACTTTTTTTAACATAAGCATAGCCACTTCAAAATGCTGAATATACTCAATTCTGTTGCACATACTAATGACATTTTATTTCCTTTAAAATATATGCCCCATGGGTTAAGTTTCAGTAAGAAATCTTAACATGAGAAAGTTAAATAAAAACGTATTTAAAGTACATCTGCAAAATATTAGAAACACAAGTGACTATGCTCACATAAAAAGGATCTTTTCTGAAATAGAGGGCTATTGAAATTTCAATTTGTGTTTTGAAATAGGCATTTGTGGAGCTCCTGGGATGTTGATTAATACTCTGAAAATACCTAGAAACAAAGTTATTCATTAGCTTAGTAAAAGGAAAGTGATGAGAATGCAGGAGACTAGTTATATTGTTGCATGTAGTTCCCTTTTAATTTTTTTCATATCTTAGTTTAGTTTTGGACTTCAAAGGCTTTGAAAAGTGTATTTGGAAAACATAAAAATGGAAAAAAACATTGCTCTGGTGTTCTCAAAAATTGAATGGAGAATTTATATTTTGGTATTGAAACAAGTAGCGTAAAATATTCTACTGCTCTTTGAAATGATAGAGAAATATAAACCCATTGTAGTCATACCATTCAAAGTTAGTGTGTTAACAAATATGTTGTCAGGTGTGTCTTGCTGTACTAGTAAATAATTTTTTCCTTCGGGAAAGTTCAGCTTTCATGGTATGAAGTATGATTTTGGTGATTTGCCTGAGTGGTTGCTCATTTATGTGGAACTAGTCTAACATGCTGGTTATGCTGGGCCTTTTGAAGATCATCGAACTGAGGTTTTCCAAATAGTTTAAAGCACTTTGAAAACGAATGTGCATTCAGTATTCCTCCATGGTTAGGTGGGGGATACATGCTTTAGTAGTTGTTACCTTTTCTTGAGCATTTCGCAGTTTTTCTCCATTGTGTCCTGCTTACGTATGTGTTAATTTGCTAAGTATTTTTATGCCACAGTTGTCTAAACAGAGCTGTTGAAGACTTGAGAATGTAAAGTGAGGCAATTTATATTCAATTAGTATGTAATTTGTAGTCAATTACATAAACTGTAGAAGAAGATTTTCATAATTAATAGATTGAATGAAACAGTATTGATTAAAATTTGGCAGGGACACTGAGTTAGTATCTCTTCTCTTGATTATCCTATCATGAGATCTTTAATTCACAGGCTCAACTGGTCTATCTTTCTTTACATCTTCTTCCTTTTGAAGAATTCAGAATTCAGTTGACCATACTGAGATAATATCAATTCTAAGTGTCTCAGAAAGGTGACACATATTAGCATACATAATTTCTCATACAGCTATTACCAACTGTTTATTAGCACATAATGTGTTTTCTAATGGAAGTCCTTTTTGAGCAGTATTTCTTTTCTCTTGTTCAGGAAAAAGAAGAGTTGATTGAAGAATGGCAGCCAGAGCCTCTTGTACCTCCTGTGCCAAAAGATCACCCAGCTCTCAACTACAACGTTGTTTCAGGGTAAATGTAACCAAAATATGTTCTGTTTTTTATTTCAGTTCAAATACTTGAAGTACATATTTTTAAGCATGTTTCTTACTAAGCATTTCCATATCCTTAAAACCTTTCATAAGTGAATTGCATTTTTAGACAGCAGGACTGAATTTACCACTGAAGAAATGGCCTTGGGTTTTGCAGCATTGTCAAGACTATCTTACTAAGAAAACCTTTCTTACTTTTAATGTTGTAATTAATTATTTTTTTTTAATATTGGGCGTAGGGGGAGAGACACTTTATATTTGCCTTCATTGTGGGTTTGTATTGTTTAGTAGGAATTTGTTTCATTTTTTCTGAATATATAGACTTAGACCTCCAAAAGTGGTTACAACCTTCAGTGCAGGGGTTGGGGGAAAACTGTGTCATCACAAGTCACTTCAGAAGAAACTGATTTTGAAGCTAGCTACTTGGCACTTCATGAGAAGTTTTTCCTCTTTGGTCAACCAGAGGTGGAGAAGCTTAATGGCAAAGGTGTTTTCTGAGGAGATCATGGTTCAGCATTACTTTCTTGTGTGTTATGAGGCTTTTAAAATGTGTGCTGACTTAGGCAAGAGTTACAGTACTTCAGAAATTACTTTGAAGTTTCTTTCACAAACTTCAGATTTGTTTATGTCAGAAACTTTTACAATATAAGCATTCTTAATACCCTTGTAGTGACACTAATAATTTAAAATAATTTAATGACAGATCACAATTATTTGCAGTCATAGGGAGCTCCATTTTGATGGTTCTACCACCACAAGAAAATCTGCCTTAGAAAAGGGATGCCTATTTTAATCAGCTATGATGTGAACAATCCTTATGTTATTGTTCAGAATTTTGAAACAAGCAGTACTGTGGAGTTAAATGAAGTGTTGGATGTTTAAAAAAAATCTGAACAAATACATTGTTTAGATTGATTCAGAAAATGTTTAAATTATTTAGAACTCACCAATGCTTACAGCTAGGGAATGTATTATCACAGAATTTTAGTGTTGTGGCTGTTAAAATTAAGAGTGGCTATGGGGAAAACTTGGCATTTGTCTTGTAAGATTTAAACTGCCAACTACCTTCCTGTAAGTTGCTCAACAGCTATGAGATTGTAACTTTGGCTATACACTTAACACACATTTCAGAATTAATACAGAAATGAAAGCGCCTGCATCCTAATTGCAGCTCGAGAGCATTTCTATTCCCTTTTTAATTAATATTTTAGGGGGACCCTATTGATGCTAACAAGGTAGTCTTCTTTCAATAGTTTTCATGTTTTAATGTCTGTTGTGAATGATGATTTACATAAATCTTAATTGTCTTAGTATGTGATAGTTTAATATTGCAGATTTGCAGTAAAGTGTGGATAGGGTTTATATAGGCTCACAATCACTTAGGAAGTATTAAATATTTTAGTAAAAATGTTGACCCACTGCGTGCGTGGGAGGCAGACTTCTTTCTCCCTAAATATGCAAGGCAGTTTTTGTCTTATGTTAGTATGCTTCTTTCTGCTGAAGACTTGCATAATCCCAGTAAAGTTGCCAAATCATAAGCAAAGCCAGTAAGGCAGAGACTTGTCCAAACAAAGTAAGTGACCAATTTTGAATCAATAGTGAAGAAGTTACCCATGATGGCTTGGTCACAGTCCAGAAATTAGTTATTTCTTGTGCCTTATTTATTTCTTCGTTATTATTAGTTAGTTATTTCTTATTGCCTTTCTGTGCACTGATATATGCAAGATAGCTTGGTTGTACAAGATCTCATTCAGAAAATGTAAACCTATTTCCTAAAACAGTATGTCTGCAAAATTCTCATGCTAATTCTCATTTTGCTTTAAAATAAAAAAGGCACTAATAATCTGGTGTTTATCATCATCTGTGACTGATTTTTCAATGCGTGTCACACTTACCTCTTGAGAGGTCCAAGTACAGATGGAGTGCTTTCAGTTCTTAAAAGACAGAATTTCTGAAGGATTTGCTTGCAAGTTCTTTGAATATGGCTTGAAATGAGATTTTTATTTATGGTTTCAGCTGGATCACTCAATATCTCGTAACTTGTCCATAACCGTGATACCTAATGAACCGTATTATACTAGGGGAAGGGAAATACATGAAAATATAAAGAAATTAAGTTTTTCACTGTTTTCCTCTTGCAAAGACTTGTTGGTTTTGACATTGCAAGGAAGGTTTTATGGTCGTGTTAGCATCCATATTTTGGATGTAATTGGTCACTGGAATAAGCTTTTCCATGAGTGTTTTCTGCCTAACCATGGGTGTTCCTTTGGAAGGTTGGGTAAAATTCTGATAGCAAAGTGTGGCCATGTTTTCAGGAGGGCTGCAGCTTTGTTACGGGCAGGTTGTTGGTGAAAATTAGTGTATTTTCTAGGTTTGAGAGGTGGAGCTGTGGGGGAAAACTATTGTAAAATTACCAGGTTTAATAGTACACTGGGAATATACTGAACCAAGTGTTAGTGCCAAAATGCATAGGTATAGGTCTGCTCTTTTGAATATCTGTGAACATAAGTGGTTGTTTTGCGTAATAGGTCTTCAACATTTGGTACAGCTTGTTAATGAGCAAGACAGAGGAGCAGATCCAGGTATATTTTTAATGGCAGTCAGTTACCCAAGACAATTTGCTGCACATTTGTATAATGCTACTACTGCTGTGGAGAAGATGCAGTGCAGTAATGCAGGACTGTGTCTTTGTGGGGTCGGGTTCAGCTTGTGTCACTTCAGTGTCATGGAATGACAATGATGAAGATGCATGGCACATGCAGTGTGTTAGCAGAAAGCTTTCCAAAGCTGTTTTGTAAGCCTTGCAATTGCTTGGTTGAAGCAACGTGTGCTTAATTTTTAAAGTGAACAGATACAAAACAAAATAATAGAGTTTTTATAAGTGAAGTTCAGGCAATTCAGTGTTTTTCTTAACTTGTAGTGAATAGCTTGGATTTAAAGTTCATTTGCTTTGCACACCAAATGTACCCATTGACATACTGTCAGCAACCAGATTTGGAGCAGCATTTGACATTTGAGCAGCCCTGTTTAATTCTGATTGTGAAAATTGCTCAGTTCTCATTTCCACATGGGAAAAGCTTATTGAAACTATTGTGTTTGAGGAATAGTATAGGATCTCAACTGTAATATTTGACAATGCCTACAGAAATGGGCAGACATAAGGTTTTGTAATTGACTTAGCTTTGGGACTTCTCAATGCTCTGAGTGATTAATTGAAACTTTTGATTTTGTAGTATTGAAGTGTATAATTGCCAAAACAGGATTGCCTTTAGAATACAGCACACAAATGTGATGCTTGCATTTAAAGGGGTAATAGCTGTTTTTGTCTTCAATTTTTTAATAACTGTATATCTAAATCATGCTTTTTTAGGGCACAAAATTTCTCTGCTCTTTGCTTCATATATATTATGCTCTTGTTCATTTGTTAATATTGGGTATTTTCACACTTTCTGTGTTTCCTGATTACATGAGTTATTCAAACAGTTACAGATTAAACAGGATTGGAAACTTGAGATGACAGATAATACAATACTGTTGTGTGCTTACAGCTAGTACCTATATTTCAGGAGCCCTATTCAGTACAAGATAGGTATTGTGGGTTTGCTTTATGACAAAACATTGGGTTTAAATTCATTTTTATTGTGGAAGTAAGTAGCAATGAAATTTCCTTTTTATTTGTAGCATTCTGTTTTTTAAATAGATCTTACTTTGCTTTTAAAGGAGAAGCTTTATTGAGTCCTCTTCAGGACTCATCTTTGTATAAATTCAATCTTCAACGAGGATCATTAAACTAAATATCTCAGGAAGGTGTTTACAGTTTCTTTATTAAACTACAGGAATACAGTTTTTACTGAGTATGGTAGTATGTTTGTGACTTGACACTGAACTTAAATATTGATTGGCAGCTGCAAAGAAGTGGAAAGAAGGGGGTGTTGAAAAAGCTGTGTGCCTTTTACTGTTGAAAAAGGAAACTCCTGTACTGTTTGACTGTTTGTGAAAATGGCAACTGTTCATTCATAATAATAGGTCTGTAATTTTTTTTTCAGTCCTCCCACCCATATAATCACTGTTAATGGCAAGGAATGTATAAACTTTGCATCTTTTAACTTTCTTGGGCTTTTGGATAATGAAAAGGTTAAGGTGAGTTCTTCCAGTTACTGTATTTGTGCGATTATTCCTGTGTATTATATTAACTGTGTATGTTTTCTTGAAATTAAAAATTACTTCAGAAAGCACAAACTTTGTCAAGGAAATATACTTCTAAAGCAGCAAGAAAGATTATAAACCTTGTAATATTGTGCTATTTGTTTGTCTTTTTACTAAAGTTTAATGTGGTGTACTTACTGCATACTCGTTGATTATCAAGTTAGATTAGTATCTAATGTCCTTAATCATTAGGATACGATGAATGATGCTTAAAAACTTGTCTAAAATAGTTTTGATGTGAAATTAATTCATTGAATTCAGTACATTATTATACTTTCTGTAAAGCAGGTCATTTTATATGATGCAAGAACTGGCCTATATATATATATATTGGTATAAAATTGTCAAAGTGAAAGGTATAGAAGAGTTAGAGATCTGGTTTAGGAATAAATATTTCATGTAATTCTTTTCTGGTAAAGAGTGCGGCCCAGGCATCTCTGAAGAAATATGGTGTTGGCACTTGTGGACCTAGAGGATTCTATGGTACTTTTGGTGAGTAGCTTTCTTTGATCTGCATTTAAAGGTGTTCAGACTGGCTTGGTAAGTCAGCCAAAATGTTCCTATGTATAAACAGCAAATTATTTCTATCACTGTGAAGAGCAGTTACCCTCTAACACACTTTTTACTGTAATTGTTAAGGATAGGTAGCCTTTATTGTTCATAGCTTTGTTTATTATTCATTTTATGCATTTTCTTACTCTTTTTAATGCTGGCGTTGGAGAGTTGTGAAGTTAAATATGATCTGTTTTAGTTCTCTTTCAACTATGGTGACGAGAATATAAACATACTAGAATTTAATCATCCATGGTGAATTTAAGTGTAAATTAGTAATAAGTTTCTAAATAGACCACAAGAGGGCAGTCTGATTTCTGTGATAAAGATTATAAGTTAAGTTTATTTAATGCTGTAGTCAGAATGAAGTTTTCCATTACAGATGGCTTTAATGTTGTAATTACAAGATTTTGTGATGCGAGCAGGTGGTTTTTTGTTCTTTGTAAGAAGTAATAAGTTGTTAAATATCAGACTCTGGAAATAGGTCTTTACAGGCATTGGTATTTTGAAATACTGCATGGAAACCAAAGAGTAATACATGAATAGCTGCGCAGTTGCAGGCTAAAACCATTGACTCGTCTTGTGAGTTTTCCAGTCTCTTCCCAGAGGTGATGAAATTCACAGTGTTTTTGTACTCAAATGATTTCACAGAGTTAGCTTGCTATAGCCTTGACTTGAATTCAAGACTAACTTGAACTTTTCTTAGTTAATCAAGCTAGTCCTTTAAGTGATCAACCAGGTGCTGTACCTATTTTGATTTGTTAGAAGTCCGTATATCAGAACAAAGCTGAGTCTTTGATAACAATCTTAAAGATTGTTCATTAGTCTAGAACCGTCATTCATTTCTAAAGAAGGTGATGGTAGCCCATTGATTAGTTGAGAGCTTTTAGAAAGCTAGATTCCTTCACTGATCATAGGTCAGCGGTGATCTGTGTGAATTCATATAGGCTTGTTTTGTTTTTTTTCCAAAAATGCTGAAAAGCTCAAAGAAACTTGTGGACTAAGGCCTCCTGCCTTTTGAGTCCAGGCTGATTTTAAGTTTTGTGAAATCTTTCACTTTGAGTCTTTCTAGTAATTACTTGAAACAGCCTGGTAAAAAGTTTATTTTCTCTGGTTAATGAGAGATTCTTTGGGTTGTTTCCTTCCCTCTTTGGAGGTCTAATCCTAAGATACAAACTGTATAGCTTTTGCATTTTGTTTGGTTGCTGTTCATTGGCTTCTGAATTTTTTGATAAATGCTCCGTTTCACAAAACAGGGGATATAATCTGGGGTATTGCTGCATGACATCACTAGTGAAGAGATGATGTTATACGCACCTATTTGGTATATCATCTTTTACAGATAAAGTAGTGGAGAATTGCTTTAAAATTTGAGACAAACGCCTGTTGTTCTTGTTGGATCCCAAACTGTCTTCCCATCTTGCCTTGACACTTGAGTACCTGCAGGGATGGTGATTCAACCACTTCCCTGGACAGCCTGTTCCAAGGCTTGATAACCCTTTCTGTGAAGAAATTTTTCCTAATACCCATCCTAAACACCCTCTGGCCTAACTTGAGACCATTTCCTCTTGTCCTATTTCTGGTTACTTGGGAGAAAAGATTGACCCCCACCTCTCTACAGCCTCCTTTCAGGTAGTTGTAGAGAGCAATAAGGTCTCCCCTCAGCCTCCTTTTCTCCAGGCTAAACAACCCCAGTTTCCTCAGCTACTCCTCACAAGACTTGTTCTTCAGACCCCTCACCACCTTTGCTGCCCTTCTCTAGACCCGCTCCAGAATCTCTATATCTTTCTTGTATTGAGAGGCCCAGAACTGAACACGTTATTCAAGGTGTGGCCTCAGCAGTGCTGACTAAGTGGAGCAATCACTTCCTGAGTCCTGCTCACCACACTATTCCTGATACAGGCCAGAATGCCGTTGGCTTTCATGGCCACCTGGGCACGCTGCTGGCTCATATTAAGTCACTTGGGCTTGTTGAATCTCATACCATTGGCCTCAGCCCATCAATCCAGCCTGTCGAGATCCCTGTGTAGAGCCTTCCTACCCTCAAGCAGATCAACACTCCTACCTAAATGATGCAGGATTTGGTCTTGGGTCCTCTGCTTTTGCCTTGCATGTGAGCTCATGCTAGGCAGGAAACTGGCTTTTCATAGGAGTTGCTGACAAATAATAGCATTATTAAGGTTTCATAATTATGCAGAAAGCTGTTCCAGTCGTTATCTGCCTCTAGGTAGTATTTGCAGCTTTCACTTAAGCTGGTCTTAAGCAAGTGATGTAACCAGACTAAAGCAAATCATTGCAGTAAAGAATAGGAGAGTCATATAGTATTCTGTTTTTATCACGGTGGGATGATAGTGAAGCCATAATTAGTAGTCTTGAACTTTTCAACCTCACAATTGTACAAAGTCTTCATTCCCTTATGTAATGATGTATCAAATTTGTGTATGCTATATGTCATTCTGAACTTAAATGTTCTTGCCCTTGGCAAAATTTACTTGTAGATTTTTATTTTTTTTTCCTTAATGCAAATCTGATTATATTTGTTAGCTCGTTATTGCTAATAGTATTTCTTTTGCCCACTGTTTTTACTTAGCCCTTGCTCAGTGTAGTGGTGGTTTTTGGTGAGTAAAGCTCAGTGAGAGGCATGCAAGTTTTCATTTTTAACTGTGATGGTCTCATCATCTTTTCCAGTTTTTTAGTTAAAGGATGCAGGTGGTCTTTTACACTCAAAACATTTTTCCCCATTAGGTATCAATAGCTGGCCACTCAAAGTAGTAGTAGTAATTCAGTCCTTGTTTCCTTGAATTTGTTATTCTTTACTGGCAGGGCTTCAAGAAGGACCGTTTTTGGCTAATGTTGTTTATATTGCATGTTTTAAGTGCTACGTGGCCAGCCTCTTTTTTTGGTGCTTGCTGCCAAAAAAGATCTTTCTTGGGCTTTTTGTTCAATAATTAAATCAAAGTTCATCCATCCTGTTTTGAAGCCTGACTGGAGATTGTTTCGTTGTCCTGAAGTCTGTGTAACAACAAAGAAAAAGACACAAAGGTTCTGAAAAAGGACTACTTAAAATCTCTATCAGAAAGTAGGTTACATAACGCCAATCGGTATCCTTCTTTCCAAAGACTTTGGAGAAGAAAGGCTATTCTAGGTTTCTCCAAATGTTTGGTGTATCTAATACAGCTGGATCAAAGTGATAGGTAGCAAAAGAAAGCTTTCAAATTATAAGTGATTAAACTTTTTGTTTTAATTTAAACCAGTGGAAAACCAAATAAAAGGATTAGTTTTCATTCCATTTTTTCATGGAATGGTAAACAATAGGAAGGGATTATTGAAGATTTATAGTTTGCAGTCTATGGGTAAGATTGTTCTTGACTGTGATAGGGAGGCTGTTGTTTGAAGATACACCTGCTTTTCTTGCATAAGTGTATGAGTCAGGTGAATGTGCTCTTTTGGAGAAAGGTAATGCTAGATATTTATTTAGTATGGTGAAGTTAAGTTTTTTACAAACTGCTTCTTAGACCCTTGCTGTTTGTACCTGGCTAGAAATAGGAACATTGACATAACCATGCCTTATAGGCTATTGAAGAATCTGGATTTTTAACTGATGTTGCCTCATTTGATTTTAGTTTCAACGAACTTTCAAGAATTGCAAAAAAATAACATTTGGCCAATGGTGATCTTTCAAGTCACGCACTAAGGACATCTATTTGCCCTTTAATCTTGTTTATTTCTAGTTGGTAATAGGCATAATTCTCTGACTAACCTTTGTTAGCAGAAGCAGTTAGTGGCAAGAGAGTTACACAATTAAAATAACAGTTTGTCTGATACAGGTTGTTTTGCTTAGGCAGAATACTTAACACTGTAGTCACCTTTCTGCAGCAATCCACTCACCATGAGGTATTATCCTTCTTAATCTTTTGATTTAGTGGTGTTTTATTTGTAACATGGGTCACACTGACCAAATCGGTTTGGGAAATGCTTGTGTGTGTAATTGTGTCAATTTATCTTAAGGTGAGTAATGTCTGTCATGGAGGTGGTGACCTTTTCAATTGGCTGAAGCGTGTTCAGGGAATGGTATGTGATTGGAGCCTAACGAGTAGCTTTCTGTTATAAAGATAACTGTGCTATATGCAGTGGAAGCATCAGCTTCGAAGAACTGACAATCTGCCAACAGGACCACGTTAATTGGTATAAATTACATAGCTGTTTGTTGTCTGCCTTAGTAACTGTGCTCCCTAGTCACAGTCCAGGAATACTACATCATTTGTGATCTAATCGCCAGTAGATTTTAATTACCATTGCATTAGAACAGGAGAGAACCACATTACCACATAAATACTTTCAGATCTTTCAAAGCTTCTGATTAATATTGGGTTACTTGTCAGTTTAAGTAAGGAACGCTCTTCCTGCAAATAAACTTTCTGTTTGCTTCAATTAGAAGATTGCTAAAAGCAATGACAGTCTTTCTGATATGAAAACAAACTATCTAAGATCTTTTCAATTTTTCTCATAAATAGATGTGCACTTAGAATTAGAAGAACGACTAGCAAAATTCATGAGGACAGAGGAAGCTATTATATACTCATACGGATTTGCAACAATTGCCAGTGCTATTCCTGCATATTCGAAAAGAGGGGACATAGTGTTTGTGTAAGTATTGTTTTCTACTTGGGAAATTCCAGGTTGAAGAGTGTTCTTTCAGTTTTTCTTTTTCACTATCGTTAACCATATTAAGTTAATAATTTAGAAAATAATGCTGGTTTTGATCAAGTATTTTGTTGTACTTAGGTCAACTATCTTTTCTTTGCCAAATACTCCAGGTCAACTCAGGTACTGTTTTTATCATGGAAGAGGAAACTTGGGCACTCAGCTGAAAAAACCCCAACGAAACTTGTGCATGCAAGAACTAGCAGAAGTTTAATACCTAGTTTTCTTCTTAAGAAACTGTACAGTCATATTTGCTTTTCTGCTGTTTACTGCTGGCTTTTCACCTTTCTTGCAGGACAGTTGTTCCCCTCATGCCTATTTGCAACAGATTTGTTGGATAAATATTGGTACATATTAAAATAACACAAGAACACCTATGCAGGGTCAAACTTAAGGGTTCAGCAAGCCCAGTATCTGGTCCCTGAAGGTAGCTGGTTATCATTTGTCTAGGGAAGAGTGGAAAAACAGGAGAAACAATGTAAGAGTACTCAAAACTTTCTAGGCCAAAGAAGACAGTTTGGATTTAGTATTAGTTTATGGATATTTCTTTAGCCTCCCTATTCTTTTAGTACCTTTGTAAATCTTTAATATCCACAATGCTTCTATGACATGTAATTTCACAGTTTAGGTTGAACATTTTGTGAAAAAATATGAAGAATATGAAGAATCTGTTTTGAATGTAACACTTTCTAATTTCAGTTGATGCATTTGGTTTTTAGTCAGTGAACTGATGCATCTTCTCCATGCAAGGTGTGAGTGAGTGGCGCTTAGCTGCCTGCTGGGGTTAAGCCACAGCACACTGATACTTTTGTATTTATCTGCCAAAATCTTTCTTCAGTGCTCTCTTTTCCAAGTGTAAGGCTTGCAGCCTATTTGTCTTCTTTTACAGAAGTTCTTTCACAACTTTAATTGCATTTTTTGGTCGTCTTTGAACATTTTCTGGATCACCTTTTTTTGAGATGAACAACCAGGATTGTGCCCACTATTCAAGATGCCAGTGTATCGTGGATTCAGCTATCTTGTAGTGTTTCAGCTTCTCACTGACAAAAGATCTCACCATATTTAAAAGCAACTTGGTTGAAATTACTGCATTTAGCATGTGCAGAAGGTTTGATTTAGTTGCCACTTTTAAAAGATTATTTGACTTAAGCAGCTGTGAAATTGCATACCCCATCATGCTCAGAGATTTGCTTTTCCAACACTTAAAAATGGTGGATAGTTCTTTGAACACTGAGATAGTAATTCCCAAAGGATATTATAAAAGCAGGTTTTGACCACTGTAATTGTTACAGGCACATCTTTACGCCTTTTTCCTAAGACCCAGAGCAAATGGAGTGAGAGGTTTCTGGGATGATTACCATGGTATTGTATCCAGTCCATGGAATGCGCTGTGCTCAAATAAACTGCTGTCAAATACAAACAAAAGGACCAGTGTACACTTCAAGAAAAAAACCTGTTAGCTTGATTTTAGTAACTATAGTGCATAGGAAAATTGTGAAGCTTTGGAAATGAGTTTTCAAAATGTAAATAAAATATATGCTGCTTTAATAAAACTGGTTTTAACTACACCTAAGTACAGATACCTGCTCAGAGGCAGGACAGTCCTAATAGCCAGCTTTCTTTGAGTAATTGTTAAACCAAGTGCAAACTTAGAAGGGCTTGCTGTATTTACAGAGATGAAGCTGCCTGCTTTGCTATTCAGAAGGGATTACAAGCATCTCGTAGTAACATCAAGTTATTTAAGCATAATGATATGGCTGACCTTGAACGACTGTTGAAAGAACAAGAGACTGAAGATCAAAAGGTACCATTCCTTTGAAGAAATATTTGTACCCTTTTGTGCCATCTCCCCCACTTTTTTTACTGGATTGTTTAATTGAATGGATGCAATGCATATAGGCAGTTATTTGGTTTTGATAAATCCTTATTGAGTATTTAATGTTGCTTATGTAATTAAGAGTGATTTTTTTAAAAAAATATTTATTTATTTGCATTTGTCTGCGTAACCACTGGAAGCAAGCTCACAGGCGTTGGTAGCGGGGGAATATCTTTATGGGCAGATGACTGAAGTGTGAGGTTATTTTATTTTTTTAAAAATACTATTACAGAGCTTTTTTTTGGTCTTTTAGAAATTTGTGTAACTGCGTGTACCTAATAAACCATGCACGTTAATTATCAGTTTGACTGCCACACCATAAAATGAACACAAAAGCAGCTAGTCCTAACCCTTTAACTTACAGAATCAACATGATTCTTTTTTTTTCCTTCCCCCTCCCTTAGCCGCTTCCCCTATCTCACACTCAGCTTTTAAGGTGTTCTTTCTCTTGAAAAATACGGGTCAATTTGATCGCTTGCTTCTCATTCCGACAGTAATACAAAAAGGAGCTACTAAAATCAGGGTCAGCAAGTACAGGTAACTTGGTTAAATCAATTTTAAAAGAATTAGCTGAAGAGCTAAGACCATTATGTTCCTCATTCACAGAATGTTGGAAATTTACAGACAGTTAGAAGAAAGCTGATTTTGTGTTAACACATAGTAAAGTAGATGAACTGCATAATTATAAGCCAATCAGCCTAACGTCAGTCTAAATCAGTAATGAATTTGATTAATAGCAAATTTATAGACAACGTACTAGTTAAATATCTTAATGGAAAATACATTTTGCCAGATAATCTTCCATGAGTTTTTAGATGTGGTTGACAGACTAGTGATGCAATTTGTGTAACACATTTGGTTTGTTAGAGCAGAGTGCTTTGATTTAGCTATATGGTTAAAGTTTCTTAATGTAATTAGCTGAATGTGAACATAAAGTTGGTGGCCAAGAGCTTAATACAGACCATATGCATATAAATAAGGCATACTGACTAGGAAGGGGTAGATCTTACCACTGGAGTTGGTCCAACTTGTGGAGTAAACTGTGCCTACTTTTGGTGCCTAGCACTCAGAAAAGTCAGTTAGACATTCTCTGAGTCTTTTCGCAAGACTGAAAAAGGTAAGAAGCATGATTTAATATCCTTGATCAGAAGATATCAATAAGGTTTAAAGTAAATACCAGGTGAATGGTATTTTAAAACAACAAAACTCCAATCACACCGTTGAATTTTAAACAGAAACCAGTGCAGGATAGTCTTATGGCCTATATTGTCCAGACATCAGACAGAAAGATTGTAATTTGAATGTTATGAATTCTTTTGGATTGTGTTCTATGAAGACAGTACCTGTGAGAGGTTTGTGCTGCGTTGAGAATGCTGGTGCACAAACCACTTGTTGAAAAGCCTTCTAAATGTTCAGACTACTGATGAATATAGTCGAGACCAAGACCTGTAGTATTTGTTCTGTAGTTGTATTGCTTGCATTTTATTTATAAAGTTCAAATGGATTTGTTAAGATTTGTTGCAAAAAAAAGGCATCTTAAATCTTGTGTAATAGTTAGAAGCTTTAAAATTATTACAAAATAAAGAAAAAGTAGTCCAATAAGGCATTTCAACTTTTGTTACAAATGATAAATACTAAGTTTAAACTAAACTAAAAGCTTACTTGAAAAAGAGACATTATCTTCCTTCCCTTCCCACTACTGTCCTTCCTTATAAAAACATCTTCAGAACTTCACTTGTTAGTAACAATTGATATGAACTGAAACCATATCTTTCTCTGAAGAATCCTCGCAAGGCCCGTGTAACTCGGCGGTTTATTGTAGTGGAAGGATTGTATATGAACACAGGAGATGTTTGTCCTCTTCCAGAATTGGTAAGTAGTTTCAGTTTGCCTTTTAAACTCAGCGTATGAAAATGTGGCTAATGAAAAGCTCTGCATGCACTTTTTTGGTTTCCCTTCTTCCTTTCTCAAATGTTCATGAAATGATGATCCCAAATCTTACATTGTTTTGAAATTTCTGATCAGGATTAGGATTCTGAAACTATATGTAATGAGACTTGCAAATGAGTATCTGGTTATGGTCTTAGTTTTTAACCTGTAAAATATACTGTATTTTCAGCTATGCTGTATGATACTAAATCGTTAAACTAAGTTATATCTTAAAAAAAAAAAATGAAGTTTCAAAGAAACCCTCACACAGCTGTTACAAAAAGTGACTTCAAGGAAAACATTTGCTGTTCAGCATAGATTGGCTTTATGTGCAGACCATATTCTAGTAGATAATGGAAGAAATGCTGTGAAAAAAGCATAATCTTGAATGTACTTGATAGCCTATTTTAAAAAAAAAAATATTTTTTGTACATGAACATTTATGAAATTTACTCTAGTCTTATATTGTGGAAGAATTTTGAAGGCTTTTAAAATGTCTTAATGACAGAACACAACTCTAGAGCTGATATTTTTGCAGTATTCAGTATACTGTCTTTACCTTATCTCCCTCACCCATTTTGTTTCCAAATTCTGATGACCTTGAGTTGTATTTTTTGCTCTCTTTTAGATAAAATTGAAGTATAAATACAAAGTTAGAATATTTTTGGAGGAGAGTCTTTCCTTTGGAGTCCTTGGAGAACATGGAAGAGGAATTACTGAACACTTTGGAATAAATGTAAGTGCCTTTTTGTGAGTGTTATTGTGAACAAGAGACTTGCACAGAAGCAAATTGCATAGTTGTTTTCTTATATCTGTGGCATTAACAATGTCTAGTACTGTATGATAGAAATTTAAACATACTATTCTTTATCAGTCTTAAAGCATTCAGGTCTTGGCACTTTTCTTTCACATGCTTACTTGAAATAATTTTACTTATCTTTAGTGAGTAAGATAACAAAAGAATTTTTACTATGCGTAATTTTATCCTTTTTTTGGACACTCAGTGGGATGAGGATTGCAGTATTTTCCAGCCATATATACTTAAGTGTCATGCTTACACAGAAATATTTGGGGGCTAGGCGTAAGTCAGAAAAATCTCGGTGTATAGCCAGCCTACATTGTTCTGTTGCCTTTTACTCCAGTGGGGAAATATAGAATAAAGCTTTTGACGGTCCTTTCAGTGATGTTGTCTTACTACTTTACCGACAGATTAAGCCAAACTATTTTTCCAAGAGTCTACCTTTTGTGGTGTTTATTCAGCTCAGAAGTACTTTGGAAATCCAGAACAGTGTCCTTGCTTGCTACCACCTGAGTGTCTGAGTTCAGCTTGGAAGTGAAATATCAAATTCTGAGAATTCAGTCTGTCTTCCCCTATCTCCTATTGTTTTCACTTTAGCTGTCTTAGTAGCAAATGTGGAAAAGAGAAAATTAATGTTAAAGACCTTTAGAAAAGGAAACAAACAGTGTTACTGTGATGCTTGCCAAGTACCATCTGATTGATTGACTTCTATGTTAAATTCACTTAAAAACATAATCTTTCGGTTTTGTCTGCTCAGAATGGGAATTTGTAGCAGTGGTGGTCAGTGCGCGTTACAGAGCCTAGCAAAAAATATGTTTGCAACTAATAAGTGAAATAAGAGAGTTGTGTCTGTAAGGGTCAAACTCCGATTTAACTAGGCTTATGCTCAATTTTAATCACATTCTAACTCCTGCTGACTGCAGTGGGACTACTTACATTCTTAAAGGACACTGTCAGACTGAGCGCTTTAAGGAATTGTCACCAATATCTGTATAACTTGTTTTTTTCTGTTTGTTCTTCGCATTGCAATGCCTGGAAAAGAGTGATCATCTGTAAACTATCTACAGATCCGTAAATGTCAATTTCTAAAGTCCTTTTGTATTGCTTAAAATTGCTATTTCAATTGTAGCTTCTTTTTAATATGCGTGAGTTTGGTGGGTCTTCCCTAGTATTCATGATAATATGAAACAAGATACATCTTTAATAGATTATCTTATAAATAGTCATGACGTAATCAAAAGCATCTCTTAACTTGTTAATTTAACTGGCAGATTGATGATATAGATCTTATTAGTGCAAACATGGAAAATTCCCTGGCTTCTATTGGAGGATTTTGCTGTGGAAGATCTTTTATTATTGACCATCAGGTAAGCCAGGTCTCTTTTTTTTTTTTTTT
>RSEF01000031.1:43157196-43180275 GCA_003993805.1 Himantopus leucocephalus | reverse complement strand
CAGGAAATTCCATGTGAACGTGAGGAAAAACGACTTTGAGGGTGCCAGAGCCCAGGAACAGGCTGCCCAGAGAGGGTGTGGAGTCTCCTCCTCTCTGGAGATGTTCAAAACCCACCTGGACGCGTTTCTGTCCAGCCTGTTCTAGGTGAACCTTCTTTGGCAGGGGAGTTGGACTAGATGATCTCCGAAGGCACCTTCCAACCATTCTGTGATTCTGTAATGTGTGTGAAGCAAGCTCATCAAAGTCAGGAAATCAAATTTACAGCTGATGGTAGACATGCGTTTGTGGGACCTGTTCATTTTGGAGACCAGAGGTCTTGCTTGGTTATTGGATACAGTTTTTTGGAGGGAAATGACTCAGTCCTGAATATGGTGATATGATGTGTCAGGACAGTGACAATCAAATGTTGATCATTCAATCAAATTCCAGGAACCTGCTTAACAACTGTCCCTATGTACAGATGTGGGAGCAATTCTAGTAATGTAACTAGTTTTAGAGGAGCTTCTGACTCAGTGGCAGTTGATGTTGTAAAGATTTTGTACAGGAAATAACTTAAAATCGGAAGTCTTGCCAAAAAAATAAACCTTGTTTCTTCTTACCACATAAGTGGGTAAAAAGATTTATTATTATTTATTTTCTTAATATAGACTCCAAAGACTTGACCTGGCTAGCTGGGTTTTTATCAGCAACATACATGCCTAACACTAACATTACTCCTACATCTTCATAAGGATCCTGTCAAAATTTCTGAATCGTTAATCCTTTTTCAAAAGGAGGAGTCACTATTGCTACACAAACTTGCTGAAATTACATTTAGTAAACTCCTTAGGAAAGACATTCACTTAATAAGTTTTGTTATCTTTACCTACTGCAAGTTGAAATGCGCATATGTTTTGTCAGCATTAGTATTAGTAAAGTGAAGTATCCCTCTCTTCTCACTTTCCACTTAGAAAGGGGAAACACTCTTCAGAACTTTGACATGAGTGTTCAAGTAGGATGTGCATTAAAGGCATTTTATTTGTTTTAGGATTTCTGGCTTAAAAGTAGTGGGAGAATCTTTTTCTCCAGCATTGCACCTACAGTTGGAAGAGAGCTGTGGATCTCGAGAAAATGATGTGAAGTTACTCAAAAGAGTTGTGGATTATGTAAGTGTCCCCATAGCAATTAAAATGTATTATTGCCTTTGAGTGTGAATAATGACTGAAGTGCATAGGGGTAGGGAGCCTTGTTGGGTAGCTTGTTGGAATGTCTTGCAGGAATGCTGCAAGAAACTGAGTTTCTTTGCTAACTGCAGGCATGTATTAAAGACCATCTTCTAACCATTTCTTGCTGCAGATGTTTAGGTCTGTAGCACTGGATAAAAATATATATTAGACCTTTTACTTCAGAAAATAATTATTTCCTGTTATGTACTTTAAAACTCAAGTTAAATTTGCATATAAAACTGTAGCATAGAAAACTTTATGATATTCATAAGAATAAAGGCTATTGTTTGAACAGAGTTCTGGTAGTGCTATTTAACCATTTGAGGTCTAGCTTTCTGTAATTTTGCTTGTTTGAGTCCATGAACTTGCTTTTTTGTGTGAAGAATCTTGTCTTTTGTATGTAGTATTTTTTCCATCTTCAGTACACATTGGTTCTCTTTCTCCTACATGAAAGAGGTGAAGGTTGATAAGGAAGTTTTATATTTCAGGTGGCAGGTAAACAAAACTGCACAACAAAAACAAACTTTGAAGTTGATTTCCTTGAAAATATGCTTAAATATGATTTAATAGCCTGCTTAATACAGCATTTTTGTCTGATTACTTGGAGATGAAAGTTAAAGAAGCTATACCCTAACCTGTTTTATGTGTTTATGCTGTATTAAAATTAGAGATGGTTTTGCACAACCTTCAAAACCTCCACTTGGGAAAGAACTTAGAGTTATCCTGGCACCAAACTTAAAAGTTAGTTATATGTATTTGGTGTTAAAAAGGATATGCCACCAGAAGTTCCCAGATTAACAACTGCTGTATTTTTTTTTTTATTTGTAGTGCATGAATAGCGGTATTGCATTAACTCAGGCCCGCTATCTAGACAAAGAAGAAAAGTGTCTTCCTCCACCCAGGTTAGTAGAAAGTCAATATGTTATTTCATTTTATAGGATAATATGACTCTCTATCTCTTTTCATGCAATGATGGGGATTTGTTCGGTAGACTGGATTGAATTGGTCCTGTAAAAAAGGGGAAATGCTCCATTTTGAGGTGTATTTTCAGTGACTGTTACAGGATGCTAATACCCTGAAATAACTGTATCAAAACTACCTGAATCTCAGTGGTCAGCATGTGGCCTGTTACTGGCACATTTCCATGACCTGCACATCTGCAGGTAAAAAAGATAACAATCAAATGTCTGTGCTGTGTATGGGGGGGAAAACAGTAGTCTGGCCATTTCTGTTTAGTCATATGTCTTGTTACTGGTTGAATTTTAATTCATAATAATTTCCCTAGAGATAGTGATCTTAATGTGTTAAAATTAGGACAAGAAAAGACTATAAGCTGAAGGCAAGGAGTAAAGTTTACTGTGTATGTTCTGGTTTTCTTTTTCTAGTATTCGAGTAGTGATAACAGTGGAACAAACAGAACAAGAACTGGACAAAGCTGCATCACTTCTTAAGGAAGCTGCGCAGTCTGTATTGAATTAGACTGCTGTTTTGGATTAATCTTTCCCAAAATTATCAGGATAGGTGTTTAACACTGTATAGTGACTTCACTTCAGATATTCAGGTTCTTCCACTGATGGCATTTAAACCTGACTGAATAACAAGAATGTTCCAGAATGGTACAGATGCAGTGAGGGGAAGAATGCTGAATTTTGGAACTGGTGAATGACACAGTGTACTTGCAATTCAAACTCTACCATTTACTACTATTCGTTAAAATGGGATATCACTGTTGCATACAGGACTCTTTCGTAAGTTGCATCTTAAAAGGTTTTAAATTTATTTCTTCAAACCCTTAAACGTTTTCAAAAATGTATAGGAACATTCAGTTTTCCCCCAAAATTTATTTCTTCAAACCCTTAAACGTTTTCAAAAATGTATAGGAACATTCAGTTTTCCCCCAAAATTTATTTCTTCAAACCCTTAAACGTTTTCAAAAATGTATAGGAACATTCAGTTTTCCCCCAAAACATCTAAAATGATACATTTTCTCTGCATATTCTCAGAATATAGGAACTTCAAGGAAATATTTCAAGGAAATATTCTGTGCTCCACCCAAATGAAGATAGGCTGTTCCTAATACTGCCAAAAGGGAGAAAATAACACATTAAGAGATAATGTTGTGCTATATGACATAATTTATTCTTGAATTATACGAGGAACTTCAGTTCTTTTTTGTTTATATCTTTCTCTAATGATTTTTGGAAGCCAGTTTTTAAGAATGCCTGGCCAGAGAATTGCATCATCTAAATGGTAAATTCATATTAAATATTATTTGGTTCCTGTATTTCTTATGTAATTATGTGCATGTTTGATTATTATGGGTGAGGGTTTTCATATTATTAACTTTAAAACATCTAAACTGAAACCTCTGAATTGTGAAACTGGTGTAATTCTATTATAGTATGTTCAGTCAGGGGGCCTTTGCACCAGTCTTGAAGAGGAGTCATGACCAAAATGAAGAATGACCCAAGGTTTAGAAACAGCAGCTAAATACCAGCTTAGTCAAACTACTTTGAAGCACTAAAATGGTGTGTGCTAAGTTTTATCTCTAAACAGGTACACCTTAGAGGGAAAGACTCACAGATAGCTGATAAGAGTGTAGGTGGTACAAATACTACCGAAATACAAGTCAGTACGTGGGCATAAAACCCCCACGTAATTGGCTAGTAATATTTGGAAGTTACGCGGTCAGGATTTTCAGTAAGTACAGATGGACATTACACAGATGGACACACTACACCAATCATAGAAAACTGCTGAGAAAGGATGACAGTAAACTGTACCTTTTTATAAAATAAGAACTGTAGCTATGTATTTCCGGATTTTGCTTTAAGAAGGCCTGTTTAAAAATTTTGTATTCTGCCTGATCTCTTTTTTGGGTTATTTTGTACTTATGTGCCTTTTTGGTTGCTGCTACAAAGACTACAGGACTATTTTTGAGAAACATCATTGTTTAAATAAAAAGTTAATCATGTTTGATTCAGATTTTTATTTGTCATATAATTAGATTTTGTAGCATGATCAACCATATTTTTTTGAATATTCTGCACCAGATGAGCCCAGTCTATGTTCCCTCCTTCAGTTCATAGCAGCTGTCTCTGCACTGGCTTTCAAAACTTCTCACCTGTGTACATTCAGATAAACCAGCCAGAGTTGTGTTGGGGCACGTTTGTGATTGTTGCTTGACTATTTGAAATAGTCAAATCATCATCTGTGCAATGTAGAGAAACCTTCATCCCAATGTGAGAGAGACATTTCATTGACATTTACGTTTTTCTCTGTTAACTGTAACTAAAAGCCTGTGAGAAGCCAACAATTTAGAAGAACAATAAAGTGAGGAAGGAAGCCAATTTCCATTTTACAGACTGGAACCGAAGTGCAGAATAATCAACCTTCAGAGATTGCGAGAAATGGAAATTAAAACTTAACCACTATACTTTGAGCTTGTGAGCCATTTTTGGTTTGATAATTGAAACCTGAATATTAAAGTAAACTCAAGCCTTTGATTTATAAGCTGGGAACAAATGAGGTACTTGGATTCCAGTGCAGTATAATAAATGATTTTGGAGATGAAATTTAGCATTGAAAGTTTAGCATTGAAATACTAGGTTGCAGAATCTATATTCAACTTTTTGCATTTTATTTTAGGTTGTCTGCAACCAGGAAGAATTTTTTTGTTGCACTTTAGAGAAGTAGCAACAATCTTTAGAAACATGGGTTTGTTTTGTTGTTTTTAGTCTTGTTTTTTGCTTTAAAATGAAATAACACCTAAATTGGCAGGAAACAGTGGGATTTCTGGCAATTTCAAAGCTGTGACTAAGTGGTTCTAATGAAACAAAAGTTCGAGTATGTTGCTGAGAGATACTATCATCTGATTAATTTGGCAAACACATACCCAGTGTTCAAACATTGGTAAAACTGCCTTTGTCCATTTTTGTTGTTTATGAGTGTATTGAAAAGCATTTAGATCACAGTAAAGTGAACACCTTAAGGTTGATAGTGGTTGAGGTACTATTATAATGTGTGTTTTACTGACAGGTTATATACATGGTCTCTGTGAGGAATTAAGACACTTACGAGATGTAGCTGGTGGAGAGAGAGATCCCTGGTCAGTTTAAGCATGTCTGGCCCCTGTCATTTTGGCTTTTTTGATAAATGTCTCTCTCTGACATGGCAAGCAGATGAAGGGAAGGATGGCTCTGGGGAAGAAAGTTGGTTGGGGTTAGGGAGACAGCAGGTGATTCTAGTTAAACTTTTGACATCAAAAAAATCAGAAGCCTGTTAAGGTGCTTAAGTTCTCAGTGCTCTGGGCTGATAAATACAGGAACAAGCCTGTTTTAGTTGCTTTGCGGCTATGTTTAGATGAAGCAGGACTTTTTCATCCATTTCTTCAGATGTGGGAGCTAGGCTGGTGTCTTGGAAAGCTATTCAGCAGGATACTGTGAGCTGAATCAAACATAAGGACCTTACCCTGAACGTCAAAGTTTCTGTTGAAAATAACTCTCTGGATTCTTAATTTTAATTCGACTAATTTATGTATTTTGCCTTGCCAAGTTGGAACAGAGTTTCAGCTGAGTGGAAGCATCAGGATAATAAACAGTGATAAAAAATAAATGTGTTTTTTTACTGATGGTTAGTATCTGGTAGTTGAGAAGGAATGCATTTTAACTGTAATAAGGTGGACGCTTATTGAAATTGCCTGGATGAAAGCAATTGTTTACAATATGTGGAGATGGGGATGGACTGGAAAGAATTTATACTTTGAAGGTATTTTGGCTTGAAGAAGCATGTCTGTGTGATATATTCTTTTTTTTAAACAAAGAGATCTATTTTCCTTGAATATTTAAAATAATAGATTGTTATTTGTGTAGGTTCATTGTTTTTATAGGAAAGCCTACAGATGCCTTTTCTGGTTATTATAGTAATCATTTTTTGATAGGAGGTGAAATGCATAAGGAGAGTATTAAGAAAGAAGGAGAGGTATGGTGAATAACTGATTATTTTGGGCTTTTTCACTTTTGAAATACAATCCCAGTCACTGCACAGAATGGTGTACTGTCTCCTTTCTGTCACTCCATCTGGACTTTATTATTTTAAACAGGGTGGTGGAGTGTTGGCATTTACTGGTCTATGAAGTTGCTACCACAAAAGTGTCTTGCATCTTAAGATGACTTGAGAAATGTACATGATCTGTAAATGCTGTTTAAACAGAGGAAATATTTACAACTAACACAAAGCATTTGTACATTAAACTGTTCCAGTTTCCTAATAAAAGGAAGTGTCTGAATAACATTTCTGGTTGTGTTCTTACCTTCTTTGGCATTTTTCATGCTAATAAGATAATGGACCTACTCTGTCTTGCTGTTGATGGATTTTTCAGATTTTAGTTTCCTGTCCAGTGTGTGTGAGGAAAATATGCATAATAAAAGTCACATAAACCAATAAATCAACTGCACTGCAGATTGCTGGAAGTATCTATCAGGGAAGGACAGTTCTCTACATGACCAATTTCTAATACCTAGCTAACAGATACTTATGGAAAACTGCTGTTGGAAACTAGACAGAGGGCCAGATACAGTTTTGCTGTGACTCAGTATAGAATTTCTGATGTATCAACAAACTCTTGACTCCAGATGAAATATGCCTCAGCTTTGAAAGACCTTTACAGAAGAAAATACTGCAATTTTGCGTACCATGTTACATGGATAAGATTTCTCTATTTACCCCTGCTATTAAAGGTGTTACCACCTGACTTTGCACGCTCTCTGGGTAACTGAGCTGCATTTTCCAACAGGGGATTCAGTGTTGGCGAAAACCAATAAATACTGGAGTCAAAGGAAAAACTTCAGTAGAATTGGAAATGTATAATCTACTGCAATTTGATGCATGCCAAAAATGAGAACTTTGGGGGACATTACTAACAGAGATAGAGACATGATCATTGCATTCTACTCAGCACTTGTCAGACTGCACTTGGAGTACTGTGTCCAGTTCAGGTCCCCACAATTGCAGAAAGTCAAGGACAGACTGGAGAAGGTCTGAAGGAGGGCCACAAAGATGACCAAAGGGCTGGAGAACCTTCCCTGTAAGGAAGGATTGAAGGATTTGGGTCTCTGCTCCGTGGAGAAGAAAAGGGTCAGCGGGGACCTCGTCACAGTTTTCCAGTACTTAAAGGGCACCTGCAAAGAGTGAAGAGGCTCTCTCTTCATAGGAGCCACATGGAGAAGAGAAGGGGCAATAGATACAGGTTGTACTGGGAAAGGTTTCATCTTGACATAAAGAAATATTTTACAGTGAGAAGAGCAGTCAGTCACTGGAAAACGATTTTCCCAGGGGTGTGGAGGAGTCCCCATCATAGAAGGTCTTCAACATGTGACTGAACAGGGTGCTGGGTAATCTCATCTAGGCTCACTTTCCCATGAAAGGTTGGACCAGACAATCTTTTGAGGTCCCTTAATGTGGGCTGTTCTGTGATTCTGTAGTTCTACGATTATAACTCAAGCAGGAAGTGGCAATATTTTTTGACACTTGCACTACTCAAAATTGGGTTTCTTTTGGAGCAAGCAGTTTGTTGATTACCAAACAATG
The DNA here is from genome assembly GCA_003993805.1 of Himantopus leucocephalus. NCBI lineage: Eukaryota > Metazoa > Chordata > Aves > Charadriiformes > Recurvirostridae > Himantopus > Himantopus leucocephalus. The sequence goes on along the minus strand of RSEF01000031.1, from coordinate 43,172,481 downwards.
TTGCAGTAGATGCTGGCGGGAATGCAAGAGAAAGAATTTAAACTCGGTGCATTACAATAAGTGCATGTTAGACTGATGCTAAAGAGAAAGGATAAAAAAGGTGACAACACCAGCATTTCATGATAATCTGAGAGGTGGTTTTCACTTCCTATCATCATTTTTCAGAGGTTTGGACTTTTTCTGTTATTCCACGTAATGAGATAATGAAATAGGTGTTCTGTACAGTTAATGGCTGAAGGATCAAATATCAACTTTTTTGTTTTAACTTTGTCCAGGATAATATTTTTTTCATAAGCTAGCTTCAGTTGTTTTTATCATGATTGTACTGAGTAAAGTTTTTCATTGCTCTCAGTGGTGAATGTGAACTTCAGTTACAGAATCCAAACAGAGTCTGATACCCCTGACCTTTGTATGCAGCCTTTAGGTTTAGAATCTGGGAGTATTTAAGTAGCCTTTAAAGTAGCTGATACTACAGAATACTCAACGGTAACAACATTCCTATTTGTGATTGTTCAGATAGAATATTTTATTGATGAAAGACTAAAGATTAATTTTGATCCATCCTTAGATTTCCATGGTCAAGCTACACACAAAAATTGCTAGCAAACAGTAATCAGCTGTTGCAATAATAAATTTCCTGACTTTTTCATGGATAAGTGAACTACATGAAAGAAGTTAATCTGCATATGGTCGTGCCTACAGCTTGTTTTACTGAAATGTGCTTATGTTCAAACTTTGTTAATAAGCAAATTTAAAGTACTTTAATTGCTGATACTTAAATTGCTATGTTGAGAATAAGAATTTTAAAATGTTTAAGGATTTTAGAAGATCAGAACTTTTACATAAGTTGCTCTCTTGTTTCCTGAAGCTTTTGCTATTTCCTGCACCTTTGTTTTCCAGTCATCTTCCCACTTTTTTTTTTCCTTCATTTTCCAGGGTAGCCACCAAAAATAAATGCATTGTTGGTTGCTTAAAAATTACTTAAGCCATGAAAAGTGTTTGATATGCAGTAGACCTTGTTTTAGCAATGATGTCCACATTTGTTAAATGCAGAGGCATGTTAATGTTGTCTGACTGATGGCAGGCAAGGGATGTGCAGCAAGTTACATTAAACTGGGGGTTTAATATAATGGTACAAATGAACTGGATTTATTAGGTGATGATTCCAGTGAAAATGTAATGACTCAGTTTCAGTCTAGTTCCAGTGCTCATCTGTTCCTTGGTGCATAGTGCTGGTGAATGCTGTGCAATTTACAATACACACATATTTGAGTGTGGTAGTTTTGGCTGGGATAGAGTTAATTTTCTTCATAGTAACTGGTCCGGGGCTATGGTTGTGGATTTGTGCTGGAAACGGCTTCCATAATACAGGGATGGTTTAGTTTCTGCTGAGCAGTGCTTACACAGTCAAGGCCTTTTCTTCTTCTCACACCACCCCGCCAGAGAGTAGGCTGGGGATGCGCAAGAAGTTGGGAGAGGACAGAGCTGGGACAGCTGAGTGTTTGTCTTCCCACGTAACCATTACGCATGATGGACCCCTGCTTTCCTGGAGATGGCTGAACACCTGCCTGCTGATGGGAAGTGGTGAATGAATTCCTTGTTTTGCTTTGCTTGCATGCGTGGCTGTTGCTTTACCTATTAAACTGTCTTTATCTTAACCCACAAGTTTTCTCACTTTTATTCTTCCAATTCTCTCCCCCGTCGCGCTGTGGCAGGAGTGAGTGAGCAGCGATGTGGGGCTTAGTTGCCAACAGGGGTTAAACCACAACACTGAGGTTTGAAGCATAGGTTGAAATCTGTAAAAACGCATAATGACTCGTGTCAATGATCACCTCTAAGTACAGAAGGCTAGTTTTGCCATTTTAGTAACTTTTTACTATTTGAAACCATAGAATTAAGTGTGAGTAAGGTATCACAGCTGCAATATCATACATGCTGGAGTTACAGGTCAAAAATGGGAACATTTTTTTGAATGCTATGAGGTGAAGACAGCAAGATAGTGATGCTTTTTACAAAGGTGGAACTCGGTAGTATTTGAGGGGCCCTCAGTTTGAACATGAAATATAAAGTGCTCATTAAGAGTAATAAGATACAAGACTGAAAAGCACGACAGTGGAGCTGCAATGCAGAACATGGGCAGCAGGATCCTAGCTATCATTATTAATGACACTAGGTTACAGAAGTTGTCACCAGAACTGTTGCTCAGTCATTGTTGGCCCACCCAAGTCTAGGGAGTAACCATGCACATTGGAGAATGGTGAGCTTGATTCTGAGTACTGGAAATTGTTGCATATCAGAAACTGTTTGTGTTTGCAAGAAAAAATAGTGATAGTGACTCAACTCACAGCAAAATGAGATGCAACTGTGAAATCATATGAAACTAGCAAATGAAGTTAAAAATACCCTTTGCAACCGGGGGGAAGAGTTCAGTGTGTGATAACAGAGGGAATTTGTTATGTATCCACACATCTTTCTATAAATGCATTTGCTATGCTGGCCTAAGGAAAGAGTTGAAAACAGCTAGGTGAAAAAAAATAACCTCTTAACAGTTTTGAGCAGAACTAAGAGATGGTATCAAATGGCAAGGTTCGAACAACTTTTGGCTACCTCAACCCTTAAAATTAAAAAGAAATAGAAGTTCAGCATATGCATACTGCTTTGGCCACAGAAATTCTTTGTGCAGCCAGCAGGCAGAAGAAAGATGTAGTAAGCTAACTCATGGGTGAATGAGTTCTTGTTGTCATAGATGGAAAAATGGCAGCAACATTTGCCTTTGGGGTAATTTACTGTGAAACTGTCGATGTGCAGCATGAAACTTGCACAATGCCCAATCTGTTTAGCATTTGAGTATCTTGTTTGGTGACTGAAGGGACTGACATGGCCCTTTACTTCCAGAAAACAGGAGTAGCCTCAGAAGACTCTTAGGCTGCTGGTATACACCTTTGTGTGTTTGTTTATTATCCCTTAAGGCAGTATTAATGGATTTGAGGAGACATGGAGGAAGAGCATCTCGCTGTGGAAGCAGACTTCGTTCTGATTGCTGTGCCTCTATTTAGTAGAACATAGCCTAAAAGGCCACTGATTAATCCTGCTCTCTTACTCTTCACACGCATCACAGTATTGCTTTTGCCATGCATTAATGGCAAAGAGAGAAGTTTGAAACATCTGTGTTACAGATGACACTGGAACAGCAACTTCTAGACCAGTGGATAACTTTAAAGTGTTTATCCAAAGAACCTAGAGGTGAAAGGGGCTTAATTTTCAGGTTTTCTTGGAAGATGCAGGTGTGTGTCCTGTCTTCTCATTATGACTTTTCCTGTGAAATTATCCACTGCCTTGACATTATTAAATAACTCCTGAAGTTCACGCAAGAGCAAGCTAGGTTTCTCAGATAGCATAGGAGCATCATGCTGTGTTTCACAACAGTCTCAAGATGTATGACCTCCTTATTACTTGCAGTTCTCTGCCTATTTATTTTTTTAAAGTGTTTTCAGTATGGATTTTTTCCAAGAGCTATGTGAAACTGTGGGATGTTCCTGAGCAGTAATCAAGGTACATAATATACCCATGAAGGCAGGCTGTGTGAATTCACATAGAAATACTTAAATTAACAAACTTGTTTTCTTGGCTGCTGAATAATTATGTTGATGATGTTTCCCACTTAGAGGCACTCAAATGTCTAGGCAATATGCTTAGCAGCTAGTAAAGATATTTTGGTGTGGCCAGCTAAAATGACTCACTTTCATAAATCCTGTATCTACTTGAAATGTCTCAACTATTCAGAGATGACTGGAATGTAAATAAATGTTAGTACATTAATGTGATGTTTTGTTTTCCTTCTCGTAGTACAGGTGATTAGGAACAGTGCTCTGCAGCAGACAATATGTTTCCTTTGTTAAAGGAAAATATTTCACTGCTTCTGGTAAGTAAAAATAAATAGAAATGTGTATTTTTTGTGTATATGAGAGAGAAAACATGCATTTTTTTCCTCACTTGTATCTCAAGTTTTTCTTATACCAGCAAACACATATAATACAAATGACCCTCTATGCCAAAACATGTTTAGTATTGAAGAAAGTGGAGTTAAAACTTCACCTGCCATTAAGAAGCAACTGCTTTCTGAAGACATGTATATTGTTTAGGCATCTGCAAAAAGAAGCACATAATCTTGCATGTTATCAACAGCTGAAATTTCTTATTTTAAAGCTCAGCCTCAGGTATGTACGTTTGCCAGAGAAATATTCAGCAGAGCTCTAGCAGGCTGTCAGTTCAGTCATATAGGGAAAGAGAAAGTTTTAAAGCTAGTAATGAGATCACGTGTTGTTGTCTTTGTATTTATGTTCACTTAAAATTACAGGGTTTGTTTTAAATATTGAAAATAAACCAGTCTACTAAACATTCGCTTTTAATTTGTGTTAAAGCTTATTTTAAAGTACTAATAAATACCAAGTTTTTCATTACCATGGGAGAATCCTTAAAACACAATATAAGGGAGCGCTTTGACATTTTGAAAAAGAGTTTGGCTTTACTCTTCTTTTATGTATGAGTCCATGAAATGTGATAATGGAAGGCATTTGACTCATACCTGTGCCGTTATCTTTAAAATTCAGATCCTGAACTGCTGTTTCTGTCTAGCATAGGAGTACTGCTATGCAGAGTTTGCAAAGACTAATAGGATGCTTTGTGGCAGAACTGCATGAAACTATGGTAATTTGCATGGGGTTTTTTTATTAGACAGAAACATTTCACTTGTTTCCAGTGTTAGCCAGGTAAACTCTCTGGCATCAGTGCTATAGAGAGCACTTAAATCATGAGATATCCCAGGCAAGTTTGGTGCACCACATAATGGTAATACTAAAAGTATGTGGAATCCCTGCCTCATGGAAGTGAGAGTATTGGTTTCCACTGAAGTCATGGTTTCACTAGCTTTGTGCATTTATTACTGCTAAAGCTCACCCCATAATGGAAGTAAACTGGTGACTTTGTTGTGTATAATAAATTACTAGTTTTGATCCATCTGTACACCCTTTTAGCCAGATAAACCATATATAACCCTAATACTGTAGGATTACAGTATTTTTGTTGATATTCTGATCCTAATCCAGAAACTGTAGCTAAGACCAATTATGTTAACTATTAATGTTTTTACCATGAGAATACTAGTGTGTCTAATTCTGATTGGGAGATGTGAGCCATCTTGGCCAACTGACCAATGCTGAATCTCTAAAAGTCTACCCAGCATACTTGTTTCCTTTTCCTTGGGTTTTGGACTGTTGCAATTACTTATCAGTCTGAGTTAGAATAGCTTTTCACTTAAGTAAGCAAAATGAGGCTTACTTCTATGAGATTCATCAAACACTACTGAGAATCTTGAAGGATATGAGCAAATTGGTGTTGAATATTTTGTTGAATCCTGTTGGTATTAACTGCTGCATTGGTTAGCTTGAAAACTGTAATATGGGAGGCAACTGTAGTATAGCAACTAGATCAAGAAAGCAATACTTCTACCCTGAGGCAGGTGGTTGTGTTTTTGACCCGATATAGCTTCTTTAATCATTTAGCTACACAGCAGATCTGAGAAGGCTCCAGATGGATGCTGAACCTACGACCCCCTGACATAAAAACATCTATGATACCAATTACACCATCTGTTGGTCATAAAACCACATTCTCTATCTTTTCTTGGCTCTTGTGTTATACAAAAGCTGAAGGGTGATATTTGGAGCTGTTCTAGTTTATCCATGCAATTTAATGCAGAACACATTTTCACAGAGAGGGAGAACAAAGCACAATAGCACTAAAGTTCAATTTACATTCTCAGTCAGTGAAAACAAAAATGAAAATAAAAGACAGTTGTCTGAGTCATTATTTATACCCAAACTATGACTTCAATTGTAGTTTTTTCCCAGTGCTTGTGATTTAAAAAAAACCCTAAAGAACAGCTTCTACCACCACCACCCCAGCTTCTGAGGGCCCTAAATTGAAAGAAGATCTGTAATGGTAAAAATGAAATTATGGCAGCATTGAGGTATACACAGATCACATTAGTAGACAATGTGTGCCTAATACTAACTTTTATACTTACTTAAGGATTTGCGTTTGGTGGTGGTGTTTGGGAACGTACAGTACCTATCTGACCGTGGAGTATTGTTAAGCTGGAGATTCAACCAGTCCGTTGCAGCCTCAGAATCCCTCTGGATATAGGTCTTCCCTCTCTGAACTCCCTGCTCGTGCTGATCAAACTGCTATTCTGAAATACTTAACAGACTTTGAAATCGGATCTCAATTTTTGTCCTCCTATGGGTACAGTAGTTATCCCTAGGTCATTGCTGTGGTCATCAGAAATGACAATGGAATACTGAGGGCTGGAATATAAGCGATGATACACGAGGTGTCGTGTATTAGGGATAAAACTGATGGCACAGGTCTATCAAAGCAAAGAAATGCGTGAAAGTGTGTGCTGGTGCAGAATGAATAACTGAGATGCGATAAGGTTTGCATCTTTCAAGAATATTCCTTTCATATAATAAAAGTTTCTTTGTAGTGTTTGGCTGGATTGTAGTTCTAGATAGTAAAGGCTGTTTATGGAGGCTGTATCACTAAATTCAGTGACTGCTTTTGCACATATTGTCTTACAGCAAGAACAGTTTGGACACCTTTCTTACAGTATGGTGGTGTGTTGATCAGTAGTCAAAAAGACTAGAAAACTGCTGCCACAAATATGTGTGACCTATGCATGCTGGTACCATGTCTGATAGTTGGCTCTATGCTTTGTGATCAATTAAGTCCCTACAATATTGCTTTTTAAGAGACCCTGTACTCTAATACCACCCTTTATCTGTCTAACAGAAAAGTAAATGTCTGCTATATTATGTAAGTGGTCTAGATATACAGTAGGTAGGGGAAATATTTCTTAAGAGAAAGTCCAAAATTCCCACATCTTGCTCATCCTTTTGTACTTTGGAAGCTGGCTTCCTAAGATGAGAATGAAGCATTGGATAAAGCACAGCTGAGCTTACTGTTAATGCATTGTTGTTTTCTTCTTGTTGCTCCATCATTACTTTTTAAGAAACCATCTTTTTCTTTCTTAAAAATAATAAATAATCCATACAAATGACAGGGAAAGAGATGAAAACTGAAACTGAAAAGCTTCTGTAGAATCTTTGTCATTGGTTAAACTGAGGAAAATATTTGAGTTTTCTATTTGGATGTATTCCTTTTGTGTACATCTCCATAGGGTTATGCCACAGACTTGGCAAGTACAAGTGGCTATGCTGAAGCCAAAAAGAAGAAATAAGTAAGTGCATGCCAATCAGTAGGATAAAGTGACAAAAGCACAATTCAGATACGTTTTTCTTCTGCCAGCAGAACAATTGACCATACTGTCACCAGACCCTTTATCTTGGTTAATACTAACATGTCCCTTAAAAAAAGTGCTTTTCATGATTTGTGATAGAATCTATACTCTGAAAAATAATACTGACTGTAACTTATAACAGCAAAAAATTCTTTCTGTATTTTCAAAGTTCTCAGTCCAGTCTCAACTTTGTTGTATTCATCTTCATAAACAAATTTGGGTACTTCAGAATTTGTTCATGTCAGTGAAAAACACTTGTCTGTCATGGTAGAATTTAACATTTCATTGTGGTCACAGGGTTTTTTTTTAATAATGTATGTATGCCCATCTTGCTGTTTTTTAAAAAAACTTATCTTGGAAAAGATCTCAAAAGGCCCTGTAATCTGTTCTGAAGCAGAATCAAGTATGTATCAATAGTTGGTGGTAGAGTCTAGTCTTGCTGATACTAGAAAACTTCCACTGAGCACATTATTGAAAGACTAACCATACTGGATCAAGGTCTGTTTGCCCAGGAACTTGTATCAGATTGCTGTCTACAGCAAACTAGAGAACACCTGTAAAAAAGATGGCTTCACATCGTTAAGAGTATCCTTTCTGTTTCTTAGGATCTCAATGATCTTAAACATGCAAAAGGACTCAACACCAAACAACTTTAATACTCAAATCCTGTAGTGCTGGTCTCATTTCCTTTACTTAATGTCACTATAAATAATGCAAAATATATTTTACTATCTGAAATATCCTTTTTGTAGTTCTTTCCTTGTTTGGAAACATTGTATGCTGTGTATTAAGGTGTGCTGTTATGCTTCCACATCACTTTTTAGCTCTCAAGATGTTAGAAGTAGTGCAGGTAATGTCTGGCAGAGAAGACTTCACTGCTTGAACAGAGAAGGAAGGATTTTTTCATGTAGGTGAAGGCCAGTCTTCTGAAGCACAGACTAAAAGTCAAAGTGGTATGAGTTTTCATATCCTGATCCGAGATGCAGGCTTTATTTCTCCTATGGTCACAATTTCCATAAAATTTTGGTCAATCTACCCATGGTTTTAGTTTGTTCATCTCTAAAAAGCTGTTAACACAGCTTCTTTAACTTTGGGTTGCATATATTCATCTTACTGTAACACTTTGAGAGCTTCTGAACCAGTAAGTTGTGTAGTGCAATGTATTTATTGTGAGGCAAATCTCTATTTTCAAGTCTTGTGTCTTCTGCCACTGTTCTGCGTAATTTACAGTAAAACTTTAGATCTTTCGGAAACAACTGTTTCATCTGAACTCCTTCATAGTTTCTGGCAGACCTGTCTAAATACCAACGTATAGCAATATTGATAGTAAAACTTCAAACAAGTTTAAATGTGGCAGGTTGTGAAGGTTACAGTTATCAGTGTATGTGTTTTGGACAGAAAACTCTCCCCTAATATTTAACAAGACCAAATAAAGGTAGATGGAATAAAACTGGTAGAATTACGTTGTATATATGTTAATGTAAATATAGTCTTCACATAGTGTAAAATAGTGAAAGATGACCTGATAAACAGATATGTATTGCAAATTATTTAGCTAATTGGCTATGCATTTTTCTCTAAGTTCAGTGCCATCAGATTGCACCAAGTATTCCTATATATGGTAGTCCTAAAAAATGTTAACTGTAATGTTTAATCCCTTTGTTGGAAGGTATGCATGTTTTTGTTTATATAGAAGTTAGTTATATTACTTTTGTTAGGCATGTCTGATTAAAATTTGCCGAGGAGGTTGTAGAATAGTTCCCATGTGGATACTAAGTTTCTTTTTATAACATTTCAGATTTTATTGTTTCCATAAGTTTTCAACTTCATTCAATCCTTTGTTTCAAGTCTTCCCAACAAATTTTAGTTATGATTCTTCAAATCTTCTTTGTAATATATTGCATTAGATTTTAAAGCAAATGCTGACAGCAGCAGTATTATACCCTGCATACGAAGTGGATACCACATGGTTTGAATAAGAGGCACTCCTGCTGAGCATGGATCAAATCAAAATCCTTGCATAGTCTTGTAAAATGCACTGATAGAAATCTGTCTTTAAATCTCCTTTTTGATTTAAAAATGGATTCTTTTTGAGTTTATCCTGCCACTGATTCATGTATGTGATTCCTACTAATGCTAATGAAAGTTGAAAAAGCTATGGCTTCAAGTAGTCCTAGAAGTCACCTCAACCTTATACACCACCGAATAAACAAAATGAACTGCATGGAGTTTGTTGTAGGTAATAGAAAAACTAACTTTAAGGTCTTAAACATCACAGTCTTTTGGTGTTATTCTCAATGCCAAAGAAAAGATTTTTTTGATTAGTGTTTGGCCTGGAATTCTTAGCAACAGTTGCTCCTTCTCTGCTATTTAAAATGTTGATGGTGTAAACTAAAAATAAACAGCAAAAGTTAAATTTCCTTGAGTAGCATTAACATTAACTCAGTCATGTTGTATATGAGGCATTTATTTGTGTTTTGGCTAATTTTTTTTTTAATTTTATTGCCTGAGAATACAATAACAGACAATGGTATGGATAAACAGAAACTGAAGGTAGAATGAATACATGCAGAACTCTGGTTTAAGTTATCTTCTCCTTATTGCACTGTTAATTCTGTCTTCTTCATTTTACATTAATGGCATTGTTTCCAAAGAATGTAAACAAAACGGAAAAAAAAAAGTGAGTTTGGGATACTGGTGGTTGGTTGCATTAGAAGATCTTGTAAAGTTCTTTATTTCAATAACATACACACATCAGTTATAAAACCATGTCTGTGGTACATTATTAATAAAATACGCATATACCCAGTATACAATCTCCATGTTCTAGGAACTTAAGCTCTTGTTCACCCAGAAACTTCTTCAATGAGGTTAGCATCCACGGAAAGCTATAGGTTTCACATCCAGCCCCACTGGCAACTGTTCAGCTAAAAAATATTCCAGTTTTCCCCCCCATTTTACAGTGGAAAAAAATTTTATTTCTCATAGTTCCTTCCACCCAGGTGTATTTATTTAGTTGTTTTTATTTCTAGTGTTGTATGTGGCTCAGAAGCAGTCTGGCTGTTCCCTTCAGGTTCATTTCAGTGCGAGCAGCCCTGTACACTCTAAGTCACTATATAACAAAAGTCTCCTGATTCCTTTCCTACCCTTTCAAAAGTACAGTTATCTATGCTGTCTTTTACCCTTTCCTGTTGAATTAAAAGCTATGCAAGTGTAGAAATGCAAAGTTTAAACAGACCACCTTCATATGTTTTATGTTACAGACTAAACAACAGCTTTTCTGCCAAATCAGTCTATGCCTTCTTGTCTAACTTAACTGCTATTAAATATTGAATACTTCAGAACCAACCACACAGATAAATAATATTGTCTTCTATTGTCTTTGCTTTCCCTATTATCCACAACTTACAGGCAAGAGAAAAAGTGCTGCTCAGACCTTCCCCATTTTTCCTTGATGTTCTCGGGGGGCTTCAGTTTGGAGTTGGAAATGAGCTGTCCCGTTTCTCCGCTTCTATTTTACTTAGCTAGGTTGATTTCCGTGCTGCTCAGTAGCTGCTGAGAACCTGACAGAGGACAGTTGTGCTCAGGATCTGTGTTTCGCAGGGCCAGCATTGCATAATGCTAGCTGTTGCACAAGGCAGCAGCTGGCACATGCTGGGGCCTTTTAGATGAACTCTTCTCCACAAAAATGACACTGCTGTCTCAGAGATATCATCAAGTCTATGCAATAGCTCAGAGCATCTGAGTCTAATTTAACTGTGCTGTTTAATTTAATTACAGATTTGTTATAAGAAGTTGGCTGCTGCTGCTGCTATGGTTGGTTGGGAAAGAAAGATATCAAGGAGTTTTCATTTAAGAGGCTTTCACGTAAGGCAGGTAGACACTTGTGTAGTGCAGCAGCTGATGTTATGCAAGTGAGATAAACCTCCATCAAAACCTGTGGCTCAGCAATTTCTGAACAGCACAGGAACCAAAGTCAGTTTTCTCTCCTGTTTGATCTTGGTCAAATTACAGCTATTAGGGGACAACAGTAGTGACTGATCTGATAATCCATCCTTGTCTCTTTGCTGAAAGCGGAGAATACTGACTGATGCCAGACAAGGGGAACTGATACCTGTAAGCAGAGCCTCAGATTAGGCAGAAATTCAAGGGAATAAATGGGACTCAAACCAGGAAGTATATCCTCACAATTCCTGAAGTGAAACAGGACATGGTGCCACCAAAGTAGCTGACCAGGTACAAAAGTTTTGATTGCATAATAAAAGGTGAAACAACTTACTTGCCTGTAGTCCCTTTTCTTCTGCCAGTGTTGTGTATGGAGATAAGACCTCTTCATTCAGGAGAGTTATCTAATCTGCCCCTAGGTTGAGGTAATTCCCTATCTCCCTTGGCAGATCAGACAGAGCTTGCAATTTAAACCTAAGACAAAACATGAATCATTTTTCTAATTATTCAATCTTGTTGTCTCTTTTGTGAATGAAAAACATAGAATGTAAAAGGGATGATAATAAGTTCTTGAAGGGAAAAAATATATTTAGATAAGGTTTTTCTACTTGTAGAATTTAAAGAGCATAACTGCACTGAAGACGTGGGATAATTAGATATTTTTAAATCCACTTGAATAAAAACAAAGGAGTTCTAGAGAAGGGACAACAGGGACAGACTCCTTTTTGTAGTTGTGTAGCAAATAATTGTTCAGATTGTTCCAAATCCAGTAAAGGGAATGAGAAGAGGTAGAGAGCATCTTTAAGTGAATAGAAGTATCTCACTTTTCTATTTTTTGTAGAGTATGCATTTATGGGACTGGTGCACAGACAAAGAGAAGGTGAAACAAAGAAGGAAAAAATACTATGTAACAGGGAGTAGCACTGCAAGGTCAAAACCATTTGACAGCTGATTCAGACACAGCGCAATTGTAATTGTTTATAACAAAAAAAGTATATTTTAAAATGATCTTACTTGTTAGCACTATACTGCTTTTAATAGAAGAGAAAGTCAACGATCCACGTGGGACCTGGGGACCCAGTAGTTGTTTTCTTTCCAGCTGATTGGCTTTACAAGTCTCTCTAGGGAGAAAATGGTTTATGCAGTCTTTAAAATGTTTCAAAAGTAGAATCCAATATAATCACATCTTCTTTAGTGGACTTCTGTGTGAAGTGTCTGTTATCTATACTGTTGGCTAGTTTTGTGTGTATGTGTTAAGCAGTTTTATTCCTGTTTGTACATCTATTCGAGTCCATGTCACTCTCTCAGGTTCCCATTCTTTAGGCTCAATGGTCTGTGAATGCTATAGAACACATTATTAGCTTATGGTATCCTGAATATTTTCATACTCATCACTATGCTGCATTTTCTTTTTGTAAGTCTTAAAATTCAGACTGTGGGTGAAAGAAGGGAAAAATGTGGCAGACTGTCTTCCTCAGTGTTGTAGACCAAAGGGGAAACACTGGGGAATGTATACTGAGAGCCAGTAGCACTCATCCGCTCCACACCACAGAACACAGCACCACCAAATGGATTTTAGTTGTATTCATGTTCCCATTACCATTTGTGTGTTGTCTTTGAAGTCCTTCCCATGGTCGCTCTTGCTCCCTTACGTGTGTATGCCATATGTACCCCGGAGTTTGGGGGGAGAAGAGGGAAGGAGAGGAATTTCATTTTACCACATGGCTGATCCCTAGTGCAGGATTGCAATGTGTTTAGCCTGCCTCTGCTAGACTGAGTTTGTTGTCCATTTGGGGGCTGCTTTGTGACTGCAAAGGCAGAGGAGTTGCAGGAAACTTCATGTCTGTGGCAAATACAAGGCATTCTTTGATGCACTTCTGACAAGCCTGTAATGAGATGTCTCCCATCTGGAGTACACTTAAGTGCTCTTGGGAACAGAGCATACAACTTCAGATTCCTGTTTGTGGCGCTGAACTCCTGTGTGCCAATGTTGAAGACTGCCTGTTGTCTAGCTAAGGCTGGCTTCAAGCGACAAAACAAAATAACAACAACAAAAAAAACACCATCAAAACCCCAGTCCAAACCAAAACAAAAAAACCCACACCACATCAAACCAAGAAAATTCTCAGCTTTTCTTTCCTGTTTCCCAACTTCCCCCACAACTGTCCTTTAGACACTGACATGCACATCAGGGCTCTCAAAAGACCATTCTCTGTAGTCAATACCCCTTGGACGCTGACTTTTTTAAACTCTTGCTTCAGTTCAGTCTTTGTCTGACACCTTTGTGTCCGTATGATGACCTTTCAAAATAAAACAATATATAGTTTTGTGGTGACTTGTGAAGATCTGATGCATTTTGAATTTGAATTGTATTTTTTTGTCCTGTGTAGTGTATCATCCTCTGGTGTCTAGATCCACTGACATTGTTGCATCTGTCTCACGGAGAGAACATTGTACTTTTGGTGTTGCCTTGTAAACTGCAGTATTTAACATAGTATCCTAGTACTGAGAGCTTGGGTGACGGATTGATAGTCCTATATGAACCGAGCAAGTAACTTTGGGCGTTAAGGGCACATAGACACCCTTTTTTTAATGTGAAATCCATCAAATGTCTGAATGTTGGTGGTCCAGCTTGACAGCTAGAACTTGTTTTGGAGTTTACATAAGTTAAATACTTACAATTGTTCATATGTTATTTAAAAAACTGTAGCATTCTAGTGCCATGGCGATGGCTGACATAAATAAAGTAAGTACACATAAGTATTTCAGTACAACTAACAAATGATAATGAAAATTATATGAAAAAAGAACATCAGTTTTATTTTTTGTATCACTCTTTAGTGTAATCATAACAATTTCAAGATTAGTTGAGCTCTAAATTAAATTAATTCAGACAGTCATGTCCTTGTTTAGTTTGTATAATGGAAACCTGAGTCCCATTCTCTGTTCAGATTCTGATCTTCAGTAAAAGATGCAGCTTTCTACCCCTTTCAGTTTTTATGACTGAGAGGACTAAGAAGGCATTGATCAGAAGACATTGCGTGTTGGTCAGACCATCAGGTGAGTATGATTTCACAAGTTAGGGGAATTAGGTCTATTTTTCTGAGTGTTGTCTGCATCCTAATTTAAGAAATAAATGAAAAGCTGTGTTTATAATTTCCTGTGGTTCTAGTCATGAGAAATACCCTTGGTGATCTTTAGAAAAGAGTATTGTTGATGTGAATACTTGTCAGATCTGTTTATTCTGTGGTGGGCTGGCTTCTGTGACAATACTGCTTGATACATCTTTATGTGCAAAGCTGGAAACAAAAGCAAGAAGGGAGATGACTCCTGAGTCCAATAAGAAGAGTGCTTTACCTTCTGGAGGGAAAATATTTCCTTCAAAATATTTATTGTGGCTATTTTAATATGCATATATGTATCTCAAAATCATGTATATTTAAAGCATAATAAATAATGGTCTAAAAGTGTGGATTAAAACCTGATACTATTTTGCTTCCAGTGGAGGAAAAATTTTTCTGATGAGTGTTTTTAACTTGTTTTTTATTTTCATAGTTACAAGCTTCATTTAAAAAACAAAACANTAAAAAAAAAAAAAAAAAAAAAAAACCCACAAAAAAAAAAAAAAAAAAAAACAGAAATGTGCAGGTAGGCTGTGAACATGCTGTTTGTTGAGTGGCTGATCCAAAACTATTTTTGGTTTTATTCAGTGATTTGCTAACTGTAACATTTATCTGGGTGACCAGTCTCATAGACTTCCTACACATTGCTCAGTGCCCAAGACACAGCTGGGCTTCCCCTTGTGCCTTCTCACTTCCATCCCAAGACTCTCATGTTTGTTTACTTACAGTGGCACAACTTCAGTAAGAGGGGTAAAGTGTGTCCCGCTCTTCCGTATAGTGTCTTGTGGCCAAGTGTCCTGGTTTGAGGGACACTAGAGTAATTTCTCTTCTAATACTTGGGAAGACAGCACTTTTAGAAGA
>RSEF01000031.1:43135616-43150578 GCA_003993805.1 Himantopus leucocephalus | reverse complement strand
GGTCGAAGGCAGCGCCTCCTCCCGGGGCCGCGGGGAGAATGGCCGTCGTCGTTTTCGGGCTGCAAAAGGAGATGCCGGCCTTTCTGTTCCCGTCCCCACTTTCTTCCCCGAGCAGCTTAATCTGTGTTTTTTCCCGAGGCAGCGGGAAGCGGGCGTGCAGGGTGTCCGGGGAGCTTCTTTCCTTCCTGCCCTTGCAACCCTGCCCGCGTACACCGACGCTTGTGCATCTGCCACTGCCAACCTCTTTCTGCCCTCCCAGTGCACCCCCCACCCCGCGGCTTCCCGGGAGGGGTGCGGGCTCCGGACACCTCCCGGCCAAGCGCGGAGCTGCCCGCGGAGGGAGCGCGCCGGCAGCGGGGCGAAATGGCCCAAAAAAGCGATCGGGGGGCTCGGTTTGCGAGCGTGGCACCGCATCTCCATCTTCTTTTGTGGGCAATGGTACAGTTCGTTCTGCCTGCATATGTCATCAGGAGACATTTCAAATTTGGTGAAAGTGCTTCAACCTTCTCTGAGGCGGTATAAAATCATAAACTGCCATTAAAAGCGGATTCCAGGGTTTTGTTTTGGTTTTGGTTTATTTTGTTTTATTTTTTTTTGTTTTGTTTTGTTTTAGTTTTAAATGCTACCCCGAAAAAGGGCTAAATGCTACCCCGAAAAAGTGAGACAACTACCACGTTGTCTCAACCACCTGTGGAAAGTGAGGATTCGCTATATTTCGATAGGCATGAAGTCTGAGACTCCATTTTCTTTACTGAATGTGCAGCATAATCAGAGCAATAAATACTTGTGTACTTCTATTGTTAAGCGGTATTCTTCTGTTTAATTACATTTGCCTAATGGTAAATACAGTCTTTGTTAATCTACATTTCATTTAAACGTTTACTTTTGAAAACGTTATTCCAGCCTTTTCAGTGCTCGCTTTACGGTATTACCAAGTGAGAGGCAATAGAAACTAGGACGGTCGTTTGTTGAAACTGGTGATGCACAATGTAGTCAGCTTACAGACTTTTTCCCCCTTGCCATTAAATAGGAAAGGACTTTAAATCAACGTGAAGTTAATACTCACGTGACTTGCGAAGTATGCAGAATGTTGTGTTTAAAAAAAAAGAAAAAAATTCTGTCAACAGAACGTCTGGTATGAAAACCTAATGGTAACTCTGTGCTATGATTTTGCAAGCTGTGAAGTTTGTAAACTTCTACCTAATTTTAAAAAGAAAACCCCCTATTTTCTTAGAGTATGATGCTAGTGGAGAAATGAATACAAGTACGGATTACTTCTGAATGCCTTTAAATGCCTAACTACAAAAAGTTGTAAAACACTTGAATCTTTAAGGTTCCATGAGATTTAGCTATAGCTCCCTCCTGACTTTAATAAATGAGATTCAGTGCTGGAAATTGTACATAGGTCATGTGATAAAAGTCTCTACAGCTTTGAACACGAGAAGTCTTCACATAGCTTTTAATAAATGACATTGACTATATTAACTATTTTTAGGTCAAACCTTAATCAAACCTTTTCTAGAGTTAATTAAATCGTTAAGTAGTTAAGTGGTGAAGTTTATCCCTGGGTCAAGGGTTGCCACCAAATGTTTTTTTTTCCCCTTGACTGTCTTGATTATGTTAGGCATTTGTAATGGCATTGCAGTTTTGCCCTTAATCTCTTCTCTGCTGTAAACAGCACAGAAATGCAAGATGCAGAAAGAGAAAGACCAGTTGGCAGATGAGGCAAATTAATCCTGTTTAGTGAGCTTCCAGTTGTTTGCAGGAAAGCTGATCTTTTTTCTAAACTCACTGCACGTTGCGTAAGGTGTGGATAGCTTTCAGAACTGTCATTGACATGGAAATACATTTGACTACTAATTAGAAAACTGACAGTCTTATCCCACTAGCCAATGAGAATGAAATGTAAAAGAAAAAGTAATAAATACCCAGTTTTTTTGATAGCTACGAGCATTTTCTATATAGAAGATTTGTAAAGTCCTCTTCATGGGTTATCTTGAGAGTCTTAAATTCACATTTTATATTTAGTAAAATGTCAGCTAGAAGCAGTCAGCATCTGAATTTTTTAATCATACTTTTGATTGAGAGAATTTATTTTAAAGAGCTTCTTTGTATTATTTTGAACGTTGCAGGCAAAGAAAAAATATTAAGCAAACTTCCTCTGGTTTTTATACATAAATCTTTCTATAGATGTTCTGTGTTGCATTGTGCGGTTACTCAGAGGGAAGAAATGCTACTTACAGTATTCCATCTAATTTATAGCATCTGTCACTATGCTTTCTGTGCAAAGGATGGCTTGCAATTTAAGTTTGTTTATTCATTGTGAGGCTGTTGCTTTGTAAAGGAAGTTGTCATTAGGCTCAGCATGTCTGGAAAGTATGCAAGTCCTCAAGTCTTCTAATCCACTCACTACAAAGTAGTTAAAGCTTCAAAGAAAAGGAACGACAGGATTTTGCTGCACTGAAAGAAGATGCATTGTTTGTTAATCCTGCTTTTAATTATTACTCATACTGCAGACTGCTGCAGCATTGCTAGTAACCATTCAGGACAAACAACAATTTAACTTAAATGATTGTCATTCCTCTTGATTTTGTTTAAATGTGTAAGTAGTTTGAAGTGAAATGTCCCTTACCAGCTTTTTGCATTTACTTTTTCCAAGCCTTTGCCATGCACCAATATTCATTTGCAAACATTCTGCTCGATAGTTTTTCTGATGGTTTCCACAGACTTGGCTCACAACCAACCTTTTTCTCTTTACATCTGTTTGTCCTCCTCAGCTAGTTTGGGAAAGGATATCCATTTTTTTTTTCCAAGTTATGCCTCCTGTGATCTATTTTGAAACTAAAAATGGCTGTATGTGACTTTTCTTGTGGCAGTAAAAGATGTTTTTCAAAAAGTCAGCGTGATCCCTTAGCTATAGAGTATGACTTTATCTTTTAACTGGCAGTGGACAAAAGCTTTCGTTTAAGAACACAACCAAATCTCTGTTGTAATTTCAGAAACAAATCTGTGTTGTAATTTCAGTGAAAGCTAGAAATGACAGTAGAAATGCATTTCACTAATGGTATGCTGTTATTGTGATGGCAGTAAGTAGATGTATTCCACCTAATTTGGGCTTAGCTGGCTCACAGGGGGATGGCACTGCTTGTGAGCAGTTAGCAAAGCCTGTCGAAGAAGCAGTGTGGGTATTCTATAGACAGTTCTGTGCTTCTGAGCTGGTTTAAAATTAGCGTGTGTGTATCTGCATGAGCTGTTGTGCACATATATCGTATCGATAGTGTGCACTGCTTCATGAAACAAAGAGGCTATACTGCTGTCCGCTGATTGAATTAGTCTTCATTTATATTGATGCTTTCTGGTTTTGCTATATAAACTGTCTCAATGCATGCCTGTCTGTGATGGTGAAGAAGTCTGGTATGCAATAGCTGATGGAAGAAGAAGGATATCACAATATTACTGATTCAGTAGAAGGTATTTGAAGAACAAGCGTGGTCTTATGTACCTGTTCCCTCTGAGCTGACTGGCATCCCCTAAAGGTTTTGTGGTTGTGAGGGTGCCAATTCAAGGGGACCTGAAGCTCTTTGTTTATTTAGTTACATTAGCAAGCTGACCCTGCTGGAAAGTAATCATAAGGAAAAAGGATTCTGCAGAAGTGAAAGACTACATGGGCAGAGGTGAACAGGGAATTAGCATGATGAAAAGAGATAAGAACTTTTCATCTTCCACTGTACTGATTTTGTTGGAGCAATAGGAAGATGTTTTATCAGGGTACTGCTTGCAGGACCAGCAAAGTGAAATCAATGGGGAATGGTTCCAGACCCCACTTTGGCCACTGCCTAGTTTTAAAGTGTGAGTAGTCCAAGCAGGAAATTAGATTGGGTCCCCATAGGTATTTTGTCACTGAGTTTGCCATTGATTTCACATGGGAGACATGCATCTAAGTACCTTTTAAATTTGATACTTCCACTTCAGGTGATGTGAACTTGTGAAGGGAAACAACAAATAAATTAGATTTCTATCTTCTAATTGCTCTGTTTGGACACTTCCTTTTATATGAGCAACATAAACATTTAATTTTGTAACTCCAGGTTATTGACCTTTGTCCTCATCAACACTGCTCTAGGCTGTTCATTTAACAGTTCATCTGGTAAGTATTATTTAAATATGAAGTGGCTTCTTTAAATGATTTTCCTTGCTTTTGGTAGTTTAATGCCTTAGCATTATTTTTTCCGTGGTATGGTGTATGTAAGTAGAGTGATTTGACTGGTCGTATAAAGAGAGGATAAATTCTGTTAGAGTTCTCCTAAAATTGTGAAGTCTTACTTTTTAAAAAAACATACACAACTGTCTAGTTGAATCATAAATCAAGCTAACAAAGGACTAATTCCTTATCAAAGTAATAATGCAGTCACATATTCAGTTATAGAGTAGATAGAGGACAGATAACATACAGCAAAAGACAGAAAGGATTTTATCCCTGTTGCTTTAGAGGGAAAAAGGTATAAAAACTGTAGTTGTAAATAATAAATTTGATTTCTACTAGTCAGAAACACTCTTTTCTTCTGTATCATATGAACTGTAAACAAAAATAAGTTCATCGTGTGTAAGTCTAAAAGTCGAATCACAGAACTCTACCCAATGCAAACTAATGAGACTGGCAGGCTCCTCCTCAAGTGAAGGAGCTTTTTTTCCTCCCTGTCTACAACAGAATAGATAGATCTCATACTTCTAACTTAGTTTTAAAGGAGACACAAAATATTTTTTTTGAAGAACAAAACTCGGGTGCAGAGGTAGCCAGCACAGAAAAATCTTAGGAGCAGGTTAACTTAGCACAGCTCAAGCATTTGACCTGTGTTTCACAGCAAGGTCTTAAAACTACTCATTATGTACATTTCTGTTTCTAAGACATTAATCTTTCACTTCTAAGGCTCTTAACAAGCTGCAACTGTTGGACTTTTTTTCTTGCACATGGCCAGGCATCATCCATACCTAAAAGTACTGTTAAAAGAGGTTACCTCCTTCCCCGTCCCCAGCTCTTCTTCCTGTGGGATGTTATCACCTTTCAACTTTCCTGTCAGAGCAGTGGGTGGCCATTCAGCAACCTGTTTCAGGCAACATCAGCAAAGTCCTTCAGTTCACTTGGTCTAAACTAACCCATTTGATTTTGAGTTTGATGGATCAGAGGTCTCTCACATGACCAGCTCTGCCAATAGGCTACAGGAGACAGTAACTTCAGCACTGTTACCAAGCTGCAATTTGGCAGTGAGGTCGCCTATTTCACTGGCTCACTTAGAGCTAGTAGCCTTTGGCCAGAGAGTTTTGCTGAGCAGGTGGGAGGAGGGTGGGAATAGTACCAGTAGTAACATCTCCCAACAGCAGAATTAATGAATCTCCATTTTGCTCACAGTGTTGATCGCTGTCACACGCTTTCCTAGTTTCTTCCTTCATGCTTCATAGCAGCTTCCCATAAATACCTGCAAAACTAATCATTATCCCTTCTTGTTGTGATGTCTCTCGAAACCCCTCATTTAAAGGTTAGGTTAACTGTGTGCTATCATGCTGGTGACTATTCTCTGTTTCTGTTGATACTGTCTTAAATTTGTCTCATGTTGCAAGCTGTTTAGTACAGTTTAATACATCATTGACTAACCCTGGTCAATGCCTGGATTTCCAGTAAGGTGCAGGTATGTAAAGAAATAATAATAATCTGTTACTGATACAGTAAGTCCATGTCAGAGCACTATGATAAAACTGGCTGTCTGTGGGATCACCAGTGCTGGCACAAGGGGCTGCACACTGAGGGACAGGAGGTCTGAGTCACAGCAGTGCCACCTTAGATCAGATGAAGGTGATGTGGGACTTCACTGGTTTGTTCTTTTGGATGTAGAACAAGCAAAAGTCTGACAGTAGAAGAATAACACACCCCTGAAAGGAAAAAGCCAAGATGGACAGTTCTAGAAACATTCATCAAATTTGTCTGGATTTGCATGAGAAATTACTCTTATGAGTGTATGAAAAGTTTTGCTGAATAGAGCAAGATCAGAAAAGGAGGGGGGGAGGGGAAGAATGATATTACTTGGTAGCCCAGGACTTTAACAACTGAGTTATTTTAAAATAGGTTCTGTGAATTTCTCGTGTGAACCAATAATAAACAAAACCGCTTGAAAGCTTAAGAGGCCCTGACAATGTATAAAATTTTCTGCATACTTGATAATAGCAAAGTTTTAGCCAGAAGTTCTACAACGTAAAGCCAAGATTTTGTAGCATTTAAAATGAGAGAGTGTGTATTATGGGAGATAAGTTAACAAATGGTTTTACTATGGTTGTTTCTAGTTTGGAAAAGTGACATGGCAGAACTGTGTTATAGAAAAAAATCTAACAATACTAGGTCTAATAACGTGGCAGCAATGTTTCTGTATATAGTAAACTTCTATATCTTCTTAAAAAACCAAAAGCATAAAAAGGCAAATTAAGGCTATGCCAACAGATTTTAGATAGGTAACCCAAATATTATATCGTATACTCTTTTATTTCAGGCAGTAACACTTCTGTTCTGATTATAAATGTGTGTTGGTTTTCACATTTTGCTGATGCATTAGAGAAGCATTTTTCCTTATAAAAACTTGCCTTGAGGTGCACCTACCCTGAGGTCTAATTGTCAAGTAATGGAAAACTACCCAAACTGTGTATCAGATAGCTGACTGGAAAAAAACTGATCGTGCAAAATCCAACCCAGTGCTGGCTAGGCTGCCTGAACTGGCTTACCTCCTGTCGCAGGAGCACTAAAGTCGGTGAGGGGAAGAGGCCAGATTGGGTGGGTGAGGAGCCGGGAAAGGGAGGGGGAGGGAGTGGGGAGGGAGAGCTACTCCTAGCACAGAGTAGCTTAAATTGCCGTGGGACTATACTCTTTGAGATATAAAATGTGATATGCAGAAATATTAACATAATTGTGTGGGCTAGAAATCTGAAGAGACACTTTCACAATATCGTTATAACTGATGGCTGTCTAAGATTTGGATTCTGCAGAGCTGAGCTGAACCTGTGCAGTTTAAATAAGAAAAATCTCACCTGCCTCGAAAGTCTAGTCTGCAAACAAGTGTTTAATTAGTTGTCAGGTAGTTATTCTAACCACAAGTACTCTTTGTCATTTCTCTTTGTGCTTGAGCAGTGGAATCTCCAGCAGTTGTTTCTTAAGCTGAATTTTAGGAATCTAGTGAGTTTTGTGTTGCATCGTCCTAGGTAAGAATGAATGATCTTTTGAAATTAAATATATTAATAAAACAAAGGAGAATTTTTAGTACAATAAACAATGAAATGGACAAAAGGAGAGTTTTGCAAAGGTTCTAAAGAAAGACCTGTCAAATCTTTCAGCGTGCTATTTGAATATTCAAGTGGTTGAAGAAGTTGAGACTAACAAGGATTTTGTAGCATCTAGCCATAATTACTCTTTTAAACCCTACAACTATCTGTTGAGAAATACAAATCATGTTTCTTTAGAACAGACATGAAAGACTTTTTCATAAATTTGAAAAGACAAAACGGGAGGAGCTTATGACAGAGAAACCAGAGAATTCTGTTCATATAAGAAATTTCTTTACCGGGGAATGGGAAATTAAAATCAGTTGTGGTACCCTAGGAACTCAATAGCTGACGGGTGAGCTTAAAAATTAAAAGTTATTTTAAAAATTGTAGTTATAGTGGTGGTTAATGATGACTCTTTTCATGATAGACCAGAATCCCTTACAAAGGGGAAAGTGGTATTATGTAGATAAAATTACAAGCTTGAACAGGATCTGAACCAAACCTACATGAGGAAAATATATCTGCTGTTGTTTTAATTTTAAAAATGACTATGCTTCCTAGCTCTGCCTGGAAGCAATTTAATGCAACAAATTGATTTTTTTTTTTAAAGTATTTCAAGCCAGACCAGAAGCAGTAGTTAATAAATATCTTGAGAGGGTGAGTCTGTTCTTTATGCTTGGTTTTGCAAACTCAGTGAATTTGGATATTAATATCTGAAATTGTAGATAGTAATTCAACCTGTTTTTCCAAATCTGATCTCACATTTATCATGTTCTCTCTGTGTCAATGTAGAAAAAGTATTCAAAAATCTGCTCCCTAACAAAGGTAACAGAGAATCTGTTACCAAGCTCCTGATACTGTGGTTTTCAAAGCAACAAGAAAAAAACCCCCACCCATATTTCTTTCAAATTTTATGTCTTGAGAGTTTTTGGATAACGCTGTACTTGAGAAAAATCTGCACGTTTTTGTCAAAATGTTATTTAAGAATATATCAAGTGCAGCGAATGTTTTGAAGAGGATCATGTCAGTCAAAGTCAAGAGCATGTACAGTTAGGAAAGGCAGATTTCAGAAGTTATGCTGGTTTGTAATCGAAAAGGCCAAATCTAAATCTAGGAGCAATTTTGATTCTGGAACTTGGGGAGGATGTGTTTACACAGGAAAGGACTCCAAAAAGCAGAGGTGTTGATTTACAGCACATTTTCAAAATTACAAAAAGTGGAAAATGTTACCTCACATTTACTGAACACTTACTGTACCCACAGAGGTGGTTATTAGAAAGTAGTAGTTCAGTGTGAAACCACAGAGTAAACTAGATGTAGTAACTTCTTCCTGGAGACAAGTCTTTAGTGATCAGTGAAATACTTGAAATGTCTTCTTTGTTTGTGCTGGCCGTTGGCACGTGATTTATCATTTCTAGAAATAAACAGAGAAAAATAAAACCTCAGTACTGTGGTGTAAGGCTCTGTAGAAATTCTTCAAGTGCCTTTACATCTTTTTTAGGAAGCTCAAGAACTTCCGTAACCACAGCATGATTGGGGAAAAAAAGACCAGAAAGGACCTTGAAAAGTCAGATTATCCTTTCTTCAGGGCAGAATCACCTGTAGCTGGCATAACATATTCTCAAGAGGTGACAGGAACATAGGCTTAGTGCTTACTTATGCCTGGTTGTAATTTAAGTAAATTACTTCCTCTTACAGTTTATTCCTCTACCCCTCATATTTGTACTTTTTTTTTCTTTGTGACTTCTGAAACAGTTCCTCAAACTTTGAAACAAGCACTTTCCAAAAACTATCATGTTTCCTTGTAGACATCTCTCCTTGGACACCCCTTTCTCCCTCCAGTTTTTCTCAGCCTTTGCTCTTACACCATGTTTTCTGAATCTCATGGTTGTGCTTATTCCTCCCCACTGGACTTGCTCTAAAACATCTTTCTTGAAGTGTGGTAACCAAAACTGGTGTATTCCAGCTCAGGCTGCACCAGCACTGGCTAAAGGAAGAGGATTATTTCCTATATTTACCAGATGACGTTGTTTTTACTTCCCAGAGTGATGTCTGACTGTTTTGCGGCCGGGTGGCATTGCTCGAGTTCTGATCTGCTCCAGATCTTTAATGTGGAATTGTTGCCAAGTCCCCATTCGGTACCAGAGCAATGTTTTCAGAACAAAACCTTCTGCCTGTCTTCACTCAGTTGTGCATCTTTATTTCCACCCACTCCATACCATTTTTTGCTGACATTTTTTTTCATTTGCCAAGACCGGAATATTGGCAACACCTAACAGCTTGGTGTTGCCTGTGGAGTTCAGTAAGGGAGGTATCCATAGCACTGAAACATGTGAAACTCCATCGTATCAGTTAACTTCCGAGTTAACTCTCATTACGGATTTCCAATGAGTTAGCATTCATCTGTATATAATGTTTTCATATTTCACCTATTAGAATGTCATGTGGGTCAGTTCCCCCCAAACTAATTATCACATTTCCTGCTGGCACTTCAGCTTCATACTATCATTCAGTACCGGATAGGAGCTGTCGTCTTACAGTCCTTGGGAGCTAAACTTCCCTCAGTAGAAACTCTTGTGACATGTCTAAGTCTCTGCTTCTGTGGTTTCTTCTTAAATAACTTCGCTTTCTGTAACTTAACTTTCTGTAACTCTGGTATGTCGTTATACTGTACCAGAGAATGAGATTCATCAATTTGAAAGGCAAAGTTCAGACCTGACTATTTTCGAAGATTCAGTCTGTTGGGGTTTTTTTCTGAGTTCAAAGAAAGTTCATAGAAAACTTTTTGCAAATGATAGTTTCTCTTTCTCTCTTAATATCACGTCTGTCAATTTAATGGATTAAAATTGTATCTTTTAGTGTTATACTGGTTAACATTTTCCTGCTTCTTTTGCTCTTTGAAGTCCCATATTGTCCGAGTAGTTGCATTTTGCAAGACCAAGGCAATTCACTAAAGCTACTGTACATTTGGGAGCACATGATACAATTTCAATTTTAAGCATTAATATTTATCTGAAATAAGTTATGGGCTTAGAATTATAGAAATAATATAAGAGTAAATATGTGCACTTGTCATTGTCTCTACAGGGTTGTCCTCAGTTCCTTTAACTCCCACCATCCCGTCCTCTTCCTTCATTTTATTTTTCTGTTCCTATGATTTTATTTTTTCCCCTACAGCATATTTCAGTCTGACACTTGTGTGTGTTTGTTTGTTTGTTGTTTTGTTTTATTTCTGACTAATTCTTTGCCCATTACCTTATGCTTTAGATCTTAGGAATTCACAAATACGCTGTGGTTGCCTACCAATGGTAGGAAGTACTTCAAAGCAATCTACAGTGCCTGTTTCTAGCTGTCTGGAAAAAAATGCCTGAACAGCAGGTAGGAAAAATACCCCCAAACAGATGTTTTTCTGTGACTAACTGAGTCATTAGCAGCGTGTTCCTTCTTAACCGATGTTGCCTGAGAAACTGTTGGTATCAGCATCTGTACTTTTTTTGCATGGGTTGGAAGTGCAAAGCCAGGAAAGGGTGAGATGGGGAGCATGGCTCCAATGAGATGGGAGTAGGCTGACAAGGATGAGCTTTTCTGAGCAGAGGAGCTGGACTGTGGTCCCATTTATGAGGAAAATAAATGTCTGTGGGGTGTGGAAATGGAGTTAGAGTTGTGAAAATGTGTGGCAGCAAGTATAGGGGAGGCTAATGAGCTCATGAGCGCAGACTGGCAGAGAATTAGAAAGTTCTACTGCTGCCCTGCCAACATGGTGGTATGGGTACTGAACCGTGCTCTGCTTGGGAAAGTCCTGTCTTATACTGTGGATACTTTTTACTTCTTCAGGATGTACAATGTAAGCAAAGGCAATGTTGTTCACCATGGGTTGTATAGCAAGTTTTACTTAAGAAAAAGAAGGGAGGTGGTGTTGTGCCTGCTGCGATGATTGGATATTTCAAATACCTTGCCCAAATTTGAAACACTCAAAGTGGATAGAGATATGAAGGAAGTCATTGCCAATTTTACCATCTACAGGTCCTGTCACTTTGAGAGCCATATTAGTTTAGGAACAATGGTGGACTCTGCTTATTTAGGAAAACTCACACGCTTTTTTTTCTTCAGATCAAAACTGCAGTTATGAAATACTAAAAATTATCTCCTCCTATTACCTCCTTTATCTTTGTGCATGTCTAATGTATGCAACCCCTTTGCGGGGTTTATTTGTGGGCTTTTTTTTGTCTGTGCTGTTTTTCCTAGTGTGTTTGGGTTTGGGGTTTTTTTTTTCTTTTTCTTTTTTTCCTTTTTTTTCTCCTTTGATCTGATGAAACCACTCTCTTTGGTGATTCTGAGTCAGCTAGGTCAGTCCTGGGCTTTTCTGTGCAGAGAACACCAAGTTTTTCTAAAATATGTCATGGTTTAGGGATTTGGATGAATGTCCAAAAGGGACCAAGATTTGAGACTCCCAAATGTCTTTATCTTAAAACCATAATTTGGAAAGGATACTTCCTGAGTCCCCAGAGAAAAAAGCCAATACTTTCATTTATACTATTAGTCATCGTTCTCTTAACCATCAGGGTTCCCCTCCCTTCTGAAAAGGCCACAGTTTATTTTGCTGCTTTAACTTTAAAATGAGTTTAGTTGATTTAATGTTCTGTTTTGTGATGAAGTGTCTTACCTAGCTCATAGTTTAGCTGTTAACAAGATATTTATGATGTGGTAAGTATTCTCCGCTCTGTGGTGAATTTAGTCTTCAGAGTGGTGCAAAATGCTATATAACTATCAAATAAAGTAGTTCAGCTTCAAATTATATGGCATTAAATGCAACAGTTTTAATTTTTTAGTAACTCCCTAAGTAAGTAGAGTATCTGGAACTGCTCAAAACTTATGTAATTTGACCTCGATTATAGGAAAAGAATTTCAGATAGACTAATAGTGCAAGTAGCTATCCAAGGGAGGAAAATTTTTAATTCAGAAACCAAGTTAAGTTCATAATTTTATTTTACGTGCAAACTGCAAAATATAGCTGAACACTAAGAACCTATTCCTGAGCTCATTTTTTCAGTACTCAAGACTCATCAGACTGACTTATCGAATGTTGTACTAAATCGTTGTATTTGAAGCTGGCATTTGTGATATTCACTTGGGAGTGTGTTGTCTGTCATATAACAACAGTGTTATCAGCAGATGTTTCCCTCATTTTTGCATAGTTTTTAGTGGTGTTTAACAATACAATAATTACAGACGTAGTAGTTAAGACCCAAGCAATAGAAGCTTTCATGTTCTAGATGTTCCCCAGACACACAAGGCAAATACATTTATTTTTAAAGAATTCTGTATGAATCACTGCTTCACCATCAAAAGTTTTGAAAACAGCCTTTTTTGGGGATTTCAGTTGCATCTATGAACCAGTAGTCGTTTGTCTCTGTGTCTCTCACATGTACTAAAAAAATTGTATGTGAGACTTTTCTCTCCCCAGTTGTGTACCAGCAGACTTTATCAGGCATGATTTGTGACTTTTTGAATTTTGTGATAAATAATAGACTAGCACTTACATGATAAGTAAGTAATTAGTGAACTATGTCACTAATTCATGGGCCATGTTTAATTATCTCTAAAGTGCCAGCTCGTCTTTGCAGAAATAATTTGACTGGATTCTTGGAGGCTTCATTTTACTTGAATTTCAGTTACCTGGACATCCATTTCTGTGGAGTCCCTATCTCTGTCTGGGTCTAGGCAGTCAGACCTTTGTGTACTGTAGAACAGTTGCTTTGGTCTCCATTCTTCTTGTATATTTTCACTTGTGTGATTATAGCTCTGACTGAAAAGAAATCTTCAGTAAGATTTGTTTTCCTGAGTCTGCTGTGTGTTTTTGCATTAAGATGGTTTCTAGTCCATCATACAGTTTTATTGATCTGGCAAACAGTACGGGTGAACCCTATACCATCTAAAGCCAAGCTTACCTGTGTCTCCATGAAACCGGACAGGGAAGGAGGTATGAGAACCATGAGTTGTTCAGAACTAAGACCCTACAAAACTATGTTTGTAAAAATCTATACATGAACTTTACAAAACCTGGTTTCATAAACATATTTTTGCATTTTATTTTGCTTGTAAACCAGTTACCTTATATGGTTAACACTCTCCTAAATGTATCTCTCATAATTGGTGCCACAAATAAAACAGTTTTGCCAGTGGCTTGCAGAGTTCATGCACACGTACAGATTGTATGGCAAATTAGAGGCCTCTGTCTATGTAGGAGTCTAGCAATTAATAAATCAATGCTGTGTAAGAGTGGAATAGGTGGGGACAGCCATTCATCTGTCTCTCAGGTAATGGCATTCTCAATTGCATGGGTAGCAGTGCTGTTCTGGAGACAATCTCTACCTCTTGTATGAGACAGCCAGTGAAAGTTATTAATTAAATTAGCCTTTATACCTCTTTGATGAAGGTAATCATGAGTTTTCAACTTTGTAAGAAACCGGATTCTCTCAGTGAGCATACAATATTTTTTTTTACCTGAATAGATGATGTATATATAAAAAAAAGTCAGACCTACATGATTTATATAACTTTATAAAAGTGGAAGTGAAAGATGTTTCACTTGCCGGATATGAATTTCTGTGTTACTTCTGCAACCATTAGTGCTCAACATCTGAAACAGAGCAGGGAGTTGCAATTCACTGACATAGTTGTAGGTGTCAGTGATACTTGCTTTGTGGAGTCAGCAATGCCTCCTAAAACTCCTGTTGCAAAGTGAAAGAACTTCATAGGTGCTAATTAATTTTCAAATTGCACAAGAAAGTGAGGTGGTCTTGTTTATCATATAAATGAGGAGACTGAGACAGAAGGAAGGTATGTGAAGTGTGCTGAGAGCAGAGAGGTTTTTGTGTGAGCAAGAGTTTCTGTATAGTGTGTCCATGTGGCACCAGGCATGATTGTGCACATACATAATATGATGTTTAATGGAAAACTTCGTAAAATTCTAAGAAGAAAAAATAACAGATCAAAATGCTAAAATAAAAACCTTACACCAGAAATTCCCGTTGTTGAATTGGATTCAAGCAGAAGTCAAGCAACAAGCTTGCTTATATTTTTATCCAAGGAAATATGAAATTTAAGGTCTTCTTACTGCTTTTCAATATCTTGGCATATATGTACCCTACTGCATTTAAGTAGCTTTGGCCTACTGCTGTGGTTCATCCTTAAAGATTACTGATTAAAAAAAAGGGGAGAGACAACACAGCGTAAATGGCAAAAAATTACAGCATTTATAGAGCAGCGTCATGAAGAAGTTAATACTAACCAGAATTGTAAAGAGACATATAAAAGTCTGTTTGCAGGTTAAAACAGAAAGCATAGGAGAAAAATGGGCATGTCATAACTGGCAGGAAGCTTAAAAATTTTTCTAAAATGGCTGAATCTAAGATCTTCTCTTGTTAAAATGGATTTATTAGAAAATGGGAAGATGTACACAGAGCATTGGAGAATAACTGAATCATGGAACCATTGTAACTTACAGTTGTAGGATATGTTTGGAGAAAATGACTATTTTTCAAATTGATATATCTAGCAATTAGAAATTTCCTGATATAGTTGCTTGAAATAATTTGGGGAACAGGAAAAAAAAAAGCAAATTTGGCAAAGCTTTTTTTTTTTTTTTTTTTTTTTTTTT
>RSEF01000031.1:43123944-43135606 GCA_003993805.1 Himantopus leucocephalus | reverse complement strand
TTTTTTTTTTTTTTTTCCCTCTCATCCTTTGTTCTGTTAATATGATTGTAAAATGTAGAGGCTGATGCTGGCTACAAAGTAATACTACAAAAAGTGTAATGCCTGTTTTCAGCTGTTGTTAAGTTGGCATGGCTCTATTCCAATCAATGAAATCACATTGAGGATGTTAATACAAACAGAGATTAAATTTAGGATCTCTTAGACTTGACAGATGATGTTTCTAGTTCCTGAAGATGTTTTAGATTAGAAAGTCTGGTTTCAAGCCAATTGGCCTCTCCTTGAAGCAATATTGATGTTGTAAATAACAACATTCCTCTGGCCACGGATCAAGAGATAGGAACTGATTTAATCTTGGACATTTGTATGTCTTCGCAATTGCTTATTATTGGATTTCAAAATACCTGGGTTTTGTCATTTTATTAACATTTAGTTAAGAGATGTCTGAATGCTATTGTTTGGATTACTTGATTACAGTTTATAAACATTCATTATTTGCTTTGGTTTTTTTTCCTAAGTGTAAATCAGAAAGGTGGGGTATTTTAGATTGCTAACAGGATAAAGATTCTTTTTGACACTAAAGGCAAATTGGTTAAAATGAAAGATAATTTAAAAATTTGTCTTTGTGCCTCTAATTCGTGCCATTCTAGTAGGTATGCTAATGAATGTGTAGATTTCACATGCTTAGAATGACGTGCAGGCTGCTCTGAATTGTGATAGCTTTCATTTGCCTAAATGGTTATTTTTCTAGCTTAGTTTAGTAGTTTATTGTCCTATACCTCTTGTTCTCAGGTTCACTCATCAGTGTAAGGCTTGTGGAGATAGAATTTAAAGCTAGATCTTGGTTTTGCTTTTTATCTTACTGGAGCAAGTATCACAAGAAATTTCTGTCTTGTGTCTGCTTTAATTTACAGCCATTCGCTTATGTTCGTGTTCATCTCTAGATTTTTACTGAGGGAAGCCTTTCTGAGAGTGCTGGAGCACTCAAATGCAGAGCTCGGCTGATGGTCCTATGTGGGGTGGTTCTTGATGGGCTTGATTTACAACAGTGGTCAACCTGAAGAGGCAGATGTTCAGTTGCAAGATGAACTGATAACTAAATCTAATAGTGAAAGGAATGGCAAAAAGTTAAAACAATAGACCATTAGTTAGGCTAAACACTGAACAGACAAATGAAGTGGAAGTATGCGCAATCTGGGATAGTTAGGGTTGGGATGGACCTTGGTTCCTCATGGAGTCCAGGCCCTGCTCAGAGCAAGGCTGGCAATGTTAAATGTTAAATATTCATTTGAGTTTTATTTCACAGATACCCTTTCCTAGACAGCCTTTCTTACCAAGTAGCCATCCACAGTTATGACTCACAGCAGAAATAACTTCTGATTACTGTAGGCTTAAAGAAAGCGTCAATTCTAAGACAGTCTCTTAACCTTGCCTTTTCCCACAGCTTCTTGGATTGTTAGAAAAAAATAACTGAAATACGGAAAATATTGTTTCTCATCTGTTTTTTGTTTTTAGGGCCCTGGGATATTACATCTTTCCTCAGCCTTGAAGATCTTGCCCTGTGACTGCTCTGTCTTTTAAGTTAAACACCCAACCTCTGCCCCCCCCACCCATTTCTCTAAAACATTATTCTCTTTCAGCAGTTCTGCTTTACAGTATCTTTAATATCTCATTTTTTTAACTTTTCAAGAATCATAATTTTGAAATCCAAAAATATGAGCTTCTGCCTGTAATACTTGATTTCATGTGTACTGACTTGACAGCCTGAGGTTGCCATCAACACTTTAATTTCTCTCTATGCATAATAGGAATGATACTCTGAGTCAGTGGGGAGTTAAGCATCCTTATTACCTAATGCTTTGAAGATGAGGTTATATAGCTGTAATTACTTGTAATACCTGACCTAAGCCCTTTCCCTTTAACAGGCATCCTGTTGTGATTTCTTTTTTTTGTGTTGTATATTTTAACTACATTTCAGAAAGAGTTGTTAAAGTGTTGTCTAGCCTCAAGAACTCTTGTTCTGTTTAAACCACTCTTCTTCCTAATTGCCCTAGACCTGCAGGATCTGAGCTGCCATTATATTTGCCTAATATAATTCAGGTGAGTGTCCTCCTAGCCCATCTGTTTCTCTGAAAGGCTGACAAATTTGATCTAGGTTTCAGGTGGATTACTCTAGACCTCAACCTTTCATAAAAGGTTTTTTTCTCCCCTTTTTCTTTTATCACAGGGCAGTGTTTAAAGTCACACAGATCAGAGTGCAAGAACAAAAGGGAAAAACTACATTCCAGTCAATATAAGATACTATAATACGTGTTGCATTTTGCAAATTTAGGAAATATTTATGCCTGTATGCTGTGCAGTTTGGCCAGAATTTTCTAACTTGGATGTTAAAAATTGCTCATTAAATTTAAGTGACTCTATTTTCATGGATACAGGGTATCTGTAGCTTTTGTTGCAAAATGTATATGCCTTTGAAATTTTTAAATATTCTTTATGACTTTTTTGTCTCATCGTGACACACCATGTACAAGAAGAATATTTTTGGTGCAGGAGTCTGCTCTGCATAGAAGTCAGCATTCATACCATCCCATCAGAAAGGTGGCTCAGTTCCAATATAGTGTTGTAACTGTGGCAAGCATATAAATTAAACACTAAATAATTTTTTTTTTTTTTGTAATGGTATGTTTACAGTGTCACTCTTTTGATATTGATTTTGCAGCTACTTTTAGGCCCAGGATTTTAGCCCTGAATATTCAGACTCACTTGGAAACCTGTCTTGCTGATTCTTGGCCGGTTAAGAGTTCCAAGTGGATGCAATTTAATAACCCTTGTGCTGTTTTGATTTGCCTCCCACAGCATCTGGCCTACATCTCTCTCCTGCTCTTTTTTTTCTTTCTAAAAGGATAGTATTTTTTCAATAATTTAGACTTTCAAGCATGTCATCTGAAAGCGTAGCTTGCTCTGAAATTTTCCTGTGCAACGTGTCTTTTGAGAAAGAAGGCTTTCTGTATACAGAAGAAAAAGAACATGAACAGGAACCTGTGGACAGGGTGGAATGACAGGAATGCAGTGCACAGTAAAGATGTCTGTTCCTTCACACTGAAGTATTATTTAAGCACATTTCAAAAGTAAAATTATTTCATGGCTCTGAGGTCTCCTGGATGGCTCGCTGTGTTTCTCTGCTGGCCTCTACAACACTTTCAATTATTGGAGAGTGGCAAGAGATGTTTTAGAAATCCAAAATTGCTTAGCCTTTGCTGAGAAAGAAGTTAAATGCTGTGATGAAGCGTGTGGTCTTTTAACTGGCCTTATTTAAACTTGGTTTAGTGATGATAATCTAGAGTGATGCTGCTTGAGTTTAGCTCTGTTTGCCATGATGTTTGGAAAATACTGGGTGAAAAGTTTGTTCATGTTGTGTAACGGCACAAATTCTTGACAATGTTGTTTTAAATTTTGGAGGATTGTTGCCTGCATAACCTGGATACTTGTCCTTTCATCTTCCTGTGTGTATATAAGCAACTTGGTCTAGTGGGAGGTGTCCCTGTGCATGGCAGGGGGGGTGGAACTACACGATCTTTAAGGTCCTTTCCAACCTAAACCATTCTATGATTCTGTGAAATACTTTGCTTTAGCTTGTGTTCAGGTTATTNTACTTTGCTTTAGCTTGTGTTCAGGTTATTTCTGATTTATGCCTGGTTTTTGCTGGACTGATGTCTGTGTTATGTAAACCGGAAAGGTTGAAGAGATGATTTTGTTCTGTCCTATGCTCTGGGTATTGCCCAGGAGTAGCTGCTGGGGAAGCAGCAGGTGAATTGCACTTACTGTGGTAGTAGGTGGCCCTGCACCGACATCAGCAAGCTTCCATGCAAAAAAGGAGAGCTGAAGGTGTCCATCCCAGTTTCGGCTGTGTTTGGCTTGCTGTCCTCACAGCAATCCCTCACCTTCAGACCAAATTGTACCATTCCTCGAAAAGGTGATGGTGGTGTCTGGCTCACATGTGGTGTGCACAGCCCCACGGCTGACCATGCCTGATTGGTCTGTGTCTGTATGGGCAGTTAATTCCCCTGATAGGGGAAGCAAGCTGTGGTGGGTCCAGGTGGCCTGTGAGGCACTGAGTCCTGCTGCCTCAAGGATTTCACCAACCTGTTGGCCTGGTTGTCCTAGCAGATGCCTTCTGGGCACTGTCTTAGCTCATCTTCAGGTCTATGTTTTGATACTGTGACACAAACTCTTATTTTACACTTGCAAGCCTTGATCCTCTTCTCTTGGAGGAGGAGCTGGCTGTTGTGCAGTAACATGGCCCCCACCCCCTCATTGGGTATGCTGATATTCATGAGCTAAACTCTCAAGCGTGGCTTAATATTTTCTTCCCTGATAACAATTCTTGGTGTTGTACATGTTTCAGATTTAGATAGGAAGATGTTTTTCTTTGTGCCAGTGATGTCCCTGTGATGTCAGATAAGTGACCTTAAAGCAGAAAGTCAGTGTATACGTACAGTCTCTGTTTTGCCTAGCGGAATTGGTCAGTCTGGTGACATTTTGATGTAGTCCTGTCTACCTTCCCCCCCTCCCCCTTCTCCAGCAGCCTGGTTTCCCTCATCAAACACCAAATTTTAAGTTTACCAGACTAGTGCTCCTGTCTCCTCAATAAGCTTGTGCAAGATAAAGGCTTGGCTTCCAGTTCTGCTTCAGCGAAGTTAGTTTATCCCAAAACACAGGTCTATAGATGCCGAAAACTACACCTCAGCATGTGCCATTTCTGTAAATTATACTGGGACGTAGTACAAGTTATTTTGCCATTTGAATAAGTATTTTATTTTACTTTGTGTATAATTCATGAATTTTTGGCATGTTAGTAATATTAAAAAGAATTAACCATGCATGCTTTCCCATGAATCTACCCTGTAATTTTCTGAATTCTATTTTATGTACAGTCTCTAGTACCTATCATGCTTTTATCCAAAAGCAAAAAAACCCCTACATCGCTAATGGAATTTTTAAAATGCTATTTGTACTACAGGTTATTTCCTACGATTTTCTGATGGAGCAAGGGTCATAATTTCAGTTTGGTTGGGAAAAAATTCCTAGTAAATCTTTCAGAAAAGAGGCTTGCACATTAATTCATCCTCATAGATTTCAACAACCAGTTCTTGCTTAAGAATAGGGGTGGGGGGTTTTGTTTTTGTTTTGTTTTCTTCCATTTTGAAAAGTGAGTTAGGATTTTGCTCTTTTCTCTCTCTTTTTCTTCTTCTGGTGATTTTTATACTTCTGCTTTTCAGAACAATGGTTTGATTGACTTTTTTTCCATATGAGACCTTTGTAGAGAATCTAAGAAATTATTTTCGCTTAGTTATATTAGTGTTTTGTTTCCCTCAAGTGTCGAGTAAATGCTTAACTTGAAGTATACTGGCACAGTGTGCCTCTGTAAAATGTCATTTCAGGAGAATCTCTGTTCCAAATGGCCTTATAGCCTCACCTTAAGTTAAATTTGACATCCCAGTTTCCATAAGTAAAAATGGAAAGTAGCCTAGTTAAGGTTATCAGATTTTCAACAGTATAAATTACTTTGCCTTTTTCTTTTGCATCCATGTCTTTGATGATGACCTGTTGTACATCATTGCAGACAGAGGCATTTCAGGATGTGCCTGCTCATTCTAGTTTCCCAGTGTGCATCCCAGGGTGTTTTGATTCCACGTCAGGGGGAGACTGTGTATGCACTGGCCCTACATGCTTTGGTTCCTTTTGGAAAGATACTTGGGCTCTTGGGCTGGGAAGAAATGAAGATGTACATCGTTCTGTGCTCTGGAGACTCAGGGTGCTCACAAGGTGTTCTGTAGAGCATTCATTCTTCATGTTGCAGAGGAGAGATCACATCTCCCTCCAGTGAATCAGCTTCTTAGAGGGGTTGGTGCATTTACATTGCCATTGGGAGCCACATAAACGTTTCAGAATCTGCCTAAATTAGAAGACTTGTTAAAATAAAGGCCTCTAGGATGTCCATGTTTGACTGTGGCACTATGTTTATCATAATATGTGTGGATTGAGCTCTTGTAGCAGTGAGCCGTCTTCAAGGTTGGGAAGGAAAGGGAAATAAGCAAAGGAATTCTTGACATTGTAACCTGACTTAGAAACAGCTGTTTTTCTTGTTCCATGAAAAAAGCTTTACTGACCACTTATTAATGCTCCATCTTCCACCACCTTCCCCATCACAATTATTATGAAGGAATCGACATGTAAAAGTTATTTAGCAACAGAATTACTGTAATGTTCTTATCACTTCAGTAATCAGGTTGCTGATCCGCTCCTAATGAACTCCCAGTTGCACTTTATAATTTCAGTGAAGTACATTACATAGCAATAGATAAAGTTACCCACCACCTTAAAGTGGAATGTTTTGAAAAGAAGACTCATTTTGTGAATTCTGAAGAAATTGGTTTGCAGGGGAATGTAGTACTCTACAGAAAATAAAATTATGTCCCTGTCACTTTTCTGTGGTGAAGCACCGATCCTACTCAGGCTCTCCTGTTAATAGTGCAAGAGATGGAAGACTGCCCTTCTCTCTTGTTTGACAGGCCATCACTTGAGGCTGGGAGTTTTGCCAACGAGTCACCTAGTGTATCCAGTTTCTAATTTGGGAGAAATGTTATTGAGAAGGTAGTGGCCTGACAACTCTGGCATTTCCTGGGGTTCTCAGATTACCGTGACACCATCTGATTGGTTTTTCAGGCTAAGTTTTACTTGGATTGAACTAGTTGCATTGCTTGCTCTGCTGAGAGATCACCTGTGATCTGTAGACTTTTTTTTTT
Organism: Himantopus leucocephalus; assembly: GCA_003993805.1. Classification (NCBI taxonomy): domain Eukaryota; kingdom Metazoa; phylum Chordata; class Aves; order Charadriiformes; family Recurvirostridae; genus Himantopus; species Himantopus leucocephalus. The sequence continues at coordinate 43,128,803 of RSEF01000031.1, read as the reverse complement.
TCAGTTGTTACTGATCTGGTATTAGTTTTGTTTTTAAAGTTTTGGGAATATGGGAGTGTTTAGGTGTAGATGTGACAGCTCAGTATCTTACCCTCTAAAGAAAGCCTCAGAGGAAAACAATTAGCAGTGCTTGCCTTCTGGGAGCTCAGCTACCAGAAATTTATCAGACTTTTCTTTTACTGTTTCCATGAATATTATTTTGGTTTGAGTAATACATATACCGAGCTAGATGCTTTTGAAGCATGAGATTCCTCCATCATCTCTTGGTTAGAATGTTGTTGATGAGGTTGATGAGGCAGCTCGTGTGCTGATATGGTCAGGAGGGAATGAAATGGATTAGTGTTTCTCTAAGATTAGGTCTAAATGAAGACTGTTTTTTTTTTTCCTGAGGACAACTTGGAAGTGGAAGAAGAGAATGTAGGTGGCCATTTGTCAAGTAAACTTAATGCATGGATGTGTCATGGGACTCCTCTGGGATCTTCTGAAGGTCTATGTAAACCTTCATATGATGAGCATCACCTTCCTTTCAAAACTTTAGCAACTCATAGGTTGCCCCTGCAGTTGTGTACTGAGGTGCAGTTGTGTACTGCATTACACACTGCAGTGTCTTAGTATCTGACCATTGTGTCTGTGCCCAACTAGGAGGAAAATCTCTTGCCCGAAGGGTGTGTGTGGCAACAGCCACATGAAGATTTCCTGTGTTACTAGATAACGCTAAAGTCGGTGATAACACGAGGCCCATGGGAGCTGTTTGAAAGGCATATTCAGCCTTCACCATTCTGCAATAGAAGTATAAATGGACTTAGAGTCAAAACATCGAAATGTTGACATGTTTGTTATGGCAAACGTGTATTTTTGTGATGGACTACTGGCAGTTTGTGAGCTTGTTAGCTATTTCCATTTTCAAACACAAACCAATACATTCTGCTGACATTTTATTGATAAATTTGACACTTCATATTCCATAATATTTTTTTTTTTTAAAAACCCTAGTCTCCACAGTGTTATTTGGCAGTGTTTGAAAATAATACTGCAATATGAATGTATTTTCGCTCTTAAGAGGAAAGGAAGTCTTGAACTGTCCAAAATCTTTGTGGTAGTCATTGCACCATTCCATCTAGAATAACTAGCACTGTCATGAATTTATCAGGTGCATACTCACTTAAGCACAGTATGAGCTTGTTTCAGTCTTCTTTTTGTTTGAGTTGTGGTGGCTACAAAACAAGGAAAAAGCTTGTTGTCAAAATATGGAAGCAAAGTTTCATCTTCAAGGGAGATGTTTGGAGTCATGATGATTCATGCTGACTGCCAGAGGCCAGACTCTCCTCCTAGGATATAAATATGTTACAGGGAAGACCTGCTTAGGTGCAAAACCTGCTTACTGCGTTACTGACCATAGTACAAAAGGTGTTTAACAGAATAGTAAAACTTTTTTTACTTAATGTAGGTAACTTTTCTGTGGTTTTATCCATGATAAAAATCTACTACATTATAAACTCAAGTTTCTTTTATATTTTCTATTTTGATGCATTAAGTTTTCATGTTGTGCTTTGAGAGTGATTTAATCAGAATTTTCAGCGAGTTTCATGTAGTTCAGAGCAAATATAATGGAGCTTTTATTCTTGCTTTTATTGACATCTGCTTTCATAGAAACCCTTTAGCAAAAGTTAAATCAACTGGCACAAGAAAATTACACATCCAAGTCCTTTGGCTGGTCCTATTGATTAAGGTCAACATCAGGCTTGGTATTTTGATTATTCATCTGAACAAGAGCAGTAAGGTTTATCTTTAACATAAGTGAAAAAATGTTATCTCTGACAACAAAGCAAACAAAGTATTAAAGATTTTCCCAAAACAAAGAATTGAAGTGTGCCTTGGTCTGTTTATATAATTGAATGAAAAACAAATTAATCCCCTTTTTCTTAGGTTCCTAAGTATTTACAGTTGTTTAACAATTGTGACGATAAGATTGTTTTTATTGACTTCTCAAGGCAAAAAGCACTTACCATGCTTTTTATTTTCTTAACGAGAACCCATAACGTGTTAGTTACTGGTGGAAAGCCTGTGATCAAAAGAGATTTCCATTAGCCAGCAGAGTAAAGCTTGGCTTGACAAATGTCGAAGTAACTTTATCTTGGAAAATGTTACAAGTAATGATGCCTTTGTAAAGCATGGCAAGCCCTGTCTTCTATTCTTGTGCAAATCTGATTTGGTTAAAAAAACAGGCCCGAGGTAATGAATGTGTCCTAGTCTGACCAGGCTGTGTGACATGCTGACTCAACATTGCTTTGTTTGTTCTGCTAGCTACTGTGTCTAATGTGTAAATGAAGTACCAGCTTTACAAGACGTGTATGGCTGCCAGCCTGTCTCAAGGAGAATGAAGTCCTACAGAAATGACACGGGCAGCTCAAAAATAGGAGTTCCTTGTTTCAGTCCCTGTTGCCTGGAGGGGGTTTCTGCCTCACCTGTCAACAGCTTGTGGCGTCAGATTTACCTGTCTGCTTATTGCATTATTCATAAAATGTACATGCTTGTTCCTGTGGCTAATGCACATTATCTTTTGCTGCAGTAACCACATACAGCCTTAAGCATGTTAGCCACATGCTTTAAGGACTCAACGCTGGAGCCTTAGAAAAAGAATTAAGTTTCCTCTTGTAATTCACATATTTTTGTTGGAAAAACACAACTCAAAATACGGTTGTATAAGTGGCATCTAATCTATTGATTTCTACAAATTCTTAAGGGAATTATTAAATTTCTTCCCCCAGGTCTGCATCACAGGAGGAAAGTGTTGTGTAAGTGTTAGCATGAGTAGACTCTTTAATGCCACATTTTTTGTAAACACAAAACTACTTCATAAGCAGTGCTTCCCAGGTGGATTAAGACCTTATGAATATTTCAAATATATACATATATATATGAAAAAATTATTCTAATGCAGAAATAGAGAATCATGGATGCATTGTTTGTAAAAATCAGAACTCTTGTGTAAATTTAGTGCCCAGTATAACCATAAAGACATTCTGGTGCAGAGAAAGTGGACTAATAGAATGTTCTGTATTCACATCTGGGAGTGTCCATTGCATTTTACAATGAGCCGTAAAACTCTTCAGAGCAACCCTGCAACCTGTTCTTTTCTTCTTGAGCTGCCAGCATGTAACCTGCTGAAAGTATCGGTTGTTTATGTGCTCCAGACGGGAGTGCTTTTGTGGAATAATGCCCAGGATCACATCGTATTCTGTTCTTATACAAGTTCATAAAGAAGACATAGGCTTAATTCCTTTGTGGTTGGTGTCTTTTTTTGTTTTTGTTCTGTTGTGGGTTTTTTGTTTGTTTTGTTTTTGTTGTTGTTTTTGTTTGTTTGTTTTTGTTTTAATTTGCTGCTTCTCCCACCACCAAGGCAGTTGTCTCAGGCTGTTCTGACTATGACCAGATACTTTCAAAATCTCTTCCTTCAAGTCTTCCTCTGATTCTTCCAGCTACTGTGATGCATGTTTACCAACATGACTGTGTCTAAACTGCTTGTGAAATGGCACAATACGATTAAGTTAGAACTCATGGATGCTGTCTCTCCTGCAGTGGAACAGCTTTCCAGAATGAGAGGAGGAGATGTCTGAAGGAGACATTTCTGTTGCTTATGAGAATTGTGTATACAAAACAGATGTATAGTCAATATTCTCCTCAAGAAAAGAGAGCTGTAACATGAAGTTACAGTTTCATCTTTAGGGTTACGGCATAGTGATGAAAAACAGAGCCCCAGAATTGCGTGTAATTTAATAAGTTGGTAAGGCACTACATCTAAAGTAAGAGGCTGAGTAACTCTTTTTAATGGATTTTGGATCAAGCCCATCAGCCTAGAAAAGCCATATATAGTTTTAAGTATTCCTATTCTCTGAAATGGGAATTTTTAAATTTATTTTTTTTTTTTTTTTGTGGCAGAAGGCTTGCTCTCTGAAAAGATGTGCTTCTGCACATTATTATTAAGATTATTAGAAAAATATACATGTATCTTTTGCTTTGCCAGTGGGGTGGTACTGGAAAACTATCTCTCTGTTCTCTACCACCATACCAGTGGTGTTGTGCTGAGTTCTCATATGGTGGTAGTTGTAGTAATATTTAGACTTGATGTTACACCTATTTATTTTGTAAAAATTTTATTAAATACCACATAAGAGTTGATGAACCTGAAGAATCATTGATTCTGAGACATACTCTCAAGTTTATGTCTTTTAAAAAACAATGACGATTTCAATAAGAGGCTATGGCAATTGGTTAGGCAGAGTAAAGCTTACTTTTGCAGCTGGTTTGGTCAAAATTCAGATTGAATGAGAGCAGTATTTGTGAACTAAACCAGAATTCTGCTTGTGCATCAATTATTCAACCTCTAATTTAAGCCTTAGAGAAGCCCGGAGTCTCGCTTTGTAGCAGAAGGTATGTTTTGAAATGAAGTATGTTACCCAAAGGAAAAGAGAGGTTATGGAGAGAAATGATGTGTAGTAGAGCACGACTGTGTTTGCTGGGGCTGGGCCAAGTAAAAAGTAGATGCATGTCAGGACTGATTAAAGAATTCCATATTGTAAGAGTACAGTATTTTAGGATGATAAGGGAAGGATGGGAAAATTGTGAAAAGTATGCAGGTTTGGACAGAGCATTGTTTTGTTTTAATCAATTCTAATTCTAAAGAAAAATAGAATTGCTGAGGGATTAAAGTAACAATTTTTTTTTAAAAAAAAGAGATATGCGTTCAAGCTAGTATAATTTAAACTCAAACTATCTCAAAATGATATGGTGTAATATTTCTTTGTCTCTTACGTGAAAATAACATAGAATCATAGAATTGTTGAGGTTGGAAGGGACCT
>RSEF01000031.1:43087556-43114860 GCA_003993805.1 Himantopus leucocephalus | reverse complement strand
TATTGCTAATATATTTATAGAAACTTTTTTTGTTGTCCTTGACCACAGAAGACAGGTTTAGTTAGGTTAGTGGAGATGATGGTGATAGGTGGGGGAAATCTGGGGACCATCTGAAAGTAAGTGTTAAATTTTTTGTAATTATACATCCTCAGTAATAATCACAGACTTTAACATTTCTGTATGTAAAATGAAAGCAGCTGTCAGAAATAAATTTCTCTTTAAAAGGAGTCATGAGTAGCGTTATTGAAAACACACTTTTCATAGGAAAATTAGGAGAACTAGCACCAACCTGTGATTACAATAAAGCTGTCACCTCTGATTTGATATCTGCATTCAATTCCTTAACCATCTTTGAGAATTTTTCCAGAAAATTTGTCGTCCTTTTAAAATTTGTTCCTTAACTACAGTAATGATAACTGAAAAAAAAAATCCAACAAACAAAAACCTGAAAAGGCCACATTTGGTGGCATTAATTCAGAAGGGTTGCAGGAAAACTCTATCTTAAGTCTAGAATCAGATCTTTAAGTGTCTACAAGTCTTTTTTCTTTTGCCAAATAGGGAAGCATAGTTAAAAGTCCTAGGAATGTTACTCTTGTGTATTTCTGAGTAAATAAGAATACTATGGAAAACAGGGAAACAAACAAACAGACAAGATCAGTACCACTTAAATGCATTTTGAATGTTATCTTGATGGCTAAGATAGCCAATATACTCAGTTCTGTCAAGTGTGGTGCTTGTAGAAGTTAGAGATATGTTCATGTCAGCCCATGTAATTTTTCTTTCTGTTTTTGAAGACTTTTTGTTCTGTGTCTGTGCCTCCGTAGCAGAATAGTTTCTTGCATTCACTCATTTGCTGCATACTGGTTTTTCCTTCCAGAAGTTGCTCAGTGAATCCAAGATCCAAATGCAACTTTCTCCTCACAATCACTTGGGAAACAAAGTTTTCCAAATACAACCCATTTATAGTGCTTCTCCCTGCAGGTTTGCAGGTTTCAGAAGGAAATGATATTGGTAAAACAAGGGATAAGAGGATTTTACTTTCCTAGCTGTACAAATGCATATGTTTATTTGTTTTATGAGGGAGGGAGTCTCTGGCATGTTGCAGGATCACAGTGCCAGTCATTTTGAGCTCTGCACCTACGTGTTCACGCTGAGAGAAGATGCTGTCAGTTTCAGAAGCTGTTGATGACAGCTGTGCACCAGGCACAGTTACTGCTCGCTGGTGCTGCATGGCCAAAAGCTTTTGTTCTCTTTTTCATGTATAGCAATTACAACATTTCCGAGAATGGCATTTGCTGTTTGAGGGGAAGCGCTAACACATTGTCCCTACAAATACCTTGTAGGCTCCTCAGATATCTTTTTCAGATTATTTGTCAAGCAATGCCACTGAAGTAGAGTTTGGTTGTTCTCTGAGCCGCATATTTAATGGACCAAACAAACAAGGCAGACTGACACACCTCAGTGTTGTTTCTGCAGTTCACCGCAAGAAGTGAGTTACAGGGTCAGCCAAAAAGTACAGCTTGTGAAGTCTGTAAGCTGAAGGTTCCAGCTGGACCTGGAAGAGGCCAGCTCGGGGCTCTGCTCCTGCTCAGGTCAATGGCAGAGTTCCCTGTTGGCTCCACTGAGGACCGGATCAGGTCCTTGTTTGCAGTGAGCAGTATTTAAAGGAGTTTCCTTCAAAACCTGTTTTACTCCAAATATTAGAGGGACCAAAGTAATGGGAAGACAAACAATTCCAGGAGCAGTTATGCTTTATTTCAATAACAACCTTTTATGTAAAATTAAAAGCAAGTCTGCAGGGGCTGCAACACTGTTAGCATTATTTCTTAGACCCACTGAAATGTCATAGTCCGTATTTGTTCAATAAACAATTTCACATCTCATTTTTAAATTAACATGTCAACTTTTGTGATTTTGGAAGCCTTCAATGAACTTTCCATCATAGGCTTACATCCTGCATTCTGCTTTGAAATGTTCTTTTGGCAGGATTTAAAATACAACAGGAAATGGAGTTAGAAGGTACATTCCTGGAAAACTCTATTACAGTTCACAGGCTATTTCAGAAAGTTAACTGGGTCTGGGAAAATGGACGTATAAACCTCCTGCAGCTTGCATGCAATTACCAGTATCAACTGAAAAATGAACAACTCCGTATTCTTGGGATATGGGAGTTGAATTCTGATCTGGAGACTTGATAGCATAGTTTGTAATGTTGTGTCTTTATTTTGAATGCTGTCTGAGGTGGAGGTAAAAATGTACTTATGATCTTCCATTTGTACAATATTTTTAAAAGATGTTAAAAGCATTTCTTTAAACTGAGATCCTATGAACTCATAAAAATCATGATATAGTAAGGTCTTATCTAAAATAAGATTGCCAATCTGATTTTGAACATGTTTTAAGAAAACAATGTGTGTTGGGTTTTTTTGTACAGTCTTTGCATGCACAAGAATTTTATTTTCAGTGGTGTAAGACTAGTTAGATTTTAAGTACTTGACAAAAATTTTTTATTTTCATTCAGTTCTTTTTTTTTTTTAAAGTAGAAATTCTGTTACTGTAAAAGCTTCAATAAGATTTTGCACAGAGAGAGTGTTTGCAGTTTTAGAATATCTTTCTTCTCCTTAATTTTGCAGATTCTAGTTTTCAAAATATCAAACTGGTTTTTTGGAACCATGTGTACCTACCACACTCTTCCATGTACACATAGAAGATCATAAGCACATTTTTACCTCCACAGTGTTCATATTTAGGAAGACAGGCCAACATGGTACAAATATAGTGCAGTATATAAAAAAATACTTCTAATCATACTGAGCTGACTATAAAAAATTGATTGGAAGATTAAAAAAAAAGATTTTAAAAGGTTACAAGACCCAAAACATCACATGGTAAAGACAGATATTACAATACTGTCAAGCAAAAGAAAATACACAGATAAGCGTGGGTAAAAAAAAGCCATCATGTGGGTATGGTAGAAAAATACAATGCCATTCAAAAAAAAGAAAAGTTAAACTCACTTAGTGACACACCTACACACAGAGAAACTCAAAATGTTAATAAAGATTCTAGCCCTAGCCTTAACTCTGAATATACGAATACTCATACTGACTGCCTAAGTCTGTCTGACAGCCAAAGTTGGGAAGCCAAGCAGAAGCAGCACAGAAGAAATTAACAGAACAGTGTTCTAGAAATGGTTGCATAAAGTCAGTTGAAGGAACAATGAGGCCCTTGTGATTCTGTCGCTTTTAAATAACACCTTGAACATATGTTTAAAAGAATGCTTTCTATTGAACCTTTATTTTCTCTTCAGTTTTTTATTTTGTTCACCTGATGTACATTTTGTTTAAGCCTGCTGAATTTATGGTACGTGTGGTCTGGTTTCATAACAGAGGATGAAACTGGAGTATATTAATGGGTGAAGATGTGTATGGGATGTTTTTCTTATTAAAGAATTAATAAATTTACACCCCAATATGAATTAATGACTTTTCAAAAATAACACTAGATCAGATTAGTTGGCTTCCAGTTCTTACACTGCAGCGCCTATTCTTTTCATTCCCCACCTCTCCACCCTCAACTCCCTCCCTTCTTTTTTATATGAAAATTTCTTTCTGAACATCTGTGGACTATGAACTATAAATACCAAAGCTTGTTTATCTGATCTGACTGCCATAGAGTTGATCATTCCTGCATCTAGTGAGAATGATGTAACTTTTTTTTTTTTTTGTTTGTGATGTGTGGTTTGTGGGTGTTNTTTTTTTTTTTTGTGGGTTGGTTTTTGGGTTGCCCCCCCCTCAACCCCCCTGCCCCCAAGAGCAGCTCAGTCTTGAAGTGCTAACAGCTCTGAAGAGCTGGAATATTCAGCATATACATCAAACCCATTTTCTTTGTATGCAGTTTGAAAGTTGAATTGCAATTGTGAAAAGCTGAATGGGTTGAGTTTGATCAGGAATTACTTTTATGTGTCTGAAGGTATGGAAGACATTTTTGGAGGCTGGTTGTAGGGGATGGTGCCTTCCTCTTTCTCTCTCCTATAAGCCTTATTACTTTCTAATCCATGAGTGTGGGTGCTTTTGTTGCATGTTGCTTTCCTAGCAAAATTGTAAACACTACTTCTGGCTGCTCATTTTTGGGGAGAAATTATGTATCCACCTGGGTGAGCAGGAAATTTTATGGCTCCCCACATGTAACTGGCGCATGTAGGATATTGATGAGATCACACAGAAGAAAACTTACTACTCCCAGCCTGTATATTTTGGGGGTTTCTCCTTAGATAATAACTTGAGCTCCTAATTTCACACTTGTTTGCAGCTTTTATAAGCTATGGGAAATTGACTTGATTCATGGTAATTTTACTGCCTGTGGGGTTGCAAGCAGCAGTTGTAAACTTACTGAGAGTCCTAATACTGTATTATCCCAGTTGCAAATTTGGGGTGAAAACATTGTATTTGTTTTTTGGAATATTATCTTTGCAACTGTAAGGGTATTATTTTGCAAGCAGAAGATGGTGGGAGAAGGAACAGCCAATGCACTTTAAAATGAAGGCATGTAACTTTAAGGAAAAAAAAACCCACCACCCTACCACATTTTCCAGGCTTGGATGGGATATTGGTAAGTCTTCATTTTTTGATTGATGTAAATAATTTCCAGGACAGAAAATATATGTGATTCACTGTTTTAAGAAAGTGGGGCCTGTTTTTCTTTTTGGTTGCTTTCTTGAATGATGGGTTTATGTTTTCCATTATTGCACTAGAAGTGACTTTTTTGGTCCAACCACAGATTTCTGACTGTGTTCCTCAATGCCAACAATCAAGGCTTCTTTCTTCTGCCAAATGGATTGTTAAGGCAGTAAAAAAATAAAAAAGAAAAAATAAAAGAAAAAAGAAAGCTTTGCTTGCTTCTAATCCAACAATTTCTCAACAAGCAAGGGTAGTACCGGATTTAAATGTTATTGTAATCTTTATTATTTCTTCCCTAATTAAGCAAAGAATTGAAAAGGTGGCATACTGGATTGCATATTAAGAAATAACTAAACAGTCTGTTAATATTGAACAATTCTTAGCTGATCTTTCAGAAACTGTTATAGTAATATGTATGAAGTAGGTTGGGATAATTAAAAACATTAGGGATGTCCGAGAGCATTTCCTTCCTGACTATTCTCGAGAATGAATCCTCAGCAACTATTGCTTCAGACTTGCCAGTTTTAGCCATTGCTTCTTTTTGCTTTAAATACAGTATTTCATCTGTCTATTGTCAACAATAATTTTTATGCACCTCGCATGTAGTGATGTTTCAGATACCTGATAAACCTCATCACTGGTAAGTCTCAGAAAGTGGATGAATAAACTTGGCTGTTATGTCACTGACGTAGCTGCCTATCTGGTGTCTTACCTGTAAGCAAAATTGAAAGGTAAGGTAAGGTGGTGAAGAAGTGAAGATGGTGGTCAATCTCACTTTGCAGTTCTCTTTCTTTCTGCAGTATGTCTGCTAAATGTTTTCTACAGCATTCCCATAAAAGGCATAATCATATTATATGGATGCAATCCATACTGCTATGTTAGTCTGCTAATATTATTTTAGCCTGGTGAGTTATCAAAGATTGTTCACTGGCATCTCCTTCTCACTTCTAACTTGGCTCTTTTAGGCTGTGCACTTGGCACTTTTAGGCTGTGAGTGTACTCACTTGTATGTAAGTAGCCAACATAGTCATCTTCATTTTTTTTTTCCTACTGACAGACTCTGAAATTAAAGAGAGATTGAAGAGCAGGAGTTATCTCTAAAAGTTGGTCCTTTGTACTTTGGACTGAGCATGTCCTGAATGCAGTTTGTTCTGTCACATAACAAACAAAGAAAAAGACCCAAGGAATCCTGCTCAGCAGTAAAAGTTATTATGTGAAGTTCATCCTGTTATTTGGAAAATCGGTTGTGGGGACAACCACTAATACTTCTTTTGTCTATCAGATTTTACTTAATTTGCTACACTTGCAATCCAGGAATGCAAATTAACTGAATCAAGGTGTAAAAAACAGTTTTATTTCCAACTGTGATGTCTGTCTCTGCACCTCCCTCATCTTGAAAAATACTAATTGGTGAAGCACTGTCAAACAAAGTCAACTTAAAAAGATAAACCAACATTTAGTGTTCCTCGCTTGGCTCAATCTGGGTTTCTAAAAACAGCTGTGGCTATATATAAATGGATAAAATACTTTGAGATGCATTGGTCTGAATGGATTTTTATAAATTTAATAGTACTTACAAATTTTTGTAAATTAGAACTGAAATTTGCAAGAAATGCGCTTGCTTCTAATTTTATATTCTCATTGTGCAGTGTAATTTCTGGGGCTAAAGATGTGTTTTAGCTAACAGTGTATAACATTGTAAAAAGATTTTTGGTAGTAAAGTTATAATTTTTTTTTTTTCACTCCTAACATTACAAGTTCTGGAAAATTACATTCCCATTAAGATGATGTCAGAATAGACCTACTTCTGCATCAAGTTTCCTCAGAAGTATTAAGGATTTTTATTTTCAAATTTGTCCAGTGCAACTTTAGCAAGTTTTTCATGGGCTTTTGTAATGGCTTTCGCAGCAGAGTTGTTGTTAGCCCATGTTTCCAGGTGGCCGTTATAATTTTCCTCTGCCTCAGCTTGGGTTACCTATGGATGTAAAATAAATTGCAGGTGAGAAGTACTAAAGGATGGCTTGTATACTGGATTTGGCATAGTCCAGGCAAAGTGGTCACTGGGGGACAAGAAATAATCTCTGTAATGTAATTTTAAGAGGCATCTCTGGTCTTCTTACGTTAGAAGGCAAAATGAAAATCACGTTGTCAGAGGTAATTTATAGTCTGAGCTCTTTTAAAAAGCAATTACTCCAAAGACTGTGTGGCTAAAGAGCAGGGCAGTGTTGATGATGTGCTGAGGATGCTTTTTGACATGGCTTGAGGCAGCTGTGTTCCAGTGCATAAATTGCAGTTCCATCAACTATTCCACTTTTACTCTTGTCGAGAAGGAATTCTTTTACTTGGTTAGGAAAAATGCCTGTGTATATCAATGAAAACCTTGTAGATGCCGTTCGGAATGCAGAGAGCATTTCTTCAGTAAACTATTTACAGACTTAATACCTTACTACCTTAGCAAATTTTAATTACCTTAGGATTAGTAAGGTACCTAAATGCACTTCTGTAACAGAGACATTCTTTAATAGAGTTCTTTTACAAAGAGAGCTCTTTTAACACGTCAGGGGAGGGACAGTGTAAACTGTAATTTAGCTCTTGATGCATTTGAAGTGGCTGTCATATTTTATTTTATTCCAGGAAGGAAAAATAGACAGTGATCTATACTTTAAATTGTTCAGATATAGTTTGCATTAACTAAAACTTCTCAAATAATCCAGTAGTTAGATGCAGGAGCACATTAATATGAACACAGAGATGTAGGGACTGCATGGCAGCATAGGAATGTAAATTTGTTTATATATAAAGCTTTCCATATAAACAAAGAATGTTGGTACTTTAAAATGTCTGCTTTCCTGATAAGGAAGCATTGCTGGTTCCACTCTTGATTCTGTACTGCATCACACACCCTTGAAAGTCCAGCATTTGGAGTTGAATTACTGAAACGCTGGTATGGCATATCATGAATGCTTGTTCTGGAAAAAACACTGGTGTGCATGAATAAGTCTGTATATGATTTTTAAAAGGGTAGATTTATATTTAAAATATTAAACCCCTAAGTTTTAAAGTTATTAAATGCCTAATGGGGGAAAACTAATTACAAGTGTGATGCATGTAAACCTAAATTGTCATTGTAAAAATCATACTGAAAATACATATGATGAGAGTAACTGTGAAGCAAATTTGACCATGTTGTGTGAATATCCTAGTTTCCAACTCAATATGGTACTTCTTTTGCTAAGTTTTGTTCATAAATTTTAAAAAGAAGCAGCTAGCTTAAATACAGTAAGTGGCTGCTGGTTCTTTCAAAGATTCTATTGAACATAATGCAAGCGAGTCCTCAACATGTTTGGTGGCCACAGATCTGGCTGTTGCTTGGATAAATATTTTCCCCAGGTGCACAAAATATTATGCAGACCAACACCGGTTTTCATTTAAAGTCTACTCTGTAACTATAGCCAGAGGCAGTTCCACGCTGCCTGAAATAATGCACTCCAGACTGGCCAAAAAAAAACCCCCAAACCCAAGGGATTTCTCTTCCTTTTGACATCTGTAGTTTGAGCATTCAACATTTTATTCTGCTTTAAGAAATATCTTTAACTTAAGCAACCAAAGAAATGTCTTTAACCAACTAACCAAACCTATCTTTTTCACATAGTGACATAGTAGTCTTAAAAACTACTATATTGGTGCTAGTTATGCAAGAAGGTATTAACTACAAACCAGAAACGACTGGAGAGACTCAATAAGAAAGCTCAGTGTGATGACTGGTGGACCTTGTCATTGGTAGTGGCAGCTACTTCTACTTATGGGAGGAATGGAGTAGTTGTGTACTTTGCAGGGCCTGCACACTGTCCTTGTTGCATAAACCTATGCAATCCATCTGTTCTGCCCACCAAGGTCTTTGTGTGGGACCCTCCCATTCTTCCATATTTAGGGGAAGACATGTGTCAGATAGCCCAGCTATGAAGGTAGTATCTTTCCCTCCTGGTATCAGTTCAACCTCTTAATTTTTTCCCAGCTTATTGGGCAAATTGAGGTGCTGGTCTCCAGAGTTTCTGAAATAAATAGCATATTACAAAGAAGATGTTTTCCTCTGGGAGCAGCTGTGCATAGGGCTATGCTATTGGAGTAAAAGTCAAGATCATTTTATGATTGAATAGTTACATTCTAGTCAAAACACCTTAATCAAAATAAACATGATTGTGCATTTGTTTATTTAATTCTTTTGGTGATACTAGTGCAAATCTGAGGAATGAACAATTTTTCACTTGTCAGTGTTTGAGTGGTATATTATCTAGAGTTGTAATTGAGAGGTCACATGTCTAACTTTTTGCTTCCAAAGTTAACCCCTTTATTTTCTTAAATTCCCTTGAACAGGATTTATGCCTGATTAAGTTACTGTCTTTTATCATAATTAAAGAAAAATGTTCTGGAGGGAGAAGTAAAAACTCTGCTCAATGGAAAACAGATTGTTGTGCCTGTAATGAAACAAAAAGGACCCTGTCACACACTGTGCCTTTTTTCCCCCTGTCAGAATAATCAGCAGTCAGAAAGATTTATCTGCTGTGAGAATGATTCAACTGTCCAGAGCTAAGGGTGTGGGGGGGGAGGCCACATATTTAAGCATTTCAGAGAGGAAGCAACATGCCTGAGATCACAGGAATGGCAGCTCTAGCAACAGTGCTTATAACCTGCATTTGTAAACTATCTCGCCTGTTCATGCCAAAAATGGATTAGTAGATTTTAACAACATCTCTCTTCAGTACTGTAAGTGAATTACTGTATACAGTGTGCCCTTGATTTATAAAAGGTTTCTTCTTGTGGTGCCTTAGAGTCTCATTTTAAATAGCGTAGCATGCTTGCAAATTATTTTTTTTTTTAAGGTATACTTCTGGCAGAGAAAACTCCACTGTTGCTGTCAGCTGTCGCCTGTTTGAAGTTACTTTCAGACAGTAACACACAGGATGGAAATTTATAAAAGAACATTAAAAAGTCAAAAGAACTTGTAAGCCAACCACTGTTGGATTATTCAGTCTTTCTGGCAAAATAGTATATTCGCTTTTAATCTGACAAACTACAATAAAACTTTTGTGGTTGATCATAATTTGTTATGGTAATTAAAAAAAATCTTGTGTCTTGCTGTTCTTTAAAGTTTGAAATAAGATTCTAGTTCTATCCAAGAAAAGTTATGTCCAAGTATCAAATCAGGGAAGATCTGAATACATTACAGGTTCTAAAGTCTTTTTGTATGCAGCTTTGGCTACATTCTTTGTACGTCTAGTACATGGAAACATAAATACAAATAAATACATCTGATATACATTTTCTCTCTTTATATATCTATTTACACCCAGTGTTAGAGAGAGAAGCGTTCTGGCCTAGGCCATAGAGGGTTGTTAGTCTGTATCAGGACTTTATCAGCTCCTAATGCTGTGATGACAATTAGACAATGTTTCTCAATATACTATATGAGCTAATTTATCATCAGGAATTACACATTGAGTCCAAGAGCATATTGTAACTATTACCTTACAATTACTTTAACAAATAATAAGCTATGTTTCTTCTCATGAATGTGCCAGTCTGGATTGTGATGTGGGCTTTCATTTTTAAGTGTTTGAAGTATAAGTAGTACAAGTCTAATTGTGAGGACCACTGTTGATACTTTTCTCTTGGTTGTTCTCCTTTGTACTCTGTCTTAGGTGTTTGCCACACCTATAAAAGAGGGACATTCTGGTTCATAATTCATGACCACATCAGAAAGGTTTGTCCAAAAAGCATGGGTGATACACATTATATATTATTTTCTCAATATTTCTGAAGCTGTATCTTCAGCTTTGGAGGAAAAGCTCTGATACATGTGGTCTTTTCTTCATGTAACAATAGTAGCAAATTATTACTATTTTAAATTTAAATTGTTTCTGAGAAGTTATATGGCTGAGTCTTGTTTGGAGGTAAGATGGATCGATTTGGTTGTACATGCAAGGATTTAACTGCTGGTTGCTCAGCTGGCATCTCATCTCTTGGAAATCTAATATCAGAGGTGCTTGAGGGAGAGACAGCCATCTCTTCTGACCATGGAAAGGGACAGTCTCATATTGTTGTATTTTATGTGTTAGGAGAGCTCTTTAACTGTGTTCTCACTTAGGCAGAGAACACTCTATTTAGCCATCTGGTTAGGCAGGTAGTTAGAGGGAAAAAAAAAAAAAAGTGCCATATTGATCAGTGTTAGCATCCTGGTTTTAGAATGGGAAAAATCTGCTGGATAATAATTAAAAAAAGTGACGTATTTTATTTGGTATTTCTTCTTGTTCTCACTAATATAGAATGTTATCAGGGCAGGCATATGGCGATTAGAAAACAGCATTTTTTTTTCAGTTGGCTGGATTTATTTGATATTTATGCTGATTGCCAAGCAGATGTTTCCATCAGTTTCCAAGCCATCAACCTGGAATAATATAAGATGAGGAAATTTCACAGGTCAAGACCTATTTTTTTTAAATTGTATGTGACAGCAATGGAGATCGAAATCTTCTTTATTAAGCACAGTGTTTGCTATACACTTCACATTAAGAAAGAATCCAAGTATCTGTACAATATACTATATCTGCAGCATATACTATATCTACAGCCACCTCCTGCCAGGAAAATTCCAGAACTGAACATGTCAACATTGGTTACCTGTTTTGTCTGAAGTCATATATTGCTAGTTTGAGCAAACCTGTCTGGCTTTGCACAGTGTCCTACAAGCAATCTGTAATCATGTCAGTGGCTCCAGTTGAGCTATGAAATAGAGGCTTAATACCGGTGAGTTTCAGTGAACAGCTGGATGGAGCTGGTGATGTTTCAGCTAAAGCTAGAAGACATCTACCACACTAAACCATACACAATTATAGTCATAACATGCTAAACTTGTAATTCTGTCATCCATCTCAACTGATTTTGTCTTCCTTCCTTATGGTTCATCTTTCACCTTGTTTACTGACAAGGCAGCAATGCAATCTCTAGTATGCTGATGGAGATGATAGATTTTTCTGAAGTGTCATATATGGCAGAATTTTACTCATCTATATTCTTAATTTTTGTACAAGGAGGAAGCATCTCAGCTCGATTATTGGGTTCCAGGTCAAATTTACAGAGATGGAATGTAAACTGAGCACATTGCTTTGGAAATCATTGCGGCAATAACCCTAGAAAGCAGTGGTACTTCTTATGAAGCTGCTCAGAGTAGAACCTTAATTAGTATAAAAATGGGAAGACTTAAGAAAACCTGTTCTTAAGTTCCAACTTTTTTTTTTAAAGTTGGTCCATTGATTTGTTGTTGATCTTGGTAACTTTTTCAAAATTTACAGATCAAAAGTGCCATTAGATTTTTGTAAGAGTTATACCATTAAAGAAAACTTTCTTTTCTTCCCCCCCCCCCAGCGCACGCACAATTTTAATATCCATACTCAAATATCATTAATGGCGATTACAGGTAATAAGTCAACATTAATTCCCTATTTGACTGAAAGATTCCATTCTTTTAAAGCTCATATGTTCTGTATTTAGCAGAGAGTTTATAAACTATTGTGAGATTTTAGCTTGCAAGTTGCAATAGCAGTATGTGCGTTTCCTGTCTTATGAATTCAGTGAAAAGCAATTGGTTCCATCAACATCAAAGGAAGTCTCACCCATAGAGGGCTACTCTGGTCATACTGGGATACAACTAGTAGTAGTTCTTCACCTGCTGGTGATGTTTATCTTTACATGTTCAAATTAAGGGTTTGGGGTTTCTTTTTGAATGTGTTTTCTTAGTCACCATCATGATCAGATACAATAAAATAAATCAATTTGGGGAGAAAAAAACCTCTTCTGGCTTATCTTTGGCTCATCTATTTGCGTAAACACAGAAATATGTTAAAAAAGAAAAGAAAAGAAAAAAATAAAGAGGGTGCTTGGCTCTGTTCTGGGGTGGATAGGAAGATAACTGGCTTCTTTCCCTACAGTTGAGGATTATTTGACACAGAAATGAGGACAAAATTGGTAACTGGAAATCCCATTTGGACTTTTCATAATACACATGAAAAAAATTGCTGTCCTATTAAATTTTTTGCCTAGAGGTGAATGAGTTTCTGCAAGGAACTGGATAGGAAAGTAAGTCTTACTCCCTCTTTTCCTCCTCCCATCTTCTTTTTT
This sequence comes from Himantopus leucocephalus, assembly GCA_003993805.1. Lineage (NCBI taxonomy): Eukaryota > Metazoa > Chordata > Aves > Charadriiformes > Recurvirostridae > Himantopus > Himantopus leucocephalus. The sequence goes on along the minus strand of RSEF01000031.1, from coordinate 43,102,006 downwards.
CACTGTCTCCCATTCCCAAGTATGCTTATTCCCTTGTGAATGAAGGGTTAAGAGTTGTCTTCTTCCCCCAGATGTTCCGCTAGGGACTTTGGGATGTGCTTTCTCTCCCATGGGCTGTGGGATTCCACAGTTCAGTATAAACCCACATTTCAGCTTTTCATTGCCAGGAGTAGAAAACCTGTCTGATGTCTTCTTCACTTCTCTGGCTCTTCGCTGTAGAAAGGAGGATCACTTCTGGTGAGACACAGATGGCTTCAACCCCTACTCATCTTGGAGGGGCTACAGAATACAAGGCAAGACAAGCCTGAGTGGCTGAGGTGGAGCACAATTTCAGCACTGATGACAATGTACCGCAGCACTGCTGCCTAACAACAGCGGTAACGTGGCTGTACTCGGTTTTAGGATTAGATAGAGTTTGGCTGAAGAATGAGGGTTTTAAGGTTGGATTACTTGTTTATGTTCTTATATCGGTATCACTCTTTTATAGCATAACTCCTGTAGTGGAAATGCTTAGTCACCTTTTTCGTCTTCACAATGTTAGAAGATGAGAAAGCTAAAAATGTATGGGTAGTAAATTTAGAGACAACTTCAAAAAAAACTCAACTTGTTCTGCTTTTTTGCAACACATAGCCGGTCTGCAGAGTTAATTTCTTTATTAAGAAGGGGATTACACATACACACTGTCTAGCAGGGACTCTGTAGTTTGGAACTGGAACTACATGACACTGTCAGCTGTAAACAGAAAAAATGATCAGATAAGAAATGGATTCATCTTGGAGGAGGGAAAAAGAGTGTATCATCATTTCAGGGTTACCCACACTGCAGAAAGTAATTATTCTAATGTTTATTAAGTGCTTATGGCAGTGACATAGTTAGCCACTTTGACAAATTAGGTGGGGAGAAAATTTGGGCTAAAAGCCAGTAGCTTGAAACAAAGAAAAACATCATGATTATTTCCATGAAACACACACACACACACCCCCAACACTCCCTGGTGAATAGTATAATTTTCCTACTGAACTTTTTCTTCATGATAAATGAAATTCTCCTAGTGGCATTACATTTACTGTGGCTAAAGGGTGGGCAGCTCATCATATGAGAATAATAAAAAGGCGTTTTTTGGGGGGAAAGCTTCCTGTCCTCAGATACATGCAAGATTTGTGTTTCAATCTGTGTTTCTTAGAAATAAATATGCTTCCATGAAGTGTTTTCAGATTGAGATCCATGCCTCCTTTAGAAATCTCAATTGTTTCCAAAGAAAACTATTGGAAAACATTACAAAAGGTGTGTCAGCAACTGAAAGAAATAAATTGTATCAAAAATAGTGAATGGTAGGGGTCAGGTCATGTCCTCCCTGTTCTGGCTGCCCACCTTCGAGACAATTGTGGAATATGCTATCGTGTAGCTGGACCACCCAACAATCAATTAGATGTGCAGAAAGCATGCAGTGGGAGCACAAAGAGTGTATAGATTCCTTTATGTTTGGAACACTTAGAAGAAGGTTCCTAAGGTTAAGTAGCAGCATAGCAAATTTTTACGGGAGATTTAGATGAGATTAATAGTTTTAGGTGAAAATCACCTAGAGCTAGTTCCAGTGCAGAAACACTGAAAAGAATTGATTTACCTTCTGGGGCTTTTTCATTTTTTTTTTTTGCAATTAGTGATATATTTAGTTGTTAGTATGGAAAATATCAAAGTATTAAAATAGATTATGGAGGAATCTGATCTACAAAACAGATAGTTTCAATAGAAAAGTACCGGTGAAAGAGAACTTCTATTAACAAGGTGGTGGGACAGAATTGAAACAGACTCGGGTCTAACTTTTTTTTTTGAGGATAATGGCTGTAGCAGAATTTTTGCTACAGTCAAAATTAATTAATTCAAGTTATTTAACTTTTTTTTTGGGGGCGGGAACCAAAACACTAGTGTGACTGTAATTAACGTAAATGCAGTTTAAGTATCTTTAAATGTTAACATTTGGCTATTTAATTATATAAATCACTTAATGTTGCAAATTTATAATCACTTATATAGAAGATAAACATGCTTGTTATATTTCTGTTTTACTACTATTGCATTATCTTGGTCAATCATTTATATTTGTTAGTGGAAAAATTCTTCTGCAAAATATTACCAACACTAATAATCCACCTCTACTTTTTCTGATAGTAAGAGACTTAGTGGTGTTTTCACTTTTCTCCAGTGTATGCCAGCCTGCAGTCCAAGACTGAATGCTTTTTCTGAAAGTTGGCTCATGTGATCAAACCTTTTTTTCAGTATATTCATCCACCTTTAAAAGTTTTCCAGCTTCACCTCTTTTCCAGTGCAAAGATGAACGGAAAAAGCTAAGTTCGGGAATTAACACACCCACTTACCTCCTCTCCCTTCTCCCAGATTAAAGCAGCCTCTGGACTGTGATCAAAATTTACTTTCATCTCCTGCCAGTATGACTTCAGGCCTAATCTAGGCTCAGTGGGTGTCTAGAGCTGACAATTGCATATTAGTTTTGCTCTTTTGGGTAGGGAGAGGGAGTGGAAGAGACAACAGAGTATTGCTTATTGGAAAAGACACCTCTTGACAGCACCTCTTTAACAGCTGTTACAGCCAAATTCAAGCATGTTAAATCAGGAAGGGCTTTAGAAGAAGGTTATTGACTTCAAACATGGAAAGGATGAATTCCAGGTTCTTCTTATTTGTTCTGTTGTTTTAAAGTTCTTCATGTCTGCTTAGGCTGCACAAAGAAGCTTTTACTCATTGCTTTGCTTGTGTCCTTTGAATGAAAGCTTAATCTGTGCGGGTGCTTTCCTCCATGACCTGGGGAATGGTACCTCAGACCTGCCAGTACCACGGGTCCCTCGAATTAGCCATAGCTTACCCCTACTCTCTCTGTTATCTTCATTTTGCCTTTTCCTTTGCCCATGAGATGGCTACGTTGTATCCAACTAGTTTTATCCATGCCTTTTCTCCTTCTTCCACCACTTTCAGAACAAATGCTGGTAGCTATTTCGTTTCTATCAAGCTTGTACCTAGGAAGAGGAATTTGGTATAATAATTATCTAAGAATTTTCCAGGAAGGAGCTTTTAAAATATTAGGAGCTTAAGCATCTTATTTTAAAATGAAAAAACCCTGTCAGGTCCTTGCAGATATTTCAGTTGTAGGATAAAAACGAAAATGAAGTAATTAAAGGTCTAGGGAAAAATTTAAGTTTAAAACAGACAAGAGGTGATGCTGTTCTAGCTCATGCTCTGAAGCAGACTATGGGTACTTCAGACCAGCCCTGACAGATATTTATCCTGCTTCTTAAAATCTCTGGTGAATATATTGTGTGTTTCTTTGCTTACCTATCCTCAAAATAAGATATGCTCTCCTGGTTTCTAACCCACATCTTCTGGGCTGAAAATTAACGTGATTTCTTCTTCTTCACATAGTAGAAACTAGAACAGATGCTTTCTGTCATCTTTATAGCAACCTTTTATACATTGGACAGATGCTTACCTATGTCTTTTTATGCTTAAACCTGCTTGTGCAATTTTTCTTTGACTCTTGTTTTCTGTTGCTTTTGGAGCTGTCTGTTGATGGTAGTTTTTTTAGTGGTGCCCAAAGTTGGACAAGGATCTTGGCACTTAATCAGCAGAATAATTATTTCCAGTCCTCATCAAAATCTAGCAGAGCAAAAGAATCCTCTCTGGTATCTCAGTATTATAGCTCCAGTAAGATTCCCTTGGGTTTTAAGTCTTAAGCATCCACGGTCTACTTTTTTATTGTCTGCAGCAGCAGCAGAATTTTTTCTGCAGTATTGCAACCTGAGTAGTTTTTCCTCATTTTGTACTGTTATGGTTTTTAAATGTTACTAAATTTTGCATATGTCAGATGCTTTTAAAGTTCATCTTTTTTGATGTTAGACCCCTCCTTGTGTTTGTGAGTGTCACTTTTGACTCTGAACCACTTTCTTAGGATGCTTATGATACCTCCTGCATGGGAGTTACAAGTTTGATACTCATACTCAAGTCTACCATTCAGGTTACTAATTAAAGTATTTTATAGAATAAAATGCAAGACAGTAGACCTGTGGAATCCTACTGGAGCTTCTCTTCTGGTTTGACGGTGGAGAATTACTCTGCAGGCAGACAGTTTTTCAGTTAGTTGTGAGTCCATCTAACTGATCCTTTTGCCTATGTTCCAGGTCCCTGTTTTGAAGAAAAGGTCAGAAGCTGTAGCTAGTCAAGATATATTGCATGACAGCCATTCAGACATGCCTCCCCAATTCTCACAGTCGCATAACCCTGCAGACACACAGCTGCTGGTTGTCTGACCTTGCATGCACACACGTGGTCCTGCCTTGAGATGACATATCCATCGTATGAGGTGGGAACTTAGGGAGAATGCCCACATCTGATGGGTCCTTGAGAAAGAGTCTGGTGAAAGGAATTTGGTGGGACAGAGGATGACAGACTAGACCCTGATGATGACCTGAATAATGACTCCAATTTATGTAACATTTGCTCGTTCAACCTCTATTCAACCTTATGATCATATTCCTTTGTTAAAAACACGAGTAACGATTAATCAGTTTTTAAAAACAAGTTTGAGAAAGCAACTTCTGCCTCTTTCTTCTTTTGTTTGTTTTCTTTCCCAGTTGAGCAGGGACCTTACTTTTGATACTTTCTTTAAACATACAGTTTATAGAGAATTTGTTTTTACTGTCTTTTGTATCCATGCTGACTGTAACTCATTGTCCTTGGTATTTTCAAATTTTTTATTTGCTCAGAGGTACTTAAAAGTCTGCTTCTCAACTCTTCCTGGACTTCACAGCAAGTGTATGTGTTTTTGATTTACAATGTAAGACCTTCTCTCTTTTTTTCACCCTGGTCTATTTCATCCGTAAATTCTTTGCGCCCTTCCACACCAATTTCAGCCCTGCAATTTATGCTCAGTCTTTGTGATATGGATTCAGTGGTAATTTTGGTTGACTCTAAAGACTTGAAAGTTCTTTCTGTTTATTCTCCTGGCTTCTGACATTTCTGCATAGACGTCTCAGGTGTTTGGCACATTGCCCTATTATTGTGCCCGTTGTCTCTCCTACGACCCTCAGAAATTTTTTGACTGAAAAAACTAGTTATTTTCGATACTCAACTAGGGGCACTTCAGTTTCATGAAGTTGCTGAGTTCTTTCCACAAAAACTCAGGCCTGCTTAGAATGTGTCCCATTGATTATTCAGAAGTGGAACTGTGGAACATCATTAGTTTTGAAATTACCAGAAATCTAGAGTGAAGTCCAGTCAATTTTTTTTAATGTTATCTTAGTTTGCTGCAAAACAATTATGGTTTAAGAATCAAATGGTCCAGAGTAAGTCAGAATGGATGGAGGAAAAAGACAGAGCTTTAACTGTATTTTATTTTGGTGATTATTGGCCTTTGAATATCTGCTGTGGTTCAGATTGAATGATTCATGTTCTATGACAAGTTTTCAATAACCATATTGTGATTAACAGCTTTCTGGGGTATGATTTTAAATGTTCCCATCAAAAGTATATGGGGACTTGCCAACCAAGGAAAATCAGTGAAGCCAGAACAGCATAGGTAGAACTCCAGTGGGTGTCTTAGCGTGCCTTCTGGGCAGAAGATAGAAAGTTTCTAGGGGATAAACAGTAATTTGCCTACTGTTTTCTGCTGACTCAAAGTGCTTTTGTGGCTTTTTTGTTACACAACATTGAAAAGCAAAATTGATTTATTTTTTTTTTTACCACTCTCTTTTTCTGTCCCCTGATGTACTCTTTGAAGGGATGTTGTTTTGCAGTGCAAGCTAAAGGTCCAGTGTGCATGCAAGCAGGGATGGGGGGAAGAATGGAAGCCAACAGGGGAAGCAGTAGAAATCCAAAAGTACACCAAAATAATACTTCTCCCAAAGGGCAGTTTTATCCTTTCTGCTTGTAATAGCAGACTTTGAGTCTTACTCATGGGGATGGGTCTGTGTGGAACCTGGAAGAGGTTACTTAGATGGGAACATAAAAGGACTATATTTGTGCTTTTTTTAAAGAGAAAGAAATGGAAACTTTGCAATATTTATAGCAGCACATGACAAGTGGACTTGTCATTAGCCTAAGCTTTTTTTTTTAACCAGAAAAGGTTTATGAAAATAAGGACATAAGGATAAATCTCTTTATAGAATAGCTGTTTGAGCACAGTTATCTCTGTGGCCTGTATATTCCTTTATGATAAATCTAAGTTTTAAGATTTTTCCTCTTGATCTTTGGATTATGGCAGTTATTTTTCAATATGTTACTTATTTACATGTTACCTCATTTTCCATATGAGTGATTCTGCCTTCAGGTCAGGTTGCATAGCGTTACATCTTCACAGCTACCAAGGGAACTCAGGATGTCTGACTTGATTTTCAGACCTGTGAGGTTTATTGAAATTTGGTTGCATATGAATTCCCTGTTTCCGCTAAATTTCCATGAGGATCATGCGTACCTGTATTTCTATGCTCAGAAATACCTTTTAAAATATGACTATAGGTGCTTTCTCTCAAATACCATCCTGTACTGTTTTGGGACAAATCCTGGGATGCAAGAGTCCGGAATGCTGGACAAGTCCTTCTGGCAGGCCTTGTACAGCAATCAGTACTACATTATTTTTCTTTTCTGTTCTTTACATCTCTAGTGAAAAATGGCCCCATTTCTCTTCCTTGATCTCTAGGCTGGATCATTTTACTTCTTTTTAAGGCAGTTTTATGAGCAGTTTAGGGAATTTTACAAAGAGGAAATTAATGCAGAGTAATATAAACAATGTAACGAGAAAAATAAAAATGTGAATGTGAAGCTATATTAAATACACATAGCTGCAATGTGAAGTGTATGGGGTGGATTGAGGCCTCAGTTTACAGAAAAGGTTCTTGGCTTTTGCAGTGCAGTCTGGAAAGCTTGCAGTAAATATACTTTGCTTGTGGTTCCTTGTTCAACCAGTGGCGCCAGGAATCAGTCTAAAGGAGGGGGGAGTTTTGTTTCTTTTTTTTGTTCCCTAAAAATTACTTGATATTTTACTACATTGAAGTTTTAAGTGCTGTTGTTCCATACTTGAATTATTGAGGTCTTTGGGGTATGCCTTACTCTTGAGAAGTATGGATATCATCAGGATCCTGTACAGTGTGTGTTTTCTGTAGCACTATTTCAATGTATTTTTTGACTGTCTGCCCAAGATTTGGTTATTAGGTTCTCCTCTCTGCTAAAACAGAAGTTAATCTAGTTTTCACTTCAGAGCATACAAAGACACCTCAAGTTCTCTCTAGTTTTAGTGAAGTGCTGTTGTAGAGCATGTAGCAAAAGTGGCATGGTCTTGGTCTTTTATACACCTTTTGTTTGAGAACATGGTATTTGTGCCTATTTCATTTGCAGAAACAACTTACAGCTATAGTTTCTGTAATTATAGTATCAAAATGGTATTGACCATGTATTCACTTTGTTAATTTTCATTTTTCTTCCTGAAAGATATTCTTCATGTCCACATTTCTCTTTTTAAAGAAACATATGAAGTAGTATAGTTCATTCCAGGCTTGGCATATATAAAAGGCATCAAATAAAGCTGTTAGGAACCAGCTCCTACCAAGCAGGAGATGAGTCTTCAAGCATCTGATAATAGAGGTGTGGAACCAGTTGCCAAAGGATGCTGGGGATATTGGTTGCCAAAATATAGTTTCAGGGAGATCTTTGGTCAAGGTCATGGAAGAGAAATCTATAGAGGGTTATTGAGCACACATCCACCTCAGGAACTTACTGAGCCTGAAAATAGTTTGAAGCCAAAAGACTATTAAGGGGAAGTATCATATATGAATCTGGTTTTGGCTATTCTTAGAGACAGAGCACTGAGCTAAATGTTCCTTTGATCTGGTGCAATGCAGCCAGTTGTGTGTTTTCATGTCTTTGTTATCAATTATCTCTCAAATATGTTAAGTGGAAAAAGTTGTACATCTTGTTACAGATCTGCACATTAAGGGGTCATTGGAATTTCCAGAAGCTCTTGAACACCAAGAAACCACATTTAACTCAGGAAGACCTTCAGCTGCAGGCAGCTAAAAGGTGTGAGAACATGCTGAAGATGCAATTATAAACCCACTTTTATTTTTTAATACTCTTTTTAAGATAACTTCCATAGACCACCATGGCAGACCGGGTACTTGAGAAGGTGGATCCTTGGTTTGACACAGCTTGGCCTTTCCTACTAAAGTGTATCTGAGCAGTGTCTCAGTGGTGATAATTGCATGGGTTTCAGGTGGGTTCAGCAATAGGTCCTAGTTATAGTCCTCAGCACAAGAATTTGTACTTTTCCTTTGTGAGTGAAAAACATGTAACACATTTTAGATTCTTCCACAAAAAACACAGTTTTTCAGGACCTGCGTGGTGTGTACCTGAGTGACAAGAAAAAAGCTTCTTCTTCTCAACAATATCTGGATGTAAAACTTGATGGAATAAGTGCTTTCAGAAAGATAGCAGTTTATGCTATCGTTCAAAAATTTATGTCTTACGTGTCTAACTTGACCCTTGATTTCACTTTCTGATGAAAAAAATTCTGTGGGTATGCAATTACGACCTGCCTTCCATGTGAAAGAAGCTGCAGTGTTATATAGTGATATTCTTTTTGTAGTGCTAAATCTGTTACTCTTCACTGTAAATAATTCATCTGTTACCACTGATCATAACTAGTCATTCATGGGCTGCGGGAGAAGAGATTTCTGGCAAGAAGAAAGGGTGGTTCTTTGTATTCCTGTTGAAGTTGCCACTTCTTTCATCTCAAACTTGGGGTCCCATCCACAATGTTGTCTAGGGAAACACAACGTTTCTGAAAAGGAGAAGTGATGCTTATCTGCCCTTTCCTCCTTTATTATTGATTAAGAAGGTCTTGAATGTTCTTATCTTCTTACCCATATGCCTTTTTTATCACCAAAATTGCATTACGGTTATTTCATTGCTTTGTTTCCTTGTTTGTCATCAAACAAACCCTTATGAACATTAAAAAAATAATCTTGAGTAAGCATTTGCTCAATGTCAGCATATCAGATCCATGATCCTCAATATAAGGCAAAATATAGTATGTGAGCAGTATTTACTTGGCAATACTTGTCACTGCTCAGTAGTGAGAAAATGAGCAACATGGGAAGAGAAGACTGGCTAATCAGCATCTCTTGGGTCTAGAATGGGACACATATAAAGAGGGCCCCATTCCTGTGTCTTTATTAGAGAGCTGTTGGAGCTTATATAGTTTGGAGGTTTCACAGCATCATACTTCTGGCAGAGTAGATCTTTTTGCACCTGGGGCTCCTTGAGATAATGCTATGAAGTAACCTTAGTTGAAGTGATTACAGGTGCTCTCTGGTAAACATCCTGTCCATGTACTTATTACTTAACAGAAACTGCCTGAAAACTGAAACATTTAAGGGATAAAGCAAGATAGGGTAAATTTTCTGCCTTGTCACTCAGGTCAATAATTCCTTTGGTATTTAGTTAAGATGTATATATGTTTTGATAGCTCCCAAAACGACACAAGTAGAACTAGTTGCTGAAAGTTACAGCATAGTTCCTGTGCCCATCTCTATGCCGAGGGTCCTATAGCCACATTTTTAGAAAAGCATCTTCAGTTTTAGATGCTCTGATTTTCTTCCCCTTGGAAAATACTGGCACTGGGAGCAGTGCTGCCTTCAGTGTTGTCTTTGTCTCTTTTTCTTGCATACACAGATAACCTCTTCTGCTAGAAGCCATGTGTCCATTTCCCTTCTGGACTGAAATATTGTAGCTTCTTCTAGAACAGAGAAGGCTTTGGATGGGTGATTTTTTTAAGTATGGCATGTTTAAAGCCTAGAAATAAGGTTTAGTCAAGTGAATTCAAATCCAGGTATTTCTTTTACTGTACATTAAAGGGAATATTTATGAAAACTTTGGCTTAATTTAATGTATTTTATAGTAAGGTCTCAGTTACATGATAGATGGCAGTCTAATAAATCAAACTAGAAGGCGCAACATAATAGTTTCTCAGAAGACAGTTCTCCCTTGAACATGGTAATATATTAAAAAAATCTGAGTTATAAAATGACATTGGTGATGGAAAATGTGGAAGATTCCCTTTCTGGATAAATCCAAGGCTAATGTAAGACACTAAACTAGAGACACCAGGGCTATGAAGTCTCCCAAAGAAATTGGCTGCTCGCGGTTTCCTTGTGAAATTAAATGAATCAATGTCAATGGATAATCTGTAAATACTCAGTGTGTATACTCATAATTCTTCAGATTGTGGTACAGTAAACGTCACAGAAATCATATCAAACTCTAAACTAGCTTTAAGTATAAGCCAGTATTAACTTCTGTCAAAAGTGCTTATTTGAAAATGGACTTCTGTATTGAAAATCTATATTCCACCAAATACATATGCTTGGACAATGTTGTGTGTGTGCGCACACACACACACATACACACCCCTGCACTCTTACCTACAGACACCCATCAGCACAAACTGCTGCACAAACACCTCTATACTTTCCCACCTGCACACACATCTTTACACCTCCCTTTGACACGCCACACCTATACACACATATTTCCTACGTACTGCATTACACACCCCTAGTCAGCCACAGAAAAACAGACGCCTGCATACACTCCCCCATACACTCCACACGCATGCACCTACACATACTCCCATGCATACGCACACAACTGTACACAAACCCCGTTGCACACCTGTAGAAACTGAAAGAGGGTAGATTTAGACTAGATATTAGGAATACATTTTTCACTATGAGGTTGGTGAGGCACTGGAACAGGTTGCCCAGGGAAGTTGTGGATGCCCCACCCCTGGAAGTGTTCAAGGCCAGGCTGGATGGCACTTTGAGTAACCTGGTCTAGACTGGAACTAGATGATCTTTAAGGTCCCCTCCAACCCAAACCATTCTATGAAACCCACATATAGTTTACACGTATGCACCTACACACACATGCGCCTATACATCCCTCCACACACACGCGCCTGCACGTAGAGTTACAGACACATACACCCCTATATCCATGTGTCCCTGTACCCACACATACTTGCACACACATATCTGCAAATACCAACTCCTCTTTACCCCCATGCACATACCCTCCTACACACAAACCCACCCTGCATGCTCACTTACATCCATTCAGAAACACACACCCCCCAAACCACAAGTGCGCACCCCACCATATACGCATGTGTCCACACACACAAATCTACCAGATCTGTAAGTTAGGCCTGAATTTAGATTGAGGCATAAGTTTTACATTTCACGTGCTATTGAGAATGGTGTATTATGCTGCAACTCCATCTGTATAACTCCACTGTTTTTAATGTTTGATCCACCTTTTACTTATTACCACGTAGTCAATAAATATTTGGTGGGCATTAGGAACAAAATCTGTCTTCCGGCTTGGCTTTCAGGGATAGCTTGAGATCAGAACAAGAGTTTTTGTGTTCTTCACCAGTGTGAGGGGACAAGGCTGTGATTACATGCCTGCAAAGCGCAACCTCATGTGGTGTTATACAGAAACACCCCAGGCCATCCTGACAGCCGTGGGCAGTGGAAGTCTTCCAGCTGCTTCTCCTCACCCCCAGCAAGAGTGAAACTGTTCTGGCTTGAGTGATTTTTATACTGGTCGCTGTGCTGTGTTGTTTCATAGGCATATTTTTGATCACCCTAAGAACTAAACCATTGAATTAAAATGTCCCCTGAGCTGGGGGAATATCACAAGCACTTTTCCGATAAGGTTTAGAATAGAGCCATACTTAAATCCTTGCTGATGACAGACAGTAATCAACGGTGTTCATCACTACATAGAAATGTTCAGGCAGCTATTTTATAACTTACATTGGAAAAAAAAGAACAGAGTACAGTGCAATTAGCTATGTCAGTCAAGGGATTCCACTGTAAAATGTTAACAGTTGTAATTAAATAACTTAATTTTTCTTGTGCTACAGAAAAATATATTTTACCTTTCCAGAAGACTGTAATTTAAAAGTTAAATATTTATGTCTTGAATGCAAGTCCAAAAATGTTTCCTGTGCCTTCAAGGTGCAAATGAAGAGTGGAGAGCAGTGAGCCTTACCTTTTCTTGCCTTCATTGCAAGCTAAGCAGAAAAGTAAGTCCCCGTATCCTGAAGATCCTGAATGCTGTTGCTTCATTTCCCCCAGTTCTATGTAGTACAGCAATCTATTTTAGATGAGAAAGAGGAGTTAGAATGTTTCTTTAGTTCTTTGTGATGATTTACAGATGATAATTGCCTCTCAAAGGAGAGAACCCCATAGCTCACTGTAGGCTGTGCATTAAGTGTGGTCTATTACTGTGGCAGGAGTGCCACAATACCCGATGAGTCTCCTGTTCACACTGTACAGCGCTGCACCATTGCTGAACGTGTGCAAAATGTGGGAGTCACAGACTGAGGACAAGATGACCACAGAAATGAGGTAACAGTTTCCATCTTAGTTTTACTACTTTATTTAGAGAGAAGAGGTAGAAAGAAGAGGTGCTTTAAAAGTATTCAAGGTGTAATCACATAATCAGCATCCACGGGAGGAGGAGGAGGAAGGGGATTTTCTATTAAGAATTCTACATTTTTCTTCAAGCAAAAAGGTGCTTTTAAAAAAATAGATTTAATTCAAAAGGCAACTTTTCTTGAATATTGTCAGCTCTGTTATGGGTGGCTTGAACACTGTTGCCAGAGACACAATTTCTTTTTTCTGGATTGCTTGTGTTTTTAATATTTGCTGGTACAGATGGAATTTATCAATATACAGTTAAATTTGGCAGCTATTGTTATGGTATGCACAAATGACCATTTTGTGTGCATTCTTTCTCTTTTGCTGTTGTTTTTTTCTTACTACTAGGTTCTGAACACCTTTATGATATAAGGATATAAACATGAATGTAAACTAACAGTACAAAAATTATTGGAAGAATTTAGGTCCCAATCCTGCAAACAATTGTTTTTATTAGCTTTACATTGTAATATTGTGGGATAAAGGTAACATTATGGAGGAGGTACTGGAAGTTATAATAAGCTATTTAAAGTAAGTCAAGTTTTAAAAATTATTCTCACCTTCAGTTCCTGTCATGTCACCACAATAAAAAGTCTTATGAATATGAGGGGGTTTTTTGGGAATTATAGTATGACTGAAACTTTCATGAGTCCCATGCTTTTCTTTCAAAAAATAATTTTCCTGGTCCCAGATTACGATGTTTTTGGAAAGAAAGAAAGAAAGAAAGAAAGAAAGAAAGAAAATAAGAAGTGAGATTAGGAAAGAGTAGTTGTGGTTTTTTCCACTCTAGTTTGTTTGAAGATAAGAATATAGATTCACAGGGACTTCTTGCTAAAGTTTTAAGTTTGTTTTTTGGAGACCTGGTTATATATGGAACGTGGAGGTATGCTACCTTCCGGGAGCTAAGGTTCGAGATGTTGCCGAGAGAGTGCCACAACTTGTCAGGAGTACAGACTACTACCCACTGTTACTCTTTCGCGTGGGCATGAATGACACCACAAGCCAGAACCTGGGCAGAATTAAGGTAGGCTATAAAGCTATGGGGGTGCAAGTGAAAAAAATGGGCGCCCAAGTTATCTTTTCTTCCATTTTACCAGTTAGAGGAAAAGGAAGAGCCAGAAATGGACAGAAAATGTACCTCAATCCTGGCTACGTGATTGATGCCATTGTGAAGGTTTTGGCTTTTATGACAATGGGACATTCTTTGGTGAATATGGCCTGTTAGAGAGGGATGGGTTCCACTTGTCTAGAAGAGGCAAGAAACCTTTGGCAGCAGGCTGGTCAATTTGGTGAGGTGGGCTTTAAACTGAAGGACCCAGTGGTGCGGTCCAAGGAGGCAACGCTCACACCATCTTATCCAACTGGGGGATAAGCCAGGCCAAGCAAAGCAGTGACAAATATTCCTTAGCAGACTCCCAAGATGAGATCCAGAAGGCCACCCACCTCAAGGGTGTGTATGGCTGTGGTGGATCCTCTTGCTCCACTCCAGAGAAACCTGCATGCTCTATTACCTCTCTGAAATGTCTGTACCCGAAAGCACACAGCATGGGCAATAAACAGGAAGAACAAGAGATCTGTGTGCGGTTGCAGGGCCGTGATCTCATTTCAATTACAGTGACATGGCGGGAGAGCTCGCATGACCAGAATACTATCATGGATGGTTATGTACCTTTTAGGAAAGACAGGCCAGTGAGGCAAGGTGGTGGAGTTGCTCTCTACGTGAGAGAACAACTGGAATGTGTTAAGCTCTGCCTAGGGGTGGATGAAGAACGTGTTGAGAGCTTATGGGTAAGAATTAGCAGCAGGCTAATATGGGCGACACTGTTGTGGGTGTTTACTACACACGAGTGGATCAGGAAGATGAAGTTGATGAGGCCTTCTACAGACAGCTGGAAATAGCCTCAT
>RSEF01000031.1:43062193-43087456 GCA_003993805.1 Himantopus leucocephalus | reverse complement strand
CTTCTCTGGAGATATTCAAAACCCACCTGGACGCGTTCCTGTCTGGTCTGCCCTAAGTCAACCTGCTTTGGCAGGGGCGTTGGACTAGATCTCCGAAGGTCACTTCCAACTCCTACCATTCTGTGATTCTGTGACGTGTCTCCCAGACCAGAAAATACAGGACAACAGACATTAGGGGAAAGATAAATAATTCAAATAAAAAAAACCTTTCTGTCTTACATTCTTACTGTGAGATCGTGTATCTTGAGATATTTAAAATGCTGTTTAAAGACATATAAATTCACTGTTGTTCAAATGATTTAACATTGTTATGAACTAACCTTGCACTGGTTCTCATTTTAAATTTGTAAAATGGTATCTCATACAAACATCAGTCCCATGGAGTGTTTTATGTTTCTTTTTCTAGGCATCAGCATGCAAAGAGTAAGCATTACTGCAAAACTCTGCAGAAAAAATTCGGCTACTGTAGTACAAAAAGTACTCTTGTGTAGGAAGATAAACCGCAGAGGGCTTGATGTGATGGGAATCTTTGTCTGTTTTTGTCCTGCACTCTTTAACATCAAGATGTTGCTCATCTGTTATGTTACCCAGAATTTAAGAAATCTGGTTCTATAAGAAAAGCAAAGGTCAACTTTTCTTTCTGTGCTGCTTTATGATGTGTGTTCAGAAGCTTCATTTGTGATTGTGTCTGCTATGAACTTATCTTGGACTGGAGAGGTTGTTGATGAGGTTCTGTATCCTGAAGAGATCCCCAGGTTGTATGAGTTTGAAATAAAGCCTTGCTGAAGTCAATAGACATGTGTCAATGTACACTAACAGGAAAACATGGAATACATCTCTTTATCTTATGCTTCCCAAGTAAGTTCACTTATACAAGTGCACTTCACCCTGCAAAAGAGCCAACTGTCACTGTCAATGTATCATATGCCCAAAAGGTAGCCCAGAGTATTTGTATCTAACCGTAGTCCCACAGAGGAAGTTACTGTGAATCCTATCAAATGGCACGTATGGTCCTTCCTTCATATTTCTTCACTGTCTCCTTCCTCCTTACTGTTTTCACTTAACTTTTCTTGTTTATAGTAAGATATCATTATAAGGGAAGGTTTTATCAAAAAGTTGGCTCTTGTATTTAGATCTGAATACGATATAAATGCATGATGTCCTGTGACATAGAGTTTTAGAAGTAGTATTTAGTATTTGATAAATGGGTTTATGATTTTTCTTTGCATTAAACTCTCACTCAACTTTTGAGAGCAGTGTAAGTCAGAACTTTAAATTCATCCTGAAATAATAAGCAGCAAATGAAGCTCAAGGAACTCTGTTCTTATATGTTCATAACTGTCTTTGCTGGTTCGTGAATGTGGCTTATGAGTTTCAGATCTCTGGTGGAACTGGCATTTATTCTCAGATAAGTAGAACTGAATAATCCATTCTAGAAATGAAAAATACATTGATTTCAGGACCAGTTTCTTAATTTCAGAACAAAGGATATTTTTTATTTTCTAGCAGAAAAGGAATGCCCTTTGCGAAGTCTATGTGCACTGTGCACCAAAATTTAATGAGGTTAATCATAGAATCTTTTAGGTTGGAAAAGACCTTTCAGATCATGGAGTCCAACCATTAACCTAACACTACCTAGACCCCCACTAAACCATATCCCTAAGTGCAACATTGACACATCTTTTAAATACCTCCAGGGATGGTGACTCAACCACTGCCCTGGGTAGTCTGCTCCAATGCTTGATAACCCTTTTGGTGAAGAAAATTTTCCCCAATATCCAAAACCTTCCTGGTGCAACTTGAGGCCATTTCCTCTTGTTTTAGCACCTGAAGGGACCAATCCCCACCTTGCTACAGCCTCCTTTCAAGTACTTGTAGAGAGCTGAGGTTTCCCCTCAGCCTCCTTTTCTCCAGGCTAAACAACCCCAGTTCCCTCAGCCACTCCTCCTAAGACTTGTTCTCTAGACGCCTCATCAGCTTCATTGCTATTCTTTGGACATGTTCCAACACATCTCAACTACACAAGCTATACCTCAGCAAATTTATTGGATGTTTTCTTCTTCCAAGCAGGTTTTTTTTTCTGCTTTCCTTCCAGGGCTTTGAGTAGCTGCTCTTAGGCTAATGTTTATGCCCTCTGTGATGTAGACTGTTTGTTTCTAGCAGATACTGTGTTGGTGGCTGAAATATCCAGCATCATCAGGATATTGCTCACACCAGGCACAAATTCTTACTTTGGGAATATTTCTGTACACACCAATTGGAGAAATAATAATCTGCTTTCACAGAAAGCATCCTTCAACTGGGAGGAATATGTGAATGTGATGACTCCCATGTGCTATATAGGCATTAATACAGTATATATATGCTGTTACAGGAGTTCATTTTCTTACAGAAGTTATTGTGCCATCCACTTTTGATAAACCCTTTAGGTGTACAGGCAGCAAAATCATTGTATGGTTGCTAGCTGCAGAAATCAGGGCTGTATAGATGGGCATGCGGTGCTTGACTGCAACAACCAGCAGGCTCTAACAATGTATCAGTAAGATGTTGAGATTAAAAATGTAGGATGTCTACAACCACAGTTTTTTGTACTGATCCTGACTTTACTGAAGTTGCCTGTAACTCAACTGTGAGTAGATCTGGAGCAATAATGTCCAGTTTTTCAACAACTAACCTGGTCATATTAATGTCAATAACTTTTTAAGAAATTAAACTAAAAATTCTCATGTCTCCCAGGGCTCTGTTTAAAACTTTCACTTATTTTTCTGGTTAAGATATATATCTGGTTTCTAAATATTTCTATTTACTAGTATAGTTAGTATGGTCATCAGATCAGATAGCTTCTGTTTCCAGAACAGAGTTTCTGACATCTCTTATGGCTAACCTCTTCAAGCTAGCCTGAAAGGATTCATTTTTCCTTCCTAAATCCTTGTGATTTCTCTTCACAGACCTCTTTCTCTTCCCCCTTCTCTTCCCTCTCTCTTCAGTTTTGGCTTTAAATATTTCTGGTCCTCCTCTGCATCACATTCCAGAGATATTGCTACATTCTCTCTTTATAAGATGTTGAATTTTAAGATTATATAGTTTCCACCTTTTCCTGAGTCCATTAAGTGGCTTTTTAAAATAATTAGATTGAATAGTCTGTTTACCTTAAGAGCCCTTCATACACCATAGATATTATTTCTTCTGCCTTTATCTTCATGTCTCTAAAATATCAGTATTATATTACTACTCTGTTGTTTTTCTTTCTGTCTGCAAGTATACTTTTTGCTATATTTTTGTCCCTGTGTTTGAGAGAGTCTCATTTCATTTTGTGCAGTTATTCTGTATGTGAAGGCCTCTAGAAAAACACAGCTGATGTATCATTTCCTCTGACAGTTGTGCTTCCTTTAGGTCTCTACGTCTTTCTTTCTCTGAAGATATTTGTGTAGTCTGTCTATTGTCTGGTACATGAGCTTCTTAAGTTAAGACTATAATATTTCTTCATTCTACAAGTAGTCTTTTTAGCCAAAATTAATTTTTTATTGTTTTTGATTTGCAATAAAAAGCTTTATGTTGCAAACAATTAAAAATTTCTAGTAAGAACTGAGACCGCGTACTGGCAGAAGTGTGTCCAAGAAGAGCTTGATTTAAAAAAAGTCCTTCTCCTAAGCCTATATGAGGGTAGATTCCCAGGAGTAGTCTGCATTGCCAAGTTGAGTAATGCAGAAGGACTTGGAAGTAAACTGTTTAAGCTAAATGAAGGCCTCCAAGCATCAATTTAAGAAGGCTGGTGTTTGTTTGAATTGTGTGTTAGACATTCTTCTCCCAAATGTCTGTTATGTTCTTCATGTTAATACTTCAAGAGTCTAGGATTTTTCTGGTGCTATGTCATTGTAAACAGAGTTGTTATAAAACAGATCAATTCTATAACTTGATACAGATTTGGCATAATGGTACTCTGGTCCTTTTTGATTTAATACAACTCTGGGCTACTTCTAATAGTGTTCTCAGTTCTGGGTGAATTGTTAATGAGGCATGGTTTCACATGTTTTTCTGCAGCTGCTTTACATTGGAGGAAGTGTTTTGTTCCAGGTATAGACTTGCATATCTGCTTCATCTGTGAGTAGTCAAAAATGTGATCTGAAGAACTCTGGGGATGGAAAGCTCACTCTGTCCTGCTTTCCCCACTGAAGCTATTGGAAACTGTTGAAAGGTCTGTAATTATGCTTGGTATTTTTGCTCAGGCTGTGAAGGTAAGCCTTGCTACCATGGAATTATTTTAATAACTGAACCTTGTATATAAGAGACTCACTGATAAAATTGTTTTTCTGATAGCCTAGTAATAGGACATTTCAGTTTATATGTTCACATCTTAGAAACACAGAATTATAGAATGGTTAGGGTTGGAAGGGACCTTAAAGATCATCTGGTTCCAACCCCCCTGCCATGGGCAGGGACACCCTCCACTAGACCAGGTTGCTCAAAGCCCCATCCTACCTGGCCTTAAACACCTCCAGGGATCGGGCATCGACAGCTTCCCTGGGCAACCTGATACAGTGCCTTACCACCCCCAGAGTGAAAAGTTTCTTCCTAATATCTAATCTAAGTCCGCCCTCTTTCAGTTTAAAACCATTATCTCTTGTCCTATCGCTACAGTCGTGGGTAAAGAGTCCCTCTCCACCTTTCCTGTAAGCCCCCTTTAAGCACTGAAAGGTTGCTCTAAGGTATCCCTGGAGCTTTCTCTTCTCCAGGCTGAATAACCCCAACTCTCTCAGCCTGTCTTCATAGGAGATGTGCTCCAGACCTCTGATCATCTTGCTTTTCTTTGTAGAAGTTCGTTGAAGCTGTTTTCCCACTCCTCTGCCCTTCTTGCTTGGACACATCCATCTAAATTTTCCATAGTTGTGTTGCTGATGACTATTTCTCTCATCCATCAGTGTTCTTGCACCTGTTCTGGCATTTCCTCCTGAAACAATTCTGCTACAAAAGGTCTCTAATGAAAATATGTCCAGACTGTTACGATGTTAACTACCGTAACCTACCGTTAAAGATGTGCTTTGCAGGGGTGGGGATAGTAAATTGAACACACATATGTTATAGGCTGTAATTAGGCAAGGGGCAGCAGTGGTGCAGGACCAGTCCTGGGAGACCAATGGGTGGACCACACTGGAACAGGATGCCCCCAAAAGACCCAGCCCACAAGCAACCCAGGCTAGGCTCCTGAGGGACTGCAACCCACAGGTGGCCCATGCTGGGGCAGGGGCACCGAGGAACAGAAAGAAGGGTAGAAATGATCATGTGAAGCTGTAACAAACTATTAAACGTATGGCAACAGAAATCCTAAGCACAAGGTAGCAGACAAAATCCATTATGTGCGCCCCTTCAACCTCCTATGTTGCCTGCCAGAGACATTTGAATCGATTGAGTTTAATCTCTGGTGAAAATTAGGTAAATGGAGCCTGGGGAAGGAAGAGGCTATTTCTTCAAGTAAGTGTTTCCTTAATAGTTTATGTCCCTTTTCTCAATGCCCAAATCAGTGATCAGAGGTTTGTGTTGCATGGCAACTGAAGTAAAATTCTCCAACTCCATACAGTTTTGCCTGCAACAGGATTTTATTCTGAAAAAAAAAATATAATTTTTTCCTCCAAGTGAAGAAGTCAATGTTTGGGTAAAACAATAAATGCAGTGTGACTGTGCAGCACAATTCACATTCTGGGCTGTTTGATGATTACAGAAAATTTCAGGCAGTGAAGTGTAACTCTATCTTTAACACTCTGACCTATACTAGATTTTCTCCATAATTCCTCAAGCCTGGGAAATTCCCATGAATTCCCATTTAGGGTATGTAGCTTAATGCTGAGGCACTTTGTTTTTGATTGCAGGATAAGGGGATAGTTTCATTTTAGTTTTTGCTCTCTGTGTTAGAGATATATAGGGCAGCATGTTCCACCACAAGTCTCCCTGGAGAGAGCACTGTATGATGTCCCACAGCAGTACCTCTTACGTAGCTTGAATGTCTTTCTCTTTTGGGAGGAACCAATTTTCTTCTCTTCATTAAAGGTTAGTGCTGTGGTATCTTCAAGACATTTACCAATTACAGCACTGGTTTTGCATTGCATTGGTCAGGAAGGAACTTCTGCACAAAGGTACAAGAATATTTCTTACAAGAAATCACTGAGGATACAGTGACTTTGGCAGGAGAATATGTGATATTGTTAACATTCTATAGGAAGTTGAATAAATCATACCTGCTTGTGGTTTCATTATTGTAGACCTGATTTTGATTTGAATGGAGATGTAGCGAATACATATAAGGGGAAGAAAAACAGAAGCTTAGTAAACTATGTAATATGGTGTAGTACATTCCTTGTTTGTCTGCTTATCCTCACAAACCAGTATGATAGGTATGGTAAAATCTAGGACCAAATCTTAATCCTAGCACCATTATCTGAGGCCCGACTTAGACTTTGAATCCTCCTTTTTTAGCCCAACCATAAACAGAGAATTTGTTGCCAGCAGACATAAGGCAGAGCAACATTCTTGGGTTGAACTGGAAAAGCAATCATTTCCTGGCAGAGAACACACTTGGTCAAGTTATAAAGTAGTTTCACTTGAACAGAGCCCATGCTATCAACTTTTATTAGGTTACTGTTTATCTTGGACCTTGTGGAAGTAAAGAGAAATGGAAATTTTAGGTAAACCCTTGTGCTGCATCTAAATGTTTGTGTCTTTATGAAGTATGGGACTGGGGAGAAATGTTTTATTTAATTTTGAAATCACTTTCTTTTCAATTCAGAAGTTGCCTCTTGTCAAAACAGTGTGTTAAAAAAGTAGAAAAAAAGAAGATTAATTCCATTTCAGAAGCCCACTGCTGCTTTGGTAGATGGGTTTAAGAATTACATGATGCATGTATCTGAAAGGTAGAAAAAAAGGGGCCGTATACAGCTTTTATTACAACACTAAAAGCTATGATCTGTGTGCTCTGGAGCAGTGGATTTATGTTGCTGTGGCCTAGCTGAGAAAAAAAAAAAAAAGGTGGTGTTTCAGATTCACAGAGTCTAGTTCTTCATCTTTAGCCTCTTCACCTCCATGCCCAAAAGTCATCACACACAGCCAAGGATCTTCGTCTTCAGGTGTGTCTTCACTGCAGCTAGATCTGCACCAGGAGTGCTGGGGTCAGCTAACAAACCCAGTTGGGCTATGCTGTGACTTTTCAGAGCAGTGTCTGGATATCTCAGCATAACACTCCCCAGATCTCCAGTGCTATAAGCACCCAGCAGAGCCACCCAAGCTGGTCTTGCACTGAATTAGCCCACATTCAGCAGATGCTTAGATTTGATGTTGCAGTTAAGCTGATGTAGCAATGCTGCTGCTAAAAGGGGCAATCACATTCCCCTCTGTCCACAGCTGTTTTCCTCTGTTTTTGGACCAACATTTTTTCCGGAGTCTCATGTGAAATTAGGCAAACCAGAACCCTGTGGCTGGGGTGACATGCCTGTCACCTTCTCGGTCAGGCAAGACCCATCTGGGGTATATCGTGCTTGGGTCAGTCCACATCTGCAGGATGAAGTGTGAAGCACATTGCTGGCTTCTTATTTCCTCCTCATTCTGGCGTTAATCATTGTGGCTCTTGGTGGTCATATTCTGTACTGTCTCAGGGACTCCTTTTTCACAGCCAGTAAGTTGTAACAGGGATCAGCTGGAAGGGAAAGAGTGGAAGTCCAAATTCTTTATGAGCTGTTGAACCCAAGGGAAAAAACCATGTTTCCTAGGACTATAAGGAACCTCCTGCATCACTGAGTAGTTTTCTGCTGTTGAAGGCACAGTGCCATATAGACCCTTTCTTAAACTTATCAAAGTCTATATGAAAAACAGCTAATGTTTTCTTGCCTCTGCTACTCCCATTGGAAAGGCTGTTCCAGGGCTTGATTGCTTTAACATGTATGAATCTTCAGTTTTGAGCATAAGTTTATCCACTGCTCATTTATATCTATTTATTTTTGTGCAAGCAGTTATTTTTCATGTTGGGCTTGCCTTCCTTGAACTTTCCATGGAGAGCAGACATGAATTCTCTTTGATTTCATTTTCCTATAGGAAACAAGCAAACCTTGTTTCCACTTATTCTATAAGTACTGTCTCTCAATTCCTTTCTCTGCAAGTATTCTACTTTCTGTTTCATACTTCAATGTATGTGATATTAATTCAAGGTTCTATATAAGATATACAACAGTGCTAGATGTTTTGCAGTGTTGCAATGTGTCGCCTGATATGCTTAAGGAGTTTATTTTCCTATTTCACATCTGTGTTTTACTAGTGGATTCAGACCCATCTTCACCTCAATTAACTGATGAGGCCCCCATATACTATGGAATTTTGTGGTAGTCCTTAACTCCATGCTCATGGTTTTGGAATTGATTCATTCCATTTTTCTGATCCAGACCTCAAGGTCATTCTTCTTAGGCATTTTACAGTGCCATCACCTGCATTGTGATAAGCGATTTCAGCATCAAACTTCTGATATTTGTTCCAGCATTATCAGTAAAAATATTAAGCAAGGTTGGTCCAAGCACCGGTCTGTGTGGGATATCCCTAATGATCTCATGCCAGTCGTAAACTCATTTTGTCAGCACTTATTATGATCTCATTTTCAGCTTGCTCTTGTAGTACCTCATCATTCATCTGACACTGTGTATAAATTTCCATATATCAAATGATTTACTTAAGCTAAACTAGATGACATTGTCTGTAAAATCAGTGCTGTTATTAGAGAAGGTCATCAGGTAAAACTGATAGAATTACTATATATCCTATGTTATAATTTGTTTTGTTTGCAACTTACCTGCAGAGTAATTATTCTTTCCTTAAAAATCTGTTCTGAAGCCTTGCCCATTAATGAAGTTCTGGCATGGAAATGCCTGGACCATGTTGTGGTTGCTTATGATTGTTTACACTCTAAATCCTAGCTGTATAAGGCATAGTCCTATCAATTACTTCTTTTGCATACCTGACTGCTTTTCTCATTCATATTAGGACTTTACCCTTGCTTTCCATCCTCTGCGTACTGATTTTTATTTACCTATTGCTGTACTCTTATCTGCCTGCTTTAACATCTTTTGTGTATTAGGTATAGAAATTATAGATGCACCTCAACCTTCTCCCCATTGCTCAGTGTAAGACCCCTCTTGTCAGTCATGCCAGCCTTACTCAGAGAAGCCTGTTTCCCCAGATTATCAAGTGGAGCCGAGCCTCTTGTTCTGCTTATCTTTACGTTGCACCTAGCTTTTTATGGCTGGCTTCCTGTAAACATAAAGGAAATCCAAATCATAGAAGAAATGCAACTTCCCTTCTTATACTATCCAAGTCCATATAGCAAGGATAATTGCAAGGCCTCTCTGCCATTCCTTCGATTCAGAAAAGGAAGGGGAGCAATAACAATTGCCAAAATAAATTTGACCATAGAAAGGTTTTTGTTGCTCTGTTGAAACTGCCTTTGTTTTGTCTTTTGAGATAGTAATTCCATGACTTGGTCTGCTATTTCTTGGATTGCTGTTTTTCTTTCCCCCTGTCCTTTAGAGAAAGGAAGGAAGATGCCTGGAGCGTAGGTAACCCTGCCAAAACTGCGAAGTGAATTTTCACTTGTTATGTTAAGGCAAATATTATCCTAGAGGAGGCAGAAGTGTGATGCACAGTTAAGGAGCCGCATACAATGAGATTTGTAAGGTTTTCTTAAGAGCATTGTCAAAACAGGGAACAAGTATCACAAAATAAAGTTGTGAAGCTACCTTTGCAGGACCAGCAATAAAGCCTTTGCAGCCTTTTTTATCCAAAATTGTCAGTGGTATGATATACTAGATCTTTACTGGATGAATCATCTGCACAGCATTAGCTTCATAGTGTTTGCCTTCCATATAATACAGAAAAAGTTTTGCAACAAGCACAGGCATATTTTTATGACATAGTCTACTTTGTATTGAATAATCACAAAGCTGTTTCCATAATATTCTTTCATCTTTGGGTGGGTGAGGATATATTTCATGCCTTTATTACCTGGAGGGTAAGCTATTGCTATGTGCTGTGCTTGGATCAAAACTGAAGATTGTTTCAGTTGGTGCAAAATGTAGTTCTTTAGTTCATGGACTTTCATCAATCTTTTGTACGTATTTCATCAAGTTAATCATGTAATTTTTCTACAGGCTGCCAGTTCGTGTCGTGTTGTCATTTATCGTTGAACATTTATTGTATCTCTGCTTTGGATATCACTGGATTGGATGTCTGACCAAAGCAAGGCTTTTTATCCCAGTTCAAGACTTAGAATCAGTATTTTTTCAGATTACTTTTAATTGCCAACTTTGGAATTGCTTGAAATTCTTTTCCTGAGTAGTATATAATTTTGAAGATCCCATTAAGGAAGTTAGGTCTTCTCATGTGAGTATGTGATAAAGTTCCCTGAATCACAGTGGAAGTTTGGTACTGTTCTCATCTGCAGAAAGTGAAATGAGGTGTCATAGTAATGGAATTAATATAAATACTTATGGTAGCAAAAGTTAAAATCAGTTACTATCTTTTAAGGAGCTGAAGTGCAGAGAGGAAATTATCACTAGGTGAAAGAATGCTAACCAATAAAATTCTGTTACCAATGAAATTGCTAACTTGCATGTTATCGAGTAAAAAATATTCTGCTTTCTACGTAAAGATGATACTTAATATTTTGGTTCTGTTTTCTGGGGAGAAGAAGTGTGAAGGACAATCTGTGTTCATTACCACGTGAATTAGAATGGTTAAGTAACCTCTCGGCATTGACCTTCGTTTTGAAGGCTGTGCAGAAAGAGCCACAGACAGTGAGACAGAGTTCACATTAGGGCACCATAACCAAGACTCTATGAGAATCCAGAATTTATGTATTGCAAACAGTGATAGCAAAGCAGAAATAGACCAAAAAAGGGTGACATAAAGGGAGAATACAGCGGCTAGAGAGCTGTGAAAGGGAAGAGAGAGGTCCGTCACAATGAACGAGAGGCTGGGACAGGCAGCATGAATGGGATGGTTGCCTTCCCGTCGGAGGAGGGCATGAGGTAGAGAGGCTAATGGCAACCGATTACCACTCAAAGGAGAACATATGTAAGTGACATTTTCTTCTGACAGTAAATTTGCATTTTGTGTTTCTTCAGGTTACATTTTTAATCTTACACTGATGAGAGAAAAGACCTGTAGGTTCTCAGGCCTTTCTCAGCCCAGGTTCTATTTTATTAACAAAAAGTTAATAAAAGCGGTGTGGTTTATTATAGTTTTGGTGTGATTTATTATAGCTTTGGTGTTTTGTCACAGGAAAAGATAATCTCTGTCAGAGGTTTGCTGCACCCAACACATTCCATAGACACCTCAATACCAATTAATATTAATATATACCTATTTTAATGAATCCATGTGAAATCTTTTTTTTTTTCTCTTAAGGTTTTTGTTTTATTTTGAAGATCATAGTTATTAAAAGATGAGATTTTAAATTAAGAACCTCTTTCCTAAAGGCTGGGATGTTACTTATCCTTTTTATCAGTGATTGTGTTTGCATGAGCATAGCTGAAGTGACAGAAAAATGTTTTGTGGAAAGGAAGGGTAGAAATCCTTACACTAACTTTCCTGGTGGTGAAAAAATACTGCCTTGTTCTACTTTTAAAGATATATAGTGCTTTATTTGGAATACGGAATAAAAATAGACCCTCTCACCTGATTTCGCCTATATCTCGCACCAATGAGTGTTTCTTTGCACTTCATCACAGTGCAGGGCTCTCTGGGCAGGCGATGAAGTGCAGTTCCAGGCACTCTCTGGCAAGATGTTCTTCACGGAAAAAACGTATAGTTTCATGGCCATATCCTTTTCTGGCAGTGCTATTTTGCACTGCAGCCATTGCTTTCTGCTGCTTATTCCAATATCCAGAGAAACCGTCAATCAACAAGAGGGTGTGCACCTGTGTAGTGAACTGGATTGGAAAACTGATTTGCTGTAAAAACCTTTTCTTTTTCCCTTTTGCTGGGCTACTTTTAGCCTGGTTAGTTGCTTGATCCAAATCACAGCATGGCTGGATAAACAGATATGCTGCTACCATAGACATATGGAGAAAAAGGGATTGGGACAGGGGAGGTAAAGACTGTTTTAAGACAGCATGGCTTCTGAAGGAAAGGTCTCTGAATGTACTTGAGAAGGGCTGGCCTGGCAAACCAACTGCATAGAAATAGTTTTGCATAAAACAATTTTTCTGTGAAGTGGGAAAATATTTCGCTAGGTTGTTGTGGATGTGAATTTGCCATTAATACAGAGATATTAATGAAATAAAAGAAGCTTGGAGAAAAGCAACAAAAATAATGAAATCCTGTGTATATACATACAAATACATGAAGAGGACTGGCTAGATGAGGAAGTGGCATTTTGAGGAAGTGATGGTGGCATATGAAGGGGCAAACACAGGAATACTTACATGGTGTAAACATCACTGATAGTAAGGGGTATGGTAAAATAATGAAGAACAACAGTAAGTTTAAGCAAGCATTACTTTTTTTTTTTTTTAATTGTCAATGAAATGCATTGTACCACCAGAGGGTTTCTGTCACTGTCATGAATAGTTTCTCAAGGGAGGTTCCATTTCTTGGAAATCATAAAACTGAGCTGGATAAACACTAGAAAACATACTGTATGCAGTAATTCTCCATTGGCAGAGAGATGAATGACTGATCTGTTACATATTTACATCTCTTAGCAACTGTGAATCGTAGGTGGCTAATGCTGTTGAAGACCGCAACTGAATTTCTGATGGGAAATTCAAAATAAATGCAGAGTCTGCTGTGCAATCATATTATTGGCCATGCGTACTATTTTTTATCTGCTTGTTTGTTCCTTCATATTGCAAGCATTCTTTCACTATGTTCAACTGTGAACGAGATACTGTGCTGGATTCCAGTGAGGCTTGAGGCTTGTAAACTCTGGAAAGCAACTGACATTGGAGGTCAGTGTGTTATAACAATGTTAAGCTACACTATCTGCTGGTGATTGGAAAAATTTGAGACAGGAATTTTCAACTAGTTTCCTGGACAATGGTGAAATGATATGTAGCCTTTCTCTTGTTCATAATAGAGTAGACACAGGAAAGTATAATCCTGCACTGAACCAGCAATACAGATTTTCACCCCTCTGTAGAGTACAGATACATGTCAGCCTTAGTACTCTGGGACTGTGAATGACAAATAGACTTTAACTGATCTTTTCAAGCAGTGTGCACGAGGATCTTGTTTTGGTTCTCTTTTGTTTTCCTTCATTATGTAATCAAAGCATTTATTTTGTTTTTCATTTGCAACAATAAAAAGGTTAAAAGCACCATTTTATTTAATGTCTTTATGTTTCTATTCAGGTCTGTTCCTGTCATGTATTTAATAGTACAAATATTGGAGATGAAGGGCAAATCTGAATGAAATTTCACCTATAATTCAGGCTCCTGCCCAAGACCTGGTTCTGATTGTGCCTGGCTTTAATTATGCTGAATTCCTGGAAGCTGCTATCAGACCATTTCATTCCCAAATGGTAGAAGTATCATGAAATCAAATTACCTTGTAAGGTTACGTCGGTACTTGAGTCAGTACTGGAAAAATTAGATTGCATTTGGGTTTTGGATCAAACCCTTATTTCCTTCCAGGCACTGAAGATGACTAGATGTTAGGCTTGCTTTTTAACCCATCTGTATTAAATATATAATATGGAGATATGGTTTGAATGTAATTGGTTATGGTTTATGTGTAGCTATGAAATTTGAGAATCATTTAATAATTTTCCCTTTAAACAGACTTTTTAAAGTACCAACATGGTATGCTGCCTTCCTTGAAGACTGCATAATTTTAGATTCCTCAGTTTCATCCAACCTTTTTCTCATCCTTCTTGTATGTTAACATTTTCTTAATTTAAAGCCTAATTCATAGCATGAATTGCATTTAGTCACATGAATAATCCTACTGATTGTAACTCAATGTGAAAGCCCTTTGCAGAGTCAACTCTTTTGACTGTATTCTCTCATGATCCTCGTCTTTAAAATGGATATATATCAACAGTGCTGTACAAGGACAATCTATTTTGTCTTCTTTATGATTATATGTTGCTGGTCTAGCTTGTGTGTAGAAGGTTGAAAGGTGAAATGTATGAAACTTGAAGCTTGTCCTGACTTTGATAGCTCCACAGGCACAGGTTTTCATGGTCTGATATGTTTTAAATTTCCTCCAATTTCCATAACAAATGAAAATGGCAGGTTTTATTGTATATTTAAATTGTTCTTGTAACAAAAAAAATCACGAGTTAACTGTTCCTGCTATTGACTGTGCATCTGATGCTTAGTATTGACTCAGTAGCCTTTCTCTGTAGTGCAGTGAACAGGCAGACCGTAACAATAGGATGACTTGGACAAGAAACAGTGGCTTACGTTAGCAGTAGAAGTGAGGTTCATTCTTGTTCTTTTCAGATCATGCCAGACTTGGCCATCACAGGACAGTACGATGAGGATATCAGAGTCACTTGGTCAGATTAGATCGCAGAACTCACATTTTATTCTACAGCTTCAATGCTTACTTTAAGTTCATGAGCCACATAAGCCATAAAAGGTGGTTTGGTTAGTAAATTAGTAATCCCATAAGACCTTTCTCTTAGACTGTAGCACTTTACTCTGCACTTTGTTTATTTTCACCTTTTGTATCCAAGGATTTTAAAGTAAGCACTACAATTTTAATTTCACCGAGCAATAGAGACAGCCAACTGAAACACAAGCATTGTTTACAAAGTTACTTAGTCA
Source organism: Himantopus leucocephalus (assembly GCA_003993805.1). Classification (NCBI taxonomy): domain Eukaryota; kingdom Metazoa; phylum Chordata; class Aves; order Charadriiformes; family Recurvirostridae; genus Himantopus; species Himantopus leucocephalus. The sequence continues at coordinate 43,072,655 of RSEF01000031.1, read as the reverse complement.
TTTTATATTTCTTTATTCAGTTTTAGTCCTGAATCCAGCATATTCCCTGTGTTGTAGCAGTATATTACAAATAGTCCTTAATGCTGTATATGGTTAAGGATATTTCCTATGTACTATTATTCCACTAGTGTTCATAAAAACATCTACTTCTAATTATGATTTGTAGGCAGTTAGTTTGATACTAAAGTTGCCATTTGATGTAAAAGAACAAACAGAAGTGTGGTATTTTGATGTATGCGTGGTACGTCACGCCACATGTTCCTGTACGCCGCGATCATTTACTGCAATAACATGTAGGTTGCACCTCCATGATGCACAAAAAAATGTATTTCTTGAGATGCAATTGACAGTACATTAACTGGGCAAGTACTTACAGATCTTGGAGGGGAACACTTAACAAACTTAATTTCTTAATCAAACAATTAGCATAATGAAATTTCAGATAGCAGGGGTCAAATCCCTTCCTGTATTCATTGCACTCTAAACACTACAGCTAAAATGAGCTTTCAGAAATCTTCTGTGCTTTGCAAGGCTTCTGTTGCTTATCATAGCTCGCTGAAAGTTACACAATTGCATTCTGTGGCCCTCTAGATCTAAAGTACATCCAATTTTTGCAAAGGCAGGCAGATAAAATTCCATTTAAGATGTTTTTTTGATATATATGTACTGGACCCTACTGTTTGGCTGTGTTGTTATTAAACGTGCTAAGATTGAGTCTTAGCTGTGCAGAGGGAAAAAAAGTGCACCAACCCATGTCTGGAAAACAGCCTCCAATAACCTTTGCTGCCAGAATAGTTAGCCCACTAACTAATTGCAAACACATGGGAATATTTATAAAGAGCAGGGCATGGGCTCAGAAAGTGACTAATCTCCTGCTCTGGTTCAGAATATATGAATGACAGACCTTAGTAGCCCTGTTCCCTGTCAAAGCAGGTCTGCTTCATCAAACTGTGACAAAGTACAGCTGCTCTGCAGGCAGTGAGCGCCCCAAAATATTTCAATGAAAATAGCTTATGCTAAGGGGAACAGATTTTGAAAAAACGGTTACCTTACTAAGTATTAAAAAGTACAGTTTACTTTTAGTTTCTATCATCTATCATTGCGCTGTCTGTGTTTGGAAACTGGAGAAGAATTTGAAAAACTTCTGTATTTCTGTTATCTGTCCAGTGTTACTTGGTGCTTAGCAAGAGTAAGTAATGGTTGTAATACAAATGTTGGCCCCTGCGCAGCAGGGTCCTGACATCATAGCCTTAAAGCATTGAACACACAGTTCATTTTCTCTTCCCCTGTGAACCATTCTCCTCCAGAACGGTCATGTTAAGTATAAACAGAACATAGAAAGAAGAAGAAGAAGAATAAAAAAAGACTGTCAAATTTCTAGTTATTTTCATGTAAATAATAGTTTATTCACTATGCAAGGGCTGGGTTTTTTTTTAGCGTGAAGGGGCAAGTACAATGTAGATGTACAATTATGATTCTTTTTCAACATTGCTGTTGAAAAGTGAATGCAACTTCCATTTTTAATGATGTTCAATACCTTCCAAAGGACTATTTTCACTATTTTTTTTAAAATATCACAGATTATTGCCAATGAGGTTTTTTTTAACCAAGTGCCCTGTATTTGGGGTGCTGTCATGAGCAGCACTCCAGCTTCATAAAATATTTTGGTGTCTCCAGAACTACTTCTGAAATCTTAGGAGGATTGGAGATTTTGAAACAACTCTTAATGGTATTTGGCATTTGTTCAGCTACCTCTGTCATCACCAGAAAGTACAAAGTTACTTTCACATGCTTAAGAGCAAGAAGGGTTTTGAGAGAGAGATTCAAGCTGTTGTTCTAGTGAGGGGCATTTTATTTTATCCCTGCTGAAAAATCTGGACTATTTGGGCTATTACTGAATTTCCTTACAGTTAAAATGCCTCCTGTTTTGCTGAAGACATAAGTGTATGCTTTCAGTCAGAAATATAAGTGGTCTATGAATCAGCTTGTGTTTTGATTCTTCCTTCTCCTCTTGCTGTTACTTTTCATCATGTGTGTGATACACATGATGCAGCAGAGACCACGTTTCCTGCAGGTCTGAGGTACTGAAAGAAAAATAGCATGCAACAGCTTGAAATGTAGAGAACACAACTGTCCTTGTAGCTCTTACAATAGTTCCCAGAAGTTCTGACTGTGTACTGCCAGCTTTCCTAAGAGCTGGACGTTAAATGTTCCCTGTTGTGTGTATGGGTCGAATTCTGTCATGACTTCAGGCTTGGTACTTCTCCTATAGTCAAATTGCGTCTGTTTGCAGAGTGTGCACCAAATTGCTGCTTACATTTCAAAAGCTCTGAGAAGTACATCTTTTTGATGCATATAAATACCTGACATTGAGAACTTAATTTGTTCACTAGATGCCTTATCTGTGTGTTGTGCTTCCCTTTCTTGTAGTGTTGAAGTAGCACTATAGTATCAGGAACTCTAGTGTCCCATATATTGCCAAGTCAGTAATGGTTATTTTAATTGATTTTATTATTGTTGTTGTTAATTATAATATAATTTATTATTATAATTATTTACTATTTATTACCAGGAAGTTCCTCACTAGCTTCAACGCCTTTGTTTCTGATAAAAGTTTGCATTACAAGAATGCTGAAAGTTGTTGTAGCAGACCTTCAGATCTTTTATTGGTGTGCTGGACTATGTAGCATTTGAAGAGACACAATTTACTCTCAGTTCACTGAGAATCTGATAAATTTTCTTCCTTATTATTTTGACTTTAGCTATTGGATGTACAGTGACTAAACAAATCAGGCATATTGCAGAGAAAGAGAAATAAATTATCTTTACTATTTGGGCTTGTAAAGAGATAAAATACTACATTTGTTGGAACAGAAGCTTGAGACACAACTGAATTTCACAATGCACAGCAAACATTGGTTAAAACAGATGAAAGCATAATTTCTAGGCAAATGAATAAGAGAAAATAATAAAAATTTTCATTCCATTAATGTTTTGGAATTGAAGTGAATGAAAAAAAAATGTCTGTAAAGATTGGGCATTGTATCACACATTGCAAAAGAGAAATTTCCATTTGTCCTCCAGGATGGATACCTTTCCTATGTTAGAACTGCAAAGTGATATGCCAGTTCCCTCCTCTTCGCCTAAGTGGCATCTACACCGGGAATCCTCACCTACATGAGGATCCTCACCAATACTGAATAGGGATCATCTAATGCTATTTAAATTTTGGTTGTTTTGAACATCTCTAAGGTTGTCTATTTCTTCAGAGTATTTAAGTGATTTAGCTGGTTTTTTCCATGTTGCAGTCCAGTTGAATACTATTGATGGTTTACTAAAGGTCGTTTCTACAGTGAACACTGTCAACACACGTATTAACACGGGGCCCTACCCTGCAAGAATTTTTTATCACATCATCCATAATTTATCAGTATTCTTCTGTTGTTCTCTTTTCCCACCTGCCTTCCTTTATGCCTTTTAAAACTGGCTAATATTTTTCAAGATTTTTCTTCTTAAATGTAATAGGCATGAAGTTCGAGATGAGAAAGCAGGGCGGGAAAAGTGCTGTCAATGTGCCATGTACATATGTAGAATATAGAAAAATAAGAAATAGATTAGTCTGGAGCTTTAGAAACAAAGACAGCTTTCACAATTTTTATGAAATTAATTTTTCTTTTTCCTTCTAACTGTTGTAGTTCATATAGTTCAGCAGATGAATAACTATTGCAAGACATGAGAAATATGTTGGGAAGTAACAACATTCTGATTTTTTAACATTTTTAGCATATTTGGTTTTTTAAAACATTTCTAACACATTCTGATTTTTAAAAATATTTTATAGCCCTTCAGAAGTGAAAGTAATATTTCATTTGCGAGTCTATGTTCCTGAATCATTCATGTTTCCATTCAGGACTTCACATAAAGGAAAAGTAAGGTATATCAAACATCTGCACAGTCAGAAAACTGGAAAATTCTTTGGAAACATGATTGACTTTCAGTTATTCATTAAGAAAAACATTCCCAAATGCAGTTTTAGAAAGTATTTTATAAAATTTGATAATATTATTCTATACTGCTAAGCAGTATTTGAATTTCAGGGTCAGCAGCTGTATTATCATTACTTGATATTATCTTTGGCAAATTAAAAAAAACCCAAACAACCAACACCACCATCCCCCACAAAAAAAACCCAAACCCAACAACCCCAAAGAGCCCCAGAATAAAGAACACAGAAACTCCATTCCAGAAGAATTGAGTGCTTGTTTTCCTAATTATTGAGTAAAATGAATTTATTTAGATCTCAAAGTTTAAGATCTGTAACACTGTAACACTAACTTACTGTTGTCACACACATCTGAGCAGTGAAGAAGAATTCATTGTAAAGGGAGAAATTTGTACACATTTTTGCTGACATTCTTGGAAAAAAGTCAGACTTCAAGTATAACTGGGAAAATTATATTTTTTTTCAAAAAAGTTTTTCAAAGACTGGATTCATTTAGTTTGGCAAAAGCTACAAAATGAATATGTATTTGAAAAAGCAAAGACTTAAGTGATCACAGCTTTTGGCTCTTAGGGAGAAGGAAATGCCTTTAAAAATTCCATATTGCACTGAAGTTCATTCTCTGCCTCCCCCCTCTTTCTAGCCCCTATTTAATTTTTGTGTGAAACATCTGTTTAAGAAAAGTAAGGCTAGAAACAAGTTTGTTAACCCTTCAGCTGGTAGATGTCCAGGTTCATTGTGAGATGGATGTTTTCTTGGGGAACTACTGTGTTTTGGGTACCTTTTACTGCTTTTACCTTTTTCTCCCTTTCGCCCCCTTTATTTATTTTTTATTTTTATTTTATATGGAAAACAAGAGAAATGAGAGAAGAAAAGCATGCAATGCACAATTTTCTGCTGCTCGAGGAAAAACAGAACAGACCATAAAGATAGTGAGAAATAGATGCATTAGATAGCTATCCTCTCCCTTGCTGTCTTCATTTTGGGTGTAAAGGTATGAAAGAACTACCACCTTCTGGACTTCTGTAAGGCCTTTGAGATAGATAGTACCCCACAACATCCTTGTCTCTAAATTGCAGAAATATGGTTTTGGTGGATGAGGAAGGGATTGGATGGTCGCATCCAGAGGGTAGTGGTCAACAGCTCAATGTCCAGATGGAGATCGGTGACAAGAGGTGTCCCTCAGGGGTCCATACTCAGACCAGTACTGTTTAATATCTTTGTCAATGACATGGACAGTGGGATCAAGTGCACCCTCAGCAAGTTCGCAGACAACACCAAGCTGAGTGGTGTGGTTGACATGCCTGAAGGACAGGATGCCATCCAGAGGGACCTGGACAGGTTCAGGAAGTGGGCCTGTGTGAACCTCATGAAATTCAACAAGGCCAAGTACAAGGTCCTGCACGTGGGCTGGGGCAACCGGTGGTACCAATACAGGCTGGGGAGTGAAAGGACTGAGAGCAGCTCTGTTGAGAAGGCCTTGGGGGTACTGGTGGATGAGAAGCTCATCATGAGCTGACAATGTGCGCTCACAGCCCAGATGGCCAACCATATCCTGGGCTGCATCAAAAGAACCGTGGACAGCAGGTTGAGGGAGGTGATTCTCCCCCTCTACTCCACTCTGGTGAGACCCCACCTGGAGTACTTCTTCGAGCTCTGGAGCCCTCAGCAAAAGAAAGACATGGACCTGTTGGAGTGGGTCCAGAGGAAGGTCACAAAAATGATCAAAGGGATGGAGCACCTCTCCTATGAGGACAGGCTGAGAGAGCTGGGGTTGTTCAGCTTGCAAAAAAGAAGGTTCGGGGGGACACCTTATAGCAGCCTTCCAGGACTTAAAAGGAGCCTACAAGAAAAATAGGGACAAACTTTTTAGCAGGGCCTGTTGCGATAAGACAAGGAGTAATGGCTTTAAAATAAAAGAGGGTGGATTCAGACTAGATATAAGGAAGACGTTTTTTACAATGAGGGTGGTGAAACCCTGGAACAGGTTGCTCAGTGAGGTGGTAGATTCCCCATCCCTCATGCCTTCAAGGTCAGGTTGGACGGGTCCCTGAGCAACCTGATCTAGTTGAAGATGTCCTTGCTCATTTCAGGGGATGTTGGACTAGATGACCTTTAAAGATCCCTTCTGATCCAAACTATTCTATGATTCTGTTCTATGATTCTATGATTCTAACTTTTTCATACCTCCAAGTGCAAAGAGGTGCCTCATGTATACATTACAAACGTGTTCTGGATTTCAGTAATTGCATAAGGCCAGAGACACTTGACAGGGGACTGAAAAATGAGACTGCAACTTTGTATACATGCATATTTTAAAAGCAGAGCGTACCCAGTGGATAAGCATGAGGCATCCCTGTAACCTACCAACTGGGGATTCACAAACAAGAGGGGTGATCTTCTGTATCTGCAATCTCTACCTCTGTTTTCCTATGTCTAGTGTCTTCCCAGCCCTTGCACAAGTATTTACAGTTACATGAGGTGATGAGAAAGAGCCACATTAACGGCATGACAAGTCTGTCTTTCCTCATGTAACTCTAGGGAACTGCCTTTGGTTTCTGAAGAACTTTCTAATGTATGTTTGAGAGGGTTTCTCTGGAAATGTTTGCTTAGGAGCATGAGAGTTAGCTGACTTGTTTGCCTTCAGCTCATGGAGGTGGTGTAGCACAAGATTCATGTTTTGGTAGGTCTTTAGAAAACAGATGAGCAAAAATCTGCTGAAGATTTTCATTAAAAATACAGAAAAACAGAACAAACATTTAATAATGTTGTTCTTGTTTAGTTAGATTGATACTTTTTAGGATATATGTGTCTATTAACCTATGAGATCTTTTCAGAAGATCTCTAATAAATCTTCTAAAACTGTTGAATATCAGTGAAAACACATTTTAACCACCAAGACTCTTTTCTTTGTTGATGGAGATTTCTTGAGGTGGTGTTAAAGGTTACAAAGGTTATAACTACCAGATATCTATGCTAAAGAGAGAAAGTTCAATAATTTGAACAAAGCTTTGTTCAAATTATAAAAACACAAATCCAAAGTATAAATGAGAGAGAGCAGTGGCACTGCTGACTATAAAACCTCCAAGAAACTCAATCTAGCATCAGTCTGAGCTGATAAATCCATATTACACAGCACCATTAGATCTTCCAGCCCTCATCTATGAATGCAAAGGAAGTGCATGAGTTCTTAACCTGGGCTATCTAACATATTTCTCTCCAGTGGATCTCAGACAGAGGCAGTAGAAAATTTAGAAAATTAGAAAAATTTTTAGAAAATTATTTCAGAGTAGGTTTATTCCATGTAAGCACTATGAACTTAAATTGTACCTTTAGTAAATAGTCTTTTGTAAGAAGTTGACTGAACTAATTCGCTAAAGTTTTTGCTTTGCTTTTATAATTGTTGTATCACACACAGAGATATAATTTTACAACTGGAAATAAAGTCCTTATGGTAAGATTCCCATATATCCAGTGCTTAGTGGCTGTGAAAAGAATACTCTGTGAAAGAGTGTTTAGGGGTGCTGACTTCTTTTGAAAATCCAACCTTCAGATTTTGCAGTACTTACCAAGGGTTAAGTTTTCATTTTCTGCCTCTTAAGTTTATTCTTTTTTATATAGAGAAAGAGAAGATATTTCTGCTTAACCAGATACTCTGAAATACATATTGAATGTGTTGAATTGAGGGTATTTAAAATCACTTCTAGTGAGGTCTTCCAGATTGCTATTCCCTGTTCTGCTTCAGTGGCAGAAGATGGACAGTGCGTGTTGCACTTAACTTGCTGAATCCTGTATTTGCTATTTTGTTACTTACTGATGTTTCTTTGCCATGCCTTTTCTTCCCCAGACTGTCCCTGTTTGGTCAATGCAATTATAATTATATTGTTGCTACTGCATAATTACAATGCTGCAGGGTTCATATGCTTAGTACTTACATGCTTGGAAATACATTGAAAATTGAAGTGTGATGGTTAGACCAGCGTGATGTAAGTTGTGGACACTGTCCACAACTGTCAATTTAAGCCTTGTGTACTGATGACTGTGCAAGAAAATAACACCTTTTACAAAAAGATATGGTTAAACACATTAATTGGTAGAATGTCACAGACATTTTTATTTCAGCTCAAGATTGGCCTGATTTGTTTTATCTAGGGACAGTGGAAGAATGCTTATTGCCTCAAATGCAGGCCATGTAACCACTATAAGCTGGCTTTAGCTGCTATATATGAGCTACATATAAACTAGATTTTAAGGGGGAAGGGGGTGAAACCAGGCTCTTTAGAGGTAAGCCCGGGGGTGCTGTGCCAATGTCTGTGGGACGGTGTGCTAGTGAGGTCCCTCAGTCTGCTGACTCAGGTAGGGGATGGACATCCGTGCAGCAGCAAACATATGAGGAACAGTGATGTGTTAGAGACTACGTCCACATCTGGGAATGGTCAGGTAGGAATTAGGGCTTCTCCCAGCAAAAAGGGGATGGGACCCAACAAGCTTTTACGCTAACGCACGCAGCATGGGCAACAAACAGGAGGAGCTGGAAGCCATTGTACAGTAGGAAAACTATGACATAGTCGCCGTCACAGAAACATGGTGGGATGACTCACATGACTGGAGTGCTGCAATGGATGGCTATAAAATCTTCAGAAGGGATAGGCAAGGAAGGAGAGGTGGTGGGGTGGTCCTGTATGTTAGGGAGTGTTGTGAATGTCTAGAACTTAATAATGGTGACAATAAGGTTGAGTGTTTATGGGTAAGAAGCAGGGAGATGGCCAAAAAGGCAGATATCGTGGTGGGAGTCTGTTATAGACTTCCAAAGCAGAATGAAGAAGCAGACAAAATATTCTATAAACAGCTGGGAGAAGTCTCAGGATCGCTAGCCCTTGTTCTGGTGGGGCACTTTGACTTACCAGATATCTGCTGGGAATACAATACAGCTGAGAGGGAACAGTCTAGGAGGTTTCTGAAGTGTGTTGAGGATAACTACCTGACACAGCTGGTGAGGGAGCTGACTAGTCAAGGTGCCCTGCTCGATCTGTTGCTTGTAATCAGAGAACGTCTTGTAGGGGATGTGACGGTTGGAGGCCGTCTTGATGATAGCAATCATGAAATGATAGAGTTTTCGATTCTTGCAGAAGCAAGGAGGGGGGTCAGCAGAACTGCCACCCTGGACTTCTGGAGGGTGGACTTCCGTCTTTTCAGGAGCGTGGTTGACAGAATCCCCTGGGAGGTAGTCCTGGAGGGCAAAGGAGTCCAGGAAGGCTGGACGTTTTTCAAGAAGGAAGTCTTAAAGGCACAGGAGCAGGCCACCCCATATGTCAAAAAACAAGCTGTCAGGGAAAAAGACCAGCCTGGCTGAACAGAGAGCTATAATTGCAACTCAGGGGAAAAAAGAGAATTTATGGCCTATGGAAGAAGGGGCAGGCCACTCATGAGGACTACAAAGATGTTGTGAGGATATGTAGGGAGAAAATTCGAAGGGCCAAAACCCAGCTAGAGCTTAACCTGGCTCCTGATGTTCAGGACAATAAAAAAAGTTTCTATAAATATATTAGCAACCAAAGGAGGACTAAGGATAATCTCCATTCTTTATTAGATGGGGGCAGAAACATAGTGACAAAGGACGAGGAAAAGGCTGCAGTACTTAATGCCTTCTTTTCCTCAGTCGTTACTAGTAGGACCAGTTGTTCCCTGGGTACCCAAGGCCTGAGCTAGTAGATAGGGATGGGGAGCAGAATGAAGCCCCCATAATCCAGGGGGAAATGGTGAGGGACCTGCCACAGCACTTAGACATACACAAGTCTGGTGGGCCAGGTGGGATCCACCCAGGGGTGCTCAGGGTGCTAGTGGAAGTGCTCATCAAGCCACTTCCCATCATTTATCAGCAGTCCTGGCTAACTGGGGAGGTCCAGGTTGACTGGAGGTTAGCAAATGTGATGCCCATCCACAAGAAGGGCCAGAAGGAGGATCTGAGGAACTACAGGCCTGTCAGGCTGACCTCAGTGCAGGGAAAGGTTATGGAGGTGCCATCATGAGTGCCATTATGTGGCACAGGCAGGACAAGCAGGCGATCAGGCCCAGTCAGCATGGGTTCATGAAAGGCAGGTCCTGCTTGATAAACCTGATCTCCTATGACAAGGTGACCTGCTTAGTGGACGAGGGAAAGGTCATGGATGTTGTTTNATGACAAGGTGACCTGCTTAGTGGACGAGGGAAAGGTCATGGATGTTGTTTGTCTGGACTTTAGTAAAGACTTTGACACTGTTTCCCACAGTATTCTCCTGGAGAAACTGGTTGCTTATGGCTTGCGTACGTGTACTCTTAGTTGGGTAAAGAACTGGCTGGAAGGCCGGGCCCAAAGAGTGGTGGAGAATGGAGGTAAATCCAGCTGGTGGCTGGTCACAAGTGGTGTTCGCCAAGGCTCTGTATTGGGGCCAGTTCTGTTTAATATCTTTATCAACAATCTGG
>RSEF01000031.1:43044757-43062093 GCA_003993805.1 Himantopus leucocephalus | reverse complement strand
ATGGCCTCAAGTTGTGCCAGGGGAGGTTTAGATTGGATATTAGCAAAAATTTCTTCACAGAAAGGGCTATCATGCATTGGAAGAGGCTGCCCCAGGAAATGGTTGAATCACCATCCCTGGAGATATTTAAAAGATGTGTGGATGTGGTGCTTAAGAACATAGTTTATTGGTGGTTTTGGCAGTGTTAGGTTGACGGTTGGACTTGATGATCTTAAAGTTCCGTTCCAACCTAGATGATTCTGTGATTCTGTACAGGTTCTGGGATCAAGCCAATATTACTTCTGGTTTGTGTTTAACAAACATTTAGCTGTATTTCCGAACTGCGTGTGTAGGGCTTATTTCATTTGTGCCTAGCTGGAGGTGACTTTGCCCTTCCCCTCTGTTTTCAGATGTTGCAGGATCCAAATTCCAAGGTACTTCTGCTCCTTGTCTCCTTTCTGTGGTCTACAAAACCCATTTCTGTTGTTCTCTATTGGACACTGGAGAAAAAGACTCTCTCTGGGTACCAGGAAAGAAAACTTCTGTTGTTTCTTCAGTTGCACACACCATTAATCCAACTAGCTGTGGCCATGTTCATTCATACAGTTTTAGGTCAGATGTCATTTCACCAATGACTAACTCCTCAGGGCTGTGACCATTGAGGTGTTCCCAGGAAAGACTTGACAAGCTACTTCTTCAGCAAACTGACTAGGTGTCCAACTCACTCTAACACATTCCTGCCAACCTCTGAAACCTCATGGTGAAGGTAGCTACCTTACATGGTACTGAAGGTGAAGAGGACAGTGAGGTTCTTCCATTGTCTAAAGTTCTTGCTGTATGAACTCTAGAAAGCCAGACTTTTCTGACTTAGATGTTCCATTTTCTCAGCCTTGAGCCTGTGGAAGGCCAATGCATAGACCATTGGGTCCCTGTAGAGGAAGATGAAGGGAAAGATTGTTCTGAATGGAAAGCAAGCTCAGGGGAGCAGGTGAGCAGGCAGAGTCCACAGAGAGCATCACCAAGGTCTTCTGTTCCTTAATCCTATGCCCCAAGGGAAAGCTCTACCACTGACCTATCTCCTGCCATAGTGGAGGTTAATACCTGATGTCGTGTAGTGTCTGCAAAATGCCTTATGATGGGAGCAGTCAGAGGTACTTAGAGTGTGTGCTTGGGCCTTGTGGTGGTGCTGGGAGGAAACAGCCTGGAAAGCTGAAACACTGCTGAAAAGGATGAATTTTTACTGCTGTCATACTGAATTCATCTTCAATACAGTCTGCTATGTCTTCAGTTTCACCTTTTGCTGATCCTGTGAGCAAACATCTGGAGGACAGGGGTGACTGCCCACTGACAATCAGAATGTTTATGGGGCCACTCATACCTGAGAAGGTCATGGATACAAACATCTTTATAACAGTACGGTTTTATACATTTTGTAACATTTTTACTGCCTAAACTGGTATCAGAGCTGAGGCAACTTAAGAGTTATATCAGCACAGCTAAACAGGATCAGCTGCATACCTTTCAGGTAACTCATTCTGGTTTGTGACCAAATCAAGTTTCATAAGAAACTTGTTTGCTTTTCTCTGATAAATAAAGGAATTGTTAAAACTTATGTATATATGATTCTTATAAACAATATGTATGACATATATCTATATGTATGGCTCAACAATATATTTATACGGTACATTTGCAATAAAAAACTTAGTCTTTATTCTTCTGCATTAACAGATAGCTGTCTGAATGAATTTTCTTCATTTGAATAGCAATAACTTTATCTCCAAATGGTATTGAAGAAGTTTAGTGAACTGGTGAGACTTTAAATAAACTATATAACATCATGTACTATTTGCAGTGCTAAGATAAAGAGCGTGAGGAAAACCTCTTGTTAAATATATGCCAATAAAGAGTACAACAGAAAAGTATGGTCAAATTTAATGCCAAGCAATATTAGCAAGGAAACCAGTCTTGGGGAAGGAAAGCCTGATTAAATTGGCAAAGTAATGGGAAAACAAATAGTATCTTAGTGCTGTGGTTTTGCTCCAGAACTCTTAAGTTGTATTACAACCTGCCATTTCTATGCTTAAACAATTTATATTTTACTTAAGTGATGGAACTGCCTGGTTAAAATACAGACCTTCAGACTGGGATCAGGAATGCATCAAATTGGCTGAGGCAGTGGTACAAATTTTTAGGTAATTACAAAGCTGGTTAAGCTAGTTCTGCTTCTGTTGGTAAAAGCAACTGTAGCAGTTTGCTAGGTGTTCAAATTGAAATAAAAAAAAGAAAAAAGATAACATTATTTTATTCTTTATTTTGCATAAAATTTTCCTCAACATGTTTATTAATGTTGTTCAATATCAAACTGTTTGAATCCGAGTGACAACTGTACTAGGCACATAGCCCATGCTAGGGATTTGAAGTGGTCTGACTTCATCTGTGCAACTCGACTACTGCAGAAAACACTTCCTTGTAGCCTCTTTAAAATCCCTGCTCATTCCTCTCTGACAGAAAACTGAAGATAAATTTATAACATCAAATGACTTAATTGAAAGCAACTTGAAGTCTTTTCACTGTACAATCTCAGTAATGATGGAGGTATTGTTATATATCAAAGTGGTTCTTTTTGCTCTTACCCCAAGACTTTAAAGCTATGGCATTCTCTGGCCTCAGATGGGGTAGGCTAGTGCCTCTCTTGTCTTTTTTACTGATGTATTTTAATTTTGGGGGAGTTCCTTCTGTCCTCCCCGGCAGAGACCATACTTTGCTGTTTAAAGGTGAAAGGAAAATACTGTTCCTATGCCATGAGAAAGGGAAGAAATTCACCTTAAACCAGAAATGAGCACTTTTTAATTTTTTTTAAAGTTCAAATAATGGGGAAGGGTGGTGTCAACCAGCAAATCCCACTGTCAGCTCCATACCACCATATTTTTAGAATTCAGATTTTCAGCACATTGATTTTATCAAAAGAAGAAAATAAAATCTTGTGTGTTCTTTCTCAACAGAAGTAATGTCAGCTCCGCATCAGGGATTTTTCCTGCTGCTGTGAAAGAAACCTGAAATGCATTTAGCAGAGGGCCTGAGTCATTTCCAAGACTGTAACTGATCTCCCTTTTCCATCAGGTTCTAGGCAAAGAAGAGCAGGGTAGAAAAATTAAAAGTAACTTAAGTGCCTCTGACTATAATTTAAATTGGAAAATAGGAAAACTGTTGCTTTTAATCCTTTTTTTGTTTGTTTGTTTTGTTTGTTTGTTAGGGAAAGGTTGGTTGTCTTTGATAATTAAAACAGTTTAAAGTTTTATAATTATGTTACCAGTATCCCTTTTTATAATGGGCAGTGCACTTTATCAGTAGTGTAGGTTAATATACATTTACTATGTTTTCTCATTTTCACAAAATTTAAACAATGTTAGCATAAGCATTTATTACACATGGTTGTGCTGTTTGTGCATAAAACAAGGTTTGGAGAAAAAAAAGTACAATAAAATCTGTTTAACATGCATATGGAAGAGAAAATAGCTTTCTAAAAGTATGTTTTTAATTTGAAACATATTGACTTAGTAAATACAATTTTATCTATAGTAGTGAATTGAATGGATTGTTTCTCGTTACCATGGCCTTCAAGATTTTAAAACTGGATCTCAGTCTCTCACCTCATTTTTATTCATGGATCGTAAGAGGAAAACAAGGTTTCCTGGCTTTTAAAATCCCAGTTGGTTTTTCAGCTTTGAATGAAGTAGTTTAAATTTGGAATGAAGCAAATATTCACTATGCACCTGCAGAATAGTCTGTTTCTGTCAAAAGCTGGTTTAACATTTCAGCTTATTCTAGCTCCAGTTGCTTTGTGTTTGGCTTCTGCTTCTTCAGAGATTTGATTTTTCTTAAACACTTTAAATACTACTGAATATTTTTATGGCTTAAATGAATTGTTTCATAGAGTCATAGAATGGTTTAGGTTGGAAGGGACCTCAAAGATCATTCCAACCCCCCTGCCACAAACAGGGACACCTCCCACTAGACCAGGTTGCTCAAAGCCCCATCCAGCCTGGTCTTGAACACTTCCAGGGATGGGCCATCCACAACTTCCCTGGGCAACCTGATAGAGTGCTTTACCACCCTCAGAGTGAAAAGTTTCTTCCTGAGATCTAATCTAAATCTTCTGTCTTCCAGTTTACCATTACCCCTCGTTCTATCACTACATGCCCTTGTAAAAAGTCCCTCTCCAGCTTTCTTGTAGGCACTGGATACTGGATAGCTGCTCTTAGGTCTCCCCAGACCCTTCTCTTCTCCGGGCTGAATAATCCCAACTTCTCACCCTCTCTTCATAGGAGAGGTGCTCCAGCCCTCTGATCATCTTCATGACCCCTCTTTTCCTAGATTACTACTTTGCACAGGATATAATAATTTCATATTTAAATATAAATAGGGCATTTGAAAAGGAAAATATATTTAAATAAAGCAAGATCTGAAAGCCAGCTATTTTAAAAATTCTTTCATTTTTATCCACCATTCCTAGATCCCTATGGACATCTGAGAAGCTGGGTGTCTGAAGAAAGGAAATTTGATAGGAAGGGTTGATATGTTTTCCCACCTCACTAAACTTAATTTTGTTCTTCACTGCAAAAGTAGATGGAGGGGGAATGATGTAACTTCGTTCTTTGAATCTGCCATTTATACAAGTTAATTGTTTTATCCAAGAGTTAGAATAGGTGTTTTAGTTGAAATTATTCTGTGAATGGTTTCTGCCATGGCAAAATTTCACTTTAAAGCACAGAGCGGTATATAAACCACATTTTTGCCCCACAAGCTGTTGAAACAGACATGTCTCATCAAGGCATATGTGATCTTGGCCTTGTACACAAATAATGAAGTTTTGCCATATAGCACTGGTGGTACTGTTTCCCTGCCAAACATATAGGGAGCTTGCCATTGCAAGGCAGGTCTTGTTCCAAATACCATGCAGAACTCTACCTCTTACAGGTGACAGACCGACTTTAATGTTAGGCATCTTTACAGTCTGTTGGAGAGGGATGACAGGCTTCATTTTCTTTTGCAAAATAATTCCAGCTTCGTGTAATCCTTCTTCCTTCCTTCACAGTATATTTTTGAAAGTATTTTTCTCCCTTGATCTGAAGCACAGAAAACTCTTTCAAGATCTACATTGCTACGTAGGATTTTTGTATGTTTATGACTTCTATCACATAATTTTTCTTTTAAACTGTGTGCTTATATAGAGGCAAGCTGGAAAATTGAGTGTTTCTAGAAGGCTGTCTGACAATCAAAGTAATGTCATATTTTCCAGCAAGAATACCAGATCTATGTCGTGTGTGATTTAACCAGCAGTTCCTGCATGAAGAACAGTGTTCACTTTGTTTATTGGAGGATTACTGAAAATCCTATAATTCATCACTAGTCTGTCAGAAGCAAGTTTTGGCTGATTTAGTGCCTCATTCGGAATTGAAATGTACATATTTTACCCTAAATGTTGAGTGTTCTATTTCAAGTCCGACATTCTAGCTTTGTGTAGAATACAAATAGCCTTAGTATATATTTTTGTAAAATGACAAACCACGCTAATGAAAGAAGACGCTTTGAGGCATGTTGCTCTGAGGTTAAAATGTACTGCTTACTTATTATAAAGCTGTTTTTCAAAAGAAAATAACTGTTTGGATTGTATTATTATTATAATGAATGATGAGGGTCTGTAGTACTTTTTCACATATAAACTAGCATGTGTAGCATTAGAGATCTGGACTGGTTGATTTAAGTAGAATAAATGCCTGTATTTAATATCCTGTTTCTTATGTCAAACACAACTCTTGCATCTACTCGATACTTCAGCACGTTAAGTGGTAACTGTAGGCTGCTAAGAATCAAAGACATTTAAAATTTCTGCTTCCTTAAAATCTTTTTGGATCTCTGCTGGCACTTTGGTCACGTGGTATAAGCAAGACGATAAACAACCATAGCTACCTGTATGGCTGTTTTATCCAAAGTTATGTTTTCATTTTCCATAACAGCAGAAGCTCCATTATTCTGATTGTGGAACAACTTTGTTGTTTAGGTCTTACGAACTTGTGGATTACACCTAAAACCCTGCTTGAAGCTGAGGCAGATACCTCAGATACACAAGCATATTGACTAGAGCGTAATCTGTTGTATGTGCAGATTATGTTTTCTTGTGACAAAGGCTTAGAGATCATATATAAACCATGCACACTTTTCCCCCTCCCTGTTTTTGGTTCTGTTGCTGTCAGTCTGCTCTCAGAAATGGTGAATGGGGAAGCTTTGGGTTGGTTTATGTTTCCTCACATGTGCTACCAGGAGGTTGAATGACTTTATAGAATTAGATAGCAAGCTGTTTTTTCAAAAACAGTAGTTAATGAAATGACTTAGTCTGGCACTTTACAGCACTTTACAATGGCAAGAAATGAGCTGCAGCTAATGGCTTTTCCCAGATACTAATTCAGAAATTGAAAAGCTCCAGGAAGAGGATTAGCCATCCAACATTTAATTATTCTAGTAGTTAAAAAATATTTTACCCAAACATCTCTCACTGAAAATAAACTCAAAGCTAGTGCTCAGGCACACCCAATCTTTTCAGCCTGGGATTAAAAACAAAGCAATGTACCACCAGGTTATGAATATCCTTGAGCAAGGTAGTTGTGCACTTGAGTTTGGGCTTTCTAATTGGGACCACCAAATTATATTTCAAATGCCATGGATTATTTTCCACGTTAACTCTTTTTTCATAGATCCTCTAAAGACCCTTCGAACCCTTGGCTTACTTTTAACCTTCTCTGATCCGTGAGAGTGAGGTTAGAATAGTTGAGGCTGCGCAGGCCAAAACTGGATGCTTAGGTGATAGGTTTAAAGGATTTAATGGTTATACTAGACAAGTGGGTAGGTGTTCTGCTGAGAACTTCATTTACCAGCTGGCTTCCTGTTTTTCCCCACTGGGACCTCTTTTCCCTCTACACATACACCACTACATCTAAGCTTTTCTCCTAGAGTCCTGCAGTCCCTCCATATCCAAACTCCCCATTCCCGTCTAAAGACTTCTCCAGACTTCCCCAGGTCCTCAGCCTCCCCTTTCCTTCCTGCCTTTCTTTTTATTCATCTTCATATGGACGTTCTCCCCTTTCTTGTTTGGTTTGCCACAGTGAAGTTGGAGCACATGCTGCTTGGCAAGGGGGGTAGCTGATCAGCCAGATGTGCACCTTACAGCTTGCAAATATGCCCTTCCTCACTCAGCAGCCAATCTCCCCTCTCCATTCAGGAGACTTGCATGCTTTGAGAGCCTTGGGCTGAACACCACAGCCTGCCTCTCGACTGTGGTAAGGCAGAGGCTTAACTTTGTGGCTCACATGTGTTATAGGTCTGAGATGTGTCTGTTTACTTAACGAAGAAACAGTGAATGATAGGAGTAAACAAGCTGTCTTTAAATACTGTGTATAATTTCTGGTATAGTTGGCACCTTGGTTTTACTGTCTTTGCCAGTATTAAATGTTATGGCAGGGAAGCCAGGGTAACACATGTTTCTGCCGTCCCATCAAACTCAAAATCCAAATGGCTCTGAGAAAAACACTGTGCTCTGTGAACCAGCACCATTGTTCAGAGACAGCAAATTGGAAATCAGTATTTTGCAGTGACCAGGGCTGTTGATGGGCTCAGTCTTTAGAACACAAATGCACACAGTACTACCCAGAGCTGGGGAATACAGGAGTCACCAGCGACTCTCAGGGCAAAACTTCACAGTTGTGCTTTCTTCCTCTCCTTTCTGTCCCAAAGATCAGCCACACCACAGTTACCATCATTATCTTGGTCTAGTTATGCAAGACTTTCTCTAACTCCCTGTGTCCATCTCCCCCCACCCCTTCTCCACACCTACTTTCCTTTGCTTCCGCAGACACAGACGTATTGTCCCAGGGGTGGCTTCTGTGTAAGCGTTAGTTAAGAGTCCAGGTCTGAAGTCTTGGCTCATTAAAGGAAATGGAAATGCCATCTCACTGAGGTCATAAACACTCACCTTTGTGCTGGGTACATGGCCACTACCAGTGTTTTAGCATGAAACTCTTAACTTCTTTCTTAAGTAGCTTTTAAGGTCTGAAATGTGGGATCTGGAATGCTGTTTTATTAACATTTTGAACTAGTTTTCAGAAAGTTACTTGAATTTCTTCATTACTGAATATCTTCTAAAAAGTACATGCTTAAAAGATATTGGAGGAATGGGACTGGAGAAAGAAAAAATCCAAATTAATATTTACTGTGTGCATATTTATGTGCATACAACATGCTCCTACCTATGTTAACACTCTCTTTGCAGTATAATACAATCTGTCATTCATACACAGTCCAGGTTTCCAATTGCCTGCAAATAATGATCAATTCTGTTGATGCAGTCAATTTTGAAAGGAAACATGCATTCAAAATGCTGGAGATAAGAGATGCAAGAGTTCCTGCTACTTCTGTGCACATTGTGAATCTCCAAGATCAAAAGGCTCTCTATTTGAAAAGGTTCACCCATTTCTATTTTTGAAGGTCTGCAGAGCACCAATCTTGGTTTTAAGTTCAGTTAGACTGTTTAGTATGTAGGTAATAACTCTTCCATAACACGTCTCCAGAGCTGTTGTTTACACATGCACAAAGTTACACATTTTTAAAAATGAAAGGAGACTTGAAAATGTAACAATGTCTGTTTATAAATTTAACAATGTTAAACCCTAACAGTCAAACAACATGACTAGTACATGTGAGAATTAACTTAATCTGTGTTGTTTGATTACAAAAACTATTGCAAAAGATTTTAGGCAAGAATATTGTAGTCTTATGATTGTACAAATTTAAGTCAAATTACTTTGGTTGATGAATCTTGATTTTCTTCAGATACATATAATGCACAGTCCACCTCTGCACAAATGCACAATTCCTAAAACAACCCAGTTACTGTTTAAACAGCTAGTATAAATAATGAACCACTCCATTACCAAGAATATAAATAAATGTAGACAAGTAAGGGTTCTCTAGAGCTGAAAGTTTAGGTTATGCAAAAACTTCGACAGCTGTAATTTGTAGGTCCTTGTAGACTGAGGGGTGTGAGTGATGTAAACTCTGGAAAGCCGACGTTTAATGTATGTCTATTTTGTCACTTTGCCAAAATGCAGGACTTCACTGTTATGCTTTTTTTGCTGTGTACAAATTTTGAATAGGGCAACATCTGGCAGAAAAAATTCCACAAAATGCATTAGGCTTTGCAGTGCTGTAAACAGAGCACAGTGTTCTACTGCATGATGAGTGATGAGTCAATATTTTAGAGAAGTCTGGTCATAAACATCTTTTCTGTGGATAAAAGTAAGAAAGAAGAAGAATAGGAGTGCAAGAGATATTAATTGAAATTTATTTCTTCACATGGTAAGGTTTAAAGTTAATTCAGTACTAAAAGCTAGTTGAGTCAGAAGTGTGCTTCTAATTAGATTATAATTTTAAAATTTTGTTCTTTCTTATGCTCAGCTAGCTGAAGACATTTAAGATCTTCAGATTTGAGCCTTTAAGTCGGCATATCTAAGGCTGTAAATGGAAGCAGTTCCGTTCTCCCTTCTAAAGTTAACCATACACCTGTAACTTCAGTGAACCACAGTGGAAAAAGGCTTAACCAACACCTCAGAAATTCAGTCAGTTTTGGTAAGAACATAACTTTGTAAGATCTAACTTTAAGCCAGCAAATTTAAATATTTTCTCTAGGGTCCATGCAAGTCCTTTGGCTTAAATTGGTAATGTAAAACATGAGGGAAGTTAAGAGATTTCCTTGGCGTGGGGGAGAAGGAGAGAGAGTGGGAGGGAGGAGGAGAAGAGGGAAAGATGGATGGAAACAGAGAGAGGGCAGACTGACCATGAGCACACCAAGATGAAATGTATCCTTGGTCCGGGGAATTTTTTAAATAAACAGAGAATTGTTCATATTTTTTGGCTCTTGTCCAGAATATTTACAGAAACACTGTAGTCTATACTGTCAGTTATTCTGAGAATATGACTACACAAGCAATCATAAACTATCCAAGTGCTGTGCTACATTACTGAGTGAAGACACAGAATTAAAGAAGGGTGCTCTTCTTAGCTGCCTGTTTTGAAACACTCACAGTGAGAATCTCTCTTAGTTCACAAGGTGTGGTTTTTTTCTCCATAAACACACTATTTTTTTTTAAACTACCTACTTTGATTAGACTGCTGAACCTTCACTGTATTTATTGCAATACAACAGTGACATGTCTCACAAAAAGCAACTCTGCTATTTCTGAATAGACTGTCTACCCATGTTTGTTGGGGTAATGATTGCCACCTAAGCATTCATCCTTCTAGGAAAAGAACATCTAAGTGGGGAAAGATGCAAGTGGGAAGAAAACAGTAAGTTTGTTAATGGCCCTATTAATTTTAGTGCTACAAGGGATTATGAAAGTACTTCTGAATGGTAAATAGCAACTTCAGAGGTCCTTTGCATAAACAGCAGTCAATGTGATGGTGATATCCACTTTGACTCTTCATTTCCAACAGCAGCAAGCCTTAACGATACATACAGAAGAGACAAAGATCACCGATAGAGTTTGTGAAGACTGTGGTTTTTTTGCTTTGTACACTGTGGCTCATACGCTCCCCCACCTTACCCAGAAATGTTACCCAATATGTGTGTTTATATGGCACCTTCTAAGGAGCTGATCTGGGACATTATTTTCACTAACAGGATTTCTTAATTATTTCTATGCATAGTAAAAATAATGTCTAGTGACCTTGACCATAGCTAGGGGTTCATAGGTACAAACAGGAGGTAAAGCATTTCTGTCTGTTTCTCTGGACTGAAATGAAGACTTAAAGGTGAATGGCAGAGACAAGAATTACTAGACCACATTTCCTGACAAGCTGCAACTTGAAGTAAATGCATGGACTCTGATTAATACCCCTATACTCCCCATGAAGAAAAGAAAAAAGCACTTACTAACAAAAACCTTAATATTCTCTTAGGTGTAGCAGCTGCTTTCTGCTAATATAATAAAAAAAAAAATTTCAAATGTTTTGGATTTGTAAACATTTATGTCTTAATCACTTCTGGTCTACAGTATTTGAGAGACAACATAAAACAAGTGTTTTTCTTAAATTGTCTTATTTTTGAAAACTTTGAAATCTGAAATAAACTGTTTTTTCCCCTAATACATCTTTTTCTAGGTGGTTATGCATAATGTTTACTCTCGAAAAGATTTCCACAACTAAAATATCAGAAACTCTCAGAAAATTGCAGAGTCTAATACTACAAAAAAGGTTAAGGTAATGCAAAATTGAGTAATTCCATTCCTATTGGCACTGAATTATAATTTAGTCTCCAGACGTCCTCCAAGCAAGTCTAGATTTTGATCAGCCTTTTTTATATTCTAGTTGACTGAAGTGGGTTGAGTGGTAATTACAGTCTTTTCTGCAGCTGTTGTTTGCCAACCTGTGCTTAGTCTCCCTGAGCTCTTTCTCTCTCAAACCTTAGCTAGAAAGTCTGTGAAGGAAAGTGTCAAGTTAATATAAAGGCTTCACGTTACTTTATTATTCTTTCTTAAGCATGACTGTACCTAAGCAGCTTCTTTTGAATGCTTACTCAGTGGAATGTGGGAAAACTACAGAAATTCAATCACACTTGTATCCTGTAGTAAATGATTTTGCTCAATATACCTCATTAGTCACACTTCTCCAGTGAACAGACATGATTGGGTCTTATACTAACCTAGCTGAAATAATAGTTGTAGTTGATATGCAAGCACTTTGAGGTTGGTGTTGAGTGTTAGATGCTTTATTTGAAAAGCAAAGTGCATATGAAAGTGTTTGGTTATTGACTTGCTTGTTGTCATTGAACTGGACCTCTACTAATAACATTGTTATAAATTTCTTTTAAAAAATAAATTAAAAGTATAGCAATCAGAATGCAATAAATCAGAATGTGATATAGCCTTTTGTAGTAGCTAAAGCAGCAAGGGGCTGTTGCTCAAGTCAAACTTTATCATAAATTGTGAGTCCACTAAGAATTACCATTTTATGACTCAAGCCAATAAGGTCACTTCAAATCTGCTTAAAAGCCTTGTTACGGTAACGTAATACAGCATATATGTTGCCTCCTTTGTTTACGAAGTAGTTTCACAAAGTCCTGCCAAACCAAGTGGCTGAAAGTTTGTGGTAGCCTTTGTCTCATAGAAAGTGATTAGTAGAAGAGTGGGTTATGGTAGGGGAATTCAGTCCTTCTGTGACTGCTGAAAGTTGAGTTGCTGTGCTGTGGCAGGATTAAGGGTTTATCAAATCTGACTTCTGTGGTCTATGAATCTCCTTCTTGGTCATTATAATTTAGTTTTACCTTTGCTGCTTTGTAGAACTTTTTCCTGGAAAGAGGTTTATGCCTGTTAAGGACTTAATCTGTTATTGTTCTTTTCTCAGACTGCTATTAACAGTTGTAAGCATGTAAGAATTACAGTGCCAGATACTCAATTCTGATTTATCTTCCAATTTCTGCATCAGCTGTGAAATTTAGATTCTTTTGCAATTCTTGGAGGGAGGGCTGGGATTTTTTGTAGACTTATTTTTGTGCAGAAGAGGAGAAAAATAGGAGGGAGAAATATGTATATGTAATGCAGCCTGTTTTCTTTCCTCTATATGCGCATTAGATTTTTTTTGTGTTCATTTATTGTATTTAGATTGACACGTTATATTTGCATGTTCAAGTTTACCACTGCTTCTCTCTGTTACAAAGACTGGTATATGTTGTGCTAGTAAGTCAAGTTTAAGGAGAAAATGAAGTTCATTTATCTTGTGTTATAACTAAGATTTCCTGCATTAGCAGTTTGACTGGCTTTTAGTTTTATTTGATATACTTATGTTTATAAATATACAGAGAATTTTCCTTTTTGAGGAATAAAGTAATTTACTGTTCATTTTTTCCAAGCAGGAGAAAATGCAAATAAGATATAATTTCATTTAGTAATTAAGCAAAATGATAATAAATATTGTTAGAATATTTTTCTGGTATGACTTTCATTATCCTAGGAGGTATCTTAATAAATTTTTATCATGACATTTTTCTTCTGAAAAGTCGTACTATCAAAAATGATGTCTCTGCCATATTGCAGAGATACCCATGGACAGCCAAGTAACTGAGCAGAGCACTTAATAACCTATTATCTGTACCGTGCTTACTTTATCAAATGAGTGAGGTTAGGTATTTCAGATTAATATATACAAGACAGAATACAGAGACAGAGCACAGAAAAAAACCTACCCACGAATGACGAGGTCGAGGGCAATATATCAATCAGTTGGCTTTCTGGGTCATAGTAGTTTTAAATATTTGAGAAGCCATTCCAAGAGTAAAACAGAGTTCTTTGTTTTGTTTTAGATCTTTGACCAGATCTTATCTACATTCATAGAGCTGGACTGTAAATCACCATGTCTCTTTCATGTTGGCTGCTTTGTAGAAAACCTAAGAGGCTTTGTAGAAAACCTAAGTAGTGGAAGATCCAGAGAAGCTTTTTCCCAGTGTATTGTTAGACTAGTGACAGAAAGTGCAGTGCACTTCAGTCTTTTCAAAGATGCATTTCTTCAGTGCCACAGCAGACAGCTAATGGATAGGTTGTGGTTAGCATCTCACTTTGTGCCCTGAACAGAATTGCCAAAGTATTTTCCCAAAGCATGGGAGTATGCATGAGTACCAGGAAAAAATAACCTCCCATACCTTCAGTAACATACTAAATACTACCTAATGCAGGTGCCCTGCCAATATTTAAAAATTTGGCTGTAGCTGAATTTTGTTATAGGAAGATGTAGATTCTCACATATCCCCTAAGACTGAGGAGGAAACAGCTGGATGCTTACCAAAAGAAATTTGTAAATAACAAATATTTTAAAAAGTTGGGTGCTGAGAAATTAGTGTCTGATAGTACTAGATAAGAAAAAGCTCTGTTTTCCTGAAACTGGTGGCAGATGTAAGAAATTTTCCTGATCTTCCGTACCATGATAGATCACCTCTGACAACTTCAATGATGGCATCTCTGTGACTGCTAGCATAGATAACTTTTGTTTGCTAATTTTTATGGTAATCTTTTGTCATGTAAATATTATTTACTATAAAGGAGGCTGAGCCCCCAGGCAACCATCAGATAACCATTTCTGTTATGTGGAGCTTTGTCAAGTTGAACTCAAGCAACTGGGCTTATTTCATAACAGGAAATCTATGTTTTTGATGGGAAACAAACTGTTTGCCTTATATTAATGTTGACTAGTGACAGCAAAATGGTCAGACGAGTGAGAAGAAATGCTTTCTGCTTTGAAATCATCTTGCCAACTGTGTTGTACTGTAGTGAGTTTCCCTTTTCCACCCTGTTTGACTGGGCATACCACTGTCACTCCTGCAGCTTGACTCCTTTCCATCTTGACTGAGCCCCTGATTTGTGCGTGCTGTGCTCAAACTGCCATTTTCTCCATTTCTGGCGGTTCCCTGTCTGAATCAGCTGCTGTGCCAAATACCACAGATCACAGCACGCGCAATACCTCAGGTAATTATCTGATGAGCTCGGTACAAGCCAGATCTAGGGAATTCATACAGTGTGGGGTAAGAGGTTTGACTACATGTGCAAGCAAGGATGGAAAGATTTGATTCTAATTCTATTTTAATACCAGAGGAAATCCAGTTAGTATTTTAGAATATACCCAGTATTGAGAATAAAGAAGAGCATTTGCAGTTAAAAGTTGCCTGTTAAGCCCAGCAGTTTTCTGTCTTTCCATTGTGCAGTAAGTGCCAACTATGCATATGTTGCTTCCATGTACATCACACAACATGGAACACTTCCTCATTATCAACAAAAGTCTTAGATCCCTGCAAGTACCTAAAATCATGTAATTTCTTAATGTTATTCTCTGCTGTAATGGTGCTTTGATTGCTGTGTATACAGATTTGTTCTGGTTCTAGCATCCTCTCTTGTTTATTAGTGTTATCAGTCTTTCTATACTTCGGAGCTAATGCATTTTTAAAGCTGTCCATAACTAACATGAAGGAAGGCAACTGCTTATACACTTGAAACAATTTATTTGGCAATTGCTCACGCTCATTACAAAAAGTTCGTATGTGAGGACATTTAGATTGGCATGGTTGGCTTTTGCTTGCAAAACTTTATGGTAATGTATAACACAAGTAAGTAATACCTGTGCAAATATTTGCTTAAGGATAATGAAAACCACAGCTGTCCACTTTGATTAAGTAAACAGTGGTTGCAACGGAATGTATCAAATATAAAAGTAACATTTGGATCTGAGCAGAATACCTGCTATGTATATTTTGAAATTTTGAAACATAATAAAATGCATGAAAACAGAATACTAGTATGTTCCAGTTTTAATTCTCACTATGAAGACCATTCTTCTTCCTTAAAACACAACCTTTTTTCAATCCCACAGCTGAGGGCTCCGAAGTGTTAGGAATGAAGACCAGCATATTTGGCAGTTGCTTGGAGTAGCTGTCGGCTTTTGTGCACTTCACACTTCGGGGTGGAACCAACCAATTTTCCAGCAGTAAATGCTGCTGGTTCCACACAGCTTGTTCCACTCCCATCTATGATTATGAATGCAATAGTTTACTCACAGATGTGAGCTTTTTGTTGCATTTTTTAAAAATAAGAGGCTATCACTTCAAGTGAGTGCTTTTCTAAAAACACATCTATGAAATCTCAGCTCTGGTTGTATGTGACTTTCAGAAAAGATTTGTTCAATATATAAGTAAGAATTTGAGGTCATGGCTCAGTGCCACAAGTTAACCTTGCAATCTAAAATTAGGTTGTGTGTGTTGTTTCTTGCCTACATGTCATGAAAACAGACGTTTTACAGCCACAGTTTTTTATGATGTAGAAACAAAACTGACCCATGTGATGAACAAAAAACTACGTTGGTCCTGCCATCACAGTAATAAAAAGGTGGGAAAGTTTGTAGTTTGCAAAATAGGAGTTTATACATGCAAGATTCAGAGCTCTTTGATGGGAAGTTGCAACTTCAAAGGCGCACTTTACCCAAGTGTTGCTTTCAGGACTCAAAATGGTGGTGTGGCAGCCTTGAATCTTGTTGCTGAAAGAAAATTGTAATAAAATGGTTAAGGCTGATTTTCTGATTGGCATCAGCTATAATCATTAAATTGGATAATGAGGAATGATAGTGGGAGCTCAGGAAATCCCTGCCTGGCTTGGGGAAATACGTAGCAGTTGGGTGGAAACTGCCAAGGGCTTTGAGGCTGCCTGCTAGTGAGTGCATGCCTAGCTGTGCTCTGCACCGCTGGGTTAGGGAAGCCTCTCCTTGCTTTGCATGCAGGTGCGTATGGCAGAAAGGGTCTCCTAAACACCAGTATGTCATTTGGAAGTGACCATGTTGGCTAGCGTCAGTGGGACTGTGATCAGGTTGTCATTTAGTTCTTTCACTGTCCACTTACTGAAAACGGCATGTATCCACATCTGGAAGCACTCTGCTTACTCTGTTTTCCACCTCTGGGCTCTGCTCTTTTTTTATTACTGTTTTTGAGAAGAGTATAAGCAAATAATATCCCCTCTCTTTTCATGCAGAAAAGTGTTGCTTGGCTCTGTTAATTAAAGACAAATAGCAAAGAACAACTGTATCAAAGTCCACTTATGCAGCTGTGCTATTTTTTTTCCCTGTAGCAGTGAAAGTAGTTTAAACAACAGGAGAAACGGAAATGGGAGTTTCTTTCAGAGCAGACAACCATTATGATTTCACTGTATGCATTCAGTTGTAATCCAAGAAGTCAAACAGATTCTGCAGTAGGAAAAAGAAAGATTTTTCCTATCTACACTGGGCAAGCAGCTCATTAATAGAAATATTGTGTGGTTTAGATATTTAGTCTTAAATGAAAAAATATAAATATTACTTAAACTTTATTATAAATGTTATTTAAATAAATAATTCCATATAAATAAGTGTGAAAGTGTGGAAAAACCTATTAAAACAAATCAATAACTTATCTTTAAAACTTTCAGTTAGAATAACTGGTTTACATATTCCAAAGGCTAAAACATAGGTCAGGTGTTAGTTTCCTCTACATCCTGGCATACATTCTTATCTTTGTCCTCCATTTTTTACACACACAGTCAAATATGCATGCGCACACACACACTCACTCACTCACTCAATGATGCTTAGCCACCAACAATATTTGATCTGGTAACAAGTGTTGGGAGTGCTCACTTTTGACTTGCGTGGATGCACCACCTGCACACTGATTTGCTCCCTCCTTATTTGCTCCACAGCTGTCAGTAAAAGATGAAGTGGTAAGGGGGGGGGGGGGGGGA
>RSEF01000031.1:43018963-43044730 GCA_003993805.1 Himantopus leucocephalus | reverse complement strand
GGGGGGGGGGGGGATGAATTACTCTTTTTTTGTGTATATAGACCATAACTAATTACTCATTATAAAGAGGACTTTCAGTAGAAAACTAAGAATTTTAAACACTTTATATAGAAACCAAGATACTTTGCATTAAAAAGAAATTTGCCCTCTCTAAGAATTGAATCTGGTGTATTTAACTTTATGCTAACTGGTCATGAGCAAAACCTATAGAAATAAATAATTTTGACTAATGAGTAGCTGCTTCTCTTTGAACACAGCATTTGGGCGTATATATATTAGCAGCGTAACTTTGTAAAATCATGTTCTATTATGACTTAGTGGAGACAAATCCAAAGTGGGTAGGTAGACCTCCAGATAGCCAGAAGTGTACTTTTCTATCTATTTGGGTCTTTTGAAAAATTGTGATGCTTGGTGATAGAAAACATCTATTTAATGATTTTATTTAAGGATGAGTATTGCTGTATCATTGGCTCATTTGCCAGCCTTGGTTTCTTAGAATATCGATAACCCAGACCTCCTGCCTGGGTGCCCAGGTTTCTCAAATTCGTGTTTAGTATCAGGCGCTGGGGTTTGAGAATTAGTTATTCATTGGTCTCCACTGTATCCTTTCTGTCAGCAAGGTGGTTATAATACTTACCTATAAGTACTTTTATAATTCAAAAAATGCTCTGATTAATACGAATGTGCTGTTTACTCTTACTATTTTCTGGAGAGCAAAGTGGCTGGCTGTAACCGCCCTACGTTCCAAGACTGGTGCTGCAATTTCTGCTTTTGAAATACAATTAGAGAGCGAAAACTGAACAAACTGTCAGAAGGTTTTTTTTACATTTACAGTAGTTCAACTGCCTATAGTTGCCAACCCAGTCAGAATAACCATTAGGATAGGTAGTAGCAGCTTCTACCGTATTCTGTTACACTCACTTGTGATCTCTGTGGTTTTTATATTACCACCTACACTGAGAGAGATTAATGTCAGTTTTTGTTTCAAATATAGGAAAGCATTTAACAGTGTGTAGAAATAAGCCCATTTTCAAGTGTCTGTCTGACTAGGAGTGTTTTTCTGAATTAGAGTCTTAAAGATTTCAGCCCAAGGCTGCAAACAGGACTGGCATTTTTGGATTCTAAATTATTTTTCAGAAAAAAAAGAGCACTGTGAAAATCGTTGTTTATCCCAGTTGATGGAGTGTTATCCTCATAAATCATTATTATTTTCAACCTTTTGGTTGAGACTATTTTGTTTTCACAGCCAGAAGCAGTAAAATAATCAATCATGTAATAATGCCATGGATAATTATCATGTTGCTTGGTGTTCTCTGAGCTGCTGCAGGTGTGTTCAGAGCCTCTATTGGTTGTGTTTAAACTGTGATTTTACAGCCAAGGTGGTGAAGAGCTTTGGAATGTACCTACAATTGGTTCACTTTTTTTTTACTTTTTATTTTAGCATAATGCATTACTGATAAAGACTGTCTGTCATGAAATTCAGAATGATTCGTGTTTGTTCCGTGGTTCAAGGCTTTTTTATGCTTCTCAGTATATTGACTAGGACTGCTCAATATATAGTTGTACAGGAAAGCTATGTTTGTGATAGCTAGTAGACTTACTTCCATTGTTGCTAAATTAGAAATGACACTGAAATGCATTTGTGGTTTAAAAATCCTCAACTGTTTTATGCTGTAAGTGCCGTGGAGTTCATTCTTACTTATTAAACACTCAGAACAGTTTTATTGGCGTAATTACATCTTTATTTGTTTTCAAATAGTGTTTTAATTTTTGCCTTTCTTTACTAGGAGCAAAGCTAGTGCTCTGGAGTGACTGTAAGATTTCTCTGCTGCAGTGTGCAGGAATAAGGTTTAAGTCTGGAATTCTGTGATCAGTTGAAAGTGGCATAAATCACCACAGTCATCAAAAAACTCCCTCCCGCCTTTCTCCGCCCCAGCTTCTTGCTTCCACGTTTCTCCCTTCCTTGTGCTGACTCAAACACTCATGCAGCTGCACTGGGAACCACATCAGGCAGCTAACCTTTCCCCCTCTCAGCCCCTGGGCAATTGAGGTGCAAAAGATTAAGGGATATTTACTGCAGACATGATATTTGGGTGCCCACATGCTTTTGAGAATCCTGGTAGATATCTGTCTGCATCTTTTAGCATCAAATGCTTTTAGCAATCTGGCCTGAGGTGACTTGGCCAGGACTTTGCAGGAAGTCCTGAGAGTTGAAAATGGGATTTGGATATTCCTTCGTGCAGGCTGGGTTCCTGCTTAATGATCTCCACTCTGTGTTGTGAAATAAGATGAGCTGGACTTCACTGTAGCTTTATAAAAAGAGTGTTTTGGCCGTGAATAAATAGACTCGTTTGTAATCCAAAGCTTATCATCTTGAGAAGTTGGTTGTGCACTGAAAATGGGGACTTAAAATTAATATCTTCTTTTCCTTGGGTTCTGTTTGATTTACTGTAGTGTTGCAACAGCTGTTAATGAAGATTCCTCTGTGAATGAAATCTGAATAAATCTTTATCTCTGGTTTGTCTCACTAACATTTCTGAACTTTCATTTTAAGTTGTAAACATGAGTTTCAGAAGAAAGAATATAAGTTGTTTGATAGCTAAGCTCAATGAACAGGGTTGTATAATGAAAGCATAAAGATTGACAACGCAATTGAAAATACAGCTGTGTGGTTAATGTAAAATATGCATTAACAGTATAAGGCATTAAAATAAATCAATGTATTCATTGAAGCCTGTGTTTGAATCCCTAGTAATACTACTTTAAATGACTTATCTGATTTTGTTCTTTTCACACTAGCTTCAAAGTACTTGGTGTGCCTGGCTGATGACTATAGAAGATAAAATGCATCTTCAGTATACTTTTTTCTGTTTTGGAGGTTTGTTGCAGCTCTAAGTGGAAATCAAGAATCATTCCTTCTCTGCATTTTTGTGCTGATGGCAAGCTGATTTGCTTTACTGTGTTTTAGAGTGGTTTGACGGTAGATTAATAAGGATTGTTTTATTAAATGAGGAAGTTCCTGCAGGAACCTTGTGAAATTTGTAAAGCAGCTTTTTCATCATGTGCTTGACTACTAGTTTTCCAAAACAGGCAACTACTCTGTCTTGGATCAGTCTGTGAACAGAAATGTTCACAGCAACAGTGATTAATGCAAGATGCAGATTCCTTCTTTATGTATTTAACTGACAAAAGGATGTCAAAGTATAGGACTTTGAATCTCTGTTAAGATGCATTTGAGAGATGAGGTCTCACTGTGCATAATGAAGGTGGTTAAGTGTTTGTGTTTGTCTGGAGTTTTATTTTAAATCAATGATAAATTTTCTGTCCAAAACAAAGAATGAAGCCCTTTTCATTGCTACAGATCATAAACTTCAGATCTGCCTTTGTCCCCTTGTGTAGTTCCTACGTTTTGCAACAGAGTGCGTTTCCTGATACTTACTGAAATGAAACTATTTCAATATAGCTATTAGTTAAATAGAAAAAAAAACTGAAGAGGGGAAAATTGACACTAATGGAACAAGAGGTTTGCTTCAATAAGGATTGCTTATAAATTGTGGCAATTTATTCTGTATAATTCAACACTAGCTCTTGTAAAAGGTTTCTTGTCTGTGTTTTCTACCAGCTTTCTGAAGATTCTGTGACTTGCAGGCTGGTGTTGGTTTTACTTTAAATATACTTATTTAATGTTATTTTGATGCTATAACAGAGCAGGCTTAGAAAAGCTTACTCCCTTTCTAATGGTCTCGTAGTGAGAGCTTTTTATTACTATGAATTTAACTGAAAGTAATTTTAAAGAATTTTGGATGGCTAAAGAATAAATTTAAATTAACTAGTTAACGTACTGCCCCGTGAATAGTATGCTTTGCGAGCTGACAGCAAGCTGAGAAGTGCAGGTTTTTCGGACTTCACGGTTGTCCGAGTAGAGCAACTGCAACAAAAAGTGCAGGTTATTTCCCCCACCTTCAGCTATTTTTATGTGAAGCTGCAGCAGTTAAGCAGCATGTGCTGTCGAGGTTCTAATCTGCCATCACTATGAAAAGGGCGCACTGATTTTCTGCTACAAACTGCATCTTTTGTAGACTATTCACCACCCTTTACAGGTCTGCCAAGCCCACTCTGCAATTGGTTGCCAGGGGCTGCAGATGTTGGAAAAGAGAAATTTCAATGAAAGGCCCTGATTCAGCAACCCAAGCAGCCTGCCTCCCCCAGCCAAAGTAATCAGATTGGCAGCTGAATCAAAGGGTACAGTGGGCCCTTTGTTTGGGAGCTCTAGAGGTTAGTAATTGACAGAAGGTCAACAGAGTTTTATGAAGAAAAGAACAGAATATTAGAGGGTATTATTAGGCTGAAGAGAGGGGGTTTGGGAGTTTTATGTTATTGGAAGAAAGTTAGAACCTGAGTCAAAGGTTACAGCCACAGGAAGCAAAGGTTACATATTGCTGTTTAAATCTGAAAATAGTTTCAGCTCCAGAAACAGGATTCTTGATGAGTGGAAGGAATGGCTGAACAAAAATCTGCAGTTTCCCTAATTGTAGCTATATGCAATTGTTAGAGTGGAAGGATTTATTTTTAAGCTTTGGGATTTTACATACAATGGTAGAAGGATGATTGTTTTCTTCATAGAATCAAGAGACTGCAAAAGATCTTAAGAGGTCCTGTTTCACCCTGGGAAAAGAAGCATTAGCTCTATCTGTGCAGTATCATACGCAATAGACCCTTGCCTAATCTGCCACCCTGGAAAATTTCATTCACTGAGACCTGAGTGTTTGAAGAATACTGGCTCTCAGTCCATGCCTCATCTCCTTCAGACTAAGCAGGCATAGTTGTCATCCATTTTTTTCTTTTTGTTGGTCATGTTTTGTAGACAATCCTCATGGCACTAGTTGTAGTATTTCAGTTTGACTCACAACCATCTTGAAATGGAATACAAAAAAACTGGAGAGAGCACTCCAGGGCCTTACTAGTGTTGAGTAGACTAGAAAGATTACTATTGTTTATGTGTCCCAATATGATGTTTACCTTGTTTGCAATAACTTGAAATTGTTGACTTATGATCAGTTCTAATCCATGTAAGCCATATCAGTGTTGGCTTCTTTGATGGTTATTACTCATCTCACTGCTTTATTTAAATGGTTAAAAATAACCTCTTTGTTCCACTATTTTTCCAGGAATTGAAGTTAAGCTGATGGGTCTGTAATTCTCTGGCACTCCCTTTTCCCCTTTTTAATAAATAATAGGAATTATTTGTGCAATTTCTCATCTTTTAAGATCTCATCTGTGCTCTGCAAGAGCTGAAAGACAGTTAACATTGCATGGCATTGCATCAGACAACCCCTAACTGCTCTAAATTAATCAGGCCCAGTCTGGTTGAAAATACCTGACTTTGTTATTCTCTTCCTGTGTGAGGCTGAGGCCTTGGTTTGTCCCTGGTATCAATTATGATAACTGCCTCCTTGTGCCTGGCTTTTTGATGAAGATTAATGTATTGTTTTGATGTCTGCTTATGGCCATAAGCATTTTGAAATCTGTTTCTTGCAATTACCTCTTAAGTAATGAATGATCTGTGAACTCGTAAGTGTTTCAGAGGGTAAAATTCAGCTCTTTTATGATGAATGGTGTATGCCCTGTGAGCTGCCATTGTGAGCAGTTGGGCAATTTAGTTTTCAAATGTGTGAAAGGGCATTCTTTTCCCAATAACATAGGATGTTTGCTTGTGTATTTTGTTGGCCATTAGTGCCTAAAACAGAGCAGTGGGGCTACCTGCACTGGACCCTGTCAGTAAGCAAATCTTCCTCATATTTTCAGGAAAAAGGAAGTGACAACAGAAGCAATAATTCTTTATATTCAGTTTGGAAAAAGATTTTCTATACTGCTTGTTTTCTTGCTTCAGTTTGCTATAGTAAGTCAGAGGAACAGAATGTATTTTGTACATGAGAAATATGGAACATGGACTTTATATATGGTTTCTCTTTTGCAGTTGGGATGTTTCTTAAATTGAAATAGCTTCCTTTATTGCCCTGAAAAGTTAAGAAATCCTTTTTTTGTGGGTGAGCAGTTTAAAAGAGATACTATTTACAACATCTGCATTATACTTGGCTGTGTGGTCCCTGAAAAGAGGGTATTCCTGGGGACCTGACATGTGGCACATCTGGCACGTACATTGTCCCATACTGGCAATTGGCATTCAGGCTGAGTTCTGGTTATGTTGGTCTTCCCTGGTCACGCAATGTGCAAGGACAGACACTGGCGACCTTCTCTACCTGACACTATCACTGCAAATATAAATTGAAGAACTGGCTGTTCAGAAATAAGCTGTGATACATTTAATGTCGGAGCAGAGAACAAGTGAAAAATGTGAAAGTAACCATAATGAAGCAAATAAGAGATCTATCCAACCCTGTATCTTTGTTCCGATGACAGCAAAAAGGAGATGCTGAAGTAAAGTGTAAGAAGAGGTCAGGAGTACATTTATGTACATTTATGCTGAGTATTGACCTAGCCTCCATCCATTCTGAGCTTAGGGACTTCCTTGCCCACATAGAATTTCTATGTATTAGTTAGGTCTGAATGGATTTTTCTCCATGAACTTACCCAGTCTCACATGTAGCCCATGTGAACTCTGCCCACAGCATAATGACATCTTGATTGAGAAAACTTTACCTTGTTTTAGCTTAGTTTTGAAATTGCTTTCTGCTGTTTTCCCTTCATACTACCATTTCTTTTACTGAGAGATTCATCCATCCTCTCACTCCCGTG
Source organism: Himantopus leucocephalus (assembly GCA_003993805.1). Classification (NCBI taxonomy): domain Eukaryota; kingdom Metazoa; phylum Chordata; class Aves; order Charadriiformes; family Recurvirostridae; genus Himantopus; species Himantopus leucocephalus. The sequence continues at coordinate 43,037,974 of RSEF01000031.1, read as the reverse complement.
ATTCCATAGACTTTACTGGCATTAACTTCAGCCATCTCCTACCCAGAGCAAGAAATCCTAGCAGCTGTACAAAACCTGGTTGATAACTTTAATTATCCCCACTGTTCTTCTCTGAAAATCTTCCAACTCTTCTGTACCCTGTTTGAGATGAGAGGACCTCAGCCGCACACAATGTTCAATGTATGAGAGCAGCCCACAGATTTACACAGCACAGCATAACGATGCTTTCAGATTTACTCCTTATTCCTTTCCTAGAAATACCCAATACTGACTGGATTTGCTTGTCTTATTGCTTCTGAGAACTCAGCTCAATTTTGATGGAACTAACTGTTCTGAGGCCAAGATCTTAGCCCTCACTAGTCATGGTCAGTTCTGAACAAATCTTGTATTAAGAATAAGCTTTCCCCATGTGCACCTCTTTCCATTTTTCCCGATTACTCTCAGTCAGGTCTGTGTTTACTCTCATTCCCTGTCTCCTTTGCTTTCTGTAGTAGCCTTGAATAAGAGAGTTTGATAGCCTGTGTCCCCTTTAGCCATTTCTTTTTTGTCTTCTCCATTCCACGAACATCTGGGCCACCCAAAACCCTCCGCCAGGAACTCTTTCAGGCTTTGACTGTACAAGGCTGCTATGGTGTTTCTTCAGACACCAATGTGGATATGTTCATTGAGACACTTTCCAGAGACCATGGTGATTGATTTGTCTTCAGTTAGCTACATATTTATGTAGTGGCTAGTTAGCATACTTCTTGCATGCTAGTTAGCATACTTCTTGCCAGTGTGACTTGATAATACCACATGTAAGGTTAAAATATAAAGCATTTCTCTTACCAGTATTTAATAACAACTGTTTCGTGAGGTGATGTTGTTCTGCCAGTTTTGTGTTTTGCAAGCCTACCTTTTTTCTTAGCATTTTATGAAAATGCTGGTTTTGCAATAGATATGAAAAAAGATGTGACTAATATCTTTGTTGCATCTAAAATCAGTTTAATGAACAATTATATCTTTTCTAGCAGTAGCTGCTTACTGATCAAGACTGACAGTGAAAGTTGGACATCTAGAGTTAGTTTGTGGACTTTTCTCCCCCTCAGGTAGTGGAACAACGCATAAAATTTCTGCCAGGAAAAGAAACAGAAAGTAGGAAGAAGAAAACCAAAATGGGGTACCCTTACTGAAATATTGAATAAACAAAGTGGGAAAAGGGAGATAACAATCAAACGTGGACATGAGCACAGTTGTGTAGGGGTCTTAAAAAAGAATAAGACTGCAGAGAGTTGGTGGTGGCACATGGTCAGGGGTGCATCTACACTACATTGAAGGGAATTAAAGAAAAGATGACAACAAGAATAATTATCTGTTGAGGAAATTGAATGCATCCTGGGCTGCATCAAAAGAAGCGTGGCCAGCAGGTCGAGGGAGGTGCTTCTGCCCCTCTACTCCACTCTCCTGAGACCACACCTGGAGTGGTCTCTGAGGGCCCCCAACATAAGAAGGAGATGGACCTGTTGGAGTGAGTCCAGAGGAGGGCCACAAAGATGATCAGAGGGCTGGAGCACCTCTCTTATGAAGACAGGCTGAGAGATTTGAGGTTATTCAGCCTGAAGAAGAGAAGGCTCTGGTGAAACCTTATAGCAGCCATCCAGTACTTAAAGGGGGCCTACAGGAAAGGTGGAGAGGGACTCTATCAGGGAGTGTAGTGATAGGATGAGGGGTAATGGTTTTAAACTGAAAGAGCATAGATTTAGATTGGATATTAGAAAGAAGTTTTTTACTCTGAGGGTGGTGAGACACTGCAACGGGTTGCCCAGAGACATTGTGGATGCCTCGTCCCTGGGGGTGTTCAAGGCCAGGTTGGATGGGGCTTTGGGTAACCTGATCTAGTGGGAGGTGTTCCTGGCCATAGCAGGGGGGGTTGGAACTCGATGATCTTTAAGGTCCCTTCCAACTCTAACCATTCTTTGATTCTGTGAAAACACCATGGATTTACTCCTTACTGGAGGAATGTACTAAGTTATTAATGCAAAATCAGAAAGCACTGAAAATAATCAACATGAGTACAGAGCTTTTTCCTTGAAGTTCTTGACACAGGATTTTTTAATTCTGTTTAATTCAAGAGGAAAAGATTTTATTTGGTTGTATTGACTTGTTCATCATCTGATCCAGTAGCATTTATGTGAAAACTCAGTATCTCATATTGATAATAACTTTTCGGTGTTTTAAGTTGTGGTATGGAAACTTTAGGGTTAAAGTTTGGAATTCATAATAAATGTGGTAGAAGTGGAATGTTGCAGATTACAGAAGAGGTACATGTTTCTTTCATAAAAGCAAATTTAAGTGACAGATCTATTTTGTATTTATAATCTACGAAGTACACAAAGGATTTTCAATTTTAACTTTGCTTAGTTATGGAGACTTTGCTGGTAGGTGGTGTCTATGGTTTGTAATTGTTCTCTGGTAAAGCACATCTGGAGATTAATGTTTTTTCCAGACATAAACATATCAAATATAAGTGAATCACACAAAACTATTATTGAAACATTTCAAATCAGCAAATACTTTTGTTTCTTCCTGTCTTTGTTTTGAAAACCTTTAAAAATTAAGACATATGTGTCTAGGAAGGAGGGAAGAGAAAGGAATACATTTCTTTGCTCATTTATCTGAGCTTCCAATGTTTTTTCCTGTCGTGAATCCCACTAAATGACTGAAAAAATGGAAACAACTCTTTTAAAGTTGAACACGTGGTATTAAACTAAAAAAGTGCCACTCAGATCTTGCCCAGTTTGGATTCTGGAGGTCTGAGTGTTAAGCAACCAAGCGTCCCTAAGAATGAGCTTCTACAAATAATGTTTTGTCTTGTGAATACTGCTGGGTTATGATCACCAGAACAAGTCAGGTGCAGGTGCTTGTGACACTTACTTTTCCTACTCTTCCTTTTACCCCAGTGTCTCATTTTGGATTTATCTTCCTTGTGGCCAGTAAATGTTGCTGTCCTGTTCTAAACTTCTGTGGCATAGAGGGGGGCAAATAGAAGCAAGGGAACAGAGTTGAACTTGCCTTGCTGCCCCTTGGTAAAAATGAGATGTCGTGCATCTCTGCTGAAGTTTGACAGAAATATTGCCATCATGTATTCATCAGTTCACACTGAATCAAACAAATTAACAAAACTTCTGTACAGTAAAAAGTAGGCACTGAGTCTGCACTGGGGCAGGACTTACAATGGCAATTTAAGGTGCCACCACCTTGGCCATCCATTTCCATTTCTCCCTCCAGTCTGCAGATGAAGAGTATTTATCATTTCCGTTGGCCAGTGCTGGGGGTGGCAGAAGATGTCTGCCCAAGTATTAGCTGTTGCAATTTGAGAATGTCTCACCAGGGGTATAGCGCTGTCTTCACCATCACTCTAATTGGGGTTTCTGGGAATGAGTACACAATTCAAGTGGAACCAGCAGTACTACCAGGCTAGGAACCTCAAGCCATGGGAGATGAAAGGAGAGACGAAGTAGTGACAAGGTGGCAGTACTATGACAAAATAAGTACTTTCAGACCCAGCCTGAGGTAGAGGATATGTCTGATTTCTGTGTTTCACCTGGTAAACTGAAAGGCAAATTAGCTAAATCTTCTGTTCTCAAATAATGGGTAAAATCATAAAGGAAAAATAAAAAGTAATGACAGTCTCGATTCTTTTCTTCTTTCATAATGTGGTGGAAGATAAAGATGGGGTTACTTGTGTTTCATCACTGTGACTTGCACTCAGAGTGTTGTTGTAAGATTTAGTCTGAAGGAAAGGGAATGGGGGCAAAAGGAAGAGGGAGAGCCTTTTCCCCAGTTTCATTTTACCCAAAACATTACCATGTACACCCCTAACAAATCTACAATAAAAAACAGATCTTTCACTTTGGATCCTGATGACCTTAGATTTGCATGGTCTCTTGGTGATATGCCAAGGTGATAAGGAATTTTGATGACTGAATGTAAATTAGGAAACACAAGAAATATAGGGGATGTCATTTGAGAAGTTGTTTTAGTAAAATCACTCCTATAGCTTTATCTGATGTATAAGTTCAGATACCCTCACAGCATTGTATTTTCAGAAGGAAGAGCAGACAGGTGAACCCCCATTTTATAATGGTCAGGGTTTTGTAAGACTTGCTAAAGCAAAGGAACATGTAAGTATTGTCTACTGTCTGCAGCAACTGCTGGATAAACATCATTTCTAGCTTGTTCTGATATATGTTAGACACAAACAAGGAGGGCACATAGAAAGGTGTCCATCTGTTTCATTACCCTTTGAAATACTTGGCTAATGGTTATTATATTTTCATTTCTGGGAGATACCTTTTAGGGAGGTGGCTGAGAATAGGATAAGAAAGTCAGCAGGGATGATGAGTCTGACCTCCGGAAATAGAATCTGAATTACTGTAATATAACTTCAAAAGCAGATTTATGCCATTTTGTAACTCAGATTGCCAATAAAGCTCAGGTACTGCTTATTTTGCTGGGCCAGCACTGCTTTCAGGAAATGTTTGCGCTCTGTAAAACTGTGAATTTTTTTCGGGTAAGACCTGGAAAGAGGCTTTTAATGCTACTTATATTTGCCAAACACAAGGTAAGTCCACAGGGTAAATTATTGTAAAGTTTTCTAATCTACAATGGATAAATGCTGACCTTGTTAGTTGATGTTTCCTGTGTGCTACTCTGGAACTAGGATCTAGACTGAATAAATTTGCTGAATTCACTGTAGTAATGCTGTTTAAGGGAAAGGTTAACTCAGAACCTCAATTCAGCAAAATCTTTTTTATTTTTTCCTAGGTGAAATGGAAATTCCGGATACAAATGACCCCTTAGGTCATGCAGATGGACTTGAGAGACCAATTCCAACTCCTAAAGGTAAAATTAATTACAGTTACTTTTTCTTCCCCCTGTCCAAATATAAGAATGCTTTAGAAAGCACGCTTTAGAAAGCACCAGCAAAATCCTGTTATTATACATTCACCTGATTTACCTGTGAATACAAGTCTGTAAGAAAGGCAACCTTGTGTGACTTAATACTTCTGATTCTAAGCAGGGATAGCAAAGTTACAGGAGCCTACAAAATTAATATTTAAGCATGTTCAATCCCCCCACATTGAGGGTTAGATGTTTGACTCAAACACACAGTTACCTTCCTAGCATATTTTCTGCCATGCCAATGACAATGATTTAATTTTGTATAGAGCTACGCTTGGCATCTATAGGTAAATCTTAAGTGTTGTTATCTCTAAATATCTTCAGTTTGGGATAATTAAACCTAGCCCATGGCAACACAAGAATACTTAATTTTTAAGTAGCTCTGAGCATTAGTGATTTTTTTCTTTAAAACAGACTGTAATGGCAACATTTCTAGTAACTCATTTGTATAAATTTTTATGATACTTTATAGATCCAAATGTTATTCCCAGATCTGAAAATGCACATATTTATCACAAATTGTGATTCCAATTACAATTTGGTACAACTTCCTAAAGCAGGATATTTTTGGTGTTCTACCTGAAGAAACATGTTTTGTCACTTGTAGTACAGATTTTTTTCTTTGTATGCATTGCACTGCTGAAGTAAAGTCAACCCTTATGCTTAGAAAAAATGTCAGATAAACATGTTAGAATGAAGAGCTCAGCCTGTTTTCTACCTTATCATCAGCATTCTCAGCAAGATGAGCACGTGTTGAAGCCTATGAAGTTCTGAGATGCTGGTCAGATGTTCTTCTTGCAGCTTCTCTTTCAGAGGAGCATAAACTTTGGCGGTACCTTGGAATATATTCTCTGTTCTCATAGATATCCAATGTCATGTAATCCTTACTACGCTTCACCTGAACACTAGTTATATTTCATACCTTGACTATGCTTATTAGAAGCTTCTTTCCAGAATCTTCCATTAATTTCTATCCTTAACTGGATAAAAAAAGAGGTGTTTATATTTGCATATCTCTAACCGTGTTCCTACTGATCACCAGTGTGGGACAGTGTCCCTCCCATTTGGGAGCAAGACTTGGTGTACTCCTCTTCTAAACCTTCTTCACTTCCTGAAGCTCCCAAACTATTTTAGAGGATTAAACTTTCTCCTGCTTTATAGAAATAAGTTTCAGTAACAGTCATTCCTGTCACTCTGTACTACAGTTTTATCCACTCCACACTCATGTACCCATTACTTTTGATGGGAAAAGGTCCACGTTTAATCTTTAACTGCATCTGACAGGCTTGTTTACTTGGCAAGTTGGTCGCACTTTTGTTATGTCTGAGCTTTTAAGGGTACAGACATAAAAGAAAATGTTTTTTCATATGACATTACTTGGTTAAATTCTTGCTGAGAAAGGAGTTGCATTTATTTCCTTTTTTTTGGAGGGCCACAGGCAATACCTGTCTAAGGAAGTAATTAATCACATCTGAAACGTTTCCACGTCATAAGGATTTTTTATTTCCTTCAGAAAAAAAGAGACCCTTGTTCTTATATGACTCATTGGTATAGGATCAGTTGTTAGTTTCCAGCATGCCTGTTCTGGACACGGCCTCATTTTGCTCCCCCTTTAATTTTGTGGCTACAAAATTCTCCAAATAAGCAAAAACCCCATGGTTGAAAATTTTTGTTTCTTTGGTTGGAATGTTAACCCATCTCTTTCTGTATCATAGTGAGGTAGAAATTTTTGTTTCAAAAAATCACTGGACAGTTCTACTTCACAGTTTGTGCATACCATTGAGACCATTAGAAAGAGTTCTTCAACTTCTTCCATCACATTGACCTTTTTTCCTTCCTTGAGAAATGTTTAGTATATATTTTTTTATGACTTCTATTTTTTTCTGATTGTAGAATAGACCCAAACCAGGTATGAAAATAATGGTAAATATGCTTTAATAATGCTCAAAGTTAAAGCCACTTCTGAAAGTACTAAGTGTATTGGTCACCCTTTCCTCTAAATCCTTCAGAAGTCCTGAAAAATAGTTCTGTGTCCAAAGAAGTAACTAGGTTAAGCAAGGTATTAATAATGTGCGCTTTCAAAAAGTTGCAAGTCTCTTCCTACAAGTGAAGCTGGCCTTCTGAGAGTTGATGGAATAGGACTGTGACTTGGCTAGGGCTTTGAGGAGAATTTATCTTCCCCCGTTTCCTTTAAGTGAGGTCCTGAACCACCAGAAGAACACTACCTCTGAGCAATGTTTCCCTGAAAACCAGAGCAGAACAGTAAGCGTTTGCTTTAGAAGAACTTACATCTGCTTTGGAATAAAAATAAAAGGATTTGAATCTCCTCCCACTCCAGTGAGTCTTTGCAAAGACAATCCTTTCCTCAGTCTTGATTTCAATGGAGCATCTCTTGGTAGCTTTCTGTTTTGCATCAGACATGCTAACAAACACTCCTTAGTTCCTAAAACGTCTCTTTCCCCTGCTCAAGAGGCAGAACAATGCTCCTCTCTGGAAACACCCGGGCTTGCTGCCTGCTGGGTCTTTTGTTGCTTTCTGCCTACCTTCCTCCCAGCTTCCCCTGCTGGTGACTCCTTTGAATGAAGTTCCCTCTCTCACTCAGCAGAGGGTTGGACAGAACAGGAAGCTTTCCTTTCTGAAGCCCAGAGGAGAAAAAGAACATATCTGTTAATCACAAATAAATGCAAGGGTTGTGGCATAAGCTGAAACCAACTTTTTCTTTGGTGATGAACACTGTTGGTGCATCATCACAAAGGTGCTCACTGCTTGCAATCTTGTACTCTTAAAACAAGCCTGGGGAAGGTATTAAAGAGTAAAATATGAAGTCTTCATGCATAGATGAGCTGCCAGTAAACTCTTACATCATAAATAATGTCTGGTGGTGGGAATGTTAGAGCAGTACTCTTTAACTATTAAAGAAATTCATGAGTAAGGGCAACCTGCAGTAGCTGAGACACTGAGTGAGTTGGGTTGCTCCAAGAGACATGATGCCTCAAGCCTCTGACCTTAACTGTGGTTTCTGCACAAGGCTGTCTGGGAACTTATTCTGGTTCAAGAGGCACCTATATGATTGACTTGACATAAGATAACCTGTCATTCATATGTATTCTAAAAGTGGTGGCTTTTTATCTCTGTGACTGGCAACTCAAAGAATAGTCCACCCCCTAACTGCACTATTGTGCCCCAAAAAGATCTGCTCCTAAATGGGCAGTAGCCTAGGACAGGTGGTACCTGCCTCTTTGCAATCTCATCTGGGAGTTCAGAAAACAAAACTATTCCACCCCACAGAACTGGATTCCTGGGCTATGTAAGATCTTCAGTCCTTCAAGTATGAGAAAATACTGCTCAAAAAGAAGTTTCCTTCTGCTAATAAGAGAGCTGATAATAAGACCACTGATTTCAGGGGGGGAGAACAATGTGCATATTGTGGTGGTATTTCAATGCTAATTCTGCTTCATTCCTGAATTGGCTCTAATTTCTTCCAAAGTACATTTGAAGTGCATGTGATACAAATCACTTTATTTTACATGCTGCATTTTTGTACATCGAGATCACAAATAGTATGGAATAGTATGGAAGATGGGATGCAAATAATGGGATTAAATTAGGCTGTAAAGGTATCAATTCATCTAGAAACATTATGTAGCAGTATAAAACACTGTAGTTTCCTTAACTGCTCATGTATATTTTGGGAGAGCTGCCAACATCCCTTCCATTTCCTAACCTGGCTCCAATATGTTGTCGTTCGCTGATCTTCATATTGTGATTAAATAAAGCAGAGGGGTGAAGAACTGGGAAGACTGCTTTGTATTTAGGAAAATGGTCTGTGCAAGGAATCATGAGTCTTAGACTTCTCTCTCCCCTCCTTATTTGGATGGTTTTTCTCAGTATATTTCCAGTCTTGATTTATTTGTAGAAAGAGTGACTTTACTGGATGCCCACCAGCTGCTAAGGTGTGATGGTGTGATCCATGTCCCCTAAACTCTTGGACTTACAGCAGTGTTGCTATACGCACCTCTAGAAAGAAATGCTTTGAATTTCAGCAACATTCATGTTTGTTTTCTCTTACGGTAGTGTTCAGTTCTTTTATAAGTCTAGAATACTCTGCAACTCTTTGATATTCTTTATAAATTACCTGTCAATTCTGTGAATGCTTTATACTTATTACTATATTCATAACACTGTAAATTTGGGAACAGTGTTGTCATCCTCAGGTCATTCCTTGTTAATAATCAGTCATTCCGTAAGCTAAAGTGTGCTTCCTAGGTGAAAAATTTTATGTCTTGTTATAGGAAATTATGAATTTGCTCTAATGGAAATACCATTAGATTAATTACTCAAAATGTTCTCCAAAAACATCTTTTGTATTGGATATAAGATTATATTAGTCTTAAAATGCCATTGCAGACAGTTGTCATTTGAAAGAGTTGTGGTGAGAGAGACCATGGTCTTTTATTTATATCTAACAAAATGAATAAAGAATTATTTGAAGACAAAAATGAAAAAGGGATGGGAAGGGAGAAAAAAAGAAAAAGCAAAGGGAAAACCCCCCCACATTCTTTTTTAAACAAATCATAATATACATATTTTTAGTGGTTTTGAACATTGGAAAGTTTTATGCCATGAATCTGAAAATGCTCTAAATTGTATGCAGTTATGCAGACAAAAAGTATTTGGGTTTTTTTTTTGAACAGCTGATTTTAAATTTTGAGTATCTGAAGCCAACACTGCTGTAAGTTGTGATGTGTTCTGTAATACCAAACAGATGGGTTTATGGACTTTTTTGACTGTTGGATCTAAAGTTATTTAAATATGTCTTATAAATAAATATGTCTTATTGAGAAATATGTATTCAAAAATTTGATAAAACATATATGTAATTATTACTGCTTGTTCTGAAGAGATTGTTGCATGTTCAGGTGTCTAGCAATTTATGACTCCAATTTTCCTTTCTTTTTCTCTGAATTGGATCTCTTTCCTTCTTTTTCTTCTGAATTGGACATTCAGTGTTTGTTTCCCGTGTGCAATGCAGAAAGAAAAGGAAATCAACTGTTCCACAAAAATGGATTAATATCTCATTATCTCATAACCTCATTATCTCAAGAACACGGAAAGATGTGAAATTCAGTACAGTATTACACATTGTCCATGTGTGAATTTAGGAAGTCACTTAAACTCCCCTTGCTTTAGTTTCTACATTTGGAAAATAAGGTTGATGATATATTCCTATTTGATGAGACTTCGATATTCATAAAGGAGTTAGAAGTTCTGAGATCAAAAAAGTTGCAAATTTTTAATAATTGCTATTCATGGAGGCCATCACAGAGCTGGTTTGAAAATTATGAATCCATAATTACTTTTAAAATCTTATACGGAAAGAGGAACAACAGCAACAAAAAATGTATAGAAACCAAAGCTCAAACTGAAAAGACCTAAACCATAATTAACTTGATCTAAAGTAACTAAAGAGGTTTGAAATATTTTTTTGAGAATTAACTTCAAAATCACAGTTAAGATCTTAAAATAACAGAAGCAGAGCAATCATTTTGTATTGTGCTTATGCCAAGCATAACACGTCTGGTTTGAGCCAATAACTTGGACATCTAAGTGCCAGAATAATATAAATAAAACTAAGAAAAATAATATGCATGTGAGGTCTCAGTGACAGTTGCACCCTTTATGTTTTTAGCTTAGTATATATTCTTGTGCATATCTTGACAATGATTTGACATATGTGGGAAAATTTTATTTTTATATATTTGCCAAAACATGCAAAATAGACCTGTCATCTTAATTTTGATTTGCTGTGGGATTCTGTTTGGTATATTTATATCAATTTTATTCCATTTAAAAATATGAAGTACTGGCAACTTAACAAAGGCATTTCAAAATATGAAAGAGTTTTGCCAGAATTCATGTCAGTCATTCCCCTAAGCTACTTCATTCATAGGGTACACAGGCTATGATAGTATAACATAATATATAGATTAAGTTGCATTATCCTCTCATAGTTTCTTGACAGAACAGTTTTGACTCTGTTCAAGCAAAATAAATATTAGTATTGGTTGTACACTATGTTAGAAACCATAATAAAAGAGAAATTTATTTTAGAGCATCTTTGCCTACAGCAAAGGCAGAAATATCCGCCAGATGGCTTTTCCCTTTGAAGTACTTTAAACCAAGCCAAAGACCACTGAAGGCAAAGGAAGCATTTTCGTTCATTTCAATGACCCTTGGAACCAAGCCAGAGTATAGAAAATAGTATGTAACAGTAGTATTTGTGTAACACATAAAAATTTCTGGCCATTATATTGAGATTTTAAAAAAAATTCTATTTGATATCAATATCGGAAATGAAATATAATTGTTTACAGTATGACATACAAGTTTAATAATGCTGTTTATACACAGCAAACCCAAAATATTTTATCGAGAGTATTTACTTGTTGTTTCAAAGGTATGTCAGTATTACAATAAATTAACAAATCTGTTCAAGTGTTAAAAAATTCTAGTTTACTGATGCAGAACACAGAATATATAGTATATAACAGTGGTATTTGTGTAACACATAAAAGTTTCTGGCCATTATATTGAGATTTTTAAAAAATTCTATTTGATATCAATATCCGAAATATAATTCTTTATTGCATGACATACAAGTTTAATAATGCTGTTTATACACAGCAAGCCCAAAATATTTTATAGAGAGTATTTATTCGTTGTTTCAAAGGTATGTCAGTATTAAAACAGATTAACAAATCTGTTCAAGTCTTAAAAAAATCTAGTTTACTGATGCAGAACACAAAATATAGGCCACAAGTTAAATACAAGTTCTAGTGCCTTTGTATTTTATTTTCCTCCATACCTGTGCAAATGAATATTTATTAAGAGAGAAAGAGAACTACATTGGAAAAAATTTGCTTTGCACATAGTTGCGGTCCCACTTTATCCTGGGAAACAGTTTCCCCCCACCCGCCCAAACCATTGCATCAAACCGGCATCCACACAGTGTTTGCCGTGTGGCATACATCACAAAAAGTAACTGCTGTTTTTCACCACAGAAATTAAATAAGGAAAACATTCTTAAGAACATGGTTGGTTAGATTTTCCACTTTGTTTGAAAGATTTGCAATTATGGGTTAACTAAAGTGGACACCAAATAACAGAGCAGCACAACAAATGGCTGCCCGCCCTGTCATAAAATTGCTTCAGATTCAGTAAGTATATAAACATCAGACTTCAGCATCATTTCCCAAAGAGGAAATGAAACTAGCAAACAGAGTATACAGGGTACAAACAGAGATGGTGGATAGGCAGTGGGTTGCACCTACTGCTCCTAAGCTGCTCTGCAGAACTTTGAAGAAAACACAAAGGCTTCAAAGTTCAGTAGGTTAAAATATTTATTACTTGATTTGGAGTAACAGGGTAATAGAAAACAGTGCAGAAAATGCCTTAAAATTGGCAGGAGAAATAATGAACTAAAGCCAAATTCTGACCTGCAGGAAACTGATTCAGTTACACTGACTTCAGGGAAATTGTATCTAATCACACTGGGTCTGAATTCATCCATAAATGTTTGGCATTGCTTTTGGTGGTAATAATTTTGTTCTAGTTAGTAAAAGAATCTGATTCATAAACTCATACAAAATATTTTGGATTGCTTAAAAGCTATGGACCAAATTACTTCCTACAGTAACTCTGGTTTAATTGGTAATGCAGAAAGGTCTAACATGGATTTAATCTTGAGTTAATAACATTTGTTGGTCCTAATAAGTAAATTTAGTATCTGTTTTAATCCAAATTTATTTCAATGTAATATCCATGACTAACATGAAGTGAAGACTCAACCTGGCTCGTTTTAAATCAGGAAAAGTGAAATAGTGGTAAGTGTTTGAGCAAGCTATAAGCTGACCAATGGCACAAAAGTTGACCAATGGCACAAGAACATCACATTCCCTGACTGCCAACTTACAGCACTTGAATTGGCCCCACCTTTACAGAAAGCATCTTCTCTGCCTTTTTCACTTCTTAGGAATCAGGAGCATCTCTGAACCAGATGATTGTACCTCTGTGCTTGCTCCGTGCTGGAAGTGACCCAACTTCTTCTTGAAAAAGACCTTAAACCATCTTCTTCGCCTCCCTTGTGTGAGCACATTCAGGCCACCCCTACAATTGCTGAATCATAGGCCATAGAACCACAGAGCATCCCAGGCTGGGAGGGACCTGAGAAGATCATCTGATCCAATGTTTTTTGGGAAAGGGAGCCTAGACAAGGTCATCTAGCACCCTGTCCAATCCTGAAAACCTCCAGTGACAGGGACCCCAACACTGGGGGTCTCTGGGGAGGTTGTTTTCCAGTGAATGATTGTTCGCACTGCAAAAAATTTATTTCTTCAATTAAGAGGAAACCCCTCCTGATGCAACTTGCACCCATTGCCCCTTGTCTTCTCCATGTCTCCATGTGGCTCCTTGTGAGGAGAGTCTCCATGCCCTTTGTAGATGCCTTTTGATTACTGGAAAACTGTGACAAGCTCCCCCCTAGCCTTGTCCAGAGACAAGAGACCCAACTCCAAGTCTTTCTTCATAGAGCAGGTTCTCCAGACTTTTGATCATCTTTGTGGCTCTCCTCTGGACACTATCCAGTCTTTCTGTGTCATTTTTGAATTTTGAGGACCAGAACTGGACACAATACAAAGGTGTGGCCTGACAAGCACTGAGTAGATTGGGATGATCACGTCTCTATGTCTGTTAGCAATGCCCCTTGTGGATGTAGCCCAGATTATGACTTGTCTTCGTTGCCACAGGAGCACTCTGCTGACTCATGTTGAGTTTGCTGTCCACCAGGATGCCCAGCTTCCTTTCAGCAAAGTTGCTCCTCTGCCACATTGATCCTAGCCTGTATTGGGCTCTTTGGTTATTCTGACCCAGGTGCCCGACTTTGGACATGTTGATGTTAAACTCCATACAGTTCTTGCTTGCCCTCTCTTTCAGCCTGTCCAGGTCTCTCTCTGAGATGACTCTCCCTTCTGCTCAGATCACCACCCAGTTTAGTCAAATCTGCAGACTTGGTGAGGGTGCTTTCAATCTCATCTTCCAAGACATTTGTGAAGATGTTGAACAGAGCCTGGTATCGATCCCTGGAGGACCCCACTTGTGACAGGCTGCCAGCCTCAGTAAAAAACGTTGATCACCACCCTCTGAGTGTGGCCTGTGAGCCAATTTCCCACCTGTCTTGCAGACCACACATCCAATCTGTATCTTGCCAGAACTGTTGCTTCAGTTGGTGCTTTCACGGCCACACATTGCGGCTCCACTCCTCTTCCACCCGGCAGCTCAACACCGTTATCATGACCAGATGTCCTTGCACTTCCTCAGTGCCCCAGTTGTTTTGCTAGAATTAGAAGAATTTTTCAGCTTTTCCAGTTATCCACTTCTTTTCATAAATTGATTCTTCTGACTCAAGTGTTATTATTGAGTATGACAACCCTTTTATGAACAAATTTCAAATAAATGCAAACTTATTTCTTCTCTTCCTGACTGTATACTCTGCCTCTACAGTGCTGATGAGAATGAACTACATACAGATTACAAAGAAGTGGCAAAATAAATCCGAATAATCTGTAAATAATGAGCTAAGCGTGAAATAGCCATAGAAATTCCTTTTTTAACTTGTGGTAGGATTCCTCATGCTTTCTTTTCAGCTGCTAGAAATGCTTATATATGTAAAATGTTGGCTTCAGTAACAGTTTTAATCAATTGCTTTTATTCCCTGTATCAACAAGGTAATTTGCTGTTTTTCTATTCCCTGCTGGAATGTCATCCTAGTAATTCTAATTCTGCAGCTCTGAAACGTAACTGGAAGCCACAACAAATGATACTGTTGTAGCATATTGTTGCAGAAAGCGTTCATGTACTTTTTCTCCCTTTTTTATCAGGCATTTGAAAAGAGATATTTTTTGTGTTCTGTCAAAAAGTTTTAAAGTCTGTGAAAGATTTTTAACCTAACAATAGGAAAAACTAATGTAAAATTACATAAATAAGAACTTACTATTTTATGAGGAAAAAAGGTGACAAAATAATTTTCCTGTAATGTCATGTGGAGATTATATGTATTTGGGTTTACTTCGTTTTCTATTTAGTGATATACTAAATTCACACTTGCCTACATTGTATTTTCACATAATTCATTGAAGCAGGATTTCTTTTGAAAGGCCAGTGCTAGAGAACAATGTAATACCTGGGAAAACCCAGTTTTCCAGCAAAATCTGACTTTGCAAATTCATTATATTCTGATGTTTCTACTGCTCCCCTCTCCAGTGCTATACCTAGCCATTATAGAGGAACTGGTTTTCATGGTCATGTCAAAAGTTAATCAAAACAGAACATCAATTTTCTTAAGGTATTTCAGCAATTAGGGTGTGAATGTTGACCATTGCATTATTGGTGTTAGATTCCTGCACAGTAATACACTATTTCCTAATTAAACAACTGCAAAATGATTTAACTGATAGGAAACACCACATGTGGACATCTATCAAAGTTATTTGATATTTGGATCCAGCTGACATAAAATGTAATGCAATATGAAATAGTCCTGATGCTCTATGTCTAGATGGTATAAAATCATCAAAACTAACATATGAGCATGACAGCTAGATACTTTTCTTACTTGTTTTGACAATCACATTATTATTTCAGTAGAATTACATGCTTTCAAGCTGTCAACGTCAGTTGCAGGACTCCTGACACCAAATTAGATTTGAAAATAATAACCTACAGAAGTTTTGATTGTCAAGTTTTTACAGTGTTCTTCCATCAATTATTTCTTTTTTTAATCACTTGAGATCACCGATACAGCATATGTGCTTCTTGACAAACCCTTTGCTTTCAACAAACCATAAATTAATGCTTTTATTTTCTATTTATAAAATTAATCCCATGAAACCTGATTACTCAATATCCATACAGACCTTTCTTTGTCCAATTTAGCACTACTTTAGGACTTGATGTAAAAAATGGCAACCTAGCATCAATTTAAAAGTGCCCTCTATCACAGGTTACTTCCGTAATTGACACATCCTTTCTTTAAATTGAATGTGAGGCTTTTCATCTTTAAAACTCAATTGTAAGATAAACCTATCCAAATCAGGCTCATCTTAAGATTTTCTTGTCAGAGGAGTATCTGGCAAGTCAAATTAATATCTAAGAGTAATTCCAGTTTTAGTTATTTTTAAGACAAATACATGACCATGTAAGAAGATTAAGTGGTAAAATTATAATGATATTCTAATATGGTTGCAACTGGGATTACTCTTTTATGGAATAAGGGTGTATTTTTCTGTTACAGCACTAACAGTTTCCCAAGAGACATAGAAACTAACTAGAAAAATTCTAGTTATTATTGCTTCAGAATAGGTGTCCACAAAGGGATTGTAATTGTATTAATTCATGTTTGACCTTCTACATACCTACATACACACAAAACATGAAGTCGATCATGAAAGACAAATTAGAGTGTGATGCTATGGTGTCCCTAGGACAGTGAATTGCATTTTTTTGGAGTATATGCTTGAAAGAAAACTGAAACCGTTTCCAAGATCCTCTTTTAAAAATGTGCCTTTGGGCAGTCTTTTATCGCAACCCAAGTGAACTTTGATCTTTTCTGACCTTTTACCCTCTTAGGTTACTTCCTGACCTTTTTGGAACCAGTAAACAATATCACTGTAGTCCAGGGGCAAACAGCAATCCTTCACTGCAAGGTAGCAGGAAATCCATCTCCGAATGTCAGATGGCTAAAAAATGATGCTCCAGTGGTTCAGGAGCCAAGACGGATCATCATCAGAAAAACAGATTATGGTTCACGTCTGAGAATCCAGGATCTAGATACTACAGACACAGGATACTACCAGTGCGTGGCTTCAAATGGGATGAAGACAATAACTGCAACAGGAGTGTTGTTTGTAAGGCTTGGTGAGTTCCTGGCTTTTATAATTACTCAGACTGCTTTATAGACTAGGTATTAGTTCTCACAATAGCATAATGAGAAATGAATTTGGTGTTTTAAGAAGAATTCTCAACACAAAAGGAAATAAATAAAGCCATCGCCTGGGGCCTCTTCCCCAGCACAGAACTTCTTGGATGAACTTGATACCCGTTTACTGGTAATAAAGGAAAGTAAATACGGATGGAAAGTTCTGTAAATACATAGTGAAGAAAAAATTTTAAGGAAGTGCTAGTATAAAGTACAAAAAGGTAATATATCATTGCCTGGAGTTTTCACGCTACTGCTGAACTCATTTTGTAAAAAAAAAAAAAAGTAGAGAAAAATGAGAAGCAGTTTTCTACATGATGTTCATAGTGCTGGGCCTACCCTTGTGAAATATCACGTCTTTACTGCTACACGAAGCCTGGCCTCAAATTCTGCCCTGTGACAGCTGAAGGTTCAGCACACCTTTGAAGAAGTACTTATATTGCACTTTGGAGACTTAATCATCTAGCCTGGAAAGCAAACTTTTATTTATTTTGCTTCTGGAGCAAAGGGAAAAAATGTTCTAGAGACATTTTCCTAAAATGTCTTTGAATTTTGTGGTGAAAGTAGCTAACTCCTTAGTTTAGTTTGTAGTGATTCATTAAGTGCTAGGTATCGGACCTTGTTCCTGCTGTGCCAAAGGTTAAGAGCATACCCTTGTCAAACCATAAACTCTGATAGTAAGGCTCAGGTGGGGCTTATTAAGAGGTAAGTGATGTGTCAAGATAACACATTGTCTTTTAACAGCCTGTGTTTTTATGGCAGGAGATATTTTTCTAACAAAAATTAAGTCCACTCAAGTTGCTGTCTGAGCAGACAGAAAATTCATATGATTTTTATTTGTGGCTTTGAAAATAGCAATGTATAATTATGTGCAGGAACACAGAGGGTTTTATTTGAATCTTGAGACAAATGTTCCTTAAAGAGACAGTTTCCTTTAGATTAATATTGGCTTTTTAATGCTGTTGTCCTTGAGCCAAACTTGCCAGCAATGTTTGTTTGTTTTATGTTTACAGGTCCAACAAACAGCCCAAATCACAATCTTCAGTAAGTACTTTTTTGGAAAATTACTTAATGCACTCTGACCAAATTTGTTCTGTAAGAATTTAGTTCATAAACTCAGTAAACATTGCCTGCAGCCACAGTTTGCTTGCTAAAAATATCTAATTTGATTGAAAACTCACAGAATAGATGAAGCCTTTTCAGACAGGGATAGCATTGTGTTACAGTGGGTTTTGGTTTGATCAAATTTTCTTGAGCAACTGCTGCTTGCTTACTTCATATTTTGGACAAGCAAAATACCACAAAGTCATGATGTTTCAACAGTAATTGTTTACAGGGACAGCACGGGCTGGAAGAGTGGTTAAAAATGAATGGGTAAAATGCTTAGGTTGCTGCGGTTGTAAATTTACCCATGTTATATTATTGTAACTTGAAAAGTCAGATAAAATAAGACTAGAATCCTGTCTTTGAGTAGTTAGATAAAACCTCTGTTTGTTACTGTCATTTTGCCATTTGGTGGTGATTTGGAGAGTTTTGCTAGTTGCCTGGGCTCACTTGCTGATCCAGTCATAAGGATGAAAATAGATCAGTTCTGTTGCATCAATGTTGCTTTATGTCTTAGTTTTAATTTAAATACTGCATCTTGTATAATTTCTTGAAATAGATTCTGCAATTGATCAATTCATGGAGTGGGGAATGCAGTCTGAGGCCTTTTTATGTGTTAATGGCATCAGATTGGTGTTGGTGATGAACTAATTAAAAATAAGAGTAAAGGCAAATTTATAAAGACATGTGGATGCTTTTCAGAAGTACATTATTGATCAGTGTTTGTGATCTCTGAATCCCCAACACCTTGAGTGAAAACACTTCCAATAACTGCAGCGGGCTGACCACTAATCCATCCATCTTCCATGTACCTCACTCAGTCATCTTACATAAATGAAAATAATACCGCATGGTACACATTCCTGTATTTTATATGCATAGAAAGTGTAAGGTCCTGCACCTGGGGAGGAAGAATGCTAGGCACCAGTATA
>RSEF01000031.1:43001031-43018863 GCA_003993805.1 Himantopus leucocephalus | reverse complement strand
AGGGAGAGGGAGAGGGAGAGGGAGAGGGAGAGGGAGAGGGAGCCCAGGCACAGCCTCCCCTGGCTCTTCCTGGGGCTCTTCTTACTCCATGGGGATGGCAGCAGGAGCAGAGGGGTGGCTGCTGGGACCCCCACCAACGGCAGTAGATGACATGCCCGGGAGGTCTTCCATGCTGGATCTTGCAGGGCTGCTGGTGGGGGCTGGGCCAGGGGCAGGAGGCCCTCCTTGGGAGGCAGCAGGACTGGGGGCACCCATGGGGCTGCCCTCCTGCCCCGCAACAGCACGGGCGTCCTGCTGTCCCAGCAGCCAGCAGGCCTGGGTGCTGCGCCATTGCACAGTGACACAAGCACGCTGTCGCATGAATGTTGCCATGTGATTTAGGAGGGAGACCCCCAGCATCCAGCCTAGCACCTCTGTATGCATTCTGTCGTTGGTCAGGATGTACATGATGGTGTCCTCCATCATGGCTGCCTCCAACACCCTGTTGCCAAACAACTCCTCCAGCTCCTGATGGACCCAGGACTGCAGGGTCTGGAAGAGTGTTGGGTGGTTTTGGAAGGAGTTCATCCAGCTTGGGAGCTGGAGGCTGCCCGCAGGATGCCTGGGCACCCTTTCTGCAGCCCACTGTTGGGGTGTTCCAGGGTGATGGAGGTTGTGAGTGGCTGAGTGTCCAGGAGATCTTCCTGCCTGGTGTCAGGGCACCTCACAGCACACCCTTATGCCTGTGGGCAAGGCACCAAGGAGATGGGGACAGGCTCTTCCCAGCACTGCCTGGTGGGAAGGTGAGAGAGTGGCATCTCCTGAAACTAGAGAAGTTCAGATTGGAGATGAGGAAGAAAAAACCAAAATCCTTGTGAGGATCATGAAGCACTGGAGTGGGTTGCCCAGAGAGGTTGTGTGATCCCTGAGCCTTCAAGAGTGTCTTCAAGACATGAATGGCCACAACCCAGAGCACAGTTTTCACAAGTCCATGAAGGGATACTCGTTGAGGTCCTTCAAGAGGAAAGTATTGCCAGTGGGAAGTACAGCAAAGATTTCCAAAGGTGCAACAGCTTCCAGAAAGTTTTGACTTTCTGTTTTTTTTTTTGGTTCAGCAGCTTCCACAAATATTTGTTTAAGATAGGATGGGATAGGACAGAACAGAACAGAACAGAACAGAGTAGTTCTAGTTGGAAGGGACCTCCAATGACCATCTAGTCCAACTTCCTGATCACTCCACCGCCGACCAAATGTTAAAGCCTGTTATGGAGGGCATTATCCAAATGACTCTTCAAGGCACTGACAGGCACAGGGCATCAACAACCTCTCTTGGGAACCTCTTGGTAAAGAAATGGTTCCTGATAGCTGGTATGAACCTCCCCTGATGCAGCTTTGAACCATTTCTGTGCATTAAGTCACTGGATCCCAGAGAGAAGAGATCAGCAGCTCCCTCTCATCTTCCCCTCCTCAGGGAGCTGTAGAGAGCAGTGAGGTCGTTCCTCAGCCACCTTCTCTCCAAACTAGGCAAGCTCAAGGTCCTCATCCGCTCATCCATATGACACGCCTTCCAGCCCTTCCACCAGCTTTGTTGCCCTTCTCTGGATGCATTCAAGTAGCCTAACATCCTTTTTAAATTGTGGGTCCCAGAACTGCACACAGTACTCAAAGTGAGGCCACACCAATGCTAAATACAGCAGGTTAACCATCTCTTTTGACCACCTAGGTATACTGTGTTTGATGCACCCTAGGATGTGGTTTGCCCACTTGGCTGCCAGGGCACACTGCTGATGCATACTGAGCTTAGTGTCAACCAGCACTCCCAGATCACTTTCTGCAGGGCTACTCTCCTGCCACTCATCTTCCAATTTATACTTGTGTCTGACACTCCTCTGTCCCAGGTGCAGAAGCCATCATTTAGTCTTGTTACATTTCATGCCATTGATGATTGCCCAATGCTCCAATCTGTTTAGATCCCTCTGCAAGGCCTTCTGTCTGTCAAGAGAGCCAACAGCACCTCCCAGTTTTGTATCATTAGCAAATTGACAAACTGCATTTGACTGTTGCCTCCAGATCATTGATAAAAATATTGCACAGAATTGGCCCTGGAATTGAACCCTGAGGAGCAGTGCTGGTGACGGGCCACCAGCCAGCTGTAGCCCCATTCACTACAACCCCTCAAACCCTGCTGTTCAGCTAGTTCTTCGCTCAGTGCAGCATATATACCTCCCCAGGAACCACGTGCGATATTACCTCAATCCCCAAAATAGAAAAGGTCTGTCTTTCCTCCAAAGTGAGAAGAGCGTTTCTCATCAGCAAGCAGTATAGGAAAATACTGTTTCACATAGGAAGAAATCTATGCTTTCAACAGGAGGAGTGCAGACTGTGCTTTTACTTTCTTCTGTAATAGATTACAGTTTATTACATAAAATCATAGAATCATTTAGGTAGGAAAAGACCCTGAAGATCACCCAGTCCAACCGTAAAATGTTACATGTTACATAAAAATATATTCTTAACTGTAAGATCTGCTAAATTACACAGGAATCTGAAAGTTAGAATAAACTCATGCTTGTGAGTGTGCTGTGTTAACAAAGCTAAAACTGCAGCTGCTTTTTGACTCTGAGCTGCTGTGGTGATATTCACCATTTCTTGTTAGTAGCTGCAACGTATCGTGTTCATACGGTATTTGGTAGCTAACATGGAAAAGACAACCTCAGTGAGTAACGGAGTTTAGCTGCAGATTTTTTATTTCAGCATTAAATTGAGGAGAAGAGAGAAAAGCAAAAATGTATTACAAAATCAATAGTTCCAAGACTCAGGCACTCCAGCAACAATGTGCAATGTGTGATCACTGTACTTTAAAATTCTCTGTCGTTCAGACTGACAGACGTATCAGTATATATAAGATCATAATTTTCAAGAATTAAGAACTAAATGCTGAAGTGCTAAACTTGGAGAAGCATTTGATTTCCTAATTGAGTTTTCTACATGTTTTGATTCATGAAGAGTTTATTAATGTTAAACCCAATTAGATTAATTTACACAGCTGTGGTGCTGGTACAGTTGCTACTCACAGCCTCTCAAGTTAATAATGTTTGCACAGCATCATATGTGTGGCATCTGAAAATAAATTATAACTGTGACTTTGGAATGTGAGCTATTTTGCTTTGCCTGAGAGACAATGCGGTATCTACTATTATATTGTGGGAAGATTTAAATGAAAAAATGTGACATTCAGCCATTAATTGGTTATACATTAAGAAAAAGAAGAAGAGAGGAGTCTTTGGAAATGAGGTCTGATAAACATTCAGTAAGGGTTTTAAGTCCAAAGGAAGAAAAGTAAGGGGAAACTATTATTTGGGATTACACAAGGGCTGGATGGATACCCAGGCATCCCAGTAGCTTTGGGTGATTCAGGGTGCTATGACCCCAGCCCTAACAAAGGGTAGCTGCAGAGCCAAAGGTTGTTAATTTCTACCCTCTTCCAGTGGCTGAAGTAGAAGAGTGTCTGTTTATTTTTAATTCTTGAGAACTCCAAAGGCTTTGATTGAAACTGGCATAGAGATTCCTGTGCAGAAAAAGCTAATTTTCCTAATTTGGAAAAAGTCAGCAATCCTATTATGTGGAATTATGATGATACACCAGAATTATTTCATGAATTCTGAATTCCTTAGCCATACCACCCAGACCTCAGTTACTGGAGCCAGCTGACAAGTGGATAGTGCTAATAATAGACTGCTGTCTTCAGTACACACAAGCCCAGAAGAGGAGACACATACTTACTCATCTATTGGCAGAAAGAAATGGTGAGACACAAAAAAAAAATGAGATTTTGCTCCAGATTTTGGAGGGCCATGTGCTTTCCTGGTGGTAGCCCCTTTATGCATCCCTGACCTGCCTCTTCCATAGCCCCTGTCCTCCTGGGCCCTCAGCAAACTCCCCATACCATTGCCTCAATTAACCTTAGGTGCTAGGCCTCATAAGTGTGCCGAGAAGTTTTATTTTGTCACACATGTCTGCAAAGCTTGCTGTAGATGGGGTACTTGGAGAATGTATCAGCTACATTCTCGTAGGCTGGGCTGAGCACATGAAGATGGAAATGACGTAAAGGCTGGACAAATTTAGGTAGTGTTTCATAGGAACAGAAAAAGCTATGTTCCAGCAAGTCTCAGGTGTCTGCTCAATAGCAAGAGAACACGATAGCATCTCAACAAAATAGTTGCTCTTTTTCTTGGTAGCGGTTTTGGTTTGGGTTCTAATTTTTTTTTTTCTAAAGAGAAAAATAATTTTCTCTGGCCTCATTTTTTGAAACACACGAACCATTTATTTTCAAGTACAAAAAAACCTTAACTTTGAACTGTGGAAAATTTCAGCTGAAATGAGTTCTACAAAGTTAAGAGCAGCTATGAAAACAGCCTCTAACATTGGGAAGTATTCACAAACTGTAATTTTCTGCAACATTGCCTAGAATAAATTGTTCATATTGTACCCATAAAAAGTAACAGAAAAGTCAACAAGTGTTTCATATTGTTGCTTAGATGTTTTTAAAGAAGTAATTTAGTTGATGCTGGGGTTTTCTGATAAATGGAATATGCTAATTTTTCCTTAAGACTGGAAAAATTACTGTGAAACTAACACTTCAGTATTATATGGTTATAAATAGTTGATATTTCTGTAGTTTTAATGAAAATGTTCTGTGAAAGACTTTGAATATGAACACTTGCATGTACATATAATTATGTAACCAATTTATAGCTGATGCTATGATAATTTCTGGCTGTTTTACAAAGCTCTCTGCTATCAGATTTATAATCTCTGTGTTAGCTGAAATAGAAAAGCCACCTTTGATATGTTAAAAAAAAAAGAAAAAAGAAAAAGAATTATAATAGTACAGTTATTTTCATTTGTTCAGATACTTTCATAAGTGATCACATTTTGAATGGCATGGTCAGTTAAAACACTTTTAATTCTCAAACAGATTTTAATTAATAATGTTTTTTAACCTTTCTTTTTTTTACAAAAATGTCTTAACTTTTTAGCGTCTACTAAAAAGCTAGGAAGCACCTTGCAGAAAACTTATATTTCCTGTCATTCAAGAAAAAACCTAGAATGGAAAGCTTGACACACTTCCATGGGATTTTGTTTTTTGTTTTAAATTATTCCTTTGTCTTTCTTCAAAACCCCTTTCTCTTTGGATTTATATAACTGGCTATTTTGTGACTATGCTTTCCTAGTCGTCTTTTCTTTCAAGACTTTCTACCTCCTACTGTCTTCCTGACATATGTAAAAAATTCCACCAATGGACTTCAATGAACTGAACAATAATATAAAATTTCTATTTCTGCATAAAATCTGCCTGTGTAAGTAAATCACAATGCATGAATATCTAGCTGAAAACTTTAAGGATTTGGGTTTTTTTAAAAAGAATTTATTATATCATGCTTATTCCAGGTGGCTCTTGTGGAGTGGAGTGAAGGTTGTGCTAGGCAAGGTCAGAGCAGCCTGGTGGGAGGACTGCCCTTCTCTCACCCACTCTCAGGTGTGAGAAGAGACCCCTGTCCCCGAGCAGCCCCCGTGGTGAGCCCCGACATCCCTACCTCCCTCACTCTTATGGCATTACAGCCATCAAAGCTGCCCTTGGTCCGTCTTTCTCCCCCCACGGATTTCCCATCCCCCCCGGGCAGCCGACATGGCCTCTTAGCTCTGTCCTCTCAGTCACATCCCTCCTTCAGCATAGCACAGCTGCCCAGGTGGACCCCTTTGCTAACTCCAAGGCAGTGGCAGGCTCATAGCTGAAGGCCTGCCTGGGATGCCCCCTACCAGTTTTATTGCCACCTGGATACAGCAGCAACTATAGTCACATTTTCAGCGGGCGAACTCTTCCAAGACCTTTTTGGAGCTGACCTGTGTGTACTTACTCAGGGTGGCATGGCAGTAGGAGGAAGGATACAAGCAAAGAAATATTTTGCTTTCTTCTGACAGTGGAGGGAATAGTGAACTGCTTGTTAGAGGCTTTTCAGAGGGCTCATTGGCCCTGCTGTTTTTCCTTGGGGATGTCAGAGGGAGACAATTTATCAGTCAGTCACACACTAAGAGAGATAACTTTCCTTAAAAAAAAGGGTGGGGAGGGAGACTCATAATGATTTCTTTGGTCAGCAAGAAGCTTGAATGCTGCATGACCAGGTCTTTGTTCCCATATGTTGATATTAGCTTTCTGAAGTTTTTTTGGTCTCTATTCTTCAATAACCCTGGTTGTAACAGAGATGTTTCTGTTAAAAATATCTGACACTCAGAAAAACAGACCTGCAGCCTTCCTTCGATTGTGAGCTGACTTACCTAATTTCAAGATTTCATCTCAACATTCTGACACTTAAGAAAGCAGAGGGGGAATTTACAAAAATGTCATTTGAGTAAACTGAAAGAGAGAGATTGTAGGTAGAAGTAGTATTAGATCATCTGTTTGAAGTTACATTTGGTAATCAGAGGATTATGGCTAGTTATACCTCTGGGGGCAGTCCTCTGTTCCTTGCAGAAATTCAGGACACAGATGTTTAGCTTTCCTTCTTTGACTGTTTTATCCAGGTTACTCTAGTAAGAACCATCCTGCCACCCCTGTCTGTACTTCTGTATGTGATTACTGTACTTGGGAACAGCAATGGGTTTTGGTACACTGAAACCTTTTCTAAATACGTAAAGCAATAGCAAATATACGAATGGCTGTGATACCATGAAATCACAGCAGCATGTAGTGTTACCTAATGAGCATCCTGCCACAGTTTTAGAAGTTTGGTTCTTTCCTCCATCTTTGCTAGTCAGGGTTTTGTGTTTTTCTTGTTATAGGAGTGATGGGGGATGATTCTGTGGAAGAAAGGAAGGCCATACCATTTTCTGTTGATTTCATCCACTTAAATAATTGAACATGGCATCTTTTAGCAAGGACACAGCTCAGCTAGGAGACCTGACACCCACTTAAGGCAATGCCTAGTAGGAAGTGGTTTATGATTCAATTATATGCTTAAACCCTATTGATGTCCTCCCTCTGTCTTGCTTTTAAATGCTTTTTAAATACTTCGCATTAAAAGCATCCTCCTTTCATGGTCACATAGGAATATATGTTTAAAACATTTGGACTATGTTTTCAAGACAGACTTTGGAGCCTGAGTTTTGTGTTAAAATACTGATTTTATATTCTGGTGTGGAAATAATTGCAACAGGCTAACAATAAGGTTGTTGTTTACAAGTTGCAGTTTGACAAACAACTTTTCTCTAAGTCCGTTTGCAGGTCTGTTTTTACTAACAACATTTCAAAGAATTGCTTTATCTATTACCTGGCTTAAAATGGTATCTCAAATCTTATGATTAAGAAATTTATTGTTTAGTAGAATCAGTATAATAAAGGTCAACTGTTATTTTTTGCTGGTCTTAGACATTGAATCTTGAGTTTCAGTTCCCAATATACCTTTTTAAGAACTAGCAGATAAACATTCAAATCAAATGAAGCACAGTTGCTCTGTTCAGTGAATGTGACTTGAACTACATCTTTATAGGGATTCCCTTATTAGCTACTTTTCAGATAAAAAGCATAAAAATAAATGCTATTTGTTAATATTCATCTGAGTTGTAAGCTAGACATAAGGGAATCTTGCTTTTCGTGTCTGTTGTTACACTCAATGAGCATCTGGTAGCAAAATTAATGGGCCATATCCCCGATGAGTGTAAATTGTCATAGGTCCATTGACTTCAACTGAGCTATGACTATTCATACAAATTCCCCTGCCTGTTAGTTTTTGACTTCTTAACTCTAGACTCTCCTTTTTTTTTCTGGTACTATTTATTACATTCCTTTTGTGTATAGGAAAAGTTTTTACATCCACCTTCTGTTTTATTGAATTCTCTCTTTGAGGTGTTAGCTACTTCAGTGGGTAATTTCTGATATCCCAGGAGCGCTGATATTTAGACATGGGTGAAGACATGCAAACAAATGATTTTATGTGCCAGAAAGGTGCGTTATTTGCAGATAAACTTCTGGTCAGAGAGTGAAACTGTTTGTTTAGAGCATGGAAACAGGTAGGGCAGGAAGTCTGCACCCTTCTCCCGTGATGTGGGCACAGCGTGCCTGCATCCAGGCAACTTCAGTGATGCAGCAGTGAAGTTGCCCCTGCCATCCTTTTTCTTCCTGGCTTCAGCAGGCAGGACACAGATGTGCCTGTGTGGGTTTTTTGTTGTTTTATGGTTTGTGGGTTGGGTTTTTTTGAGGTTTTCCTGTACACCTGGGTTTTGGAAACTTCACTAAAATCTCCAACCTATTTGTGCATGTTACTGAATGCCCTGTATGGGCAGAAGTTACGGGTGATGTCAGGAGAACTTGGCATTAGCCCAACCCTTCTCAATGGATGAATAGTAATAGTTCAGGCAGTACTGGTTTTGAAAAATCCTATTCTTTTCTTACATCAAACATTTATAACCCAGTCATGTTGCCTTGAATGTCAGTGGTAAAACTTCCATTGATCTCCTGTGCACAGCAGGAAGCCTATAAGAGGGAGCAATTTTATAGCCTATTGTAACTATTGCTTTAGAAGACAACACTCTTTACAAATTATAATTAATACTGAAACAAGAAATTGAGTGTTTTATTTGATATTTTCCCTGAAAGGTAAATATACAAACCTGACCGGAAAGTACCATGTGTTTTTCTATAGTAACATTAATACAGATTCACTACATTTTTGACAGGAGGCAAATTTTATAGATGTGATACAGTGTATGACAAGGGTAGTATGTTTTTCTTCTCTACAATCTTCTCTGTGACTTGTTTCAGTGGGAGGGAGTGAATATTTGGAGGCATGAACTCATTTTAGCCATAGAAAAGTGATCCCCTTGTGAGTTGAGTTCACCCCCCGGCATTATGATATGATACATGTCAAGAGTATGGGTAACAAATTACAAGGGCTGTAGTGCCAGATTATAAGAGGTCCTAATTTTGAGATGCAGTATAAACAAACCATAAATATATACGTACAGTAAAACAGAAATCCCTGATTTTCTACTGCAGCGCTTGATAATGGCCTTCCCCACAAATCAGAGTGATTTGCTTCTCTTTGATTAAACATAAACACTTTATTCCTTTAATGCTTTGTATTGCAGGTCATTTAACTTGTGTGCTTTATGTTTATGAAGTAGCCACACACCAGGCTGAGTAAACTCATAATCTGAAATATGATGCCTGTCCTTTTCTCCCTGATCTTGCTGTCAGTTATAGTCATCTGCTTTACACAGCTTCTGCCATCAGTTTTCAAGCTGTAGCTATCAGAAACTCTGAGACTTTCCCACAAGAAGAGTGGCCATATAGCAAATGTTGCATTTGTTTACCCATAGCAAATAGGATGATATACATAATTTATCCTTTCCTTCACCTGTCACTGTCTAATTGTGTTTTTCTGTGCATTTTGATTCCTTTGCCATTCTACTTGTAACAGAATATCCTCTCTTAGTATTTAACAGTTTTTAATTAAAAACTGTTTAATGCCTGGACAATACAAAAAAGGGTCAAAACTTCAAGTTTGTTTTTTGTTGTGGAAATTTATAAAATTTATTGGAAATTTTAACTGCTCTTAGTTTGCTTGTGGGAAACTGCTGTAACACAGTTGCTACTGTCTTTTTAAAAACTAACTCTGGAATATCCTGTCATATTCCACAAATTGGCTTAGTATTGTTTACTTTGGTAAAGTGTAAGCTGAGGATGTATCCCTCTAAATAACTTCTAAATTTATTGTTTGAATGTATTAAAATAAAGTGTTCTCAAATTATAATTTTAAATAACATTTTTGTTCATTTTATTACAAGGGTAGGTTGGTAGGTTATTATTAAATTAGTTGGTTTTTTAATGTATTCAATCAAAAAAGCTTTTCTTTCTGAGTTTTCTGGAGGATTTCTGAATTTCTTTTTATGGCTGATGCACAGTGTTATATCTCTTCTATTTTCAGGAAAATACATTTAACTTACAAGTTTCTATTTTCTTTGTAAGTTAAGCTTGTGGGATGTAATCAGAAAAAGATGTCTTACTAGCAAATACATATCTAGTACCACTCAACTATGCTTTCAGAATTCCCTTCATGAACCCTTGCTAAAGATTGTTATGCCTTCATGTGTTTTCTCTATTTTTCAGCAAAACCACTAGGTCTGCACTCACTGTGTTTTCAGGGGCACCAAATACATACTGAAAGCTCTCATCAGACTTATGTGCTTCACAAGGTGATTTTAGTACTGAACAGAGTTTCCATGGTTGCCTTTTATTTACTGGGACTTTTTTGTTTCCTATGCCCTCTGGACTGTTCGGCTGTGACAGTTGCAAACAATAGATGGTGTTACATAGCTATCATATAGTGTATTGTGCCCAGATGTGTTCTTTCAACATTTCAGATTTTCCATTAAGAAAGGCCTCTTTGTCTCCTAGGTATTTTCTTTTGTAGGCTTTTGTTCAGTGCTCTTTCTGTGTCACATGTGAAATTAAAGTAATGCTTAATGAAAGGGTGGGGGTGGCGATGTTCAGTATGTTTTTGTAGCACATGTAGTACACCTAGAAATCTCTCCATACACTTCTAGAGGAGGTATCTACCTTATGGAAGTCTTGCATGACCTCCATCTAGAGATATTCCTATTCATGCATGCTGGGTTTTATGGCTATTCAGAGGCACCTGATTCTTCCAGTGCTTCCTTTATTATAGACCCAGATGTCTGTGGAAGTTATGGTTTCTGTCAGGGGGAGGAGATTCAACTGGCACCATTCCACTGAACCTGCATCTTTGTTCTACATTGATTGTTTGGTTAGTTCTCCTTTTCATAGAGACTTCTGCCCGCAAACCTGAAGGCAGACTGTGTTTAATCAGGTGGTGCAGTGCATATGCGATAAGGAACTTGTAAATGTCTTATCAGTGCTTGGTTCTTCAAGATGTTTCCAGGCCTGGTAAGTCTGGTCAATCTTAGAGACACCCCATGTTGAATATAAAAGAAGTATCAGTGTTTTGGTTTTATTTGTGCATGCCCAAAATAGAAGGTTCTCCTGCTCTAGCTTTATATTAGAAAGGTTAGTTCTTAACTTTATTATTCTGGCAGAAGACCACCTTACAGGCCTGGAAAACTAATGGCATTTATCCTAAAAAATGGAAGTTGAGGTTTTAGGAATAGAGGGTCTGTTTAGTCAGACTCTTTACGATTTTACTTTTAAATCCAAACTCTGGTCAAACATCTCACAAGTAATTGGGAGGAGAGTTCTCTCAGTAGGAGAATATACATTATCTGCACTGTAATTAAGTGCTGAGAAAATTCATGTTCCAAGTGTACTTTCTTGGAGACTGCCTTCAAGCAAAGGTGAAAACAGAAGGCCAACACTTAGAATATTCTCGACTCTGTTTTGTAAAAGAAGGTTATGTAGAAATGGAAGAAAATCACTAGTGAGAAAAGGTAATGCCATCTTGAAACACTCAGAAAGAAACAATAAGGAAGAAAGGTAGAAAAGTACCTACGGTGATTGGCTTGTAAGATTTCTGTAAATGGAACAAATTGAACTCTTCTGCATTACTCTTGCAGAGCCAGACTTCTGCTTTTACCAGGGTTCTTGATCATAGCAGACTTTACAGCTCAAGCAGGAAGACATTGAAGAGTCACTATTTCTGCCTGTTTTCAGCAGCTTTTAACTCTTGCTCTGATCAGCAACTGAATTGTTGGCATATGGTTTGAAGCATGAATCAAAGCCCCACGTGGTTCCAAAGACTCCTGTTTGAACTGAGCATGACGCCGCTCCTGCGCTGTTTTACCAGATTCCCCCTAGCTTGCTTTTTGCTGCGGATATTTTACCATGTGCTGAGTGTACATGCAGCCAAGGGAAGCAGTAATCTGTAAGGAGACTCTAAATGCTGCCACTTCTGCAGCTTTGTTGAAATCAACTATTTTCCTAAGAAGTCTAATGTAATTTTGTCCCCTTGATCACTAGTACTAGTCAAACTGTATTCACTGATTTGCCTGACCTGACAAAGATGCATGTAGAATAACAGCCCAGCTTCTGTCAGGGTATCTGACATCAGGTTACTGTTTAATTTTGCTTGCATCCATGGTAATGGTCGTATCCAGTTTAGTTTAATCAGCAGTTGACTATAATATGGGGAGGGAAGCATATGTGTGTATATATAGTCTAAACTGTATTTAGAAGCTCTTGACATAAATAAATAAACTGAGCTAAGTAAGAGATCACACTGCTTTTGTCACCAAACTCATGCTGTTTGGAGCATTACTTTTTATAGAGGATTTTTTTTTTTTTTGTGCTGGCAAAATAGCCCTGCACTGACAGTTGAAGTGTGAGGTACACTTTCGGTTTAGATACATTGCGGACTTTGTTCTGCAGGGTAGGGATATGGATTTACTTTTGAGAAGAAGGTCAACTAAGGGTTTCATATTCATTCAGCTCCTTATGGGAATTGCTGACTCCCTAGTGAGGTGGTCAAGGATCATAAAACAGGCACAGACTAAAAGCTTTGATATTTTTTGTCCCTTCAGGCATGATGCAATTGTTGAAAAATTAAAAGTTTTGTTATGAGAGTTAAAGAATTTCGCTGCAGAAATTAATTGATCCTGAAAGACTCCTCCTTTACCTCATCCACTATAATCAAAAACTTACGTATCTTTGTGGAAGCAGAACGTGTTTCAGAGTTTGTAGACATAATGTTGCTTTATGAATATTTAACGATCATACTGTGATGGGAAATAAAGGCCAGATCTGGACAACAGCTGCATGAGACACTTCATATCACCATGGTTTATCTAGCAGCTGTGTGATGGATCAGATCCTGTTAAGTCATCATCTTTCTGGGAGGAAAGGGAGAGATGCTGCTTGAGTAGTGGTTAATGGTTCCAGCTTTTGGCTACACTGTATGGACAGTCCTGTCCAACCTTCCACTGCCGGAGTTCATACTATAAGAAATAGTGGTAACATTTCTCTGAAGACATGAGCTTTATCAGGGACTACATATTGGTACTACATATAGGGCTACAGCTTGATATATCCTCACTAGATAAAGGAAGGAAAAACGAAAAAAGGTTCCTAAGACAGAGTAAGATACCGGAAATAACGGGCTGCCCTTGGCACGGTGTAGGTGTTGGGTGATGTGCTCATCATGGCTAGCTGTTGTCAGGCAACAGGTTTTCATGCTGATTTGGTCCAGCTGAAGTTATGTGGTTTTACACATATTCACCAACAGTTTAGTCCTGCTTATGTGGTATGCGAAGGAAGTGTGAAGGAAACATGGGTGACCAAAACAGGTATTGATATCCAAAAATAATAAAGTACAAAGTGCAGAAGAGTATTGAAGTAATACTTCAAAAACTGCTGATATGGGAGAGGTACCTCAGCCTTTTGAACTGACTGACTAGTTAGAAAAGCTGATCAAGCTTTTGGGTGTCCTAGGCTTACTCTAGAGTCATGGTTTTCTAGATGATGTTTTATGCCCTTTTTGGTCCATCATGCAGTGAATGACATGATGTGAATGCATCAGGCTAGTGAATCCTAGCACAGAGGCCATGCTGTGCTAGAGGAAACACACGGCACACCGAATATTAACTCTGAGAGCGCTCTCACTCTGAAGCGTGTTTTCAGTGCTCAGACAGTTGATGATCTACAGATCACCTCTGTATTACATACTGGGGCTTTGGGGATGATGTGTTGAATCACTGAGCCTTTAGGCTGGTGTTTTTATGCCAAAATATTTATGTTGATATAAGGGAGTAAAATTTGGTCCCAAACCTCACTGAATTGAAAAATGTATTAAAATACATGTTGGAAGAGGAATCTGGCATTGACTCTGACTAGAGAGAAGAAGGAAAGAGGTTGAAGCCTTGGTTAGCTTTTATTCTATTTACCTAATTCAGAGTTCAAAATTATACCATGCTTTAATTAAAGCTTGTCAAGGTCTTCTCTGCTGTTCACTACAGGAAATGAATACAGGGAGAGAGGTGGGAGAAGAGAACCAACTGTTTGCTTAACTGTGTTGGGTGCAGCTAGATGCCAAAAATGCATGGGGATGTATAACAAGATCTATGTTGCTGTCTCAGTCTAACAGGTTTTTAATAGATTCATCTGTCAAATCCTATTGCTATTAGCATATGATTTTTAAATTAATCTTGGGTATTGGTTTACTTTTTTCTCTAATGAGCTATTTACAGGGTGCCTCATTTATACTTCTATGGTAGCATAGAGAAAATTGGAGAAGAAAGCTGCACCTGGGGAATGGAACAATTTCAAATCTACAGTCTTTTGGGTTTTTCTCCTTTTGTAAGAATATATTTTGTAAAAAATCACTGGGGACAGCTAGACTTCTGTGTATAAAATCCTAACCTATCTTTTGCAGAGAAGATTACCATGAAGACGGGTTCTGTCAGCCATACAGGGGAATTGCGTGTGCACGAATCATTGGAAACAGGACCATTTATGTGGACTCCCTCCAGATGCAAGGGGAAATTGAAAACCGAATTACTGGTAAGCTTATACATCTCTGTAGCAGGGCAAAAATCATTCCTGAAAGTATCCAATTCAGGTATAAATAGTGTTATCACCTTTTTCAGTTTTATTGGTCAATGACTAAGACATCCTTATATTAAGGTTTAGAGGAGGTGAGCCAGTTTCCCACTTGTGCAGTTAGCAAAATTTGGAGCAAGGAAGATGAATATCTGCTGTCATGTGTAGAAGCATTTTGCATGTCCTTAAGTAAAATGTCAGAACATTGACTTTTTAACAGCTTGCAGTTTATACTGGAGCTTTTTGCATGATGGATTCAAATAGAAGATTTTAAAAAAAATCAATTTGTGATGTAATAAAAAATTACCGGGTTTTGATTTTCTTGAAAAATGTATGGTGGCTTTTCCCTTGGGTTTTCTCCCCTATTGCATAATCCCGGCAGAGCCTGGATTTCAATTGAAAAAAAAGTATAATATAAACCAAGAGTCGATCTTCTTGTGCTCTACCCCTGCTGATGCTGGACATCAACACAGGTTTTCTTCACTGGACCTCCGTTAGCTGACATTGGCAGCTGTGACTCTGAAGTACACAAGTAGAGCAAGCAAATGGATCTGTGAAATAGAGCAAACTGTTTATCATAATATATGACCAATTAACTCAGTCTAGCAGGAGCTTATATGTGTCTGGCCAGATGCGGCTAACTAATTGAATCTGCAATTTTAACATAACTAGTTGACAAAAAGAGTTTGACTTCACTTGTCAGCTCCTTAAATACATTATCTTGAAGGCGCATTGTCAAGCCAGAAATCCAGGTCAGATTTTTCTGTTCTTGAGATGCTGATCAGATTCTGGGACTGGTAAAATCCAAGTGCTGACTTTTCCTTGTGCTGTCATGACTCATTCCCCTCCCTCCTTTCGCTTGCACTCTGTTGTAATTCCAGCCTCTTTTACCATTATGTCGTTAATTAATACATACTATTGATATAATTTTTTCTACAACATAATCTCTATCCTGTTTGAATGTTCTTCAGCAATATGGAAATGTTCAGCTATCTGAAATGATTAAATTTGTAACTCCATGAATCAAGTTCATAACGTCCTTTTCAAAAAGAAAACAACCAAAAACCTGTGATATATTCCATAAAATGTTTTTTGATAAATTACACCTGTTTCTGGAATATACAACATGGACATTCATGGCCTGGCTGCTGGATCTCTAATACCACTGATTATCAGTTAAATTTTGGAGGCTGGGGCTGGGACTCTCTGTCCTGGAGTTGAGGAGAATTTCTGATGGAACTGTATTTTCAAGTAAACTCTGTGAACCATCAAGTAGAGCTGCCCAGTGCCTAGCTAGGCAGTAATGATATGGTATTTTCAGACAATATACATCTGAAGGACATACCAAATGCCTTATGCAAAGTAACCTTAAGGATTTCACAGCATACTTGGCTCTTATGAGTCTTCTTATATGTAAAATAAGTATTGCAAGATGGGGTGTTCTCTATCCAAATGTCAGGATATTTTTGAACTTGTGGTAACTTGTTAGAAAAAAAAAAAAATCTGCTATGTAACTGCTACTGAGATTTTGCTTATACTTTTGCCCATACATCCTAAGCGCAGTTTTTGGTGGAAGGTCCTTGTGCCCAGAGCCGTAGGGTGTTCAGGGGAGGCTGTGCGTGGGAAATGGTGACACCTACCGCTCAACACCGAGATCATTTGACAAGGTTACAGGCGATGTCTATAGGGAATTTTCACTCTGGATTTTCATTTCCCTGCGGCGCTGATGACATTTGCTTTGTCTCTACGGCCCCTGGCGCTGTTTGGTCCTGGCCACATGGTTAAGCAAGAATTGCACCCTTCTATTAAAAAAAAAAAAAAAAAAAAGCACTTGAAGAAGAGCTGGTTTTTTTTCCTCCCCGTGTACAAGGGANAAAACTTGAGACACGACTTGAAAGACTCGTCAGACTTGAAAGACCTGACCCCTGATGTCTGCATATGTGTGGCTAGCAATGTCTTTGTTGTGCCATTTAATATCTGTTTAATAACTAAAAATAATAAACCCCTTAGATGCCACCACACAGTCCTTACGGCTTTTGCACCTCTCATCAAAATAAGGACATGATTGTGAATTGTGCACTTTTCACTCATGCTGATCTAGATTCTGTAACGCCTTCGCAAAAATTAGTGTGGTGTTTCAAGTAGCCAACACTGACTACTTCACTCCTCCAGGTTTATTTTTTCACTGTTAATCTTCGGGACAAGCACACATCACAGCTGTCATTTGAGGCCTGATATCATGCTTCCATTCAGTGTTCCCTACATGACTGATAAACAGTTATATTCCTGTGTTAAAATAAGCAAAGGTTTAAAAAGAATAAAAGCTGGAGTTGGGGCTGCTTGCTGCATGTGTCATGTTTAGGAAGATACAGGAGACTCTCTGATAGCAGGTGGCTGCAGGAAGTAGATGTTTGAAAGGAGAGAGCTGGACAAGAGGGAAAGAACTGATTTGTAGCTTGTAAATAGACTGCTGAATGACTTGAACTGCTCATTTCCTCTCTTTTAACAGTGTGTGTTGGTGGAACATGCAGTCTAGCAAACCTCATTCACAAATGATGCTCTCCAGCGTGGGAATGAACATTCCTACATTTAAAAGTTGATTCATCCCCAGATACATGATGCACATGTATATTTCTCTTTTGTTTGCAATGTGCAAGAAAACTCTCAGGTAAATGTTAGTGTATAGAAGCTGAGAGCTGAAGGGGAGGATTATGTTCCTAAGCCATTATGACTTTCATCTTAATGTGATCAGTATGTTGAGATTGATTGCAGTCATTTTTCCCAAAACTGCCGCCTGTTAGTATTCTCATGGCCATTAATAGCAGTGTCTCCTCAAACACCAATGGCACACTTCTTCTGCCTGTCAAGACTTGAAAAACACTTGCCTTGTTTATTGATCAAAATGTCTACAGGAGGAAGAACTTAGGTGATCCTCCTTCAGATTTTACCTAATTAGGAACTTTGGAAATACATGTCAGCATCCTGGCAGATGTATCTTGCCTTTGCTCTTTATCCTTTCAAGTTAAAATTAGACAAGTGCCAACAGCTTGCTCAATGTTAGTCACTTGGGTAACTTCGTAAGAACTGAGGTCCTACAAGCTCTGTGCAGGTGTCAGAGGGACACGGGGATGCTGGGTTTGCTTTCTGTATTTGTCAGCTCTCCTTTACAGCAGAAATGACTTCATTTCCCTGCTGCTCAGTAGGCTTTCAGGCCCTCAGGAAAAGACGAAAGTTATAAAGGCGGGCATGTTGATCTGCTTGAGGGTAGGATGGTCCTACAGAGGGATCTG
>RSEF01000031.1:42914113-43000931 GCA_003993805.1 Himantopus leucocephalus | reverse complement strand
AGATGATCTGAAAGGTCCCTTCCAACCTTAACGATTCTAGGATTCTATGATTCTATGAAAAGGTAAATGACATGAAAATTATGTTGTTTCTCACGCTTTTTGTGAATTAATACTTAAGCAGTATTTTTGTTCCTTTCCAGCTGCTTTTACCATGATTGGCACTTCCACGCATTTGTCCGATCAATGCTCACAGTTCGCTATACCATCCTTCTGCCACTTTGTGTTTCCCCTGTGTGATGAGCGGTCTCGAACCCCTAAGCCACGGGAGCTGTGCCGGGATGAATGTGAAGTCCTGGAGAACGATCTCTGTAGGCAGGAGTACAACATCGCTAGGTCAAACCCCCTCATCTTGATGCAGCTACAGTTGCCTAAGTGTGAGGATCTCCCACGACCTGACACCTTGGAAGCTGCCAACTGCATAAGGATTGGGATCCCTGTGGAGAGACTCAGCCGATGTAAGTCTGGGTGTTTCATGACTGGGAAAAAGTAAGGTTTGTTGTTTCCTCAGGTTAGGTCTGAGAGACAATATTTTATCAGTCGTTCTTTTTTGTAAAGAAAGTACTGCTGTAATGGACACTACTACTTTCTATCATGTTAATACTGACCACAGTCTTGCACTGTTGTAAGGTACAGTTAGGGTGGCAAGGAAGTTTAAAGGATGCTGCTTAGTACTGAAAAGGTTATATCAACCACTCTGGGCTATAAAACTCTGTGCACACAACCAATTTGAGATTTGCGAGGGGCAGCAAGGCATTGCAGGCTTCCCTTCCCACATGCCTGCCCCCACCTCTGGCTCAGTCCTTGCCTTTCTGGATGAGTCACCCCATACAGCTATTTGTGAGTTCTGTTTACCTATCAATAAACCTCAAATAGGCTGTGGAAACTTCACTGGAAAAATCTGTTAAGAAATTAAACATTTAATGTTTATTCGTTCTATATGCAACTCCACTCCTGTAAATCGAGCATGGAGTCTTTCTTCACCCATATAGGATAGGTGCAAACCCTGATCTTGCTTCTGTGAATTTATATTTTCATCCAGGAGTAGAAGGGCTGTGCTGTTGTTAGTAATTATGTGCTGACAATTTTTCTGCCTACTCTGTTTCCTAGCAATTAATCACCACCCCCTATAATGAATGTTACAAGAAAGTTCCAAGAGACTAAAGATGTTTAAATTTCAAAGTGTGATAAGATTATTCTGAATATCCATTATCTGAATCCACAGTTAGGAGCAGGGGTCATGGCATAATGGTGGGCATGGAAGACTAGCTGTGTGCTAGTAAGGCAATAATCTAGTGTAGCTGAGAAGGAGAAATAACTGAGAAAACGATGACAGAGACAAATCAGCCAGGGAAGAGGTATCAAGCAAAAGGAATGAGAATGAAACCAACAAAAAGTCTGGCAAAATACATCCGTGATCCTCAGAGCCAGCGATGCTCGCTCTGGTGGAATAGCTGCAGCTTAAGTACCTGGGGGTTTGGA
The DNA here is from genome assembly GCA_003993805.1 of Himantopus leucocephalus. Classification (NCBI taxonomy): domain Eukaryota; kingdom Metazoa; phylum Chordata; class Aves; order Charadriiformes; family Recurvirostridae; genus Himantopus; species Himantopus leucocephalus. The sequence continues at coordinate 42,999,452 of RSEF01000031.1, read as the reverse complement.
GAAAGGGCTTTGAGAGAGCAAGATTCCTGAGGACTGGGGCGGGGGATTCAGGAAAATGGAGAAGGTAATGTTGCAAACGTACAGAAAAATGTATGATTTGGTTCAGGTGATACATACAGGAGACAAAAGCCCTCAAAATTATGAAGAAAGGATAGCAGCAAAACAGAGAAAGAATAAAGATAGGAGTTTACCATATATGAAAGTGATGTATCTGAAGAGAAGAAAAGCCTGAATCCCTTCTTTCTAAAGAAGAAAAGAAGAGAAAATTTGCATGAGGCATTAGAAAATGCAGCACTAATTCCTTTAGGAAGTGAGCAGTGTGAGGAAGACAGGAAGATTATGAGAAATAAATGTTTACACTGTTGGCATCTGAAGACATTTGCTGAAATGAAGCTCGTATCTCTAATTTAGTTTAACTTATCTTGTCCTGTATCTAAAGGACCATACTTGCTCCTTAGTATCATCTTGCATTCAGAGTTACCAAATATTGGTAACTGAGTTGAGATACTCCAGGGCAGAATCCAGAAATAACCAGGTGTAAGAATACAGTTACTCACAGAACTGATATTTCAAAACCCACAGCTTTCATTTAAATCCTGCAGTACCTAAATTCAAGCACTTTTTGCATACATGGTCTATGCAGTTCTACCCTTTCAGTCTTGTTTGCCCTTGATTGTTTCGTTATTTGCAATGTTTTGCCAAACCCTATGTTGCAGATCATCAGTGCTACAACGGTTCTGGAGCAGACTACAGAGGGATGGTCAGTGTTACCAAGTCTGGCCACACTTGCCAGCTCTGGGATTCCCAGAGTCCCCACAGCCACGATCTGACAAGCACACAGTTCCCAGAGCTAGGTGGAGGGCACGCGTATTGCCGAAATCCTGGAGGTCAGATGGATGGGCCCTGGTGTTTTACAAAGAATAAAAACGTACGCATGGAACTGTGTGACATACCTTCTTGTAGTATGTATTCTCTTTCTTTTTTCCCCTACTACTGTCCTGAATCCTGTGCAACTTGAATGTTCCCTATTTTTACAAGTACAATTCACTTAAGAGGGTTATGCTTTCAAATGATTCACTTGCTGTAATGCAGCACCCTTGTTTTGTGTTGTAGGCATTTAATATTTTCTGGAGATCAGAGCTTGTAACTGAGATATTGTGACACTTCTTTGTTATAGATTGGATGCTTAAGGTTAGATAACAATTAACGATACTGCTGCAGTTTGTATTCTAACTTGTCAATGCCAGACTTGACATACTTATCATCTGTATGTGTTTGGTTTGCTCACACTACTCAATGGTATATTCCTTTTGCTCTATATGGTGCCTTGCATGCAGCAAGGATTTTCAGATCCTGTAGAGGGAGATATAGCATCATGCTTGCTTGGAAGAAAACCGTGTGAAGTGCAGAAGTAGGGATGTCATAAAACAAATGATCTTATCAGAAGAATCTTACACTATCTGCTAATGGCTCAGTACTGCACAACTGATAGCAAAAATCCAAAGCACAGCTCTCACAGTTTAATACTGTCCCACTCACTTCCCTGTATTGGTACAGCCTTCACTCTAGAGCTGTTACAGTGATAAGTCTTTGGGCATGACAAGGCAACTTAATACTGTGATTCATTAGGAAGAAATGCTTGTTTTTTGCAGCATGTTTTTTGTGTCATAAGTCATAAAAGCAGTTTTGTTATAGATTGCCTGGATATTTAACAGTGCTCAGAATTGATATGAAATTTCTTAGTTACTTCACTTTTTTAATGTAACGTGTTTTGACATTTATAATAAATTTCTATGATGCATGTAACATGGTGTAAAGATAACACTGCGATGTGGTTGTGGTGAAAGCGGTAGCCACAAATAGTAAAACCACGGACTGCAGAAGACATCCCGGGCAGTTCCAATGAACATTTTGGACCTGACTGTGCTTTTCTAGAGTCTCTAAAGATCAAGAAAACAGCATTTTAGGAAGGTTCCAGAGCAGTCATTAAGTGAATTGATGGCTTTTTCACGTCTGTCTCACTGTAATATAAGAGCACTAAGTATAAAACAAATAATATCTCTGCCAGTGAGAAACGAGATTTACTTTATTATGGGCAGAAGTAGTACCAGTGGAGGTAAAAAGTGGGCAAAATACTGATGAGGCTGAAGTTGGGCAAGAAGGCCAGACTGCAATGCTGTGCTATGGTTTGTCACATTGAGTTCACTGCTTTATATACTGTGATGATGACTACTCACTTGCTTTTTATCCCCTGAACAAGATAATGTAATGATACTCAGGTCTATTTCCTGCAGTTCCTACAACCAGAAGCCTCAAAAAGCGAAATAAACCACATACTGTTACAGTCAACACATTAAATGTAGGGCACCTAGTTTATCTTCATACTGCTAGTTGTTATGTTCGTTCAAGCCACTTTGAAATATTTGATGGAAAATTATGAAGAAAGGGGAGACAGTAATGTGACTTCTGTTTTCAAGCTATAGGAGTTTACTTCTTGTTTAAAATATAGTATTAATAATCATACCAGTTTTGGGGGTTTTTTTTTGCTTTACTGTTGAATGCATTAAAAAAACTTATTGTAAATAATGAACATTTCTGTGCCTGACAGGTCCACGTGACAACAGTAAAATGGGAATCCTCTACATTCTGGTTCCCAGCATAGCCATCCCTCTGGTTATTGCCTGCCTTTTCTTCCTGGTCTGTATGTGCAGAAACAAGCAGAAGGCATCTGCTGCTACACCACAGCGCCGCCAGCTGATGGCATCTCCTAGCCAGGATATGGAAATGCCACTTATTAATCAACATAAACAGGTATTTTCTCCAGAGTTTGCTTAGGCTGCATATATCCAAAGTGTCATGATTTTCAGTGTCTCAGGTTGTCGGTGTTCGAATTGAGCCATGTTGTAAGGGACCTAATTTTCATACTATGCTGGGTGTTTACTTCAGTGAAAACTAGGTCTTGCAATCACTAGCTGTATCTAGAAATCCTGGCTGCAGGCAACAGCTTTCAGGACAAAGTATTTTATGACATTTGCTTTTACCTGTCAGTTCTCATTCTGCCTGTGGTCTCGGTGACTGGAAATGTTATTTCTGATCCAGCCTTCAGCCTGCAGCTCATTTTCTCTCCTGGTAATGACGTGGCTGGTTTGTGTGTTTAAAGCAGGATGCACGGTGGGGTTTCTTGTCTAATCTGTCAGCTCAGTCCTCTGGTACTCTGAATCACCACCGAGCAAGGAGCTGAGCTGAAGTGCAACATGTTTCTAAGGCTGTGTAGCACAAGGGATGGCAAAATGAAAATGGCTTTGAACTTCTGTCTACAGATCTCAGCCCCTGCATGCGATTTTCTGGGTCAACTAACTGATCTCCATGCTAAAATCCTGTTCAGAGCTAATGTTGAATTTTTAATCACAGCATTTACAAGATGCAAGGTCTGAAAAGCAATGCTCAATATGGAACAACTGGCAACATCTGTTCAGGAAACTGTAGAATATTTCCAGGATATTGCCAATTGTAAAATTGATTTTGTGTGATAAGGGGGAGATTTAGTGGCTGAGTCTGGGCTGTGTTGGTGTAAAGGAATAAGGAATATTAATGGTTCCATTTAAATAAAATTAATCACGTACAGTTAATCATTTAGTGCTAGGCTGTATTGGCGTACTACTTACATAGCACTTACTCAGCATAAGTAGCTAAAGTTGCTGAAGCCTTAGGCCACAATTCGTGAGCTTCACCTAGATAAGTTGAACGTGTTTTGAACTCCTACTTAGTTACATAAAAGAAGGCCCTGGGACTGGTACAAATCAGGAGGTAAGGAAGCTTCTACCATCAGAAGAGGATGCAACGTGCCAAGATAAGATCAGTTAGCGGTCCCCCTGGAGACAGAGAAAGAATCCAATAAGGAATAAGAAGACCCCAGACCACAAATTACCATTGGACCAGGGAGCACGTGTGAAGAGCGCATGAGGGGTGGGTGCATAGACTGTAAGGGTATAATTGCCCAGGAATTTCTTGATTCTGGGTCCCTTTCCAGGGGGACCCAGCCTGGGCTGTCCTTGTTGCTGTACCACTTGAATAAATTATTGGTTTTTCTTTGGATTATTGGATTATTGCCTGAGATTCTGCTATGGGAAACCTAGAGTGAAGAAACCTCTTTAACAGTTGCAAACTGTCTGGTCCAGTCCAGACCAGTGTTGACCACTAAAATTGGACCTTGTTCCCAAATCACCTGTTAAACCCTCTTTCCAGCCCATGCTGGTCATGATGGACCCATTAGATCAACTGTCACAAACTCCCTTTCTCTCCCTGCCAGCTACAGGAGGGAGGCTCTGGGGACTTCTCACTCTTGGCTTTAACACCTTTTCCTTCATGTACCAGAGAGACATTCCTTCTTCCTTTTGCTCCTCTTTCACCCCCCTCTTCACCAGAGCTAGCCTGAGTTTTCTCAGCAGAGGCCATTCCTGCAGTGCAATGGAGGAGAAAGGGCATATCTGCTACTGCAGAACTGAAAGAGAGAGGTTTTGTTCCTCCTTCTGCTCGAAGGGATGTTTCAGTTCACCCCGAGGCTGCCACCTCCTCAGCCAGTGCCCACAGCTTCTGACAGATCTCCAGTAGGCATCTCTGGGCAGATCTGTAGGGCAAGTGCAGCTGCAGTTTATAGATGTCACCGTTTGCCAGATTTACTCTGAACCAATTATTCATTTAGCTTGCAGGAAATATGGTTGTTCCTTTGTAAAAATAATTATACTCATCATCTTGCAGCATAATTTAGTTTACACTTCTGATAATAGTATAATTCATTTCAAGTTTAACTGTAAAATCAATATACTGATGTGAATATACAAAAAGTCATTTTGGTCCAATTTATCTTCCATTTGGAGCATCTAACCACTGGGAGCTTTTCTTTAATAAGAGATTCTGTTGTTTAGAAAACATTGTGATTTTTTACTGACTTACTTTCTTTACTTAATTTCAGGCTAAACTTAAAGAAATCAATCTGTCCACTGTGCGGTTTATGGAGGAACTAGGAGAGGAGAGATTTGGCAAAGTCTACAAGGGGCATCTTTTTGGTACAGCACCAGGTGAACAGACACAAGCTGTTGCTATTAAGACACTTAAAGACAAAGCAGAGCTGGCTCTTCGGGAAGAGTTCAAACATGAGGCAATGATGAGATCACGATTACAGCACCCAAACATTGTTTGTTTGCTGGGAATAGTCACGAAAGAACAACCCATAAGCATGATTTTTAGTTATTGTTCCCACAGTGACCTCCATGAGTTCTTGGTAATGAGATCTCCCCATTCAGATGTTGGCAGCACTGATGATGACAAGACAGTAAAATCCACCCTGGAACCAGCAGACTTTTTCCACATCGTGACTCAGATAGCTGCAGGAATGGAATACCTTTCAAGCCACCACGTTGTCCACAAGGACTTGGCCACTAGAAATATACTGGTGTTTGATAAACTGAATGTGAAAATATCTGATTTAGGCCTTTTCAGGGAAGTTTACGCTGCTGATTACTACAAACTGATGGGAAATTCCCTTCTTCCTATCCGGTGGATGTCCCCTGAGGCTATTATGTATGGCAAGTTTTCTATCGATTCGGATATATGGTCATATGGAGTTGTGTTGTGGGAAGTTTTCAGCTATGGCCTGCAGCCTTACTGTGGTTATTCTAACCAGGATGTCATTGAGATGATCAGGAACCGACAGGTTTTGCCATGTCCTGACGACTGCCCCACATGGATATACACTTTGATGTTGGAGTGTTGGAATGAATTTCCCAACAGAAGACCAAGATTTAAAGATATACACAACAGACTAAGAACATGGGGAAACCTTTCTAATTACAACAGCTCAGCGCAAACCTCTGGGGCAAGCAACACCACGCAAACAAGCTCTCTCAGCACAAGCCCGGTTAGCAACGTCAGCAATGCTAGGTACATTGGACCAAAGCAGAAAGCTCCAGCTTTTCCTCAACCACAGTTCATACCAATGAAAGGGCAGATGAGACCAATGGTCCCACCTCCTCAGCTCTACATTCCAGTCAATGGTTACCAGCCAATGCCTGCCTATGGTGCTTACTTGCCAAATTTTTACCCTGTCCAAATTCCAATGCAAATGGCTCCTCAGCAAATACCTCCCCAGATCATTCCCAAACCAGGCTCCCACCACAGTGGGAGCGGATCCACCAGCACAGGCTATGTAACAACGGCGCCTTCCAACACATCGGTGGCTGACAGGGCTGCTCTGCTTTCGGAGGGCACAGATGACACGCACAATGGAACAGAAGACATCGCCCAGAATCCCGTCCAGGAGGAAGAGGAAGAGGAGGGCTCTGTGCCTGAAACAGAATTGCTGGGCGATAATGACACACTTCAGATGGACGAAGCAGATATTCAATCAGAAGCCTAAGGAATTTGGCCTCATTATTAAGAATTTCACATCACTTCCATGAATGGATACTGTAGATCCTTAGGCTTAATAGCAGTGATTTTGATCTAACTAAAAGAAACAAAGCTGAAAAACCTACAGCCACGTAAAGTGCAGCAGTAATGATATAGTGGGTTTATTGACCATTGCCACCATCAGATTTTGCAAATATGATGGTATAGAATTGCTGGGTTTAATCTTTTTTACTGTCCAACAGTTTTTGAGGGAAGCTGCTTTTCAGTTTTGTACTGTTGCTGTGCAACGTATTGCAGAGTAGCATTGCACATCATGTATATCATGATATGTGAGTGTAATGTTAGTGAATTATGCTTAAACCAATAACACAAAAAGGAATCCAACTATGGTTGCAGAATTGCTCTGAGCATAAAGAAGTGCCCTGGATGTGATGGACAGCTTAGTTTATAGTATTTATCTCTTTGGTACAATGGACACAAGATTGTCATTTGCTTTTTGAGTCTGAAAAAATAACAAGTTGAGAATACTTATCTGTGTTTCTATTACAATAACCAGAAAAGTGGGGAAAATGAACATAAAATTGGCTGTGCTGAGTCAGACCATGGGTCTGTACAGCCCAGCAGCATGTCTTGAAAGGCTATCGATAATGTGTGCCCAGGGAAGACCACAAGGGCAATTTCCCTTGTAGAATTTCCCAAGGGTATTTCCCCAGCCTCTAGCAATTTGTGGCTTAGGGACTTCCCAAGCTGGAAGTGGAATTTTTTTATGTTTAATAGCCCTCGATGGAATTTTCTACCTTGAATTTATCCAAATGATTTTGAACCCACATAAACTTATAGCATCCACAACATCCTGTGGAATAACATGAGAGGAGAGAGGATGGCTTGCTTTCATCATTCCCAATGAATGACTGTGACAGAAGCTTCCAGATGAGATCGTCTGCCTGCATTTGTGGATGAAAGTATTCCTTCTCTGCTGTGTGTTTTCAGCAGCAAGCAGCCTTAATACACTGTTAACCAAAAATGGGGATATTGTAGGGGATATTGTAGGTGTGCACTAACTTAACAATCCAACTTTAATTTCATCTTGGTTATCAAGTACAGAAAAGGGCTCCACATGTATGTTTCTACATTGTAAAGGTGTTGGGGTTTGTGTGGGGTTGTAGACTTACTTGGTTTACCAAAATTACTGCTGGATTGCATGTGAAACCATGTTTTTTCCTGCCTTTTTATCGAAAATGAACCTTTGAACTTTAGAAGACCAAAATAAGCAATACTGTACAAAGTGCTGGTTTTGTGCTTCTATTTGCAGGATGAATCATGTACAGACCTTTAAATGTAATTTATGTTTTACTACAATTTATATACCTTTTTCATTGAAATATTTGGATTTTTGAATGAATGACTTTATAACTTAACCATTTACAATATTCACATGTGGTGCAGTTTTATTGTATTGCTGTTTCATTTTGTTAAACATGCAGACAGGTCCATACATTTCATGACCCTTTCTGTAATACAAGCAATACACAATCTCATTGTAGCATTGTAGCCAACACACACTATAGCTATAAGTTGTACATCCAACATGGAGTATTCAATAAAGTGATGCAAAAATTATGATTAAGTATGTTATCTGTATAGTTCCTACAGCCGCTGTTATGTTATGGTACTTTGTGGAAACAGAAATGGCCACAGTTCCTTATGTCACAGGTTTCATACCTGAACTACAACTTTTTATTTTATTACATTGGGATTCACTTGTAAGTTGTGTATCGTTGTGATCTACACCCTGTGTTCATGGTATGACAACATTACTTATTTCCAGCATTTCACCTGGATTTGGAAATGCACTGGTAGGGATAAAATATGAAAGCTTTACTACTTGTGTTAATATAATGCAGCTTTGGGTGCTATTACTAAATAAAGGACAAATGAATAAAAAAAATGTCAAGTTTATTTACTTTAAGTTCTTTGTTTCTTCTAGGTTTCGTGTTCTCATATTAATGAACTGCATTAATCAACTACATTGGCTTCCTTTGCTAACTTACTGCCTGAAAAATGGAGAGTAAGTGGTCTAGTTACACCACAGATGTGTCAGAAAGAGAAGAGATACAATACATGAATGACTGGCAGTCAATGGAAACTTCTGTATAGCAGTCTGAAGTTCAGCCCGTTTCTAACAGTCAAAGGGCATTACAATTTTGGGTACTTAGGGTGCAGTTTGGGAAACTCCTAGTTCCCTTCTTCAAGCCTCATAAATTCAAGCCAATAAATCACTATAGTCAGAAAAAATCAGACAGATGCCTATACTGGCTTTCCCATCCCCAGTAAGATGTGGATGTGCTCTCAAAGCGATGGTAGAGGAGTGGTATACAATTCTTTAGGCCAGGCTTGGTGACACACACAGTACCGCAAGGGGTTTTTCTCCCCCTTGTTGATATGGACACACTTCCCTGAGCTGCGATGGTTAGGGCCATGATGACAGGCAAACACCTCATCTGTGGCTCAGGTAAGCACCTCTGCAAAAGTCGTTATCACTACCAACACATTAGTGGCTACTATAAGTCATATGGATTGGCAGTGACTTCTTGTTCTGCAACTCCCCAGGCTACTCCCTCCTGTGATGTCTGCTGCAAAGGCCCAGCCAGAGTCAGGATCTGCCTTTCCTCAAGATTTGGAAGCAAGGCCACAGAAGAGCAGGGAAGGGATGTGGCGGTAAGTGCATGGGACAAGGTGGTAAGGTGGGAATAAGGGAGAGAAGGGTTGAGGCTGGGGCTGGGGCCCAGCAAAGCCAGCACAAGGCTGCTTGCTAAGGCATGGAAAATTATTTCTTTCTGCCAGGCTTAGCAAAGCTGGAGTTTGTCCTGGTGGCAGAACAACTTTTCTACACAACAAATACAGGTCTGGATGACAGGAGAGGGCAAGGTGTTTTTGAGAAGAGTATGGGACGTTTCAAAAGTTTTCTCTTGCCTCTTGACAGTTGCCTACTCTGCTTCAGCTAATACGATCTGCCAAGAAAGACAGGGACTGACCTTGGAACAAGTGGATAGAGCACTGGCAGTATCCTCACCAGCCCACTGATGAGGCAGGAGGCTGTGGCTGACTGCCTCTGAGACTGCCTCTTCCCCATCTCCAGTGATATATGACACTGGACTTGGTGCATGCCCTACCCTCACCCATCCCAACTGGTTTAGCTATCTTCACTCAAACCCAGCTTTCTGATATGGTGCAGGTCCTCGATCTTGGCTCAGACTGCTGTGAAGAAAGAGCTGTTGGAGAAAGAGGTGGAAGGAGCCCTGGTGGCATCAAGCCTGTCTCTTATGTGCAGCCTATGCCTTCTGAGCACGAAAATGCTCCTGGGATTCACCTCTGGGCAGGACAAAGCACTCCTGTGCTGAACAGGTCCCTGGCAGGGCTGGAGATTAGCCCAGCATCAGCAAGTATGAAGGTCTGCACTACCCATATTCATGAGTCCTGGTGAGGAAGAGACGAGGAGGGAGAAGCTGAAACTTGAGGCAGGAGGGCTTTGGGTGTAGCACAGTCACAGAATCACAGAATGGTCAGGATTGGAAGAGACCTCTGAAGATCATCTATTCCAACCACCCTGCCAGAGGAGGGTCACCTAGAGCAGGTTGCACAGGGTGGCGTCCAGGTGGGTTCTGAGTGTCTCCAGAGTGGGAGACTCCACAACCTCTCTGGGCAGCCTGTTCCAGTGCTCTGTCACCCTCCAAGTAAAGAAATCCCTCCTCATGTTTAGATGGAGCTTCCTATGCTCAAGTTTGTGCCCATTACTTCTTGTTCGATCACCGGGCACCTCAGAAAAAAGACTGTTCCCCTCTACCTGGCATCCTCCCTTTAAGTATTTATAGGTATTGATAAGATTCCCCCCAGTCTTCTTTTCTCTAGACTAAAAATAGACCCAAGTGCCTCAGCCTTTCCTTGTAAAAAAGAAACCCAACCCCCTAATCATTTTAGTAGCCCTTTGCTGGACCCTCTCCAGCAGTTCTCTGTCCTTCTTGCCACAAGTGCCAAGGCAAAGTCTTGACCCATGACAGGACTTTCTTAGGTTCATGTGTCCCAGAGCATAAACAACAAAAGATCTATAGGATCCAACAGTGCCTTGGTCAACCGGGCATCTGCTGGTGCCTGGAAACAAGTGCGGGTCCCTATTTGCAAAAGCATATCGGCATAGATGGGGAATGGATTTTCAGTCACAGGGCAGGGAGGATCAGGTACAATTCATAGTCTGAGCTGGGAAACTAAGTGACTGTAGATATGCACACCTCTTCCTCTATGCAAGTGCAGCCTGGCAAGAACACTAATCTGAATCCCATTCTGATATTGTCCGAGATCTGGGTTATTACAAGGTGTTTTCATTGGTTTTACCCATCAGGACTACAGGGAAGACAAAATTATAAACAGTGCAGTATAAACATCTGTGTAAGAACAGAGGATTCACCCACAGTGCAAAGTTAAGTACAAATAGGCCTTATTATTACAAGCTTTGATAGGCAGCTTCATTCCTTGACCTTCATCTGTCACTACCGTCAGTTTCATCTAATGTTTCCCCTAAAGTCTGATCCAGAAGGACATGTTCCTTGTATGAATTCTTTGCTTTCTGTATCTGCCATAGCTACAAACATCATAGTAAGCCAAAGGGAAATTACTTCAACGTAACAGTGCCTCAAACTTTTAGTACAGATATGAATTTGAATTTGTTTCTCACTTTTTATCTAAGGAGTTCATAAGATGTCACTTGCTTCTGTGTTCAGAGAAATCATCTCACTTTGGCCATGTGGGAATGAAGGGAAGTGGTCTGATGATTTCTGGGAGAGATCTCAGGGACACTTGTTGAGTTGGAGCACTCTCAAAAGATGTCAGATGTAAGGATGAAACATCCAGCTACAGGCACAGTTGTCTCTTCAAATAAAGCCACATTTTACTGTTTTTAAGTCATAGTTTCACCCTGTGTAGACAGTAACTCTGTTTCTAGACTGGCAAACTCTACTACAAACTGTTCTTAAAAACAGCATTTCAGTTACTTAAAATATGAAGAAAAAAAAACACTAGCAAAGCCATCCTCTGAGGAAAGGCACTAAATTCATGTTGTAAGGAAAAATGTATATTACTGTTCTATATATAAACCTATGAAAGGTTAGTGGAATGGCAGGAATCAAGTTTTCAGGATTTTCTCAGACACTGGGAAAGGGGTATTAGAAGATTAAAAAAGTAGTAGCATACAGCATGAGCAATGACATGGCTCAGCAAACGAGGTTTAGTTCCATCTTATTGGAAAACAGAATTTTGTTCTCATTTTTTCAAAAGTGACCTTGTGTAATCTTTCAGTTTTGCCAAGCTTGCAGATATGACAAGTTGTTGGCTTCTTCAATCAGCAGTATAAGGTCTGAGCAATCTAGGGACTATCCAGCAATATTAAACGTACTCAGCTGGCAAGATAAATGAAGTCCATGAGTTCCTGGTCAGGCAGATCTTTCTCTAGACCAAAATGCACTGTGACAAAACGTAGGAGAGTTGGTTTGGCAGGGTTTCCTTTCCGGAAAAGTGCTGTAAAAACATTTAAACATTTTGCACCTAATATTCCTGGTTTGCCCTATGTTTGATGTTGAAGAGTTGTAGTGTCTGGACTCTACAGACACTGCTCCTCCTCTACAGATACATGGTGGAGACTCCTAACACTGGGTTTCCACTGCAGAAGGCTGGGTGCCCTGACTTGCTTTGTGGCCTCAAGTAGAGGACAACCCCTGCATGTGCATATGTGCACGCATGCCTGGTTTTGGAAGAAAAAAATATCCTGGAATATAAGGCAATAGCTCTGTTCAGGGTCAAATGAAATGTGTGTGTGCACTCACATACACATGTATGTACACACATACACATACACGCATACAGACACAAATATGCAAGGGGCAATGCATATTCAGGTAATTGCAGTTCACTGGGGAGTGTTTTTCCCTTTGCCTTTTCTGCAATGTGCAGATGCTGCAGGGCTGTGTGAGGTATTTTGCAGCTCTGAATCCAAACCCAGTTCCTCCTAGTGCAAAGTCCTTCCCTGGCACTATTGCTTCCACTCTGTCACAGTACTTGGGTCTATGCCAGGAGAAGACTCACAGGGTGAGCTTGGCACAAGGTATCCCCTAGCAACACACATGGGGTGCTGCCCCATATAGGACTTGCAGCGGGGTTTGTCACTGTCACAGTTACACTCCCACTCTCCCTCCAACACCCACACTGAGGGTCTCCGTGCTCTCCCTGACCCAGGCCCCATCCAGTTGCTTTAAATGAAAAAACATGGCTCTAAATCTTAGCTGAATATGGCAAGATTGCACAAGCAGGGGGAAGTAATATAACTGAGGTTATGGCAGGAGCTGGAAATAGTATGGGGTTCACAGGGCTGTAAATCTCCAGGAGAGTCGGAATTTAAAATAATACGATACTGAGGGAACGTAGAATCCGATGTAGCTACTTCTCATTTCTATTGATCTGAAAGAGGAACTTTACTTTATCTCAATTACAGTGTACCTGATGGTTTAACTGTCCTTTTTAAGACCTGCATCTAAAACTGGAAATAACTCATCTGTTCAGTAGGTTCTCTTGTTAACTGTAAAAGTGGTGGAATTAGGGGGAAAAGATTGGATTAAAATTACTGCATTCATTTAATTGAATGTTTGTTTCAATACACCAAGTAATAAATAATCATCATGGAGATTTATAGAAAGTGCTTTTGTTGCTAGATATTTTGTATTTGTTATTGAAGAAGATATTTTTTGTAGGAGTCACCCTCCACATAGACTTTTTGAAAATTTCTTTTCTAACTATTGAAGTAGTCACTGGATATAGAATCATAGAATGGTTTAGGTTGGAAAGGACCTTAAAGATCATCGAGTTCTAAGCCCCTGCCATAGGCAGGGACACCTCCCACTAGACCAGGTTACTCAAAGCCCCGTCCAGCCTGGCCTTAAACACCTCCAGGGATGGAGCTTCCACAGCTTCTCTGGGCAACTTGTTCCAGTGCCTTACCACCCTCAGAATGAAAAATTTCTTCCTAATATGTAATCTAAATCTACCCTCTTCCAGTTTAAAGCCGTTCTCCCTCATCCTATCACTACATGCCCTTCTAAAAAGGGCATGTTGGGAGCTGTTGGAGATGTTGGGAGCTGTTGTAATTCTTATTCATAACAATTAGTTTTAACAATCTTATGAAGAACTCAAACTCTAATTCTTAGTCTGCATTAGACGTAACTATTTGATACACACCACCATTGACAAATTAAAGGAATTCCTTTCAGAACCACAAAACACATTGTAATTAACAGATGAGATGGTGGGTAGGAAAATAGGCAGCAAACTTAAGAAGTAATTGACCACATAGGGACTGTCTCTAAGTCATTTAAAAACAGAAACATTTCAGGTGCATAGCATTAATTTAATTTAGATGTAATATGATTTCATCTGAGGCTGACTACTCCCAAATGTAGTCTGAGGTTTTACAGCTATGGTATAGATCTTTGTCTTGCTCTGTTGTTAACCTTATGAATACCTTTTTTCATAACTTGATGTGGTTTACCATTTAATTACTTTCATATCAGATTTAAATTAAATATGTATCTGAGATGTAACCTGAAACGTTGGGAGAAATATCTTGTAAAAAAGCTAATAGCCATGTGCTTTTCTTACCAAGGTGATGATGTTGTGTTCCAGTTTCTCCCACTGCCTTGTTTCCACACCAAATGCTTGTGTCCTCAGTTTATCTTTCTGTTCCCAGCTCAGTCAGGTGATCATTTTGGTACAAATTACTGAGGAAGCATTTCAAATTATGCACTGTGAACACTGAAAGAACGGGGAGTAAAGAATTTGTTTCTTCATGAAGCTAAGGTATTTCATGCTGTCTTCGCTTCCTCTGTTCCTTGTTCCTTTAATACGTTCCTCACCTGTGCCTTCCATTAGGTATTTCTCAGAGGACAACCACAGCATTCACTAATGCATTTCCTCTACTTGAAATACTGTTCTCTAAAGGCAGACTAAAAGACACAGTTTATATATTTATAAATAGACATGTTTATGAACGAGCTCAGTCTTAACATGTTGCAAAGCATGCAGTGGTAAAAGTTTCAGGATTTTGTTGTTCACTAACTTGCAAACCCAAACATTCCCAAACAAAAGGGTGTATGGAAGCAAGGTCTTCGGCTTTCAGTGCATGTTTGCTGCTGACTTTGCTGTGGCCTGCACTTTTGCATTCTATAAAATATAAGTACTGGCTTTTCATCAACATTTTGCAATGTCTTTGCTTATAATTAGTGAATATTTTTGTAATTTCTTTACCCATTCTTTTATCAAGGTATCTGATGTAAGCACTTGAACTCTTAACAGTCCTCTGCTGTTGGTGTCTGTTAAGGCTGCTTTTGTGGAAAGAGCTACCCTGCATTAAAAGGAGCGAATCCACCCAAACCAATGCAGAATTCAGTTCCAAAACAGGGGGGTTCTCTAAGCTCAGGCCTTCTCCTAGCTTTGGGACACCCAGCAAAAGCCACAGCAGGGAACAGTGAGAGTTCTCCTTACTCATCTCAACCTCAAGCCAGTCATTTTGGCTGACTCCTCACTGGAGGTGCTGACCCACTGACTTAGTGCTGGAGGAGGTCTGGGGACTGGGATCCCTTATAGGGCAGAAGCCTCATGCTGAAAGCTGGTGCTGAACTGCTGAAGGTGATAGTCTTCTAAACTGCCCAAAGTAGACCCAAAACTATGGGCCTAGCTAGGCTGAGTATTTGTCCTAACTGTGTTTGTCTGAGAAATTGAGTTAATTCTGGACCAAGTGCCCACCTCTGCCATGGGCACCATGTGGGACCCCATGCAAGTTATTTAGGTTTCTGTTGTTTCTGCTGTAAACAACAAACTTGTTGGTGCTTCACACAGGTACTGTGTGAGGAAACTCATGACGAACAAGGGAATTCATACTGCAGACAAGCTTAGCAGTCTGATGATAGATTATGCTTCATGCTAGATATGGCACGAAGGCATTGTAAAAAAGCATCTTCTGCTCCCCAGAAGATGACTGCATCAGCTGGCTGCAGGGTTCTTGGGTTTGGTGCAGGCTATCTAACTATAGACATACTGTGTGCAGATGAAACACTTCTGTGGGGAACATTGGTCTGAAATGAGTAGGTGCATCTTGTAATGACAAATGGTCTTGAGGCCTGAATCAAAGCCCATTGAAGTCATTGGGAAAAACTCTTCAGCTTCAAAGGGTTTTGGATTAAGGCCATAAGAAATGTTCATCTTGTTCTTTTAGGTAAACACTCCCCAACTTGTAATCATGGTGTTATTAAAGCACGGTTTGAAAATCTTTTTTTTCTTTAATAGCTTCTATAACACAGAGCGAACATTGTATTCTTTTCTGAATAACTTAAAAAGCCTGTGATTTTTTTCTTTTTTTTTTTTAACATGGCAGTGTGACATTATAACACCTTAAATTGTTCTGTGCATACCAAAAAGTATTCATGGTACATACTGTAATTTCTTGTAATCATTTTGTTCGCTAGCCTATGCCCTTGGGAAAAATATTTGCCAAAATAACATGCATGAAAACCTCTTTTTTTTTCTTTGTGGCTTTGCTTGGAAATCAGCATACATATTTGCAATAATCTGTTTTTAATAAGTGGGAGTTAATATGCTTACTTTGTTCATGCATTTTTAAGCATGCTAACATATGAGGGGCTTTTAGGGGGAGGGGGATGGAGAATTGGGATCTTGCCACTTTGGAAGGGGTCCACCTCCAGCCCAAGGTGCAGATCTGGCAGTGTGCCGGAACAAGGGAGTGAGTGGGATCAGAGCAAGGTTTTGCTCTGCCCCATGGCAGCATTTATTGAAAACAGCCAACATTGCAGTGGGAGTCGGAGGGCCAGGGAGCTTGGAGGCAAGGGTGGGGCCACATCCCAGCTGAGTCCCACCTTGACCAGCCTCATCCCTTCCCTCCTGTCCACTGGCTCTGGGGTCTTTCTTCCCTTCTTCCAAGAAGCTGATACCTGGGGTCTGTCCCAGGGCACTGAGCACATCAAGGCCACTGCAGCAACTCCATGGGGCTCTAGGGAAGGTGGTGGTGGATGCTAACAGCTGCCAGGGCCACAATGAGATGTTGTGGCGGGTGAGGGGTACAGCCCCCATCTTGAAGGCTGGTGACATTTCACCTGTCCCTCTCCAGAAAAAGCAAGTTAATGAAAGCACGCTTTCAGGCAGGGTTGTTAGTGTTTCCTCTCTCCAGGACGGAAGCGCAGCCCCGCGGGCCTCCTCCCACTCCTCCAGCACTTCTGCTTCTGTCCAGCCCCTGAAAACAAGGAGATGCACCACAGTGAGGGGAGAAGAAGCTCTTTGGAGTCCCAGAAGGCATTCTGTGCAAATTCAGTGCAGGTTTTAGATTAATTGATTTTTTTATAAAAATCAATTTACATGTTCTTTATGTGGGTTTAATACACCAGGTTTATTATGCTAGTCCTCAATGTATCAATTTCGTAATAATATAACTTCCACATTTATCTAGTTGCTTTGCTTTCAGTTACTTTTTTTTCCAGACAGTTATCCATGTGTGTTCTTGTGTACATACTTTCACCTAGTATTTCTCCCTGAGTAATTTTTCTGAGAATACTGCATTGCAAGTCAAGATTTTATATTTCTACTAAACATTGCAATGTCATGTCAAAATAATTAAGATGTGTTATTTTCCTAAGAAAGTCTTTATTTTGCATTGTCTTGAGGAAATGATAGACCTGATTCTTCAAGAGTTTTTCACAGAAATTCCACTAAAGCCACAATAATTTTAAACTTGACCTTGAAGTGAATGGCACATACTTTAAATTCTTCTTTGTTTAGATTCCTGCTGTACATACATGCATGTGCATACCTTTGTACTCTCATGGAGGCTGAGCAGTCTATTGAATGAATACATATGTGCAAAATTGGCCAATATTTCCCAATGTTTTAGAAGCTGTATTAAACAAACTGAACCTCCTTCTCACATACCACAGTCAAATACAATGCTGTTTTGACAAAGGGTGCACTTTAAGCACTTTTTTAAAGGTGTTTTTAAAATAGTGCTTTTAAAAATTTATTTAAAAATAGAGCAATGTCCCAGGAAAAGGTTTAAGGAAAAGAGAGTGAGCAGTCAGTCCCACTGTTTCATGGATGGAACTGAGTGAGTTGCTGGGAAAGAATTTCTTGTATTTTGGGAAGAAGGGTGACATTTCACATAGCATTATAAATTTTCATAAATGAAGGAAATTGTAAATGAACATGGTCTTTTGCTTTTGTATGTTATAACCTCTCTTTCCAGTGTAGTTTTCTGCACTGATGTTGACTAGAAGGTACAAATCCACACAGCTCATTTCAGAACCAACCTCAAGAACACTTTTTTTTTATTACATTGTTTTTCTTACACCATGGTCCAGTCTCCGCAGGGAGATACCAGCCCCATTTGAAAGAGCAAGTGAGATGCAGCAGTGAACCAAGCTGATAAGCTTTGCCATACCTTTGCTGGTTTTGCTGAAGTCAGGGAGAGATGCCACATCATCAGTTCTTTGGAGTGAATCTGGACTGTCACAAGGTTTGGCATTTCTGGTCAATCTATATATTATCTGGAAATCTTCCCTTTGAAATCTGACTTTCGTTTATAATAGAACATAGAAGACAGAAACAAGGCTGATTCACTTTATTGCAATTCAAATTCTGGCTAGCAGTGAAAATCAAATTAAAAAGTCAGTGTAAAACTGGCTTGCTCTTTGTCTCTGACCTTTGTCTCTTCTTTGTCTTGACTTTCACTTATCATAGTAAAAAAACCCAAACCACAAACAACAGATTTGAGCAGCAGTACTTCAAAATACATCTTTTCTAAGGGTTCACAATTGTTAAGACTTCTTACATTTCGGGCCTACAGATGTCCAGGCTGTATAAAAGTCTTGCTAGGTAACAGAAGTGAGATTTTCAGTTTATGCTAAACAGGAAAAAAGTTGGCAAATCAGAAATCCAGTAACACTAAAAGATGTGATAGAAGACTCTTTCAGGAGAGTGGAGGTTTCTATTTAATGAGTTAACCTTACTGCACCACCGAACCCGTGTGTCGGTCTCAGCGTTCAAGAAAAAAGATATAGAAGAAGAAGATTCCTATTTGACGTTTACTCTTTGCTATTCTTTTCTGTATAAGCCCAGATCTGGTAAGTGTTGTAAGTATGTGTTTAACATAAGGCACAAAAATAACTCTTCGGGCTATTGCAACTAATGCTGAACATACACCTCAAAATGAGAGCTGTAATGAAAGAGTACAATGTCCTAAGAGTCGTGTTTAAAAAAATCCATTTTCTCCATTAGCTTGGCACATTACTGAATATGTATTACTGAATAGTGCTGCAAGTGCATAAACTATGTCTCATTAAACAAAATGGCCGTACTCTCTTACCTTCCCTGCTTATCGTTCCATAGGTGGCAGCACGGACTGTCGGTCACATAAGCAGATCGGGGGAAACAGATATGCAGTTAGATACAGCAACAGCTTCTTCAACAATATTTTATTTTTCTGCTGGAATAACTAGAGGATGTGAATAAGATGTATTTCAACAATAAGTGTACCTTTGACCTGTGATTCCTAGACGGAGACAGTAGGCATTTTGCCTACCAAATGAGGTAGGTGTGTGGGTGTCTTTAGATAATTGCTTCTGAAATGTGGAGATGCAGCTGAGGGAACTAGGGAAAAGTTTCACTGAAACTATTTGCCATGGAAATACAGAGATATTTTGAATATTGTTATATGTCTGCAATAGGTAGATTTTTGCAAGTGTATTTGTAATAGGACAGCACTGAGTAACTGTAGAAACAATGGAAATGTGATTATAGAAATCATAAATCACAGAAAGGCTTCTAAGAAATGCACCAGCTCTTTTCGCAAGTGTGACATGGGACAGGAGAGATACATAATGAGATGTTTCATTTTTGTACTTTTGAAATTCAGTTTGCGTATGTGCTTTCATATCATTGAGAACTTATGAATTTGTGCTGTACTGTGTTCAATAACAGGATAAAACCGCTAATAAAATTGTGCATCATCATGCCTTGATTTACCAGTAGACCCCCGATAAACTTTCTAGTAGGCCAAAGTTTGTGCATTTTTCTCAGAAACTTGAATCTATTACCAGTAATCCTGAAACTAGGCACTGTTGTTAAAAAGAATAAAAATAAATATTTATATGTTGTCAATTAATTTCACAATCTTAAAAAAAGGCAACTCGAAACCTCTAGGGTTTAATAAAATTAAGGACACTGTATGAGACAGATGCTTTTTGGAATATCCCAGAGAGTTGTGATAGTAAGACAGATTTGCCCATATGCTTCATTTCACACTTTCTCAAAGGTTTTTATTGATTTGGTTAAAGTGTTGTATGAGCATAGCATTGCCAATAGCAGAGTATTAAGATGTGTTACCCGTGATGGCACTGTAGCTACGAGTTTATTTGGAATCCTTTGTTATGCAACACAACATCTTGTGTTGACAACCTTATGGAAAACTAGGTAATTGAGTTGGTCGCTTACTGCCTAGTTCATCTCCTGTAAAATGAAGCTCTGTACTTGGGTAGTACATTTATTTGAGCAGTAATTTTGATTTACTAAGACACCAGTCTTCCAAGCTTCCAGCTTTGCACCTTGTATCTCATGCTAATGACAGTGCTCCTGTTATTGCAGATGACACTTTGGTATATACTCACCTTTATTCCTACTCCCATAAATTTCATTTGCAGCTATGCACGTATTTTGTAATCCACATATAATCCATCATGTTTGATGTTCCTTCTGCAGTTTTTCTTGTATCTCCAGTACATTTACTTATAAGGCACTGGTTTTACCATTTACTTCTGTTAAAGTAAAGAATTTGTGTTTCAGCATCTTGATGATACATTTTTTCTTTAGTGAGAAAGGGCCATTCTGTTAAGAGTTTTGGTACAGATGGCAAGTATAGCTAAAAGACAATGAAAACATAATCTGAAGGAATATACAAAGAAAACAGTAGCTATGTGCCTATACAGCTTCTGTCTGTAGTTTTTATTATTTATTGTAATGCACTTACAGCATTGTCAGATTCACTTGTACATCTTGGTTTAGATGTGCCTTGTTGCTGAAATACTGTGGAATAAGTGGAATATGCTGCTCCTTCTTATATATTCACATCCATTTTAGTTTTAGAAAAGGTCATTCAACTCCATGTTACTGAACTACATCTACATCAGAGATAAGTGTGTGAAGCTCCATTTTTCCAACAAAAGAATTAAATACCACATAATGACCTTAGCAACACTTAATTGTTGCATAGAAATGTTCCCCTTCAGGATTATCACGGACAGAAACAGTAAAGGTGTGGTGCTTGCCAGCTTCCAGAAATTCAGGCTTTAATAAGTACCTATGTTTATATACTATACCAAATCAATCTCCCAAATAAATAGATATTGACTTATTACTGTTTACTGCAAGTGTAAGTATTTTTCATGCCTACATTCACAAAGCTTTTATTTTTGCCATTTTCCATGACTGGGTCTTGCATTTAAATGAGATAATTCTCTAGGGAAGGACAAATGTAGGAACTCAACAAACTTTCTTTTCTTTTAGGCTCCATTAAGTCAGCGTTTTCCTTCCCTCCTCCCTCTCTCCTTTGAAAAAGCAAGTAAATATTTATTTTGGAGCAAAATAAAGGCAGTCCCTCTACCACACTTTTTTTTCCCTCTTTTTTTTTTTTCTGGTGTGTAGGGTCAAGGGCAGCTATGTTACCTTTTTTGGTTTTTGGTCTGGGGTTGTAAAATACTCATTTCGTGGACTTTTGCCTTGTCAAGTAAGCATAAGCCAGCTGAGAAAAACAAACCATTTAAGACTATGCTGTTTGGACTCTGTACATTAGTATTTCATGCTCTCAGTTGTTGACCATGAAATGTCTGCTCGTGTGTAGCAAAATAAGTGCACAGAAGAATAAACTCCCCTCTTCCCCAAACCTTTTTTACGATGAGGATACATTAGCGAGTCAGTTCCAACTAAGAAAGCTCATTGGTTTTGTTATAGCAAGTCTTTGTCAATAATTCTAAGACTTCCCTGAAATTTCAAAAAACAGCTGGATGAAAATTTTAAGCTCTTTGCTAAAACCTGATAGAAAACTGAGAATTAGCTTGCATATTAAGTTTAAATCTAGTTAGTATGGCTCTAAGTCATTTTTATTTTGCATTCTTTTTTTTCTGTTTGTTCAGTAGATGTGCAGAAAGTAGCATTCCCTTTCACATGGTTAACCTTAGCAAACCTTTGTATTAAAAAAACACTGAAGCTCCATGTAAAAAATGCTCTAATACTGTATTTTCAATTGCAACTTTAAATCTGCATATTGTATATCTGTTTCTTTATAATAGTTCTGAAGAGATGAGTGATGTCTAAAATTTAAGTTGTGTTGGTTTCCAACATTTCACTGCAGCATTTCATTCTCAGCACTTGTTTGTGGTCTTGACAAATTTTTGAAAAATTTTGACAAACTTAACCTTTCATTCTTGTATTTTCCATTCTTACTCTGTGTTGTAAAAAAGTAGCAGGTGCTAGACAAAATGGATGAGTAGAGCAGAGACAAGTTACTAAACTAAACATAACAGTGGTCTCCATAGTTTAATATAGGCCACAGTGGTAAATAGATAGTACCTCTAACTGGCTGAGCATTTAGCAGAAAGACTAACACAGGAAGCCCTCTACTACTGTTCAAACTCTCTGTACTTTGTTTTGAAATAATTTAACACTTTATTTGAATACCAGTCTTAATAGTCATGTTTCCTTAATTTGTAGTTTTCTGTTTCAGTAGAACTATTCTGCATGGCTGCTTCAGCTGAATAGATTGGATATTCAACCTGTTGCCTTTGGTTACTGTCATTGCACTAAAGACTTGCAAATATCCATATGTTTATCAAAAACTGGGAGCTTCCGTATTAGTTCCGAGCTAGATTGTTTCTTTTCCCTTCTTATTCCAAAGGATTGGATTTTACCCGAAGATCAAACCGTGGTTACAAAATTCAGCTTCAATATGTGATTCATATTTTATCTTACAGTGTCTCTTTTAATTTTGTACTTTTTTTTTCAAAGAAGTGTAGTTTAATGACCATTTTGAAGTAAGTTTAATATTGATGTTTTGTGTGATTGGTGTTGTTCTTTTCAGCATGAAGATGTCATGGTTTTACGTAGAAAGTGTAATGCAAAGTTTATTTGCTTTCCTTTGTGCATTACTGGCTTTTCTTGTTCTTAAATGTAATTAGTGAATGTTCATTTGTCATATAAGACTGCTCGGATTTGTAAGCCTCTTTTAAATTTTTTAATAACATGAAGCTGAAACTAATGCATAAGTGTAAAATTTCACAGGGTTTACAAATTGCTACGCTCTTACCAAGTATAAGCTTGGTTTTTATGTAACTCTAGTACAGGAGTTCTACACAAACAATTTCAATACTCACCTAGTGTTTTCTCATTTTAATTAATTCTGAAATGCATTTTCTGTTTAAATGAAACATTGAGAATCCTGCTTTGATGCGTTAATTTCTTCCAGTACATCCTTTCGAGTGTCATGTAAAGATGATGATTTATAATGAAGTTCATTTAATGTGATTCATTTCTTAGTAGTCTCAGAGCACTTTATAGTTGGAGAATTATACTTCAAATTAATTTAAAAATTAAACAGTAAAGTAGTGACAATCATCTATTCATGAAGTGTAAAAAGCTCTCATCTAAGAAATCATTTATAACTGGCTGAGAAAGAATCACCAAAACACTTTGTAAATATGCATTACTGTCCTGCCATTGCATAGATTTACATTAACAGGAATTGTTAACATTGAAGATGACACCGGTTCCACTGCAACAGATAAGGGCATTGTGGCCAGTCATATCCATGGGGGCATAGATGGTCATACCCTCTGCTTTATGCACACAACTTAGATACAAAGGGCCAAAGTGAGTTGTGGTTCCTTGTAGAAGGATTAAAGAAATTAAAGCCACCCCCATGCCCTCTCTGAGATGAGAGATAACACTTTATACATCACCGCTCCTTTACGTACAAGGAGATTAAATAGCAGAAGCAAAGCATATCAAGAAGCAGTGCAGGAATGTATTGAAAAGAAAATGCCTGACAGCAAGTCAGAGGGTAGAGAAGAAAAGTAAAGCATTAGCTATGCTGTGAAATGTGAACATGGAAAACAGGCAGGTTTTCCAATATCAAAATTAAGTTTGTACTACCTTCCACTCCTATTAACTTTGCAGAGCTAACATAGCTGGGAGGGCACAACCCAGCTCTCTTCCCTTCCTTCCTTATCAACAAGACAGTTTGGCAATTTCCATTTACGTCTGCATGTGCATTCCCTCTGACAGCACCAGAGTTACACAGCTATTACTAATGACATAATCTGAAAACTGTGGGTCTGTTTACATGTTATTAACCATCTAATTTGTCTTGCAGGATTGTTATTACTGCTGATTACGTACATCAGTTCCTTGAGTGTGGCTCCATTAACATAGTTACCAAATTGTCCTATGACTCGGCCTGACCTCAGAAATATTTATTGATTTCTCTATGTCAAGGGTTTAAGATTTAACTTTTAATGGGTTGCAGAAGCTACAGTATTACCAGATCTCACATATAATATCTGGCACAATTCTGAAACCCCACACCTGGAGGCAGGAAACTGTACTGGCACTTTATCCTTCAAAGACAACTTGGAAAACAAGATTCAACAGGACTTCGAAGTCTCAAAAACAAGATAAAAGTTCCTTTGGCTCAACTATAGTTGTTCAGGTCTTGTAATTTTCAGTGGTTAATATTTTTGCATGTTTAAGGCTAGCAACACAAGAAACTCCAGACGTTCAGTTGTCTTACCCAATCTGTAAACTGTCCAAGTCCACACGGTTGAGACAATAGATCTGGGGTCTGGAAGTGATGCTGAAGTGAAAGAGGTGTCAGAGGGATGCTCAGCATGCACAGATCTGGGGACTGGGTCTGATGTAAGGTAGGAAAATTACTTGAGGAGATGGCAGGAGTAAAATTTTGACATCAGTTTATACTATTGTAATTTAATACTGAATAGATGATTTTGACCAGAAAAAAATGCTATTTGCAGCAGCTACACAGTAATAGAAAAAAACAAATGGGAAAGTGCACTTACATGAATTCTTGTTATGAAAGAATGGACATTACATATTCTGAAAGGAAGGGACCATAATCATTTGTACTTCGTCAGCACTTTAATTTTATAGTCTTGTTGATTTGTGTGTGACTGAAATGTGACTTCAATTCTGCTCCTATTAAAAAAATGTCAACAATAACCACCTACAAGAGGTCTGGTTTTGGCAACGATGTGAAAGATGGTACCGGAGCAAATCTTTCCATAGGCTTACGTTATGAAGAACAGTCTATAAGCTGTGCCCCACATAAGAAGCAAAATATTTGTGTCAGAGAAAAACTGGTTCATGGCAGTTCTCACATCAGCGTGACATAGACTAGAGGTGCACAGAGAGATTGTAATTCAACACCTTGCTATTTGCAACCTTGCTATTGAGGTTGCAAGGCCGCTAGAAACCAGAACACACAGCAAAGGTGGTGAGAACAGCCAGCCAGGACCTTAAGCCTGTATATGGTCTCCTACTCTACAGCATGTAATACAGGGACTGGGGCTGTACCTTCTTTCTTGTCTGAGTCCACTCACAGCAGTGGATTAAGAAAAGTGGCCAAGAAGAAAGACAAGAAATGACTCTATGCCACTGATTCAGGGCTCAGAGCTGTAGCAAACAGCTGTGTGGAGCTATAGTTTTTCCACAAACAGTAGGTGCTTCTGTGTTTCTTTGTATTGTGACTGACCCAGATGTAATGAGATCTTGACAGAGCCAAAAGAATAACTGCTCTCCTCTACAAGCACTGATGTTCCTCTGACAGGTTCAGCATGCTTTATAGCACAAAGGTATTGCAGCAACAGTGAAGCAGGAGGGGCATTTAATAGGTCAGAGGAATTTAAATAGTACAATTTGAAGGTCAGTGCAGCAATATATTAGCACAGTAGCTTGCCATGTCAAGTGGCTTTTATTTATATAATTGCTCAATTTGTTGGTCTTGACATTGTCCGTGGAGGATTCTTGACCAATTGAAATATGTCATGTGGTAGCATAAGAGTAACATCTGCTCTAGAAAGAAGCAGAAATACGGCAAAAGGGCATGTTACTCCTGAGGTGAGAAATGGGGAGAAGAAAGCAGGGTGAAGCAGTCCCTGAAATGTTTGCTGCGTGTTTGTTGCAGCCAGGCAATTCTCATTCATTTTACAATTAATAAACGGTGCTGAACTCCACTGTCATCTTGTCTGGTAGTATTCATATGCTGAAGCATTATCAAAGGATAACCATAAATAAAAGGAAATAATTCAAACCCTCACACATGTAGTTTCAAAGTGGAATGTAAAGATTAACTTTATTGACTCACATTAATGCTGAAAGAGCTGCATGGTTAAATCCTCATGCATTACTGTTATTCCACCACACTCTCACTGGGGTTTCTTAGAGCTTATCATCATGTTCTTCTGTGAATGTAGTTTAGCAAGTGTCTATAGATTAAAGATATGGGATTTAGATAAATCTTTAGGCTTCCCACAGATGGAATATCATATGGCTGGAGGGGAGAGGATAGAAAGGAAATTTGGCTTGTGTTTCAAATTCTGATGGACTTCAAGTGGACTTAGAACATAAAGATGACCTAGACCCCTTGCAAAATAGTACTGTATAGTCTTCTTCTGAGGTCTGTGGGAGGCAAGACAGTCCTATTTCTGTGGCAAAAGCTGTTTTCAGACTTTTTTTGTGCTTGCCTATTTTCCAATTATATTTAATTGACATTATATTGGATAATGGAAAAAGTTACATCTGATCTTTCATCATTTTGTTAATGTGTTCTTTTTTTAATTATTGTCATTGGTTTGGGATTTTAATTTGCATTTTAATAAGTTTAATTAAGCAATCAGTGACTATTTATTGTTTGAATAATTAGTTTGTGATTTTCAAAAAACTACTAAAAAAAAATCGATTCCAACCAGCATTCCAGTTAAGAATAAATACTTTGGCTGTGCAATGAATTTTGTAAGAAGCATATTATCTTTCTCTGTAAATCTGAACATAAAGGAAGATCTAAAAATACTTTGTAGCACGGAAAACAAATCAGATCTTTATGATGGAGCCTGCGCAATCCACAAGGCATATGGAAAAATAAGTCACTGAGTTTAGGTCGACTGAACAAAAATATTTGACTATAAGATATTAACAAACCGGGTCACTACTTCATATGCAACAGATTTCTTGTGTAGAAAGCAAAGCTGGCTTGAATCACGTTCTTGACATTTCTCCTTATACAGAACTGTATGAAATAGTTTTGAGATTGTCTTGCAATTAATAATTTTTCCACGAGATGGCACAAGAAATCAATCATTCTCTTATAACAGCAGTGTTACTTTATGTGTTTTGATTCTGACAGACAGGTATGCCCTAATAGCATGCTAAGCAATTACAATATAATGTTCCCAGCTGAGAGTTTCAAATTTGTTATTGTACATTAATAACTGAGTGTTAAGCGTGTGGCAAGGGGGGAACTTCTTAGCTGTTGACTAGGGGACAGAGAACAGTATTACTGTAGCTGAATTGTTTTTAACTAATATACATAAATATTCATGGAACTCACATGAATTAAAGTACAAAGGCATCTGTTGCACCATGAGGGACTTACTGCTACAATGGGCACATAATGCTCAACTGGAAAACAATGTCTAAAAAAACCCCACTCAACCCAATCCCTCTTTATGTGGCTAAGATACTAAAATTTGTAATAAATCCCTGCTGGAGTCCCCTGAAATGTTAAGCATAATGAGCTTACTGAAAAAAAANAAAAAAAAAAAAAAAAAAGGAAAAGGATAGGTGGTGGCAGTTTCAAGTTCCACTAAAAGATACCTTCATAATCGGATACCATGAAATGTCACAGTCTATCCTGTCAATCAGGAATTTTTTGAAGAAGTGATAGCGAATATGATAAAAATACAGTTTACAATAAGTAAACATGTAAGCATGGCCTAAAGGCCATCCATAAGAAATAACAGTGGGTATTGATCAAGCTTTCTCCAGTCTTTCTGAAGCAGAGATGTATCATCACTGGGCTACTTGCAGCCATGAGTACCTGGCACATTGGTGTCCACCTCTGAGTTTTCCAGATTATAAAAGGACTTTCTTCTTTTACAGGAAACACTAAAACTTGAATATTTTTATTGCAATTGTTCTTCCTGTTTAAAATGGCCACACTGGCAACGGAGGAAATCAACCTCCCTTTTGCCTTATCTATGCCTAGGTGAGATCCAGTTGTGAGTTATTTCCTTCTTTGCCATTCCTGCTGGTATTGCTGGTCTGATTGCAGAGCCTGAACATGAAATAAGACCTCAAGATGCTGTTCACAGTTTGTGATTTTGAGTTCTTGTGTTTTATGGTGGTTTGTTTGATTCCACTCCAGAGCAACTGCAGGCTGGGAAATGGCAAAACAGAGGTTTTTATCAGCCTGCTTTGCAGTGCTAAGTGTACTGCAAGCACAAGAATGTAGGTGGGGTGGGAGGAATAAGACTTTTTGTTTTTCCAGAAGCCAGATATTCCAGTTTCAAAAGTGTTTTGCATACTTAGCCGTCTAAGTGTCCTTGAAATCATTGATACTACTGATAGAGGTTCTTATAAAAGTAAGTCAGCTCATAGCAAAAGTGTGTCTGTCTCTCTAGGAATTAGTTTTGTTATGCCTTATGTTTGACCATTGTGATGTCATATGGTGGGGTGGATGTCATATTGTGAGGTAGATGAGTATGGTCTAAAGGCTTAGAGTCCTGAAGTGCTGTAATTCATTTATTGTCCTTTTTTTTTTTGACTTGAGAAAATTTAGGTTATATGCAACTGTTTCAGTGAGATGTTTAACCATGTGCATTATTACAACTATGCTCAATTACGCTAGTTTTGCGTAAATTGCCTGTCTAAAGAGGATTACTGAGAAAGTAAATGCTGGACATGCCTGAACCAAATCAAATGCAGTGAAGTGTTTCAGTTTATTGAAAACTCTAGATCTTTTGGATTCCTGAATTACAGTCCATTAATTACAAAGTCATTAGAGAGGTTTTGCTTTATTACAAAACCTGAAATTCTTTGAATTCTTTAAGCGTAATCCTTTTGTTATGAAAAATATACAATAAAGTAAATTTCAGCCCTGGACAAAAAGCCAAGGCAAAATCTTCTTGCCACAAGGATGGGACTCAGTGCTTCATTCTGACTTAAATGATAGTTGAGGTGAACTTCATTCTCAATGTAGTGTTAGAATATTGTAGTATGTTGGACTTGGGTGCCTTGCCCTGCCTCCTAGGATCTCAAAGAACTTTACAAATAATCCTTGAGATCAGGAAGTGATGAGCCAGTGGTCACAATAAATGGAGATGGATTAATTTGTCTTGTTATAAATGAAAATAACCCCCTCTGTGTGCCTTCCCACAATATTTATTGTCTCCTCTTGTGAAGGTGATGGCTTGAATTAAACAAATTTTTTTTAGTCATACTCTACAGAGTCATAGTTAAACCACTTTGTCAAAGAGTAAGCTGTCTTTCTCTATATTTCAGTGTGGCAAAAGCTTCCATTTCTAAACCCAATTTATAACCTTTTTCATTGGATTTTTACATGCTGTTTAATAGATAAAACTTATTACAGACTACAGCAACAGATACAGTTTTCTAGCACTTCAGAGCTTCTAGATATCCAGATAATATAGTCTTAGTGAACTGTAGTTCTCTTCAGAATATACCGTGTTTAAAATATGGATTACCTAAGTGAGTGGTTGAGTACAACTCAGTCCCACCCTAAATCTCATTCTTCCACCAAATTGTTTTTTGCTATGCTACCTCAGTTCATTTAGAGTTTCCTGCCTCTTATCATCTCTTCTTTGGTAAGGAAGGTACATTGCTGCCTCTCAGACCCTCCCCGCTACATTTATTACACCAAGAGCTGGTTTCCTCCAGCCACCAGCTTCTGGCTTTTCTCATTTGAAGACTTGGGGGTTGTTTGTTTTTCCCCTCTTTGTTTACTTTAATAGGTAGTCACTGCGGTGGCTGAGCGTTGGTGCATTCATGCTGAACTCTAGTTATAATTGGTTTACAAGATGGTGTGGTTAAGATGAGAGATGTGAGATACTTTAATGAGGAAGACTAGCCAAGGTTTATGGAAGGATTTTACCACATTCAGAATATTTTTCTTCACCAGAACCTGACCAAATTTTGTCCAAATCCTTCCTTCTCCACAGGTTTTGCCTTTATTGATAATAATGAGATGCAAAACCTGACATTCTCTTTGTTGTGACTGATTGGAGCTTTTTTTATTTTTTTTTCCTTCATTAAAGAGAAAAGAAGTGATAGAGAGGAATGAATTTCGGGGAAATGATGTGAAGTGAAAGCAGCAGGTTTTGCATAGTTAGGGTAGGAGCTGTGACTCTCAGCAAAAAGCAAGAAAGCGGAACTCAGAGAGAGACTGAGCAAGCCTGTTGGAGTTGCAAGTTACACTTTCTGAGAATAACAATATCCTCAAATAAACTAGTTCAGTTTTCAGTGGCAGGGTTTTTTTTGTGTATGCGTCTGTGTGTGTGTAAGCCTACATTCATTTCTTCTCTATATTTTGAATGTGTAATCAAATACACTTTCTCAGTGTATTTCAGAGATAAGGAGGTTCTCTGGGAGCCACTTTCAGGGGCACAATAAAGCACAAGGGTACTTCAGAAGTCTCCAAATATTTGAAGACTTTAACCAAGCTTGAACCAGACTGTCTGGAATATGTCCATCACCAGTTAAAGCTGTAATGAAAGAGATTTGAAAAGATATGGCTGCTTTCTTTGTGTTTTCAAATGAAAATACTCCCCGTCTTTCCTTTGTGCAGGAGTGTTTGGCCAGAATCCTTAGGGGAAAACTGAGCAGCCAAACCACATGCTAGTTTACTGAGATACTACTAGGTGAATGAATAAATAATGGGTAGATAAATAATTGAGTCTCCGATTTTTTTTGATGTTGTAAACAAAGATTGAAAGTAGTCATTGGGGAAATCTTATTCATCTTATCTAGTACTCAGGATTCATTCTATTAGAAGTATTTTCTTCTGAAGTGACTATATGAATAATCACATACTAGCTGTATCCATTCCATCTGTATTATACAGCTGTATATTGTACAAGTTGGGTGTTGTTTTGGCTGGGTACAGAATATCCTGGGCTAAAGGCAGTTCTGGACATTAACCTCTCATCCAGACTCTCTATCTGCCCTTATTAAGGGTTTATAAAAAGTAAATAAAACCGTAACATTCTACTGTGTTCCAATACGGATTAATATGAAATCAGTTGCACGTATTATATTCCAAAGTCTGAGAGCAGACCTGGCAGAGAGGAAGCACTGGATGGTAGTGCTTGCACTGATGAGAATGTCCTTGGCAGGATGGAGGGAAGCAAAGGTTTGCTCTCCACAGGCCTTTCCTCTCTGCATCACAACAAAACTGAATTCCCCTGTGCTCTTTCACTTTCTGATATAAAGGACAGCAATACTGAGACCTGCTCCACCTGGGATCAAGTTCCTCCTCTGCCTGTTGTGACCCAGAGATTGACATCCATCTCCTGCAGCCCAGTGGGGAGCTCTATCCTAAAGTCTATTCTGAACTGAATTTTTATCCATCTGCTTCAGGAAATGGACCAATAAAAAGTTAAATACTCATGGGCTCTTTGTGTTAAACCACATTTAAGATCTGTTAGGCAAGTCACTTGACACTTCTCTTTTAGTTTTATCAGCTGGTAAAATGAAGATCAGATCTTTGGGAACAGCTCCGGTTTGAGTGTTGGCCCATCCTATGAGAAGGAAACCTTAATTGTAGTGGTGGCAAGTTGTGGGCTGACCTGATTTCTGCCTAGATGACTCTCTAACGCCCTCTGTCTATAATCTCCATGTCACATCACAAGACAGAGGTAAACCCGTAACCCCAGGCATTGTGTGGGAAGAGATTTTACAGTCATATTAACCCATAATCTCTGGCGCCCATGCCACAGCCTTGGCAACATGAGCACTGGCTGCACTGTAGCTCTTCTGCTGCTCCTGAAGCCCTGTGGAGTCATGCAATGCCAGGGGAGGAGGGGACAAAAAGTAATGCCTCTACCTCCCAGGCCCCATCTCTTGTATTTCCACATGGTCTTCCCTTGGTGAGACGTTGTGCACTTCCATTTCCAGTCTGCTGTTCCCCTTTACAGGAAAGGGTCCAAGCGGAGAGTGTTTGAAGGTGGGGAAGTGAACTTGTATCTAGGGTCTGTGTAGCCAGTAGACATTGTCATAATTCCCTAGCCCTTTAATTAATGACAGGTCTTTTAATGATGGCAAGAGGAAACAAACTCTTCAGTTTCAGAGTCTGCAACAGACTGCAACTTCTGTTTCTTAAATGACAATGTGGAAGTAAGAGTGAAAATGAAAATTTTCAAAGCAGTAAACCATGAAGTACACTCAGTAGGAAGCGGATATATATGCATGCTAATATATAGTACATACGTATGTGTGTGTGTTGACACGTGTGCATGTTTATATATGTATGTACTTCTATAGTGTGTGTTTCAGGCAGATAAATGCACACCTAGAAATGTTGGGTCCTTTTTAGACAAAGCATGTTGAAGCAGGACATTTCTCTCTTTAGCTAGAAAGAAAACAAAATTCCACTTCTGAACAGATTGGACTTCTTTTTGCTGTTCCCATACCTTGTTGTCTTTTCTGTGTAGTATTTGCTATTCCTATTCCCATCAAGTACTCCTCATCACTTCAGAAAGCAATTTGGAACAACATGGATGAAAGCCACCAAATAGAAATACACTTTAAGGAAAAAAGAACATTAAAATTGTTGTAGGTAGTTTCATTCTCTTAGAACAAAGTGCTTATAACAAAGTGTTTGGAAAACCTATTGGGCTTAAGGTACTTACTTTCAGGAAAGAAAGACAATGTCTTTTGTGTTACTCACATTTATCTGCCAAGACTCTTTTATGAGAGATCACAGGAGACCTTTCTTTCAAGGCTGTAGATTATACAAACAGGCTATTTTGTATAATCTTAGAGGTGAACTAAATGGGAGCTCAAACTGCTGAGTGTCTCTGAAAATCAGGCCATTTTTGCTTAGGTACTTCACTTGCATTTTCTCACACAATCAAAACTTTGGCTTGCATCTTTTAAATAGCTTGTAAGCACTGCTACAAATCCGAATCTGTCTCAGAATATTTTTTTCTGAGTTTTTTCAGCTGCATATCTCAGGATATTTAGTCGTTATTTTAGCATTTCATGGGAACTCAAGCAGTAACAGCAAGCAATGTGTGGACTGTAGGACGCTGCTGGTTTTACATCTGTCTTCTAAGCGAGTCAGACTGTGCACACAATGGATATAATGAGATGAGGTGAGTTTCAGCAACTGCAGAAAGCGTTCCTTTCTACTTGTACTCTTCTCCCTTAGTATGCAGGTCATGTACAATGCATGGTGCAGAGTCATTGATGTAATTGCCAAGTTTCCAGCATCATGTTATGATTCATCTATAAAGAGTCAGTTATCGGAAAAGCTACTAAATAACAGCCCTATTTTAGAAGAATCTAAGACACATCATTTTGTTGCACCTACAGAACAACAAATCTGCATGGTCCTGGCTTCTCTGAAAATTAGTATCTTCCTTTGCAGAAAGAAAAGGATCATCTTACGAGACTTTAAGGTAGTCCAAGGCATTTTTTTTCCAGGTAGATTGACTAACATTAACAAGCAAGCAAACTTGATATAAAAGATTTTATTTTTTTGTAATAGTAATTTTAGTTTCTTAAAGAACATTAGATTGTTGTTGTTTGCTGAGAACCAAAACATTTGGATTAGAAAATTAAGGAATTTAGCACTGACATTTATACATAAGTCTAACAAAAAACCTGTAATATACCTATGTATGTTTATTTAAGCAGTTTGTAGCTTATGTTAGAAATGGTCAATGGTGCTATTCTAACCTATTCAGTCATTATTCTTTTCTTTACAATTGAAACTTGCTTTTGAATAGAGCTGGAAGGCAATTAAAATGAACACAAATGACATTTTTAGAGTATTTCTCTTAGCCAGTAGCACTATCATAAATGTGTCGGATATGTAATACATTTTCTGAAGTTAAAATATGTTCTAGATACTGAAAAAGTGTATCCAGTCACGCATCTATGGAAATGGAAATGAAAGGATTGTTTCTAATCATCAAGTCTTTCTACTCCTGGTAGATCTCAGGTTCTTCAATCTAGTTTCATTGGAACAGAAGAAGTTCTAGGTTTTGGTGTAGCTTTTTTTATATCTCATTCAGGCTATCAGTAGGTTTGTGCATTGGGCTGAATTAGTTGAATAACAGAAGAAAATGTTTTCTCTGTATTGGCTGAAGAGTTTCTCATCATCTCAGTCTGATTACAGGAGCTGCCTCGTTCCACAATTTAAAACTTTAAAACTTTGGCAGCATTGTATTGTTTCTTTCTTGAAAAGGGGAATTTAGTGACCTTAAAGGCTTTGTGTTTTAATTTACAGTTCTCTGTATGGTGTCCTTACAATTCTGATATACTCTTGATACAGTTTTGATTCCAGAATATATAAAAGCTGCCTTTCCGAATGTAGAGATGCAAGGAATTGTCTTTGATCTGGTACTTGAGAGTACTTGAGAGTAATCTGTCTTAGGCCAAATGTAAAATTATTTCATATGATATGAGTTTCATGCGTGTTTGAATCACCAAAATTAGAGAGCCTTGAGGAAATCATGAAGTTGCATGCATTTTTCAACAAGTGTAACTACCTTCCCCAGGCGTACTTATCATGTAGGCCAAATTTTAGGTAAATCAGTTAACCCCAGATAAGATTTAGGCTTTTAAGCAAGTAAATTCTAAGAATTTTCATGTAAGTGTGGCCTTAAAAATTTATCTTGGTAAGATTCAGGTTTTAATGAAGTAAGTTCTATGTAATTTTACACAAATGTCACCTTTTGACTTTACCTACAAGCAGAGCTCTGCAGATAAAGAATGTGTCAATTTTGTGTCTGGACAATAAAATAAAATTAATCCTTACTCAACTGAAATTTTTTCTTTGACAACAAATTTCATTTAAAACTAAATAAACTGAAATTATAAAAGCTTTGTTTCAAGATAAAACACTGAAATATTGCATTCACTTTAAAATTCTCAAAATCTGTTGTATTTGCTATTTCTTATGCTTGAGGTCATTTGCACAATCATCATCAATCTGAAATGTCATTTTTCAGTGCAGTTCATCTGAAAAAAATGTTCCCTGGTTCTTCCTGTGAAGTGCACTGTATTACTTGCCTGAACATAATTTACTTTGTGCAAACTATGGGCATAGGATATTCTTCATATTTATAAATGCACTCTTAACTAGCATGCTTCAAAACAAGGGCAAAGTAAGTGTATTTAATTTGGGAAAGTGTCTCATATTAGGTACATAGGAACAGCATGGGAACTTTCTTGAAAATGTAACTTTTTCTATTAAACAGGCAACAAGATATAAACAGGAGGCCTCTCTTTCAAAGCAAATAGGAGTTTGGCCTTTTGCATTTCCCCTTCACTAAGAAAACATATAACCTACTTGGCATCCGTTCCCGATAATTAATTTATAAAGCATCAGTATTAAAGGTCTGTGTAAAGCCGTACTTAAGGAATGAAATATGTTTTGATGAAAAAGACTTTTGATGCCTTCTGACCACTGTGGTTTTGGCAATTATAAAAGTGTTAATTTTTAAAAGGAAATATACTTAACACCTTATGAGGCAAGACTTCTGAAGAACAACAGAAATTATACAAAAACAATTAATAAGAAAACAAATAACAAGATAAAATGTTCCTTTCTTATAAAACAGCTAATTAAAAGTGATGTTGAAATATACTGTGGTTTATCCTCAGGATTTTATGTACCAGGTCCCAGTATGGCAGGAACACTGGGGCCTCCCTTTCATAGGCTCAGAACTCAGCTTGAAAGAATGTTTAAGAATTGTTTCGAGCCTAAAAGTCCCTTTTCTCCTAACTCTGCTTGTTTGCTAAAATTTGACATTTGGACAACAGCAATGGTCTGAATGTTTTCCATGCTGTAATAATGAGTAATTATCTGGGTGCAATCTCCTGGTCCTCAACCATGGAGCATGACAGCAGAGAGGGGGCATTGCTGCTGAGTGTAGGGGTTTGGGATGCTTGACAGGTATATGATACTTGCCTGAAAAAAATCCCGTTTCTTCACAAACCAAAGAAATGTAAGAAATAGTAGCCACCAGCAGATGCCTAAGATACAAAGAGATTCTTTTCCAGAATAATCCTTTGGCTTCCAGTGATTTGTGGTTTGCAGATAACTGGTGTGTCCCTTTGTCAGTTTGTCTGAAAGTATTTTCAACCTCCTGTGGCAAGAAATTCAACTACTGAACTTACACAAGTTGTATGAAGTTTGCTTTGAAATTGCTACCTACTAGCTTCATATGAAGTTCACCCGTTTTTAAACAGGGAATAACTATTCAATACATTTCCACTGCTTGTGATCATATAAAGGTTACGCTACGGCCTGTCTGATCTGATCTGTTACGTGCCTTATCATAGGCAGGCAGTATAGTTACTCCTACCTGGAAAAATACAAGACCCTCAAGTTGAGAATCTGTGTAGCAAGAAAAACCAATACAGATGTGTATACAGCTAGCCATTCGAACATTTTTGTGTAAAGTAAGGAGACCAAGACCATATCTGGCTTTTGAAATTTCCAGCAGAATACTTGGGTATGTTACAAATATCCTCTAGCATATTGGTTCAACATCTAAATGTAGAAATATTGCTAGCTTAAGCATTCAGATTTGAAAACTGGGTCTCCATGAATCATTTACTTTAATGACTCTTAATTGCCTCAGATTTAATTCTTTTTTAACTGACCAAAAAAGGGCGTTATCCACTTTAAATTCCAAAGGTTATCTGTATTCACTGAGTTAATGCTAATGGAAAAGTATATTATGTGGTATGACTGTAATTATTACATCTAAGGGCTCAGGAATCTGGTTTTAACATGGTTTCCTGAGGAAATTATGATTATGCAATCTCTACTTGTCTGTCTGTCTTCTTTTTTGCTTGAGAATTTTGAATCTGTTGGCCAATTTTTACCAATTTTGAAGGAATAGAAGTCTCAAGGATGTTTTCTAATAATGTCTGTTGAAATCAGTGTCTAAATATGAGAGGGGGAGGATAGGAAGAGCGAGAGACTTGAGTCACTGTAAGAGGTGAATTTTCTCTGCAAAGATACAGTGTGTTTGGCAGAAGTGATCCAGTCCATCAATGTGCATGTGTAGACTGGCTGGTACTGTAAGCGTAGCCTTAGCTCCAGATGAGCAGTTATGATATGCCCTGTCTCTGGCCTGTTAATAGAGCCTCAGGAAAGCAGTATGGAAGAAGAGTCTGTAACAGGCACAAAGTTTAGCTGGTCATGGCAAGCTGGACTTTATTCCATCTATTGCTGAAAGAGCTTAAAGGCAAATGGCCTTGCCCAATCGTCGAAAAATCATGATGAGGTATGGAGAGAAGAAGAAATGTGGATAAACATAAAAACCCCAAAAAACCCAAAACAAAACAACAAAGCAAAAAATAGTCTGAATCTAATGTGTGGGATTTCAAATTATCTCCTAAAATTACGAACGTGTCATCCTTTTAATATATGGATATTCATAGCAGATCAATTTCTGCATAGATAAGAAGACATTTTCTTTCTAAATGGACTTTTTCCAATCTATAGAATGGCTTGGAATAAGTACTTTCTACTTTATATACTTATTTTTAAGTTTTTGGGAGCATTTTTGCATACCTGCATATCTGTCTGCAAAGGAACTAGAAGCTCAAGGTCACAGGCTGGCCACCCACATATAAAGCTTGGTCTATTCAGAATTGACTTTGAGAGAGTAGATTTAGATATATGATGTAAGTCTTTTCCATACTGCAAATATTTTAAATATCCAGGATTTGAAAGTATGCCACATTTTGAAAGTCTGTTTCCAACCTGTTCATGAATGGGATCCCATGGCTAAGGCAACAAGGTAAAAAGTAATGGTAGCTAGAAGATGATAATCCCCTGCTAAAGGCATCAACAGAGCAGGCTTAAAGCAGAGCAGGCAATCCTACCCTACTACACACAAGAAAGCTCACCATGCAAATCTGCCACTAGCATTAACAGCATATCTACCTTTCTGCATCAGCGGAGGAGCAAAGGCTCAAAACACGTATGTAGGACAGCCTGTAGAAGAATTCTAACAGAGCATCTCAACAGAAATCATTTGCTTTAGGGAAGATAATGAGGCTGGTTTGGGTTCCATCTGCTCTATAAGCCCATGCTACAGACTTCATAACTAGTTTTAAAAAATCATAGGTGTGAGTTTTGTAAACATCAACCACATTACATAGAGTTCAGTTGCTTGACAAAGTAAGTTCACAAAACTGATCTTCAGAAATACGCTAAATGTATATGAAATCTCTAATATGTACTTTGCAAAGTAATAGCCCTAAAAACGTTTGCTAGATACACCATCCAGAGCATGAGTACAAGCACAAATGACTCTTTTCCTTGGAGGGTGGACTGATGTTACATGAAAGGTAGGCAGGATCTAACGCAGAGTATGGGTACAGGTCACAATGACAGTTCACTCAGTGATTCTTCAAGCATAAAGATGACAGGTGATAAATTTACATGACAGGATTAGGCCTTAGTTTTCACCATAAGAGAAGCTGGAAATACTCAACTTTGCCTTCCTTAATAAACGCAGATGACAAGGAAATGTGTTGAAATGGTCACTGGCTCTGTTGAGAGCCAGTTGAGAGCCAGTATGCTCTGTTGAGAGCCAGTTACTCAACTGTTGAGAGATACGCATACATGTACAAGGGAATTTGATGAGCCAGTAACATGACAGGAAATTCCTTGATCTTCTGACTGGTGGTGTCAGGCATGTGCCTTGGAGGAGACATGGCACAGCTGTACTGAAAGATGCCGCTATTTCTCATGACACCGTAAAAACGCTTTTCCTTTAGTGACCATGCTCCAGGGCTGGCTGATTCTGTGTGTTTTAGTATATTCTTTTGGGTGTACATCCACTCTTTCAATCTGTGAGAAAATTCAGCCTTGGTTTCCTTTTGAGGGAGGACTTTTGGGGCCAAGCTGAAGCCTGTGCAGCCTGGTGGTGCTACAAGTGGCAGAGGGCTGTCCACTGCTGGGAGAAGAGACACCAAGCCTGGTGACACCCTAGGCATGGCCTCTGCTGCTGTGGCCAGGTCGCATGCTGCACCAGGGCACTGTTGCTCCCTGCAACAACAAGCTCAGAGTTTTGCAGATGTACCCTCAAAGTCATTAAGGAAGACATAGTGGAGTTGGACAGCAAAGGCTCTCAGGATCACAATTTAGACACCTAATTTCTTGCTGAATTACATTGTAGCCCATCTCTTACTCAATACAGTCTATAACCCCCATAAGGTATTTTGGTGCCTCTTTAAATACAACGAGGACAAAGATGATCATATTTTTCTACCTCCTATCTTTTCCCTCCCTTTTAGATTTTCTTAAGATTCTCTTGAAAAGCTTTTCAAGGGCAAGTGAAAGTAGACTAAAATTATACTTTGAATAGAATGGCATGAATCACACACAACTTTTCAGATGAAATTTTAGTTGTATAAGCAATTTTTTCCAGTCATGTCATCTTCAACTCAGGAGCCAAATGAAAAAATATTTGTGCATCCTGTGTTCTTGATACATAAAGCAATGTTACTGCTACTGTAAAACGGGATTAAAATACAGTTTCAATTTATTTTATATGGTCTGCTTTCTTTACAATATGTTTAACTTTCCCAGATATTACTGTGTGCTCTATGGAAATTGCAGGGAAAAACCTAAGATACATCTCTTTACAGGAATAATCATTCTACAAAGCCTATGCCCTTCAGAAAATGTATCAGCAACCCATGTGCACTAAGTGCTTCAAGAAGCACAGCCATATACAATTGATAGCAGCTGAAAATAATTCCACATATCCTCTTACCATTCTAGAGTTAATGTGTCAATTATGTGTTATAGATTTGAATTTCAAGGTGGCGATTATTATTTCATGATAAAAACATTTCTGGACAGGATTATGGAACATAAAATTCAGCTCAGGATTGCCTTGATATGTGGTGTGTATATAAAAGTAAATCCAATCAGGTTGATAATTTCTTTAACATAAATTGTTTAGAAAAGGGAAGAAATGTTTTGCTAGGGAAGGCAAAACAGGTCGTGTTTTAAAAGAGATTTTTCTAGCTTTCATACTTCAACATGGAACGCTGAAAAAATAAAATGCGGTTTCATAAATGAAAAGTTAATATGTGTTATATTCACTGCTTTTGGAAATGCTCAGATAGTTCAGAATATTTGTAACCATCAATAAAATCCATGCCTGTGCATCCCAGCTGTACCTCAGTACATCCAGCTGCATTTTATAGCGTGAATTAGATTTGAGTCTGTCTCATTTTCATCCATGCGCTAAATTGTAGTCTGCAGACTGAAACTAATCCACAAACATTTATTTTGAAAATGAAATTCACACACCAAAACCTAAAGGGTGAAAACTTACACCACAAAATATTAAAACACCTAGGACGTTTAGTGATGTGCTTAGTCAAAGCATCTCTGAGAAAAGGCTGGTTTCTAGCTATGTGCCTAGATAGATACAGGAACTTTAGTATATGCAGTCCACACTGCACTTTAATATGTATGATCTGCTTTGCCACATCTTAGTTATACTTGAATTTTTAAAAATGTATTCAGACTTTAGTGTGTGTATGAAATATGAATGCTAGCAGGAACGCAAAACCTTTACTTATTCGCATTTCCTTTGAGGAGCAGCAAGATCACTGAGGTAGAATTTAGTAGAAAGGAAGGGTTAATTAACATTGGACTATGAAATGCTGTTTGTCTGTGGAGGTATGCTGATTGAGGCACTTACTGGGTTTCTAGTAAGTGCTGGATGCTAAGGGTCTGTAAAGATGCTTTTTCTCATTTAGCACCTTCATTGCCTGGTCTCCCTCTAACAAGATGTTGTTCTACTCTCCTGATGCCTGTGTGTTGAAGAGGTGGCCTAGGGATAGATTTCACCTCTAATTACTAATCAAAGTCATGAGGATTTGTTTTATATTAAAACTGTTTCCTGCTTCTACCATGTAACTCTGTGAACAAAATTTTTGGTTATGTGACATTTTACAAACATAGACTGTATGTCATGTCTTTGCTCATCCAGTCACTGTGGAAGAACTGTGCAAATACCATGCTTAGAGTACTTTGTACAGCATGTAGTATGCCAATAATGATTTTCATAAGTTCTCTCTCATGGCCCTGTAATGTCATCACATTTAAAAAACAGCTTTATTTGATGCTAAAAAGTTAATAAGGCCAAAGAAAATAAAAAGTTGGAATTTTTAAGAAGTCAGATCTGAACTCTGCAGCTTGTTGCTACCCCTGCTCTGTGTTCTTTGTTAGTACAGTAATGCCAACATCACAGTCCCAAGGGGCTGGGGACATCCACCAGCCAAAAGTCACTGCACCAATGCAACACAGAGGTCATTTTGCAGGCTATTGCAATGTCAAACACTAAGTCTTTCTTGAAAGTCAGCACTCTCTGGAAAAGAAAGTACTGATGAGACAATACTGACAAGTGTGACAGGGACAGAACCACCTCGAATATTTCATCAAGCATCTGCACAGAGGAGGTGGCTGCTGCCCCTTCCCTGGGCGCTCTTCCATGTCTCAAAGCAGTGCCTGGAAAAGCTGGATGCTGCTGGCTGGAAAAGTGGTGGCTGGTGAAGCTAGCTGCATGGAGGCAGGAGTCAGCCCCAGGAATGGATGCGGAGAGAATGGACCGTGGGTGACCCAGAAAGGCAAGAGCAGCTTAGGCTGATGTATGAGAGGAATTAGAGCTGCAGCATATGTAAAGAGCAGTCAGTGAGGAAAATGGGTAGGTCAGAAGAAAAGGCTGTGAATTAATGTGGAAGGTGTGTTGCGGCATTTGTCAAGAGCCAAGAGAAAGATCTGTCAGTGGCTGACCTGTAAAAAAAGACTCTGGACATAATTTTGAAGAGTGTGGATGAGCTGAAGGAGAAAAATGTGTCTACATAATAATACTCGCATGTAGAGGAGACCTGAAGCCAAACTGTAGATCTAATTAATTGGAACCAAATTTCTTGGAGGTCAGCTAACTTTGTAATACAAATGTTAGATTGTCTCCACATGAAGCTGGCTGAATTTGAGTGTGTTTCTGCACTGAAATGAAATGGAAAAATGATTAGGAATTTGAAAGGTGTCTGTAGAAGGTGTATTGCTGCTGACAAAGCTGCATGGTGGAAAAGCTCATGAAACTCTTAAAGATTTTGTTTGTTAACTGTTAGTTTTAACATGCATTTCAGCATCCTATTTGCCACTCGTATCCTGTATGACAGTCCCGTATTTTAAAAAGATGAGAAATTAGTTCTTACCACTGATCTTTTGCAGTATGGGATGTGATCCTCTTAATTGTCTGAGCATTACTCCATTTAGGAAGTATTTAACACCTGTACAGAGGGAACAAGTTTGGGAATATTTTTATTTTTGTTTTTCTCTTTTGGAGCACAAGAGGAATAATTTCTACTGGGACCTCTGTGGAACTGACAACAAAGAATGGTGTGATTATTTGTTATAGCCAGTATCCTAGCATACAGCAGTAATTCTATTATTTCTTTGTCACTTAGCAGCCTTTGTTTGGATTTGAATCCCAGTGAATTTTTAAAAGGTAAAAATTTGTTACGGAGCTTTAATATTGACTTGTGCTGCGTAGTTCTAATTAAGTATTCCCAGAAATGCACTAAAATGGCATTGTGTTTATTGTGTTCCTGGGTTTGGTTGTTGTTTTTTTAAGGGGAAAAAAAAGCCTGGCTGTTATTTCCCGCTTACCTAAAAGCTCTTTTGTGATTATAATTTATATTATTCAGGCTTATACTGACCACACAGTAAATAATGTTCAATTGCCTTTGATTACAAAGAAGAAAAAAATATCTCTGGCAATTATGTATTTTATTAGCACTGCTGTAAAATACAAGAAGAGCACTTGCTAATTCCCTAATGCATTGGGATCCTACAAAAATCTAAGATTCTTCACTATGTTTATCAGATTTAAATATTGCAGTGTTGGACGGGGGGAGGAGTGGCTTACTGGGAAAATGAATGTTTCAGGCAGGAACAATTGTATTTATTTTTTCTGTAATGGGCAATAAAGAATGTGAATCAGCCTAATGCATCAATTTTTAAGGGGTGGAGAAAGAATGATGACTGTAGTTTGGAATCACAAGTCTGGAGTAATGTGGGAAGCTAGAAAAAAACTTTGAAAGCTTGAAAAATTATTTTCATTGTGCAGATACTATCATCTTTAAATAAATTCCAAGATCGCCAGGTACCTCTGTTCAAGTATCCAGAGGAGGGGTTTCTGAACTTTCCTATGAATATCCAAGGCAGTGTGTACGTTCATTTTAGCTAAATGTAGCAACACATTTAGCAAAATGTAGAACACATTTTAAACTAGACAGGCCATAGAAAGTTCTGTAGGAAAAATCCAGCACTTTTTGTCCAGCCCTTTTCTTTTGGAGACAAACTCCCAAAAGACCTAATGGTGTCCTCTCTTCCTTAACCACTGTTACAACCTTTCTGTAGGTGAAGTTCAGTATACAGGTATGGAGAATATCAGTCTGTCCATTTTTCTTTCATGCTGCACCCTTTTCATTTGGGTCTCATCATGATAGGGAAATGGTGACCAAAGTTTGATGGAGAGTTCGGCTTTCATAAGCACAGAGTATAAATCTTCTGAAAAGGGAAGTATTTTTCCTGGTTTATCTGTTCTCCTACAAGCATCTGTACCATAAACTACAGTGTCCATGGGGCAGCTAAACAGGCAGCTCAATATCTAATCTAGAGAAAAGGGCAAAGTTTGTATGGTCTTTGTGTTTCCAATTTCAAGCCATAAGCCTTTCCAAATTAAGAGAAAACATCTGTGAATGAACCTCAGAATTTATGAGGCAAAGAACAAAACCTCAACCCAGGACTTTATCTAGAATAATTATATGTATCTGAGGAAAGAGTAATCCTTTAAAAAAAATGTCAGTGAGGGATATAACAAAGACAAAGAAATCAGTTGGCAATAAAGACAGACTTTATAGGCCAGTAAGTTAAGTTTACTGTTTTGCTGTTGTTATCCATGTAAATAATTTCTCTTAATGACAATTATTAAGAAAGGGAGGTCTGCAGTGCTTAATACTTTCAGATTCCCATAAAATAGAAAAGGATGATCATATAATTGCTTGTATGTTCATTGTTCTAGTCAAACAGAAGAAGGTATGCTGATTTATGCTAGTTGATCATTTGAGCCTTAGCTCAAATAGCCCTGCTCCCATTTCGAGGTCCTGAAAGAATCATGTACACCCAAAGCAGCAGTAAAGAATTTGAGCTACAGCTGGAAAGGGGCTTATACAGGATTCCTCTCAGTGCTGCAGATCAGATGTAAATTATGACAAATTCCTCTTGCAAGATGCTGCGGTCTTGATTTTCTCATCAGTAAAATAGGATGATGACAAAAGT
Source organism: Himantopus leucocephalus (assembly GCA_003993805.1). Lineage (NCBI taxonomy): Eukaryota > Metazoa > Chordata > Aves > Charadriiformes > Recurvirostridae > Himantopus > Himantopus leucocephalus. The sequence continues at coordinate 42,955,246 of RSEF01000031.1, read as the reverse complement.
ACCATTCCTCAATGCCTAGGAGTATGTTTTTAAGATTATTTGTTTGCAGTGGCTGTAAATACTAATCACTGTATTTTTATTAAGATCACTTGACTAAATACATCATTTTCTTCTAATATACTGTAAGACTGGATTTATGAGTACCTTGTAGTCTGTGAATTCGCATACTCTATAACGTATTCACGTTTGATTTTAACTGCAATGCTTAGAATTGCTGTGTTTGTGTGTATGAAAAACAAACAATTCTCATGCAGTTGCTAGAGACTTGCTTATTTCAAAACATAAAACCTGAGCATTTCACCTAGATCAGCAGCAGCATCTCTAACAGCCTGTGCAGGAAGTCATAATTCTGGGAGCAGAAAATTAAACTGCTGCCGTACTTGCCTGGCCAAGTGCTTGCGGACGCTCCAGGAGTAGGTTGAACATGCAGAGGCAGGGCTTCTTGCTCCCATAAAGCATTTCAAACATCTGTCCCCAGTGTTGAAAGCTCTGTGCTGGCATCTGTTGAATAGCAGATCATTTGCAGAATTGTACGTCATGGGTTTAGCTCATCCCAGTTTTGATAATCTCTTTATTCCCTGTACGCCTGCCATGATCTGAGATCTGCTGACACAGGATTTCTGTGGTTCATAACTTCCATCTCAAGACACAGAATGTGGCTTTAGGGCTTGTATTGCTCTATGCTTTCCTGTTTTGAAGTTCATTCCCACTTGATGAGGTTAAAGCTTGACAGTTGTTTTGATATTCAAGCACATCTTTCTGGCAAAGGCTGATTGTCACTGCTTACTCTATGGTGAGTGGAAAGAAGTTTCCGAATCTGATCATGGGACTAGAACCCAGGAATGCCTAACCTTTAATCCCAGGTACCACAAATGCTATCCATGGCTTGGGCATGGAAGGTCATGTCGTTATATAAATTCCACACCCTCTGTTTCCTTCTTAGCAAATTGGGCATTGCATCTCATGGGCATTTCAATGAACTGATTTGCCATTTTGCATATAAAATATTTTGTTCACCTACTGGGCAATAAATGCCACTTTTGTGTTAAGATAGCACCAGATGTCTGAGGGAGTACCTGAGCTCCAAATTCACACACTTGTTAAATGTTTTGATCTTTCTGCTTGGATGGGGTGCCCTGAGATGCATGAGGACGTGGTTTTTAATAAATATTATTATCTTTACAACCCTGTTTAAAGTCTTTGTACGTTCTTATCTGGTTTCGTAATCTTTACTGCATTCTTAAGCAGCCCTTTTGTCAGGAGATTGGTAACCCTGAGCAAAAGGCCCTCATATAAATAGAAATTCCCTTAATTGTCCCCTGGACCAGCTTGCAGCCTTTTCACGTGGCTTAGCTGGGTGATTTCAACAGTCTGACCCATTAAGGGAGGGGATCTTCTGACCTAATATATAAACTCTTGTTGGCAGATGAGGCTTTGTAGTATACATTCCTGGATAACAAAAAGTGTCACTGGGAGGCTGGGGTCAGAACACATTTCCTTATACTTGGGTTACAGAGGCACTGATTGTGGTTATCTTACAGGGTGCTTCCCAAGCCAGCATGTAGGGGACCCAAATCCGTAACTGTGACTCCCAGGCACCAGGATGATGTAAAAAGTAATGGGAATTAAGAATGTGGAAGAGATGTCACTATTATCTACAGCCTGAACACCAGAAATTCAAGAAATTCAGGCTTATTCTTTAGATGTCCCAAAGCAATGTGCTAGAGTTGTGATCTGTCTGAAAAACTAGTGCGCTACTAAGTGCTTAAAGAATCGCTGTTGCAAGCTTACAAAGACCTTCACATTTTCCAGTTACCCTATAACTGCTCTACGAAAAGCTGTTAAAAAAATATAAATCCCCTGACAGAATCCAAATGTAGGTCATGAGATGTCAATGGTTGCAGAAGCAAGCAAACAATAATGAAAAGAGAATAAAATCTACCTACCTACTAGACTAGATCCAAAAGCGTCTTTTACTTGATATTGTCTGGCCAATAGCTGATTATGATGCTTCACACCTGCATGACTTAGTCTGTGGTTCTGGGGTGAGTCCTTATCTATCTATTTTCCATTTGCAGATGGCAGAAGTGATTTGGGAGATCATTCTTTTTTGGGAATGATCCAAATGTATGCTGTGTGGCTGTAACCATGCCCTAGCCCTTAATCAGGTAAAAGTTACAGACTTCCAAACTATTTTATGCCCCTTTCAGGAAACGTTAATGACTTTCCTCGTGGATAGGTGTGGTTATCACCTGCCCAGACAGTAAACAGAGTCAGCTAACAACTGCTCTGGTGTTGGGCTAATGGTTAACCTATTGCAAGGCAGAAAACTTTTTCTATGGGTGTGGCAGTGTTTAAATGCCAGAGTAAAGCATTTCATATATTGCATGAATTCACCACTTCCTAAATTTTCTTTATATCATCAAATGATCTCATTAACTGACTGTGATGAATATAACATATCATGTGCTCTCATACAGTAGTAACCAGTGAGGAGTTTAGGAGTGAACCAAATTTTTCCCACCTACTTCCATCCTTTTTTGAAGGATACTATGACATTACTTAACTTGGCTTAGAGTTTGCCATTCCAGGCTATAACAAACGGATTTTTCCAAATGCGCAGTGCTTTCTTGATGTCTTTGCCATGCTAAGAGTACTGTCTCCTCTGTCTTTCACAACAAGCAGAAGTATGGAAGAGATGAGGGAAATGCAACATATATGAAAAAGATCAGAGCGGGGGTAGCACTAAGCATAAGTGCAGGGGAATTAAAAAGAATTTGAAAGCTGGACTGCAGTATAAGCAAGCCATTTGAAGGAAGAGGGAGCAGAATTGAAAGGTAAAAGAAAATAGAATAGAGACACTTTTGAGGAGCTGCGTAAGAAGAAGGCATGAACAAGGAATATGAGAATGTGGAATAAAGTTGGAAAGAAAGCAATCTAGTAGATAAAGATGAGAATAAATCAAGGAGATAGAAGGAAATGAGCATAATGACATGAAAAGAAGATGAGAAGAACAGCAGCATCGAGTTTAGATGATACTAATTTGTTTATGCAGAACGGTGAGCATTTTAAAAGTTCCTGGTAGTACGGTCAAAGGAGGAACTGAGACAGTTTTGTTTGAGCATGTGAAAACTCACATAGACTCCCAGCAAGCTTGGGATTTCCATCTGATGTTGCATTTAAGGGTCTGCCTTCAGAAAGCAAAGCGGAGATCCTGAAGATAAGTACAGCGAGTCCTAAGTAACTCAAATAACAGAACAAATGAAGGTCTTCCCTGAGAGGTTTTTAACAACCCCATACTCTGCTCCCTATTGTAATGTCATTTCATTTCTGCTCACCTGCTAGATCTCACAAAAGTGCCGTCTTTCCAGCAGGAAGAACTGCAGAAGGGAGGCTGAATGAGGGACCTTGCCACCCCACGTTTTTCCAGCAGGAGAGCCAGGGACATGGTAGCATGGAGGGAAGCCTCTTGTGTTGAGGAATGAGTTGATGGAGCTGGAGTGGTGGAAGAAATCGGTTTGTTCTGCCAACTCATGGGGGCCCTGGGCTGGCTTTTTCTTACAGCAACTGCAGAGATACCCTTCCTCCTCCCAACTCCCGGGTCTTTGGTAGCTCATCCACTGCTCAGAGGGCTACCACCTTTGAGCTGGCCTTTTGCTCTTAAGCATTGGCTTTCTCTAGCCACCATGACATGCAACTAAAGCAACAAGATTTTAATGAATCCAGTGTTCACGACATTTCTCACTCCACGTGACTCACTAGGCCGTGGAAACCTTATGTGGGGGCTGGCCTTTTCTGTTGAGCAAATATTGACTTTTTTTTTTTCACCTATTGTTTCTTCATGAGCCCACACCAGCAGAGCCCAGGTTTTCACAAAGCCCTGGAGGCTGGCTTGTGGAAGAAATCAAGGATGCTGCAGAAACAAGCTTTGTGCCAGTATTGCAACAGTGGGCAGTGACGTTCTCCATTTTGCAGACAGGAAGACAATGCATAGGCCTGCCCACAGCTAGGAAATATAGGAAACGTAAGAAACACAGTGAGGAAAGAGGCTGGAATAAGATCCTGGGCCCAGCCAAGGCAGCTTTTCTCTCCATTCATGGACTAGTTGGGACAAAGACATTGCAGGGCTGCTGCGGTACATAGATGTGCACAAGTGGCTGGGGGACTTGAAGATTAGAGGTTCGACTGGGAACCTCAAAGGCCTTGCTAATGGATGAGGTTCTGCTAAAGATAAATCATATTCTGGGTTTAAATACCGTGCTAAAGCAATTCAAGTAAGCAAACATTTTCTAAAGCCAAAATTAACTTGAGTCTTCCCTGTAATTGTCTGATGGCTGAGAAGTGTCAAATCATCCTCCATCTGAGACTAAAATATAACAACCAGCCTCTATTTTTACTGATCATTCCATACCATGAACTATTTAGCAAATAAAGGTGAAAATGACATCGGAAACTGAGAACCAAAGTTGGTAATTTTGTGGTTTAGGAGGAGAAACAGCAGGGGTGATTTCGTATAAGCTGGCTTTCCCTCCCCAACATAGCTTCATCAAAGTGCTTTACTATATTATCGCTCGTGCTTTTGTACTGTTTTCTAATATTGTACTGACTTGTCTGAATCACTTTGAAAACGAAGGCTGCCTCCTTCTGAGACAAATCCAGGCCTCATTAAAATTCATAAACAGGCAGCCAGAAGCTTTGAGCGCTTTTCCATTGACACTGAGAAATGGAAGTGTCCTTATTTATCCTGATAACGTAATATTTCAAAGGGTGTCCACATCCATAGGCAACTGGGTTTTGATTGATAACATTTAGGGCTCACTATGAAAGAAACTGCTTTTCATTAAGGAGTTCTGTGACACAAACTAGTCAATGGTATCTCAAATCAGCACCATTTCAGTGTTTAATTGCATTCTTTTGGTATGAAAAATCTTCATGTTAGCATTAATTGCAAATCTATGCTGACGCATAGCAGCAGTCTGATCTTCTCAGGTAGCAAGCGTGTATACCTGGGACTCTGTTCTGTATTGTCAATGCTGACTGCATGAATTTTCCCTCATTTTGGGGGAGTAGTAGGGGAAGGAGGGAGATAATTACTTGTCTCTGATACTGAGTCCAGCTGAGCTCATGTTACACTGCTTAATACCAGTTTTAAAGTATATTTGGGCACTGCATTGTTTTTGTTTGTCATTCTGCCAAACAAGCACTGGGAATAATGATCTTTCTCCAAAATCATTCTCAAATTCAATTAGAAAAAGAAAAATTCATATTCTTTAGTCAAAGGTGAAAATTGAAAAATTTTGACACAATATAATCTCAGAAACATAAGAATTCAAATATATTAATTGGCAGCCACATCAATGATAATCAATCAGTAGGCCTTTGCAAGACTTCAATGTGGAAAGCATTGAAAACCAGCAGATAAAATCAACTGGGGTAACATGTTTGCTTTGAAGTCTGTGTAAAGGTCTGTAGGATATACTCTTCATAAAAAAAGCTGCAGAATCAGACTCCATTGGGCAAAGGTAGCTTTGCAGGTACACTATATGAAACATTAGTAATTGATCAGTTGGCCTTCATTTTAGTGAGTGTCTTTGTAAGTATCACACAAATGTGACATATAATATAGATATCAATATAACCTTCTAATTAAGAACTGACGACTATCTGTAGCTTAAGGTTGTTCTAGAAGTAGTGTCTTAGAACTAAGATAATTCTTGGTTTTAGGCTGAACTCATTGGGTTGTACATCCACTCAAGCTAGCACAGATTCTGGTGAGAACTGGCATACGTGTACTTACCTACAGCAGTGGAATCTCTTTCTAGACAGCCCTTTTTTAGAAGATGGCAAATATTGTAAGATCAGCTGTTTTCCTGAGATGGCCATACTTTCAGGTAATATTATTTACATGATAAAAACGTAATTACATATATTTACATTTAGTTTCAGCAGCGTAAATCCAAAACCACAAGCCTAAATACTACCTCTACACTAGTTCTTCAGATCTCTGGAGTCTGCCCTGGCTTTTTATGGTGTGTTGTACATAAGCAAAATGTTTCTTGGACATCCTCCCTTCTATGAAATCTAAGAGGTAACAAACCAAAGTGGTAAACTTGTAAGCATAGCAGTTAAAAACACTGTTGCTGATGTTCATAGAAACTGCACTGCTTATTACCACTCAGAAAGTGCAGAGTATAAACAGGGAATATTAGATTTGTTATTCAAAACTATACATAAGATTGTTACTTTTTTTGAGTCTTTTAAAACAAGGCTCAAAGCAATCCCATTACAGCGTGAATTCCCCAGCTGATTTGATGGTGGCTTGCTTTTTTAAAAAGCTTAGCAAACATATGTTACTGATGACTTTTATTAAATGTGTCTTCAAAAGTAAGTACATGACAAGAGCACTTTGTATTTGAAATCTGTATGCCTTCTAGATTTGATGTATGAACTCAAATCCACCCAACAGAATTTTTGTAACCTTGTGCTTGGCAAATCAACATAAAGATGGTGACAGTTTTTAGTAAATGGGCTTCCAGCCAGTTTGTCGAAGAGGAATGAAGAGGAATGTTTGTACTTACTTATCATAGCTGGTAGCCAAATTTGCGCTGGTACTCAGTCACAAAGTTGTGAGTTTCCAAGGAAATCTTGCTACAGGCTATGCATCAGCAGAAATATTAATGGGATTTTGATTTTCAATATTGTTAAATCTGTAAAAATTCTCAGCATTTTATCTGAATTTGTCTAGTCCGTTCACTGAAATGCTGAAATGGATTCAGGAGGCGAAATAGAGGCACTCAGTTTAGAAGTTCTGGACCTGACCCAGACCCATTACTCTTAAAAATATATAGCCTGCTAAGGAATGCCCTTTGCAATATTTTTCACTCTGACTGCATCCAAAAGGCTCAGAGACCTTTTGCTTTGATATCTGGGATGAATAATACCCAGCTTTGGATCAACCAAGTTGCTCTTTTTCCATGTAATACAGCCTTGTAAACACAAGTTATTTTAAGTCAATTGTGTATTAGCTCTGTGAAGTCAGTGAATACTTGATGAAATGCTTTTTCCTTACTGAAATATTCATGAAGCTAATTTTCAACAATCAACAAAATCGAGTCATGTTTTTGAAAAAGAAAACAACATCTTTCCATATCTGCATGTTGAATACAAATCAAAAAACCTTAAAATAGACATGATCAGATTCACTTTTTGTATTTGCTCCTGATTTGATGAGAATTTGGAGTCCCAATCAGAAAGCAAGTGAATAGCTCGTTTATTATTACTTTGATTTCAGTTATCAGCATCCTCTTTTGGGAATGTGTAATACTGAATTTGATACTGAACCTGGAACACAACCCTGGCCATAGCGGGCACTAACATTTCTATGAGGGATTTAATTTAATCTAATTCTCCAATATCTCAAAATCTTAGTAATATTTCCTATTTCACGCACACACAAAAAAAAGCTTAGCTTGTTTCCAACAAAGTGCTCTGACTAATATTTTCATGCTGTCTAGGGGGAAATCTGAACAAGTATGTACCACTATCAAGTCCACTAAGTCCATCAAATCACTGCAATCACTATTTTGGGGGTGGTGTTTTTAGCTGCATGCTGTATCAAATTCAGGCTGAGGAGAAGTTTAATTTGTAAAGCATTCTTTCTGTATGTCATTTTTGGCTTTGAACTCAGGAACATATTTTGAATTTTCCTCATCATGAAATCCAAAAAAAGACCATAAATTCCTTGAGGATAGCTCCTGTAGCACCTCTCAGTTTAGCTGAGCAACCTAAAGGTTGAAACAACCTCAGTTCTAATGGAGAAGGATGCAAAACTGCAGTTGCATGGCATGGTTTGGAAAAATGCACAGTGACAGCCAGGCAAATGGGTGGAGATGGAAGAGACATGGGATGGTGACCTCAATATCCACCTGGCAGTGGAGCTTGGCCGGTCTGGGAGAAACAACCCAGGACCTTACATAACTCACTTAAGCTCTCCACATGGTGTGTGCTGAGAAGCAGGGATTCAAAATAGTCACAGGGAGAAAATCAAAGCCTCACTGCTGACCAATTTTCTTGCTAGAACTATTGGGAAGGTTTGCAAGCAAGATGCTGGAAATTCTGCACACACAGGGAGCCCAGGAGTGCTATTCAAGTCCCTAGTTCTCCTGTTCACCTCGGATTTGCAGTTTGGGGCTGTCCCCAGAGTCAAGAGAGAAGTGACTGTTTAGAAAGGACTCCAAATTGCGCTGGAGGAAGAGGAAGATGGTAGCTGGACTTGCCTTAAGCAAAATTGCTGAGTGGTTGCAGTGTTTGCCTAGGAAACAGGAGAGAGGAGTTACTTGCCCTCCTCAGCCTGAGGCTGTCAAAAACCTTATCTCCTATCTCTCTCCTAGGAAAGTGCTGTCAGCACCAGACTAGCTGTGAAGCTGGCTGGAGGCAATCCCCACCCTTCCTGTGTAAGCTTTTCCCCTGCAAAACAAGAAATACAAGAAGCATTAGGAACAAGAGAAATACTGTAAGAAGATACCGTAATGTGATTTGTTGCCAAAGGTTAGGTGAGCTCAAAGACTACCCACTGTAATGTGCATCTCCCAGAGGGCTCTGACAGAAATGCAGCTTGTTCTTGAACCCTTGTTACTTTGTTCAGCAGCTAAGTTTGGAGCGAAAAAGATGGGCAGTTCTGGCCATCCACAAGGTTGCTGCTGTAGGTACCTGGGAATGTGGGAGTCAGACGCTGGGCAGCTCCAGGCTTCACTTGACACCTGAGCTTGGGAGGCTCAGAGCTGAAGCCTAAATCCCAACAGTAGTGTCTTGAGTGTTCTGCCTAAATTCTAAGGCAGTTCTCCAGAGGATCTAGCTGCAACTCTTCTTAAAAATTGGGTGATTACAAATTCATTCAAGTAAACATATTTTTTAAAGAAAGGGCACTTCACTCCCCTTAGATTTAAACCATTTTTTTTTCCAGAAAAAGTTAAATTAGACTATGAAGCACCTTGGAAAATAAGAATAAAATGAGCCCACCATACAAAGAGCCCTCATTAAAAAAAAAAAAAAAAAAAAAAAAAANNAAAAAAAAAGAAAAAGTCTGCTGTGGAATGGTCAGGTTAAGATAAGGGTAATGCTAGTTTGTCCCTCTTCAGACTTACAGTTCACACATGATAGATCTGAACAGGCGAGGGGGAGGAGGGGCTACTTGTTAACTTCACTGCTGGCTTAAATAGCTGACCTCTTTCTCAGTTGGCAGGATTTCTAGGTATAACTTCTTTACGTAGATAAACTGTTCTTTTGGCTAGCTTCGTTCTTCTTTAACAACTGAAACATTTTGGAACAGATACCAAGCACAGCATAAACCTGAGCATGCCATAAATATAAACGTAATTTAGAAAAACCACTCCTGGTCAGACTGAGTCAGCTGCATTTTAGTTTGTTGACTGTGTTAGTTCTAGTGGAAACAAACAGAAAACACTGGCACATTAACAGAGAGTGATGAGAAGAAATAATCTGGGACTTTCAGAGGCAGTAAAAGTGCAATAAGGCAAAAGGCTTTCAACACATTCCTACATGGCAACCGTCTTTCTTCCACTGAGAAGACTGGGGGCTCTGAGTTGTCCTTTGTCCATTATGGATCCACAACTGTTCTCTAATTCTTTAATTTTATTTTACTGAGCTCATGCCTGCAGTGCAAGATATAACGTGCATTCTCACAGCCAGACAAACCTGTTTTTGTTCACTAACAGAGCAGTGAATCGCTTTTCTCATTCCTTCTTTTGAATATATTTTGGTTTTCGTTTGATCCTGTGTTTTGTTGGCATACTTTTATGATACTGTTATTACAAATGAGTACAAATGTCCTCATTTACAGAACTAATGCAGGTAGCATTGTCAGTCTCTGGATACCAAAGTCTTGTCCGCATGTGGAAATTAAGAAATATATTAGTGTGATGATATACTGCCTTATAAATATTCCATGTATCTCTATATAGGCATACTTATCCTCCATTAAAAGTGTGTGGGGGGGTTTATTCAGTATCATTTGGAAGTGGGTTAAGCTAAAAAGTAAAAATACATGATTTTTATTTACATTAAAAGTTAACTAAGATTTAAGTAAAATGTAAATTTAAAATACAATACATTCTAATCATTTATGCAAGAGAAGAATGTCTTATTCAAATTTAATTTAATTGCCTTTTAAAGTGGATTTAAAAAAACATCTTCTTTCATTAGTAAGTGTTCCACATTAAGTCAGTCAAGAATAAATCTGGAGTATTTATTCCCAAAGTAAAGATATTTGCATAACTTCACGCATGACAATATTTTGGTGTAGCATAAAATGTTCTGTTTTATATATTTTAATCTGGGCTACTTCCCACATAAAAAAGATTTGATGATTTGGCCCAATCTTGCCCCATTTGCCTATAAAAATAGCATCAGGAAGCCAGATAACTGGTGTAGTCCTGATAGATGATGTCAACTGTTAGTTAACTGATTTCTGCAAGGAATGTGTAATCCTGTTCTTGTCATCCTTATTCTGGCAAGATCTCTTGGTATAATTCAGGGTAACTTTCCCTGTGTGAGATGTTAAGATTAGGTTCTGTGAGTAACCACATATCCGAGTTGCCTGCCTGAGTCCAGTTTGTATTCTGTTGATGGCTTGATGCTGCAGTATACAGGATGCTATAATGCACGAGATTTCAGCCTTTGGTGGATTGTTCTCTGAACCTTTGTTAAAAATCAGCCATTTATATCCTGATTTAGAGACAAGTCCATGTTCTGCATATCTTCTGCATAACTCATGCAGAGGATGTACTGTAGCATTGCAAAGAATGACTAATTCTTTCTCTATTATGATGACTCAATATTTGTTGTTCTAAGAAACAGGCTTCTCAAATCATGGCTCTCCCTTAAGGTCTTTTTTTTTCCTCCTTCTTTTCACTTTTTTCCCCTTTTCGTGTTTACTATTTATCAGTCTAGGCAGACGAGAGACTTTTAAATTTTTCATATAAATTTTCCTCCAGTATCTTTCCTTAAGTATTGTCTGTAGAATTTTTACCTCCTACATGAAGATTTAAGAAAGAATCATTCAAGTATCTAACACGATGAATAATTTAGCATTTGAAAGACATATTCTCTCAATGCTACAATTAAAGCGCAGTTGCTCCTTACAATTATATATAAAGAAATTTTCTATCTAATCCTGTTGATTAATCATGTCTTCCTTTTTTCCATTGAATTGCTGTCTAAATTTACATGCCTTTTGTAATTACCTTAAGCACAGACCTCCAAACTTCTGCTGTTATATCTGTCTATAGCTAATTAATTGTAGAAACAAACACCTAGGTGTTGGGTCTTTGGTAAAATTTGAGTAATTTATTTCCATATATAATAATTCCTTTGGACTGATTCATGGCCAAGGCACACAGCTGAGATGTTTCAGTTTGCAGATTTTGTTTCTTTTCAAAATCCTGCTGTTTTTCCACCATTTTATGGTACACAGAGAAGTTTACTGTTCGTTAAGCCAAAGTAATAAAATTATTGTATCTTTTGGCAATGTCAGCTACTTTTAACAATAGAATTCTTTTGAAAGCACCAGCCAGCAGTACATTCTTGTGGCACACACTTCAGTTTTGTGAAATGATTGTTTTTGTTTGCTTTGGGTTGGATTGGTGATTGTAAGCACATTTTTAAAATTGCCTTGTCATAACTTATTTTCTTTAAATCATTATATTGTTAATGTTTCTATGCCTTGCGATGCCCAAATTGGCTGCATCATTAACTCCTGGTGAAAAGAACTACAGATTTAAGACCTACTCTATCTTTCTGTTAGATGGATGTTGGCATGCACTTAACTTTGAAAATCTGCCCCCTTGGTAGCTATGACAACTAGTGATAGATTCTGGGGTATTACAAGCAAATATGAAAGGTGGTGAATACCATAGAGGCCACAAAGGATTTATTTTCAAGGTTAGTTACTGTCTGTTTCCCCACTGAATTGCTTCACAGCCTTGATAGTGAAGGCATGCTACAGGCACCTCAAATTTAGGTCCAAGCTTGTTCACATCCCAGATGCTGTGCCTTTATGTGCAAGGGCTGTAAAGAAACAAAAGAAGTTGGGAAAAAAAAAAAAAGCATCATGTGAAATGAGGTTTTCTTTTAGGGTTCTTGATTTTTTTTCTGGATACCTCTCTGTCTTTTCTGTGTGAGGGTCTCTTTTTGGTAAAGAATCCAAATGCGGACTGCAGGCTATGGGGACTTCATCATCCATCTGGACATGCATCTGCTCCCTGCTCAGCTGCCATTTAAGTTCAGGAATTGGGGGTGGGAGGGGACAGTTTTTGCAGGGTGCCATGGCTGTCAGCATCCTTCATGTGCTAGAAGGGGGAGGAAAGGTGTGTTGACCTCCAGCCTGTGAGCCAAGGTCCTTCTGGCACTTATGATCATGGAGAGAAACTACAGAGCTCAAATGACCTGCTGGAAATCTCTCTCCATGATTCAGATCTTCCTTGTTGTGTTTCCAGCCTGGAAAAAAAGAGTTCCTGCTGCCTGTGCCTGTTATCAAGACTGATTTCAGCTGCTTGAGAAGAGACAACAAGAACCCTAGAGAACAGATCTGCTCGGCCTTCAGACCCCTCTAGGGCAAACAGCTCAATTTTGGCTATTTAGAGACTTATTTGTCAGGCAGTGCTCTCAGAGACAGGAGAAACAACTTATCCTTGGAATATGAAAACATTGTTTCACATGTTTCTGGACAGAGCGGGAGAGGGAGAGAAGACAAGACTGGCTTCTTCGAATAATTTGCTAATCTGTAGGCAGTATTTATCAGCTGAAGAAAAAAACTTTGTGTGCTAGCTCTCTTGATAAGACAAGACCACTATCAAGTGCGCCTACGTTTGTTGGAGCTTCTTAGACAAACTGCTGATAGCAAGCCACAGAAAATAAAATGGGCCAAATAGCCTCTGTCTGCAGAGTCAGCCAGAACCCAAAGGAGTCATTCTAACTATTGGGACCCACCTGATGAAACCAAACCTGAAATCCTAAAAGGCCGCAGGTGTGTGCAGTGGATTGGGGCTAGGGCTCAGGGAGGTGTAAGGTAGCACTGAGCAGCATGGGACAGAGTATTTATCGTTACGAGCTGAGCAGCGTTAGTATGGAAAATGAAAATTTAAAGAGAGGGTTGAATTAGGATAATGAGGGTTCTTAGTGAGTAATTCCAGGACCTACTCTAGTGCTCCAAGGGCTCTAGCGACACAGAGCTTGTTTAAAAGTTTTAAAGAGTGTGGTTTGTATTGCGGTCTATAAAGTTTATGACTGGCTGTGAGCGTTTCTGGCATACAGGCAGCAAACCTGCATGGCTGAAGCGTTTGCTGCCTGTATGCAGCCACACCTGTTATGCTCCCATCTTTCCAATCCACCCTTCCTAAGGGAGCCTACAAATAAGAAAAAGCTACCAAAAAAATCTTGTACATCACTCTCAGGTGTGATCTGTGCAAAAGGAGGCTTGTGAATCCTGACTTGATCAAAAGTGAAATGAAAATCTCGATCTGTGAATCACAGGGACATGTACTAGCAATTTACTGCATTTCAGAACTTCCCTTGATAACATACTAGGCTGGATGGATGACAGAATGACTTTGTCAGGAAAGTTTCTTCTGATCTGCTTCTGCTTTTCATGTTGTCTTCTACCACATTTTTAAATACTTTTTGAGCTGAAGAGTACGAAAACATTGAATAAGACAAGGGTTATGATCACTTAGAAATATTTCAGCAGAGAAAGTACAAGCTTTAGAGATGCCTGAAATGGACATTATGCCTGATGAATGTGCTGGAATTCTTTGAGTGCACTCTAAATTAGTGGGCAGAAGTGAAACAAATACAAATAATCTTATTTGGAAGACAAAGCTCTGTATCATATATTTAAAAACAGTAACTGTCTTACAAGACCAATGGATTTTTTAAATGGATATCTGTTCAGTATTTGACCTCTTTTGTTCTTTTTCCTGCCTCTTTCTCGTATCTTCAACGTTCTTTAATAAAATCATAAGACAGAAGCAAAAGAATAAAATATTACTGCTTGTACCATTAAAAAAAAATTATTATTTTGTAAGATGTATAAAATCCTTGGGGATCCTTGCTTGGGTGGTTGGTATCTTCTTGGCAGCCCATTTTCAATCTAGTTTAGGATACTCCAACATACTGCTGGTTTACTATCTTTGCTCTACCTTTTTTGAGTCAGCTCAATCTGTGTCTTAATACTTGCTTAGAGGTTTGGGTGGTGTGGATGTCATGATGATATTCCATGTGTTTATGTGCACTGCTCTTTCAGTGGCAGGATAAATCGTTTCTGGGTGTACTGCACATATTTCTTCTGTTAATGCAAACTAATCCCATATGCCCACAACAAAACCCCACTTGCTACTGTCTCATCAAAATATTGGCAGAAGTCTGTACTGCTCTAATCTTTTTTCTTCTACAGTAGAAAGCTTTGAAGTTGCCATCTATGTATCCAGGTTTTAAACATGCATGATACCTGACCAGAATTAATAAAATTAGGCTTATTACTCACATTTTCATGCTAAAGGCATTTCTTTTTATAGCATATACTCATGAGTCTTGTTATAGGACTAATGCAGGAAGTGGTAATTTCACCTTTTACCCAATATTACATCATTTTAAACATCCAATTAATGCCCATATGTTCTGGTTGGGTCTACCATATCTGCACGAAGTTACCTTTCAGCCCACGTTCTCTCCAGTAGCCAGTGATACATCTCTGTAAATTATCTTGAAAGAAGAAATTGTTGTGGTACTTCTGAATTAATAATTTTTAATGAGTTTCTTTTACCGCTAGGAAAATGTCTTGAAGAGAAAACCACCCTCCTTCAATTTGAGGGACCAAACACAATGGGAATTTCCTTATCAGAAGCTTTTCCCTTACTTACTCATATAATTAACTTTTGTCTTCTGTATCAGGCTTATTAAGTTCACTGCTGTGTTTTGAAATTATGCCCTTGGACCTTCCATAGAATTAATTATCACCTCTTTGCCTCTGCATGTGCTCTGCAACTTCTACCCTTTCTCAGAAGTTTGAAATAACAACCTTTACAAATTAAATTTATATAAATTCTTTTCTAATATCTCAAAGTCCAGTGACTTTTCTTCCTTCAATTAATTCTCTTGTGCTTTGGAGGCCTACTTTTTCCTACTTAGAGGGTAAGAAAAGGCTTAGTATGATTTGGGAACTGGGAGTTGTTGAAGAGGTTGTTGGACCCTGTGATTAAACTAAAAAGGAAGAGTTGGGATTACAGTCCTTCTGTGTTTGTCTCATAGATCTTGATCCCCAAAAAGTTTTTTTTTTTAAATAAAAACAACGAAAGAACCCCAAACCACAACCAAAAAACCCAATATTTTACTCTAAGGCTTTTCTTGGTTTTGATAAAAAATTCCTGGATATCTCATTATATTGGTACTGATACTTTTCTTTAGGAAGGGACTGAACTGTAGCTAAAACACATTTGTGTTTTAACATTAAATCTTGTTTAAAATTAAATGCTGAAAGAATGAGTGTAAAGTTCTTAAACTTTGAAGGCAATTTCAGCTGAAGGGTTTGAAATGCAATGTAATTTCAAATGAAGCTAGAAAAACAAATTAATTTTCATACCTATAAAAATTGCTGGAATTTTTAGAGGTTATTGGAGTTAGGCAGAAGAGTTCATGGGATCTGAACACTTAACTCCATTGTGGCTCCTCTGACATGCCAGTTAATACTGTTTGTTCTACATGAAACATTTTAGGACTTTCTGTACCAGAATAGCAGAGGTGCACTATCTGTATCTGGCCTTGTAGGAGTTCAGAAGAACTGAAGTTGGGGTCTCTATAATGTTGTGTTGTGTGATCTTATCCATAAATTGTATCACTCACATCACCTTCAGACATGTGTCTGAGGTAAGTAGAAGTTGCTATCTCAGCACTGTTGCCCACATGGCCCCCTCTGACAGATTCTGGGGTCATCCTGAAAATCCGACAGGTGGATTCTCTTGCTTGTTAAAGCAAGCTAATCAAAGGGTCCTTGGTATCTTAGCAAATGTTTGGTACTTTCTTTCACCAATTCTGCACTTCTAAAAATTATTTTTGTCTCTGAAAAATGTTTGGGAATATAAGCAGACAAAAGATACAGTCATGGAGACAATATTGGCTGCATCCAACCAAGATGTACTTGCCAGATAGCTGCTAAGTTAGTCACCAATGTGGTTTAGTATCTTGGATAACATCAATCTAAAACAATTTGGAGCAGTTTAGCCATGTCAGGTGTTAGGGTTATGGACATACCCATGTCCCTTGCTAGTACTCTAAAAAAGGCACCTTGCTTATTCTTCAATCAGCGTTAACATTTCTGTCAGCTATTGATAGATATCTGTTAGTAGATTTTGCAAAACTTTAATTTAACCTACCTGTTATGCCTGCATTGGTGCAGTTAGCCATTCCTCTGGCTTAGCTAATTATGGCTGTTTCCTCATTTATCGCTCTCTGAATCTGCTATACTTGTCTTTTCCTAATAAGTTGAAAAGCAGAGGTGGAAGGGAGAGGTCACTGTTGCCTACATGTTCCTTCAAAGTGTATAAATTCTTCTGTCATCCAAAATGCTTGGCCTGATCTCACTGCTCTAGCGTTCAGATCTGCTCCTCCTCCGTTATCTGTCATGCTTACAATAATTATCCCCATTGACTGTAACAAAAACTTTTATGGCATTTAATGATGTCACTTTCATTCCTTTACTGACTCAATCCACAAGCTGCCAGATGTTATCCACCTGCCAGTACTGAAACCAACCTGATCTCTGCTAATCGAGAGCTTTATGCAACTTTCCAATCTGTTTGCCAAATTATTTGAAAGTGTTTTTGATATTGAAATGTCATGGCAAATGGCAACTAACTTACTGGTTTGTCTTCATTAAAGGTGACAATATTTCCATCAGATTCATTCAGTTTTAACTGCCCTTGACTTAAAAACATCATTAAAGATTCTAAACAGCTTAGGAGAAGACATTACTTCCAAAAGCCTGAAAATCTCAGTTGGGAATCCATCTGTGCCTGTAGCTTTTTTTTCCTGTTGACAAATACTTAATTACCTGGCTAATTTCCTGATGCAGAATTTCTGTCTCCTGTCTAAGCTGCTACATCTAACTTGGGAGGGATTTTTCCCATCAAGAGTGATGTAGAGAGGTATTTCTCTTTGTGGAAAAAATATAATCTTTGTGCAATGTGTAAGTTTAGTCTGATAGTCTCAATATTAGTGGACTTGGTTCTTGTGCTGTATTTTTGTTTTTGTTGTGGTATTTTAGAATTCTTAACTGCAATTGTTTCTTTCTAAACTGTCAAGTCTGCTTTATTTTTTTCCAAAGAAATCTCTTTGTGAATTAGATAAGAATTAGATGAGAGACTTATTTTCATTATTTTTTGATGTTGCTGAACAGTTTTGCCTTTTTTTTTTTTTTTTNTTTTTTTTTTTTTTTTTAAGATCCATTGGTCACTAGTCAAATAGTTGAAAAGCTATTTTTAATGACATCTGATGGTGGTAGAATACTTGAAGCATTTTGTTGCTTGGTGTCTAAAAATAACAGTATGGACTTTATTCTGAAGTGGAGAGGAACCTAGAATGGATAAACTGAGATGGAGTCATACTTATTTCTGAGATGGAGTCATACTTATTTCTATAGGTCTGTAGTTTAGAACCTGTGTGCAAGTGAGAATTATCAGGAATAAGTTAAAATTAATTTATGGACAAGGGAGCGTGAGTTATGGCATCTGGAGCATAGGGCTCTATTATGATTTTAGGCAATGTGTCTTCACAGACAGCATTCCACTGGCCTGCACTGCAAAATCTGGGCAAATTACTTGTGTCTGTGGTGTCTCATCTTCTTCATGAGGAAAGAAAGCATCAGAAAAAGTAAGAGTCTCAAAAGAGTGTTGTGGGTCTTGGGTATTTCATTAGTGTTTTGCAAAGTGGTTTGAAATCTTTGACTAGAAGGTGGCACTAGAATGAAAACTATTCAGGCTGAGTTTTAGTTCTAGTGTTTGCACAGCCCATACTGAGAGAACAGTTGTATTAACTCCTAATGATCCTATCGAAAATAAAGCCAAAACTGAATGCTTTCATTTTAAAACAGGTTAGCGAAAGGCAACATCAGAAATCAATGGTTCAAATGCAGCCTTCCAGGATTTTTTTATATTGCACCAAACATTTGTGGATTTTGATTGTGCAAACCATGATCTAGGAAGGCTGGCTCCGATCTGATCGTTGCTGCTACAGCCTCTGGCAAGAGGACAGAAACTAGTGAACAGCTTCAAGTATTAATCATGCCTTTCTTCATTTCTCCCATATCTAGGAACTGTTCTGTACTACGAGGGTTAGATGAAGAAATGAAAGGCACTGACTCAGAGCTGACGGTAGCCTGCATGCCAGGGGATACGGCAGTCTTACATTCTCATTTTGTGCCCAAAGAAACTGTGGATGCAATTAAGATATTAAATTCAAGGAAACTGTATACGATAGCTGGGGGAGTTCAGTAAATACTTTACAGATCAGCTAATCCTTCTTTTATTGCTGACTTCAATTAGCTCTTTACATACAGGTATAGTGTGCTTTTTCTTTCAAACAAACACCAATGTTTTCTATAGTGGATTGAAGTGGCTTTGAGCAGTACCTGGCAACGATACTCTTGCCTTTTCTGATAGTTCCAGTGTTTCTTTCCAGGTTTGTGGCTTGGCTACAGCATTGAGAAAGAGACCCAGAGCAGGAAGGCTGTGGAGTCCAGTCATGCCAGAAGGAAAACCGTGGTCACCGGGCAGCCCTCGCCCACTGGGAGAGTGTACGCTTATTGCAACACCAAACCTGCCTCTTTCCTTCTCTTGACCTGCACAAATCAGGAGCAGTCCTTGGGTGCTGTATTTGGGATGCTGCAGTTGGAGCCACATGTCTGTAAAACACAGTGTGTGTGCATGCAGGTACACGCAGGTTACATGGAAATTACATCCCTTCCTCATCATCATCTTTTACTCAGGTTCCACTTGAGGAGAGACTGCCACTGCTTTCCAAAGAGTTATAAATCAAATAAACCCAAATTTGACCTCTTTGACTTTGGCTCAAAACTGTCAATTGGAAAACTTTTGTCCAGAGGTGTGTGTGAACCTCTGGCTTTTTAAGTTGATCTGCACATACTGCTGCTGCCCTTGCTTTTCAGAAAATGCCATTAATTGTTTAAAGAAGAAAAAGAAAGACATTTCCCAAGAAAAGTATAAACATTCAGAGTGCTGCTTAGCAGAAATATGCTGTGGCCTCTTTCCACAGGGAAGGCAGAGGAAATTGGGTTTTCACCCCTCTGACCTCTTTCAGGAAAAAAATGTGCCCAACCCATATAACTACATTTTGGTGTCAACCTTCAACAGAGTTCCAAAAAAAGAGAGATGAAGGCTCCCTTCCCCTTCCTCTTGAGCACAAGTTTCAATTCAGAACAGGAAAAAAACCTGGTATTATCATGTCATCATTGTACGAGAGAGAACTATTTTTAATTTTTTTAACTTCCTTCTTGGAGGCACGTAAATAAAACAGCCTCTTTATAAAGCCCATCAGGGAATTTTCTGAATCCACGCACCACAGTCTGTTCACAGGAAAATATGCATTTCTGCTAGTGCAGCCATAGCCATACCCTAAAATCTAGATGCTAAGCAGACACGTGTGTTCAACCAGGCATCTTGTCCGTGCTGCTTGCTCTTAAGGTGCAAACAGTACAAGCCGCAACTCAGTGAGATTCCAGTCCCAGATGAGCAACTGGGTTCTGCCAAAATAGAAATATGCTTTTAATTTTCCTCTGTGACAGCACCACCACACCGTCATCACCACTTGACATCTGATCAAATCTGGTCAGACTTAATGCTTTAAAGTACTAGACATCAATGAAAAAAAAGACAGGGGTGGCAGTGGGGGTGTTTGACAGCAGGTTGGCAACACTCCAAGCTCTTGAGGCCAGTCCCTGGCAAACAGTGGGTGATTTTGCTATACAAGCAGCGAGCAGAACAGCCATACAAGCAGCGAGCAGAACAGCCTTGGGGCATGCATTTGTCCCAAGGAAGGGCATTGCAACAAGCCGGGGCAGGGCTGCTTGGGTTGGGAGGAGGTGCTGACCTGATGCGAGAGGAAGACCCCAAATTCCCAGTGTCACTGAGCAGCCGGACAGCACAGGAGCCAGTGCTGCTGGGGCAAGGGGCAGGGTAGAGAAATGAGAAGGGGAGGAGGAGGTATTCAATGTGATATAGCTGGTGCTGTGATTTGGAGTTGTCCCCCAAGGTGGTCGGGGGCAAGAGATGGCCATGCCAGAACTAGCATGGTATTGAGGCAATTTTGATTTCTGAAGAGTCCAGAGCAGTGGGACCACCTTCAAGGGGCTGCACTAATGATGTCTGTCTGCTGGCATATACAGCAAGGTTTATGCCCAGCCTTTTCCTGAAGGTGTCCTATATGATTTGAGAGCAGAGCCCGTTTTACACTGGAGTTGCCAGAAAACTGTTTACTGGTGTAAATAAGGTCAGATTTGGAAAGTTCAATCATCCTATTGTGGCTGAATTGTCCTTTCTGTGTTTAATAATACACAACCATAGGTGCTTTAAAAGCACATGAGAATTACAGGTATATGTTCTGGAGTCTGGTCTCCGTTATTAAAGATGTCATTTGCTTACCAACTTGCCCTTAAACTTAAGAATTGCCTACAAAGGCTGTGGAAAAGCCACAAAACTCAGGATTTTTGCTAAAAATAGAATCCCTATGTCTTTTCCCAATAAGGATGCTGTAAATAAAAGCCAGTGGCAAAGCTTACAACTGACTGTCTGTGTCACAAGCACGATAGTACTGCAAACCACAAATAATAATGCTAGAGAATAAGGGAGGATAATAATCCTTTCTATACATTTCTTTCTACTTTCCCTTTGTAGGCTGATGTCACCATTATGAATTGTCAGTTCCTGGGATCACAGCTAACGCTCTGATGGTTTTGTTAGAAAGACAATTCATGTAGTGGCAGAAGACAATTGTTCTTTGGATTTGTCCTTCATTGTAGAATTTTATGGATAAGTTTGTAAGTGAATTTGAACCTTATCTGAGCCACTTGAGTTTGTCCCCTGGTGTCGCTAGCTTTATTCCCAGGTTAAACCATCCATCTACTAAAAGTCCCTGCTTCCAGAATTAGCTAAGGGCCACTAAGAAAAGCATTTGACACTGTAAAATGGAGAATTAAAAGTACAGTAGTGGCAGCCTTGGGTTTCAGAAATGCTTTCATTGTATTATTGTCAGCTTTTCCAAAAGCTGCAGTAGCCTCTGGTGACCTGTCTGCAAACACTTCCATTACAAAGAATAATAGGTGAGGCCATCCTTTGTCGGTTGTCTTTCAACATGTGCTTAGGAAAATAGCAGAATGCCTCATCAGACAAAAGAAAAGCAAGGAGAAGTATAAAGGAATGTTACCAATAGGCAATAGTGTAATTGTTGGATGGGGATAATACTGTTTATAATTCTGATTTTCCTGCAGTTGTCTTCAATCCCAGCAGCCTCATTTTCAGCAGGATCTGAACCTAGCGCTATTCAAGTTTTCCCTTTAGTATACGAGGTAATTTACCATTTCAGTTGGCCTTCTAGTGACTGAAATATTTAGGGGATTTGTGTAGTGACAGAAATAGATAAGATGTTTGAGGCAAATGGCTTAGCTCTGTTTAGGAAAATCTCCATGGGATTTAAGAGGATGCACTGATGTAATACAATTGGTGGTTTTATTAAAATTCTTTCTGAATAACATCTATGGTAAAAGTATAGCCTATTCCCATTACAAAGTTGTCCCCATCTCCTAACTCCCCACATAATATTTTTCCTGAATGAGTTAGAAACCTGTCTAGAGAAGTAAATAATATAGCAGCAATGAATACAGAAATATTTTAGAAATCTATTTATTGTCTTTATATACTTGTTTATAGCTGTGAAAATCACCAACAACAAGATCCTCCAGTGTAAGCTAAAGCTTCAAGCCGTTTCATGTCATTGTTTAAACAAAAAATAAATGTCAGAAGTATCAGATTATCTGCTTCTTTATATACTATTTCTACCTTGGTTAATCACGGTAAGTGAATGGAAGTAAGAATACTGATAGTCTATGCAGTACCGTGTCCAAGCACATCTATGTCTATGCGCATATGCATAGACATAGATGTCTATGCAAAATGAAATGCTTCAAATATGAACATGTCTGCATTCATTCATATGGAACTAGATTGCACACACACACCGGTAAAAAGATTATTATTAAGGATTCACTCTAAAGCACTCAAAAAGCTAAGAAATACCAAAAAAATAATGTTGCTGGGGCAACCTTAATTTGGTTTCCTGGTGTGCCTTTGTTGCAACTGAAGCTGTTTGGTAATTTTTCTATACAATGTTTTTGTCACAAAATGCCAATCTATCAAAATCAAGACACTCACATACACATTCCAGTTTTGACAAAACTTTTTTCAAGCCCAGCCTGGAATCTTTATGATGAGATATTCAATTTAGGGCTGGTTCAGACCAGTTTTGTAAACCCGGCTTATTCCAGGAGGGACCCCTAATTAGGCAACTTCTAGGTGACTTCCCAGCCCTGGTCACTGTATTGTGTCCCCCTATTTCCTGGTTTTATGACTTGAGGCTGTAGGACCATGTTGCAGAAATGCTGAATGCTCACAGCTGCAGCTGTAGTTAGTGGAAGCCCAGCTTTGAAAATACAATGCTAAATAATCATAAGAAACAGGTTGCAGGCATTTGAAATTGCTTACCAACTTCGAATATCTCTGCTTCTCTTCTTAATCTGTGAAATGATTCATTAACATTTGTGTATCACTCCAGCACTATTATGGTAAGCACCACAGAAAAACCCTTGAGGAAAGTCTATATTCTTTTTTTTTCAGAGCAGGCTTGAATGGTGTTCGATGAATAAAGCATTAGGCAACACTGTATTGAACAAGGAAAGAATAAAATATTAAACACCTATAGGGCACTGTCCTTCCTAAGCAATTGAATAAGGCAGAGGTCTTGTGAGAAGACACGTCTATGTGACTGTGTCACCATACATGATGACATCACATATATATGACAGAGGTTGAATTGAGGTTACACAAGGAGCCTTAATGCTGGGATTTCTTAAGCCCTGAACTTTGTCATCTCTTAGAAGAACAATATTAAGGTGGGCTTTCTGTGGATAATATATGTATAATCTACAGAGGAAATATATGCCAAATGTTTGACAGAAAGATTTTATTGGGATGTGTTTGGTTGACCTTGTTATTTCTAAATAGTCAGTAACTAGGATTACATTTAATTAATAAGTGTATTAAAGTTAAGTACATTGATCTGTGCAGAAGTTGGAGAAGCAATAATTTTGCCATTAATTTGTTTTCAAGGCCTCCAATCAAAGCTGAGATAAGATCTTTCTGTAAACAAGCATAGCTCATACTTACCTCCAAAGCGTCTCTATTACCTGCTTGCTGAAAATTTGCACCAGCTGTAGCCTCCTTTGAACCAACAGAACTGCAGTGGGATTCAGGGTGGAGGCAGGGACAGATGAGAAAAAGATGAGGGTAGTTCAGGGAGTGAAGGTGTCTTTTAAATTCAGGTGTCAGTGGCTCAGTCTCTAAACTTTGCCACTTATCTGAGAACATCACATCACCAATGATCATACATGTAGCACTGCTGGGATCTTCTAGGTCTGCCACCCAATTTCTTGATGTCTTGTAAAAGTGAGCATTCTCTCTTTTTTTCTGATTAAAAAAGAAAAGTTCCCTTTCCCATCTGCAATGAGGAACAATAAATAAAATTCTAAATGTAACTCTTCAGTGTACTGATTGGACAAGGGCCAAAAGACAAAAATACAGAAATTCTCCTATTCTGAATAGTAAGATCTACTCCAGCACTGCAACAAAAATCTTTCCTTTCTCCAGAGCATACAGCCAGAGTTTCCTTTGAACACCTTGCAACAGAGATCCTGGGCAGCCCATATGGCTAATTCTGCTGCACTATGCCCAGGACCCTTCATCCAGGGGATCAAAAACCTGAATGACAGGGGTTTTCTCAAAGAACACAGCTTTATGCCAGCCAACCCCATACTACTATTCCTTCTTCTACTTATTTAGAAGAAACACCTGCCAGAGGATAGGGAATCAGTGTTTAGATATTATGGGGAAATGAAAACAGAAGAGAGAGACAAATAGTGTTACAAGCAGCATTACCTCTAGTACCGCAGGGAAAGCTCTCCTGTGCAAAAGTATATTTATACAAAACTGCTATTACAGGCTATGAAATGCCCCTGTCACCTCAAAGTAAATATGTTTAAGAATGAATTGTCTTTATTCAGCGGAGATCCATAACCAGACGTGAGCAGGGATTTCTTTGCCTTCTATGAAGGCGTAGGTTATACATTACCCTCTCTGGAATGTCCATGAGAAAGTTACTTATTACTCTGAGCAATACTTACAGGGAAAGGGAAGGCAACTGTTATCACTTGGGCTCCCCTTGGGGGATGCTGTGATGATAACTTTCCTGTTTAAATTTGGGAAATACATAGCGCATAAATGAATGAACTTCATTGTCTTTGAAGTTTCCTATGTGAGTCATGGTGAAGATTCTACATAATTACATTAAAATTATGGGGACAGGAATCAGCATGCAAACAGGCCATGGGCAAACATATAGTTACGTGATTCTATCAGCTACACAAATGAAAATTAGCTCCCTTTCCATACTACTTGACTCGCTCTCTGTAAGTGTTACATAAGTTAGTGATAATATCTAAATATGTTTTCAGAACTTAGAAAAATCTTGCCAGGAGAATAAATCAGTGTAAAAGCTTTACAGGAAATTTGCTGAAAGCCAGTATTAGTAATTCATTTAACATCAAACCTGCCAAGCGTGCCTATTTTGGAGGCCTAAATACAGAAGCTTAAGCCAAGTACTCTAGCAAGAGCACTTCTTCACTGTTCAGACAACTTGTGTTGGCTCACAACCTCATTTTCACATGTCCAGCTTAGTGTGGAAGCATATTAAACAGACAGTGGTGGGAGAGCTGGCAGAGTGGCCTGGAAGTCAAGAGGTATTTAGAAAAGACTTGCTAAAGGAACAGAGTTTGTCTGATGCACACCAGTGTTATGAGGAACCTGAGCAAATTCAGATTGCACTGCATACTTTCACTCCTGGCTAATCTGCCTGTTAGATGACTATTAAATGTTATTGGTGGCAAACAAGAGATTCCTTCAGATCGACTGAAGTTTCAAGTGGCATGCAAAATTTCTTGTAACTGTCAGAATGTTTCTGAAGCCTGTTGCTCCCTGTCAGCCTGTGCATTTCTCCCCATGGCGGGCAAGGAGGACAGGGCAGAGGGAAGGAAGTCTTGCAGAACAACCTGAGAACAAATTTCAACACTGACCACTGCCTGGCAGTCCTTTTATTTATCACTGTTCTGTTTTCTTTGTTATGAAAGGAAGTCCAAGTCTTTCCTCGTGGTAAAGTACATTGTGTTTTGTGATGGGCAACTGGAACATATACTAAATGGACAGTTTTCCAAAATCAGTTTCTGGTGTTCTGCTGCTTCTGTCCAAGTGCAAGCAGAACAGCAAATACCAAAGGATGAGGTACGTGTACGCTCTTTTTTTATCTTATAGATGATTATCAATAAATAATACATGAATTTCTATTTAATTTCTTAATAATATCAGCAGACCAGACAGATTTCCAAAGTGCAATCAGGTTCCTTTTCTAAAATTACTTCTAACTTTGCTGACCTTAATTTGGGGTTGCCTCTGTTGCAGAAACAGCATGACTAGAACCTGTAAGTTGGAGTGGCTAGAGCCAGTGTGCCCAAGCCCATATTTAGGCATCCAAAGAATGGTCTGATTTCCAAAACTGCTGAGCAGCCAGCAACCCTAATTGGAGTCCATGGGAACTGTTGGATGTTCAGCGCATTTGAAAAATCAGGTCACTTATGTAAGCAACTAATTGTTGCTGTAAGAGCCCAACTTCAGCACCTAGTTTTACAAGGGCTCGATGTCACTTTGCCCAGAAACCTTTCAAAGCCAGGCATCTGGCTTGTGTTCAGTGCTGACCAGAGTGGAGGCCCTGACTGCTGTTCACATCCTGGGAAACTCCCTCCAGCACATTGGGATTCACCCCGTCTACCTTTTTAATGCATCTCAGCAAGGCGTCCAAGCTGGGGCTATGGGTAGGCAGCTGCTGTCTGTGATTTGGAAGCAGTGGCCCCACCAGGCTGCAGCAACTGCCCTGAGAGCCGCCCACTCCCGAGCCACCTCCCTGGACCCCATCAGCTGCCTCTGAGCAACATGGGACCACCCAACAGATGCCACCCCTGGAGCCCCTCTGAGCCTGTGACATGAGCGAGAGGATGCTTCAGAGCATTTGCCCCATTTAAACAGTATTCCTGGAAACTGAGGTTTATTGGCTTTATTCTGTTCGCTTTGGAAAAGAAGAAAAAGACAAACCTTTGGAAAAATCCTGTGGAAAGAGACCCCACTTTTGGCTCAAAGACCATCCCCTTTGTGTCAGCAAGGATCAGCCTCCAGCCCCGCGTGCCGTGCTACTTGCCGAAGGGTGTGAAGCAAGTATGGGACAAACAGTGCCATGAACTATTTTGGTGCTAAAATGAACTTTGTGTAGTAAACATGGGGAGGCTTAAGTTCATTTAGTACCTAAGAGGGTAAGTTTGCAGAAGTTCTTGTAAATCCCTATTGCACAACAGGCTCAGCACAACTGTCGTCCTGAAGTAATAGATATTCCTCAACGTTGTGAAACATAAATAGGTGTCTTAGTCTGACTTTCCACATCAGCAAGGATCAGTGCAGAGTGTTTTCCTCTTTGTTCTTATGTTTAAAATAGTACACAACAAATGTAAGCAAGTTTCTTAACTCCTGGGTAGGGTCTGGTTTCCTAACTCCTGGTGCCGGGCCAAGCTCTAATCTTGGGCACACAGCATGCATAATCATGTATCTCCGCAGACATTTCCAGGTACACGGTGCTGCTTACAATTTACCCAAGATTACAATCTGACCTGCGAAGAACGTTCTGGACGTGGAGGATACAAGACAAACAAGTCGTGCGAAGGAGCAGAAGTGGCAGCGGCATTCCTGGGGCTGCAAGCCCCGAGTGCTGCTCGCAATAACAGGCCCCAAGTGGGGATCAGCAATTTTCAGAAATAGTGCCTTTATGAAGATGTGCTAGTATTATGAAATACTTGCAACCCTTTCATTACAGCATCCCCACAACCTTCAGAAAGTAGGGCAGGTTGACGGGCAGCATTCAAAGAAAAGCCGCACTGGGTGTAACGTCAACACCGTCAATTTAAATTACAAAATTAGCTGTCTTTGTTTAACTTAATTTAGCAGGGGCTGGGAATAGGTGCTTGACTGTCAGCCCCACAGATGCAAGTCAGCTCTTTGGCTTTAGATGAGGTTCAGGGTGACTGCAGCTGTCCCATGGCTCCTCAGCGTGCCCTGCCACTGCCTTTCAGTCCAGCTTGGCACTGTCATCCTTCAGCATCTATCTGATGGGTGAGCCTAGGTCCCTTTGCACTACTTCTGAGAAGGTGAAAGTTACACTTCATACTCACAACACTTAGTAGTATTTCTGTTGCTCCATGTATCTTCAAAGCATTTTGTAAGGAGCCAGCTGAGACGTGTGGCTGCCTGGAGTGCAACAGGATTGCAAGGCACTTCATCTGTTGGGTCCCTGAGGTGGAGCCAGAGACGGCTGCAGCTCTGGCACATACACAGGCATAAGAAGTACATCAGATCTTTCTGCCAAAGGGTGCATTGGATCATTTCGCTGAACCAACGCAGGGGCTAATCCACCATCTGTCCGAGCTGCTCACTGGCCAGCCCTGCAACTCCTGAGAGCAAGACGGGATATAGGCAGGAGCAAGTGAACAAATGGGGGAGGGAGGACAAGGAGCAGGAGTTCCTTTGAACGCATGTCCCAATTTCATTCAGCTGGAGGTGGTGTGAAACTGCACATTGAGCAAAGCACATGTACATGTGGACCTAAATATCCTCGTTTCTCCTGCACGAACGCCTTCCTGATGGTGAGGCAGACTCTTCTCCATAGGTGGGAAACACTGCACCTTTCTAATTCAGCTCCCATGTTTTGATTAGAATATTATTTATAATATTATTAGAATATTATTTCTAATACTATTAGAATATTGGTTCTATTATTAGGCACTCAAGGAAGCATTGTATTTCCAGTACTCTATTGTAAATCAGTAGACTAATATGTCAGCATAGAGAAGAAGGGAGGCAAAAAATTACGTAGGATTTGTACAGTCAGCCCTAGAGGCTGAATCACATTTGTTGATGTTTTGATAGAAAATACCTTGCAGTTGACAAGCTGCTGTTAAAGAACAAGTTGGTTCCTGTGGCTTATGGGTAGCTGACGGTGTGAAACTATCCTCCTTTTATGTCTTAAAATATTTAAGATGTAGGAGGTAAAAAATTTGGTATTTCATCACTGTTCACCTTTTTCCTTTCCCATCCCAAAACACAGCCTCCCCCAACTGATTTTATTGACTGTTTTACAGTATTGCAGTATGTTCTTTTCCAGAGAGCTGTGGATGGATTTTGTTCACAGGAATGAAGAGAGAAATGTGTGTTTGTACCTTCTGCTAAATACAGACGTAAGCCTACTCCCCCTTCCTTTTCTTCCTCATGGCACGTACTGTCATTGTGAGATGACGCAGAAGTGCATCACCACAGAATATCATGACTTGTCAGGACAGACACCGCCTCTAGCTTTGTTTTAATGGCTGGCCTATGACTGAAATGAAACTTAAAAGCTGCCGTACTGATAGCAGCTAGTAAATATTACTGGGAGTCAAAGTTACAGATAGAAAGCTGGCAAGAAAAATCACTCACCTACTCAATATCAAAGAGCTGTGTCTGTGCCAACAGCAGTGAGACAGTGCCAGAGAAAATGTGTTGCAGTAACATTACACATTGCCTTTCTGTGCAAAAATACTGGACCAAATTCAGCCTTGTGTATAAGCAAAGGCAGTTCCGCGAGCGCTTCTGGTGCTGTACCTACCTGTTCACACCCATGTGGCCCACAACTATATGTTTAAATTACATTAAGTGATTAAGAGGAATTTGCTTAAACCGATGCAAACAAAGGAAATACAGTCCTAGGGCCAATGGCATAACCTCAGCTCACATTGCTGGGGCTTGGGTGTTTAGGGAAAAAAAATTGCTAGTCTGAACTCAGAAAGAGAGAGAAAGGGCAGAGCAACACGCACAGGAACGGGGTCCTTTTCCAGCCAAGTACTCCCCCGAGTGCCAGCTTATGGGGGAAGTTCCTGGTTCCTTTCAGCTGATGTTTCTTTTCCCAGCAGGACCCAGAAGGGAGTTCATATGCAACTTCTCAAAGCGTGTTGCCAAGCGTGCTTGCCCCCCTAGCCCCCCTCCTCCCCAAGCAGCTGCTCTCACCCTTTCTGCCTGCAGCCTGATGGGCTACAGGCTCTCCCCTTGTAGCTGCACGTGGCTTCATGACGCCAAGACTGGAATTTGCCCTCAGTGTTGTTTATTTCCAGACTTATTTTGTAGTATAGCTCTTCTCCCTTAAAATGCGGTTTTCTCAAACCAGATAAAAGCATTATCATGGAAAATAATGTGGGAAGCCAACGGGGCTGCAAACTGGTTAAACCTGAATGTAAACTGTTCTGTAACGAATATTGCTGGTATGTGGGCAATAACCCTGAATAATTTCATTAATTAGTTATATGCCCGTAACTGTTTTTAAAGGGCACACTACTTACACTGTAGGCAGTTGAACATGTATCTACATGCTAAGGACACATGTTATTTTATCATCATGAACTCTGTGAATGCAAGACAAAATATACATTATAAAAGCAGGTGATCTGATTTGTATTGCAGCTGAGACTAAACTTGTGGAGTCTCATAGCATTAAGACACATGGGTTTTGTTCAAAACTGCTTGTATGTCCAACGTAACAACCATTTCACTGTATTTTCCACTCTATTTTAGAAGAAAGTCATACCACATACACTGCTAAACAAAACTACATGTATTTACTGTTCATATATAAATTCACTATAAAGAGAACATATGAGGAAGAAAGAATTACTTTAAACCTGTAGAAGTATTTCATGCTACTGCAGCTGTTGGTGTTACAAGGCTAACTTGCTTGTTTATTGCAGGCTGTCACTACTTGTCACAGTTGAGGTGGTTTCGATGACCTTATGGTGAAGTTCTATTAGTATAGATTGAACTTTGAATCTTAAGGGTTTCTAATATTTGGTTTGGGGATAATTGCAATATTCTTGTAATGCTTATTTTGTCTACATTTTTAATCTATGCTCTCTGTCTTAACTCTATTGTTAATATAATCTTGGCCTGGGAATACTATACAGTAGGTATAATGAAGTAACTGGTTGACAGCTTTGCATTAAGATTATGTATTGCAATTTGATGCCTGCACTGACAGAGCTAATGGCAGCACTTGAGCTGGAATTGCTAATACCATGCTGAGCACACCTTGGGCATGTATTTGCACAGCGAGTGCCAAAATGTGTTGATATTAGCCTTCTGAATGAATGAAGAGCAAGAAGAAGGGACACAGTGAAAATTAACACAGCAAAGAAAAGATAATTAAGTGAGAAAGAGGAACACTGCCTGAGACCTAGGTTTTGTGGGGTACTTCTAGAGAGCTCCAAACGGAGAAACTGAGGCTGCAGACTCTCTCAGCACCAGCTGAAGAAAATCTCCACTGCATTCATGTTATTTTAGTTTGTTATTCCAGAGAATGTGTTCTATGACATTCAGTTCGCACTGGCTGTAACCATTTGTACTGGGATATTATCACTACCTTGGTATCCTCCCAGACAAGCTTCCTATCTAGGTCAGATTGTGATGTCCTTACTCACTGAGGAGTATATCAAAGCCTGGTCCCTCATCAAACCTGCCAGACATTGTGGGCCCTATACGGCCTTCACATTTTACTAGTATGTCTTAGCTTTTCTGCAAGAGGTACTCAGCCACTCACTTTTGCTGACAGAGGGCTCTTCCCATCCCTTCTGTAACCTAAGGAGAAAGTGTAATAAGACATAAGCCGGGGAAGCTTTTAGAGACAACCTCTTGTGTTCCTGGGCACTTCACGATCTTGCTAACCAATGGATCCTGCTCCAAATCAGGAAATCAGCAACTGTTCATCTATTTTACAGTCAGATCACAGAGAGAGTTAGAGAATTATTTCTCAAGCATTGTAGGCTTCATTCTCCCCTACTTTGCTGTGCTGCCTCTCAGAGTAAGGAGCCAAGCTTGTAATGCAGGATAGGTCTTTATACTTGAGCTGGTTAGAGGATGCATCGCAGCTTATGTCTCCATTTTAATGTGCATGATCTTTTATCTCAAGTAATAAGATCTATAGATTGAAAAGAATTCTCCTGAATTTAGTTTCTTGCAGTCCACCCAAACCCAAAAGCATCTGTGACCACTGAATTATAGTGTACTCCCGAAGCAAGGAAAGAACCCAGGAAATCCTGAAATCCAACATTTGTACTCCCAAAGGGTGTTGCACTCGAAAGGCTGCTCTCCCACAGATAACAGCATGACTTTCTTCACCACTTCCTCTGCTGGCAGAATACAGGAAGACTGTGCAACACCTTCCTAGGTGGTCATTCCAAAGCCAAGTCAAAGAAAAAAATGTGTAAATGTCAGCATTCTAACATATACTTCTGTGATGTAAATATTGTGTTAGAGAGGTGAATTTGCACATACAGTCTTCTGCTGTTGATATCTGGGTTGATGAGACCTGACTTTTTAGGAACAGGGTGGGGTAAAGCAACTGAAATAATTTGTGCCTGTGCAGTGGTGGCTCCCAAATCTCAGCCGTCACTTCCACAGAGGAACCTTCCCAAGAATGCCTGATATCTCTCTTGTGAATGTTACTAGCACTCTGTTAGAAGACTAAATGCCTGCGAGCATTGTTGATTATAATCTTTGGCTGTAGTTTACCAGCATAAATCTCATCTGGGTCTGTAGAGTTAAACCTGCTCACATACAATTGATGATTTGTGTCTGTTATAAGGCACAGCATTTTGGGGCTGGGGACAGGGAGCAGGATGGAAGAGGCAAGGACTCTCAGTTGCAGCCCCAAGACACAAATCCCTTGCCGCCATTTTTATTTACTAAAAGACACAGTATAGGTCTGTTGCTCACAGGGAAGGGACTACAGAAATGTGAGTGGCTATGAAAACCTCCATTGGTGATTGCTCAGTAGTTAAGCTGAGGGTTTTGTTCAGCAGGGCTGCTTTCCACCCCCATAGCAGTAGTGCAGGCTTTCAAAAAGGAAGTTGGTTATATGCAAATTAAATGCAAATACCTGATAAGCTTGTTAAATAATTGGCATAGAGTATCACACATGGTGCAGCATCAAATTTGGCAGCTATGATCATCTCTACTGTACTGCTAGTACTTCACTGGTGCTAAACTGGTCTATACCAGCTAAGGATCTGGTCCGCATAGCATATGGAATTTCCTGGATGAGATACTACACCCTGTCATACTTAATCACTGATAAATACAGGCCAGATTTCTATTGTATGTATATGCTGAATTTATTGGATGATCTTTCTCATTCTGCCATCAGTTCGAGCAGTCCATTAAAACAGTAGTTGCAAATGCAGTGTGCTGGAGTCAGAGCTGATCACATGCTGGCATTTAGTTTTCTTGATAAAGAATAGAGGAAATAACGTAAACAAGTATGCTTGATTACTTTCCCACCCCCGTTCATCCATTTCTGAATCATGTTGGATTAACAACACATTTGAGACAAAGATACTGAATTTTATTAGCATTGCTTGCTCACTGGTGCCATTATTAAATGCTACATTATTAGCTACTCGGGTATAGCGTACATTCTTCCTGTACTATTCCTCAGAAAATAAGCAAAAGCCAAATTGTTTTGTGGCATACTGAAACCAGTGCTGACTTTATGCAGCAGATGTTCATCTAGCCACGCATGTAGATGATTTCATAGATGGGGCGAGTGTGCTTACCAATCACACACATCGCTTTTTTTCCTCCAGCACTGAATCATCATCTCTCCTTAACTGTATTTTTTTTTAAATAGAGAAAGTAGAGCACTGTGCAAACAGTCGTGACCTTTCCTGTCTTTAACCAACATTTTTTTAATGCCCCAATTCCAGGCTGACCTCCTTTTTCAGAGCTATCTTTGGAACTCAAATAATACGATGAAAATACATTTGTCAGCTTCACGATTAGTGCTTTAATGGTGATTTTCTTTCACTGCTTATTTTCCCCCTGCTGTTCGTATTATGGCAATTTCATTTTTATGAACACAGAAAATGGTAAAGGAAAATCCAATTTATTTCTTTAAATTTCCCTTTATTTTGAAGACATTTCTGAAGGCTGCACTTCATGTGTGTCTTTAAAACTAGAGACCTTGCAAGACTACTTGAAGCTTTTGTTTGGTCTAAGGAGGAGAGTAGGAGTTACTTGCTTTGCTGTCACTATCTTAAACAGCTTGAACAGCTCTGCACATCTAATCTAGCTGCAGTACTAATACTAATAACACAGTTCACAGGAAATCATGATCAGCAGCATGGTTATGTTTAAGAAACACAGACATCTAGAAATACTAAGCAGCTCATGCTGTGAAGGTCGAAATTACTAAGATGCTTCTTGTGGGGATGGGAGAACATGCTATGTCTGGTATGCTGCGATATTGTGCTATCACGAAACAAAACTTTCTATAATCCTTCTTTAAATTTCAGGCCTCACCTCTGTCATCTTGTGGTGCTTTCCCCCACTACAGTTGTCACAGTGGTGTATAAAAATGGCAGTTTATCATTGCAGGGGGTTCCTGAATCATGCATACCGTTACATCAGTGTCCTCCCACTGAAACTGGCTCTAGAATATTGCTCACCAGAATGCTCGTTAGGTTTGCAGAAAATACACTCAACTGTGTACATTCAAAGCTCCTCTGTATCGATATCAACTACTTTGCAAGTTTGCTGCAGGTCAAATGGTGAATAGAACCAGTGGAGTTTGTATATATATATGAAAGTATATACATGGTATAAACAGGGTTTGTTTTGGGCAGGGTGTGTTGCCTGTGCAGCCAAATGTAGAGATTTCTTTCCACCATCCCAGCTGTTTCTTGACTCCCTCTTTTTCTTTTCATCATGTTACTGCTCTTCAGTTTTTCACCTATCTAGTTAACATTTTTATTTACGTTTCCGTCAAACTCAGAACTATTGCAATGTAAAATGAAGTTTATAATGTAAAACCAGTCTAATGGTCCTTATTTTTCAAATATTTAGCTGAGGGTCAGGAAGAAAGTTGACTGGATGAGTGAAGAAGCTGAGCAAGCCAATGAAGCAGCAAAACAGAGACCGTGGCATCCCTTCAGGCTTCGGTGGCTCCAGCACAGTGGTGTGGACCATGTGCTGGCTTTTCCTAGCTGAGCATTTCCTTTTAGCACTTAACACTGCCTGGGATGTGCCTTAGCTAAAACAAAGCTGAGCTGAGGCTGCTGCTTGGCAGCATCCCATCTCGCTGGGCACCTGATGTGCCACATCCCAGACACAGTGTGGCACTGGGCAGGAGCTCACCAGACGCCAGCCCTGCACACAACTCAGGCTCTGTACACACCTCAGGCTTCAGAAAACAAAAATCTTCTGGCTAGCTCTCCTTACATATGCCAAAACAGTGTGGACATCCTCATAAAATTGTGCCTGGGACAACACTGAGTTTTGTCCGCACAGTAGCATCTCTGATACCTGCTCCACAGTAGCAGCAAGACACTTTGAAAGTGAATCCTGTATGATTTTAGGAAACATATGCCAGTCCTTGACAAAGACGAGCTTGTTTCTTGGAGACTTTTTGCCCAGTAATGTCCAATCATGTATCACACATGTTACTGCAGCTTCAGCAACAAACACAGATGGCTGGTAATGCCCAGATTTGTTTGAGCGATTTGTAAAAGGAAATAGAAACTGCTGGCATTCGTTCATGAGTGATGATGGGATACTTAAATAGACCCCAGAAACGGAAATACACACCTGATATTATGCTAGAGAGCAAATAAAATTTTTAAATTCAGAAGCTTAAACCCATGTTATTCAGAGCTATGTGTGTATTGTACAAATGGACAGGACATAGAGATATATCAGACAAAGAAGCTGTCAGGGAACCAGTGTTGCTGGCATCAGGTACTATGGATGTTTTTCTAGCTGTAAGTTGGAGGCTAATCTGCTTCACTCCTGAAGTCAAGGAGTGACTTGCAGCTTCCAGCCGTTGCAAAGTTTGCTGTGAACCTGCTAGGAAGCTGGATACTAGTGACTCCTTCCAATCTGGAGCAGCATACAGATATTTATATGATAACTGGAGAAGTTTCATGTCTCTGACAGTCCCTTTCCCTGAAAGCCCTGCTGGTGAGCTGTGACAATAACCATAGATGGATCACTTCCAGACACATCAAAAAGTTGAGTGGGCATTGAATTTGTGGTGAGGGATATCAGAAACAGAAAGACGGAAACTTGCTTCTTAAGAAGAAAGTACGAATGCCAAATTGGCTCAGCTCCAAAGTTCAGTCTGCAGTGACTAAGAACACCAAAAACTCAACCAGCAGCAAGGTAATAGTAGTCAAGAACTAGTTTATGGCTGCCTAGCCCACAGAGCATCTGCTCTAAGGAGCCCATAATAAAAGCCTTGGTGCTTGGTACTTCACAATGGGAAACTGGAGCTCACTCTGCTTGGATGTGAAACAATTACCAGCTCAGCCCACAGCCAGCACTGAATACACATTTTCAGCTGGGTGAGGCCTGGCCCTGTGTGCAGAGTGTACTTTCAAATAGTAGCATAAAGCGCTGCAGCTTGCACCTAGCGTAGTTCTGAGGAGTAGAAAACACAGTGTGCTGATGTGGTGTTCACTGCATAAATCCCTGCTAGCAGTCAAAGCTAAAACCCCATCTGATCTACATGAAGTCAGCTTTCATGGGGTTTATTCGACCACAACCTACAGAGAGGCAGGCAAATCTCAAAAAGCTTATTTTTGCTCTTTAGCCATGAGGTGTACTTGACATACGCTGTGATACAGAGGAGCCTGATCTCATTTCTTCCACTGAAGGGGTGTGGCTGTTGCTCTGTAGAGGCCAGGAATTACATAAAAACTACTGACAAGTGTGAGAGCTATTCTGCCACACTCAGAGTGTGGTTGTGCACTGAAGAGTAGCAGAGCATGTTCCTGGATAACAGGTAATAGGTCAATCACTGGGGTACTGGGGCATACCCTTGTCAAAAGATTTGCACCTGCTATAATGAAGAAGTTTTCTCTAATGTGTACTCCTGAGCCATTGAATTCAGCAAATAGGAACATAAGACCCTCTTTCTTTCTTGCTGCTGCACCCTGTATAGAGTAAGGTTCATAAAAAAGACTCCATATGAACAGTCAGTTAAATATTGGCTTGGTTGGTAGAGTCAGTCAGGGCCCCAGTGTTGACATTGATGGTTTGTTTAGTTTGTTGCAGAAAACTGTTGTGTGACAAACATTTGTTTTTTATTGATTAAAATAGATTTATTTTTATTTGTTACAAATAGAGAAAGAAGGAAGGAGATGGAACAGAATGGGAGGAAAAAACCCTTTTATGTTGCTCTTAATCTATAAGTTGATACAGAAAAATATAACAACTGGTATTTCTACATCCAGTGATATGGTTTATTACTAGGGCTTTTTTTTTTCAGAATGCCTATGGCTAATTCTTTTCA
Source organism: Himantopus leucocephalus (assembly GCA_003993805.1). NCBI lineage: Eukaryota > Metazoa > Chordata > Aves > Charadriiformes > Recurvirostridae > Himantopus > Himantopus leucocephalus. Next base: position 42,918,379 of record RSEF01000031.1, on the reverse strand, counting down.
AATTACAGAAGGATAAGGGCAAGATTTATGATTGGAATAAACTGAGTGAATTTGAGTCATGAAGCACAGCTGTGAAAAGTGAACATGAAAAGAATATCCCAGTTCACACTGAGAAAATTTAACTGAAAGTGAGGTTATTGTGTCCCACCATCTGAAGTCAGGTTGTACAGTAAACACTCCCAGTGCTTGCTTGCCCACCAGTTGGCAGGATATGGTTCTCCTGTACCATGTCTTTGATATTTTTACTCCAGGCCCTGCTGCACTCCAAAGACTAGACTGGTTTGCACGGTCAAGTTGTCTGTCTTCTGTAACTTGCCCAAAGTAGTGACATTAGTCAGTCTCATTTAGTCCAGCCCTGTTAATCTGCGCATCCAGTTTCCTTCTGGCATCTTTGCCGACCTCCATAACCTCTGTTTATTCACACTCTTCCTATGCCTGTTTCCTTGTTTACTACCATCAATTTGCGACTTCCTCTACCTTTTTTTTTTTTTTTTAAGATTGCCTCTTGGCCATGTCATCTGTATGCAGGAGTTCCTGTCTCCTTTTCCCATTAGATTTTTGCTGATGTGGGCCGTCAACGTACCGACTGCAACAGTCCAGAGTGTGATCTTTTACTTCAATGTTTACGTTTCTGTTTCAGTCACAATCTGCAGATCTAGATCATGCATTGACTAGAGTCACCAGTCTTTATACTCTTCATAGTTCCTCATCTCCCTACTCACCTTACTGATCCTACCTCTAGCCAATAAAAACTAGTTGGTACTTCTCTATTAATGTTAAATGGCAAACATAACATGGTCTTTAGCCCTTTCCTTAAGCTTGTTTTATTTGAGTTATCAGGATCAACTATTCTCTTGATTTTAACATCCAAGGTGTGTATCAAGCTGATTCCACACAGCTCCACTTCTTCCCTTTTAAACTTCCAGTTACCACTATTTCCCTTCTTATGTACTAGGGCCAAGCTTTATATTGCCATAAAATGTTTTTTCCACCAACCTGTGAAAAAGCAAATACGCCTGAAGAAATTCATTACATATTTCAAAAGTGTACATGCAGATGTGTGATTTTTGAGAGAAAGGATTGCAGAGGATATTACATAGCAACATGCAGAAAATGAAATAAAAATGGTGAAGAGCTAGCAGCACTTGCACATTTCATGGTGAGTTAGGATTCTAATCTCTTGCTGCAGAAAGCAACAAAAACTACAGACAACAAGAGTAAAATTAGCCCTACATCAAAAATCAGTCTTTGATGAATTTGAAGCCTAAATGCGTAAATTTGCATTAAAAGCTGAGTGGAAATGATAGAAAGAACTTGAACGCTAGATCAATTTGATTATGCTGGCCTGAGTCAGACAGAGGGCAGGCAGCCCTGATAAATGTTAGAGCCCAAACACTATCTTCCATATTACTGTCATCCATCCTAGAAATGACCACAGTATGAATCTCCTGATGGACGGATTCCTCATGAGGAGAGAGGGATGACTTTTTTTAGCACACTGAACTTGGAAGAGGGATTTGGGGTCCTTCTTGGTATGCAAATGCCAGGGTCTCTCTCTATTTTGATTAAGAGACCTGTGTGCCTTTCAGATGAACCTTTTCAGAGTAGCCCTCCTGCCTGATCTCAGCTCTTACCAGCGGGTCTTTATACAAAGCCTGATTTCCTGTAAGCAGGTTAATGCTCTTCATGTCACCATGTTTAAATTTGTCAAAGAACTATAGGTGGGCACTAACTCTGTGATATTCACATGGATATTGGGAGATGGCATGGATCTCCGTAGAACTTCAAAATGAAGGGTGATTCAAAACAGAAAAGTTACACTTGCCGCTGTCCTGGTCTTGTTGAACAGAAAGCATTGGAGCAATTCTGGTCTAGGGCTATCTGCTTCCACTGTGTCTCATAGTAGTATAAAAATCAGCCCGTGCATTGATACACTTGTGCACCTCTGGACAATACCGCTCTCAAAGTCCAAGATAAGCACTTGAGAACTAGGAACAAAATGTCCTCTATTAAGTTACCTCAGTAGAGAAGATGAGAAAGCTTTAAGATTGACAGTCTTTAGAAACAAGAGCAACTCTCTACATTGAGAGAGGTTTTCGGTCATGAATGTTTTCTTTCAGATATCTCTATTCATTGCCAACTCTAGCTTCCTCAGTCTCCAACAAAAGAGATATCTGACCTGAAAAAGAAAAGCCTGAAAATACTTGGTCCTGCAGTCCATTAGGCATTTTGTGATTGCCACTGACGTTACTGGTGAGGCACTCAGATACTATTGATAAGTAGCCATATCAGTAACTAGTTAGCCATAGATGACTGCAAGTGTGGGAATTATTATTATAATCCAGTGGGAGATTTCTGCTCCTTCTCCATTCCAACCCCCAGCAGAAAGACAATGTAATAGTGATGACTTTTTCATTCATTTTTCCAATTACGGCTAACACAATCAGTGAAATAATATCCAAAGTGGTAGGACTGGAAGGCAAAGGAGAGAGAAATGTGTCAAATTACTTAGCTAGGAACTGAATCCTTGTACATTCCTGAGATGGTCCAAACCCCAAACCTCAAATCTGAACTTCCTCAGGCCTTGGAAAAACAAGAATCTGTATGTGAACTTTGTGGCTTGGCCCCTCTCTTAGACCCAGCCTATCTCCTGAGTCACAGATGCAAGAAAGTGCAGGAGAATCATTACATGCCCTACAATATCCTAAAAGAAAATAAATGAATCAGTTAAACCAAAAAGAAAAACAAGTGTGACAGGCTTATTCTCTTCTGGGTTTCCTGTGTGTCAAATCCTGCTGAGAATAAGTTTGGTCTGTCAGAGCAAGCAGAACCTTGTTGTTATTCTCAAAAAGACAAGGATGAAAACATGTAACATTGGCTTTTAAACTGTATACCAGACCCGTTGTGGGAGCGGGGTGGGGGGTGAGGGGTGTTATGAGAAGCAAGAGTGGAGAAAGCAAAGCAAAGAATGATAGAAGTTTCTTTTCTTTAACCTGCTTAATGTTTTCCATCTCCTTATTTTCCTAATTCAGCAGTTCCAGTGCCCGTAATTCATAATACTAAATTGTAAACTGAGAGCAGTTTTGTGTGAGGTGAACTAACTTGAGCAATGCAATTCATAATTATGAATATTTGTGAGGTACTTTAATGCACGGGGAGGGCTTTTTCTCTCTGTCTGCCTGCAAATTATTCCTCTAATGTCAAACGGCGCAGGCCTGCAGTCTTTGCCCATGTTGCACCCTGCCCTTATTCATGACGGGCATGGTGGAGCTTAGCATTCCTGCAGGGTAGCACTCAGCCTCTTGTCAGCGTGACCATTTTAAGTGAGAAGCACTGAAGGATCATTGTGATGGGATGTGCTGTAAACATGCAGCTTATCGTCGATGAAGATGGTCAGAAATGTTCCAGGGGAACATGATACCCACTGTGAAACACTGATTAAACAAAATCAGAACATTCTGTGGGAATGTGTCTGTTTTAACAAATCTTCTGACAAAACACAGGCACATCTCCAAACTCGCCTGCCAGGCAGTTTTCAGTCAAAAGCCTGCCCGGTTTCATGCCAGATTGCCAACCCAGCTCCTTAGCAGTCTGCCCAGCAGTCTGCTGGGGAGACAAAATGCCAGGCCTTCAGACTTCCCAGTGCAAGGGCAGTATGTTGAACAAAGTGCCTCAGCATTGAGGCACCCTGGGCTTGCAGGCTATCCATCACAAGGCTAGACTGCCTATAAGCCTTAAAGGCTGCCTGCCCTGAGAAGGGCAAGAAAGATGTTTACGTGGGACTTACGTAATGGAGGCGGTAAAAAAGGGGTGAGGAGGAGTAAGGCTGCAAGAAGGACAGCAAAATATCCATTTCCTTTTGGCCTGGTTAGTCCTGCAACTGACCCTATTTTGAGGGAGTTCCAGGTCTGGATACGATACCCATTGAGGAGGGGAGCACTCAATTGTCTCAATTACTTGAAGACTCTTATTAGTCAAAGTGTCTGCGTATGCAAAGAAGTGTTTCAACCTTTTTTCCACTAGGGTCAGTTTAAATTCTTTCTGTACTGGGGAGGACAGAGCAGCAGAGCCCCTTTTTTGTCATATGGTGGGCTTGTGCTAAGCCCAGTTTATTGATGTGTACTACAGCGTGGCTGCATTGCGTGTGGATAGTAGACCAAGTTCTTCTCAGCAGCAGAGGACTCACCATGCGCCTGCTATGCTGCCCAGGTCTGCGATTGCCCTAAGAAATGTCCCAAGCCTTAGTGGCAATTCAAACAACCTGTC
>RSEF01000031.1:42886670-42905105 GCA_003993805.1 Himantopus leucocephalus | reverse complement strand
CCAGCACACAGACCTACTGTACCACACACCGCCCCGCGCCCCGCCCCGCCCCGCCCCCGACTGCTGCCATTGGTTACCCTCCGGCAGCGCCCGGCGCCGATTGGGGCGGCGTCGACGCCCGTCACGGCGCGGCGCGGCTGGCATGCGGGCTATGAGCCCCGCGCCGCGCAGCCCTGACCTACTAACACACATCCCTCCGCGCCGCCGCCGCCGCACGCCTCCCGCCCGGCCGCTCCGCTGCTGCCTGCATAGCACAGCACAGCACAGCACAGCGCGGCACCGCACGGCACCGCATCACACCACCGCTCGCCTCGCCTCGCCTCGCCCGCGGCCCGGCGCGGGGCGGCGGATGCTTGGCGCCCCGCGCTGCGCTGCAGGTAGGAAGGCGCGGGTACGCGGGTATAAAGTTCGGGTGTCCGCCCGGGCTGCGTCGCCCGCCGCGCCGCGCCGCGCCGCTCCTCCTCGGCTGGGGGCGGCTGTTGCGTAAGGCGAGCCCAGCCGGCTCCGGCTGCCGGCGGGCGGGGAGGGGTCCGCCGGGCCGGCCGGCTCTGCGCGCTGGCGGGCGGGCGGCTCGGCGGCGGGGTGGCGGCGCGGAAGGCGGCCCGGAAGATGATGCCTGCCGAGGGCTTTCTCTCGCGGGGGGTGCGCGTTCCCGGCGCGCCGCGCAAACCCCCGCCCCGCTTCTCCCCACGGCGAGCCCCGGGCAGCGCCGCCGGAGCCGCTCGCCCGCGTTGCATAATGTGCCGGCGGGGAGCGGGGTGCCGCGGCGGCCGCCGTGCGAGACGGAGGGCTGTGTCCTGAGCGCCAAACCGCGCCTGGACCCGCAAGCCACCCGGAGCTGCCTGCCGTCGCGCTGCCGGAGCCTGCCGGCGAGACACCCCCCCCCTCCCCGCCGCCTCCCCTTCTTCGGGCGGCGCTGGGGGATGTTGCCCGCGGGCAAGCGGGACTAATGGCAGCGGCCCGGCCCCGCGCCGTGCGGGGCTGCGCTTGCCCCGGCCCTTTCCGTCACTTTTGTCGCTGTTTTTCAGGCGCTGCGGGACCGATCGCATAATAGTTCCTGGAAATGTTGCATTATGTAACCACAGAATTTGCTGGCAGCCGGGCTGGGAAGAGGGAGCTAATTATGCGATTTTATAATCTCGCTACAAAGAAACTAGGACAATCTCGCCCTGAAAAAAAGCCCCCAAAACCCCGTAACTGTGACAGATTTTGTTAAAGTGCGTTTAAAAGGGGAAGTAGACAACTGGGTAAGTGGGGAGGCAAGGCGCGCTCGCCGGCTGCGTGTCGGGTGCCTTAAAACGAGATTTGTGTCGGTCTATATTTAGCCCCATCGCATTTTAGCAATTGTGGCTTCATGTGCTATTTCTGGTCTTTTCTCCAGAGCTGTGCGTGTAGACGTTCGAGGCCATTTGCTCGGATTTTTAACTCCACGCCTTCAGAGACGTTTTGATAAGGCTGTATTTTTAGGAAGGCATTTCGCCCAGACGCTGAGCCATCTCTCCGGTACGGGCTTTCACTTGCCGTTTCTTTAGAAGGGCATAAAAAAAAAAAAGGGAACGTTTAATTTAAAGGAGGAAGGCTCTTAGGAGATGTCCGCCTCGCCGGAGGAGCGAGGTAGAGGCATCCCGCCTGTGCCGTGACGGCCGCGGCGGGCGGGGGACCAGGTGCCGCCGGCCCCCGGGGCGGGCAGCGGAACCGGGCCCCCGGGGCAGCCGCCAGCACCGCAAGTAGGTCAGTGTGACAGCCCCGGCGGGGAACGGAGCCGGTAACGCGGAGCCCGATCCCGCGCCCACCTTCCCCCTTAGGCTTGCGGGGGTCGCCGTCTCCCCAGCGGCCGTTGGGAGCCGTTGGTGGCCGTTGGGGCGCGGCGGCCGCGCGGCGGCGGGCGAGCGAGGGCTGGGGGCGCTGGCGCTCCCCCTCAGCCCTTTGTTCTGGGCTGGGGCGGCGGCGGCGGGCGGTTGGGGGGGAGCGGCGGGCTGATAGCGCGGCGGGGCCATGCTGGGGGGGGGGGGGGGNCGCCGCCTCCCCGCAGCTCGGCCGTGCACCGCGGAGCGTCCCTACTCCCCCGCCTGTCACCCCCACCGCCCCTTGTCCCACCGTCGCCTGCAGGCAGGGAGCGCCAGACAAAGGGGCGCAGGTAGGCATGAGATAGCCTAGCACACCCCTGCTCTCACCACCCGAGTGTTTTCGGCTTTTTCCTTACGTAACGAGCAACAACAACAACAAAAAAAAAAATGGCCATTGCTCAATTCTGTTATTTTGCCAAGTCACTTCGGCGTTGCAGTGGCAAAAGCCGCGGCTGGACGTCCCGTACTCAGGGGTCAGCTTGTACTCTGTCCTTGATTAGGAGCATAGCTTGAAACTTGCTGGTGATAAGTGGGCTTTCAAGATGAGGTGATTTTTGTGTGTGACTAAAACGGTCCTCTAAGTAGACAAAACCAACATCACTGTGCTTGTGACCAGAACCTCCAGAGTCCAAATTGAGTACCACAACCACTATCTTACCTGCCATGGGTAGCAGCAGCAAAGTATTTTAAAAATGTGATATTCTTGCTAACATGCATGGAGTTTTCTGCTACTTGATTCTTGGGGTCAAGTACAGCTTTGATCACGAAGCTGTCTTGGAGTTACTGTTGTGTTAAAAACAACCCGTTTCTTTTTCCTTGTCCTTGTAACTTGGATAATTGCACTCAGTTTCATTGTGTTCACTCCTGTGTATGTAACCTACTTTGAGTCATCTTTGTCCTCCTCAGTAATTAATTCAATCTAGAGCCTCGTTTAAAATATTGCTATGTGCATCACTTTTACAGTCCTCATTCAATCAAAATGTTGACTTTGATGGGAAACTTGAATGACTAAAGATTCAGGTTTTTGGCCCAAAGACTTGATTTAAACCAACAAGTTCAAGGATTACTGAATAAAGATCCTTAATATCATTGGCACTAACAGTTATTAAAGTTCTCATGTTACAGATGTCTTTGACTGTTGAAGTGCTAACACTCTTTAGAATGATCTGCTTTCCATTTTTATTTACTTTATATTTTTAACTTGTTGTATTCTCCAAAGGACTCTTAACTAGCTTTTAAAATATCCAGCTTCCTGGATTTGACTTCAAAGCCTCCAGTTTCTGCTGTGGGCCTTAACTGGGGGGTTTTTGGTGGTTTTTTTTTGTGTTTTTTTTTTTTTTTTTAAAGGAACTGATCTGAAAGGTGTCAAAAAGCACTTAGAGTCCTCCCATGAGCAATATGAACTCACACGACCTCCTCACAGCTTATCTCATCCTAAGAAGGAGCAGTATTTGCCATGCTTTGGCTGAAATTGGTAGAACATACAGACATTCTTTCCTTTGCAATAAAGTCTATTTAGACTCTGTGAAAGATATCAGTACCATGCTGCTTTTTTCAATCCTTTATCTTGAAATAAAACTCATAAATAAAATAAACCTTTAGCTCATTTTAAATTGACTTATTTTAACAAATAGTTATGCAAACTATCCTTATGCAATCGTTTTTTCCAGACAGCAATCTCGCTGCTGTTATAACATCACTATGATGCAATAATATGAACAATAAAAGCCTCTGTTTGAGTCTTATTACACACTGTTAAGCAATGTATCTGACTCATCAGCTTAATTGACTCTTCTAGGTGACCTTGCCATGATCATTACAGCCAGTTATGAGATATAAATGTGCTTAGGATATGTAATAGAACAAAAATGCAAATAGATGGCCAATTCCTACAGCCCGTTCTAAAAGAAAATGACAGTTGGTTTCCATGTTACAGTATTTTACAGTATTTGAAAATAATAAAAAAATGATTTTTTTTGTTTTTTAAACAAGGTATGTGTAACTGTCTAATACTGATGTTAAGCATGACTGTCAAAAATAAGATTGTGTAAGCAAGGGCATACTTGGACTTGACTCAAAATGTGATAGAAGCAACGTTCCTACAAACTTGTATTAAAAGGTAGATCTGAAATGAATTATTAAGACCTCCTTAGATACTCTGTTTTTTCCTAATTCACATGTTTAATTGATCCATGTCCAAATAAGCATACTACGAGACTGAGTCTGGTGACAGATATTACACAAATCTATCTCCTATCAGAAGGAATGTCTTATTTAAATAGGAGTTTTTTTCCCTTTCTTGAGTTGCTCCATTACAGCGTAATTCTCAGTCTGTCCTGAAGTATTTGACTTATAACCAGTTTTTGCCACAGAGGTGGCTGCATAGCAGTATAGGTACCAGTGCTACAAGACCTCCTCTTATGAGTGGAATGCAATCCAATAAAGAAAATGGTGCTTAGCATGGGCAGTGGTCTTGCTGACTGGACCGTCTCATGAAATTGGAGCTCTAAAGATTGCTATTTCTCTGTTGCATTTGCAGTGAGTGGTAGATACCAAGGTTTTACAAGCCGTGTGTGTTTTACATATTTGTACTTCAGTTGTTATATAACAAGATGCATGTTTAGAGCATCAGCTGGGATTAATTGACATAATTCTGCCGCCTTTAAATAGCGCTATATAAATTTAGGTCAGCTGAAGGTCTAGTCCATGGTTGGTATCTCAAGAACGCAGTTCAATAATAGAAAACCATTTGTTGTCAGAATAACTAACATTTGATTTTGTTGTTTTTTTTTTTTTATGGTTCTTAACTAGGGGAAACCTGAGAACGTTTTTCCAGAACATTGTTACTCTTCAGTTATAGCTTTTTGCAGACTAGTTTTTCCTGCTGTCAAGTAGCTATTGAAATGAGAAGCATACTGTCATAGTACTGTAACTGTTGTTTCTATTGGGGTTTTATTGAAAATACAGGAAAGTGATGTGATATTTAAAAAGACATGATTTATATACATATACTATATATATTTTATATATATGTACTTAAATATTTATGCAAGTTGTATACACATTTCCTTTCCTTCTCCATTTTAAAGTTTTCCTGGCACTTTGAGTAATGTTAGATTTTGTTCCCCCCCTCTCCCCTCCTCCTCCTTAAAAAAAAAAAGAGCAGTAAACAGCTTGTTTTGGAAAAACTGAACAGAACTGATAGAATAGTACTCTCTTCCTAAGGAAATGGAAGAAAATATAGGTCAAATTTGCACCTATTAACCTTGACTGACCTTTTTGAGCAACAGCTACCTTTAACATATGTTTTGTGCTCTCCAAATAATAACTATTTGCATAATTTGTGTAATTTACCTTTGGGAAGCAGGCTGCACTTTAATGAGTTAATTTGTAGTTATTAAGATAAACAGTAACTTAAGTAATTTTCCTAACAATGAAAGCCTTTTATAAAAATTACATATGACATCAACTTTCTGGGTACAGCTTGGAGGTGGGTAATATGAAAGTGCAATAGTGTTTCAAGTTCCATGGTAATCTTATTCATTTTTTTATATTTGATTGAATAGTGTCATAATAAATGATTTTTGATGTTTCCAATGGACTACATTGTGTAGACATGTCCCATTTTTTTGTTTCAATACGATGATCAACATCTTAGCAAAAATGGGTCATCTTGTACAAAGCTATCATCATCAGTGTTCCACTGACCTAATTACACGTTGATCCTGAAACCGTAAGCACTTAAGATACCCATGAAGTTGTAAGAAATGGGAACTGTGTACAGGAGCAATAGTTCTGTATTGCTCCATGCTGTTGTAATGGAGTCATGGTCTCTCTGAGAGCAACTATAATAATGGCAGTAATTGGTGGTAACATTTGTAGTGTAATGCTTTTTCCCCTTTGTGACTGCGGATAACCTGTCCCTCATAGCATAAAATGCAGTCATCTAGCTTTTTCCAGCAAGTTTGAACTTCATTTTCTCTACATTGCCTAGATGTTCTTGCCGGCAAATCTATCCTAGTGATAATATCACTCTTCCAGTGGAGCCAGCATTAAAGCTTTTCTTCAGCAGGAACATAATTTTACTAATGGTTCTAGACAAATGCAAAAAATGTACGTTGAAGGATTTCAGTGGAGTTTGGAATGGGGCCACATCCTCTGTTGGAGAGGATTTCTGAATTATGGTGATACCTAAGAGGTGCAGAATTTCATGGCATAATTTTTGTCTGTGAAGAGCAGTAGGGGTAAAGTGGCTCCAAAGTTTTTCAGCAGTATTAAGGCAGGCTGTGGATTCACTACCTAAACTTAAAATCAGCCTCCTGTCTTGCATGTGCAGGATGATATCCTGATATATGAGGATTATATTCTTTCTGCACCTCATGGAAGTCTCAAGACAGATTGCAAGTGTTTTTAAAACACATTGAAGATGAAGTACAAACTATATTATTCAGTTTCTCAAAGTCCGTAATGCAAACTGGTCATGTTGGTCTCTATGAGCAGGTTCTACACCAGCTCTTCTGGTATGTAGAGGGATTTTCAAAATAGATAACCTGTGACAGAATGGTAGCAGTAATATAATTGATGATACCTATGCAAAACATGGACAACAGCTATAAATATGCACAGGCACATATCAATACGAGCTTTTATTGTTTTTCTGTGGTTTGCCATATAGTGGTGATGGTGATAGAGGCATGTGGGTTTTCTTAAAAACAAGAAGTTGTACTTAGCTGTTATTTTCTTCCACTTTTGAAGGACTGAGAGAGAAATTTTTGGAACTTATGGTGATACAAAAGCAAATTGTGTTTGAGCAGCCAACTGCTAGAAATTGGATTTAATTTAGTTTCATAGAATCACTATAAAAATCTTAAAGCAATAGAATTAAACAATTAGTTACCTCATTCTAGGATATGTTAGAAAAATTATGCATGGAGATAGCATGAATTATTTTGCTAAATACAAATAATACACAGTTACTCTGTGGGGAAACATATGTACATGGGGAGACCCACGTGCCTTCTCTAGAGCAGAAATGACTTATGTAATTAAATTATACAGAAGAGAGAGAAGAAAGATTGTGACCCTGTCCTTCAACCTTTTGAAACATTTCAATTACTACAGTGTGAATACACAAGTCCCCAGGATCAGATCCTTCATGTACTATTTTCACACATTTAGATTACTTAAGTATTTTTTGAAGTCCATGGATAAATTAACTTTTCATAATTTCTGCATACGTAATTTCTTGCTTCAATAGCATGAGTTCTGTACAACAGTCTCATTAATACTTGGATCCAGGATTGTATCCTGCTTCTGTTGAAGGCAACGGCAAAATTGCTGTGGGAGCAAGACTGGGTCTGTAATTAAGTTAATAGGGTCGAGTGTTATTACATTGTTGAATTGGCACTCAATGCCATTAACATCAACCAACCAAAAAAAAAATCTTTAACAGTGACTAATGTAAGGCAGTATTAAATGTTGGTTTTATAACACTTTATGAGGGAGTGATAAAGCAATTGAAAAATTAATCATAAGGGAAAACATTGGAATTTGAAATATAGTCAGAGGAATCATTACAGTTCATTAATTTGTGTGTAAATACTGATGTTTTCCAGTGGAATTATAAAATGCAAGTGAAGTGAAATGGCTGGTTTCATTGAAGGCATTTTGCCATTATCATCAGATGGAATTTAATTTGTTTACAGACTCAGCATTGGGCTGATCCACGTGGAAAAGTATTAACAAACAAGGGACTCCTGTTTGTAAAGCAGCAATTCCAGTTATCATGATAAAAGTGCTCAAGGAAGATGTGAAAAGAGCTAAAGATTTATTGTTGTTTTGTTAGTTCACTAGAGTAATGGCATTAGAACTAACTACATAAATAGCAAACCAGTAAGACTATGTCAGTGGGTTACACATCTGTCTTGACAGCTTTACTGATGGACTCTGGTAGAGGAAAATTGAATACTGCATGCAAAAACATGGTTGTTTTGATACACGCTTCAAATTTGCTGTGGACTTGCATGCTGCTTACGTTCTGTCTATTTGTGCCATCAATGTGTACACCAGGGAAACTGGCCAAAACAGAAGTTACCAGTGCTACAGAGAGCAGATTGTACGCTGGAATGGCCCAAACTGCAGAAGTCTCGTGGAACAAGGGACATGAACTCCTCATGTTGTTGGGTTATTAAGTGCAGTTCAATGCCGGTGTTGGGCCGCAGGAGATTATGTTTGGACATGCATTTGAGTTTTTACTGATACATAGACAGTCAAACTGATGAACTATGCTGTTAGCCTATATTCTTTTAGGAAAAAAAACCCTAAACCAACAACTTTCTGCTAATCATTATTATTATTATCATTAGTAGTACTTTTGCTAGATTGCAGTGTTGGGAAAACACCAAAGTGGGATCACTTTGAGCTGGAGACTATACAGATAGACACAAAGTCATAGTTCTTAGTCTGGAACAAGACTATTTCAGGATAAACATTGTTTCTATATTGTGTGGAAATGGAAGATTGGGATACAAGAGGGAAAAAAATGTTGTATTAAAGATGTGTAGGTATAGTTTCATTCTTCTAAAATATGCACAAATCCTATGTTTATAGGTACTTCCTTGCTGTTGCTACTGTTTCAAGTAAGTGTAGATGTTCCAGGATATATGGCAGATAAATATATAGAAAATAAGGACGTATGCATATTAGTATCCCTTTTCTAAGAGAATAAATATTCTTATTTGGGTTCTAGTGTAGCTGTCTAATACTGTTAAATTTGGTAAGACCTCTATTGGTAAGGCCCTGAAATTTCACAAAAGTTGTTTTGAAGCCTTTTGACTTCGGTGAGAGTTGGGTGAGATGCATCCTGAGACATGTGATGATTCAGTACATGCTACACTGCTTCCTGCTGTGTGCCATAGGTGTATGCATTTCCTCAGAAACACAGAAGTTGTTAATGATACAAGTGAATACAGTGATTGTAGTATACCAAGACAATTACAGATCAATAGCTGTGCGTTCCCAATGCTACGGAATAGCGAAATAAAACTCCAGTATTATTCTTCTTTTAAGGTAAAGTCATATTACAGACACTGAATGTTCTACAAATGCCACAAAAATTCAGGTGGCCTTGTCTTGTCTCTTTTATTTTTAAATTTTGTGTGTTCAACAAAGATTTTTTTTTTTCAAGTATTGAGTTGCACTAGATTTAAAATGTTATGCATATTATTAAAACCATTGAATACATACAGCTTCTTCAGCAAATCAAATTGTACTGAATGTTTGAACAAACTCTTGTTGCTTAGTTGTGGGGCTTATTTTTGTTTTTAAACCTGATCCAGTTCCTATTTAACTTGACAGAAAACTCCCTTTGACTCCAGTTTGAATTTTGGATCAGGATCTAACTATGTAAGTGCTTGTATATTAGAGATACGTTTTTCCTTTACAAACATGGCAATTCATAGTGCTGCTTTTGCACTAAAATGTTAGATTCTATCTTTGGTGTGGCTGGCTTCTAACTATTTTCCATTAAGACTTTATTATCGAAGACAAATAGTCACACGTCAGTAATTAACCAAGGATTTTAGGAATTTCTACTTAGCTGTTCTATTAAATGTGTTAATTTTTTATGACAGAAGAGTTGGCGTGGTTTGATGGAACAGAACCCAGCTTGAAACCTGAGTCTTTATGACCCTTCTTAATTGTTATTACATCACTCACTCCTCTTTGCCTTCTGGAAAAGACAAGAGAAACTGGCAGAATACAATTCATTAATTCTTTTATAACTTTCCCAACTGATAATGTTAAAATTAGTTTCATTAGTCATTGTAAAAACATTCCCAATAAATAGTGACATTAATCTGAAGGGGCTGATTTTTTTGTTTGTTTGTTTTACAGGCAAGAATCATTGCTGACTTGATAGTCAGTTCTATAAAAGCACTTGGCATACTATATTTATTTTACCAGGAACCTAACTGACTGTGGAAAATGAGATATTGAGATGCTGTATCTCAGATCAAGACCAAATAATCTTATGAGAATAAAGCATTTTTTGCATTAATAGGGACTAAATAAAACCAAGTCCAATTTAAATGATAAGTTCAATTTTAATGATTAAAATGTCTGAAGCTAAAGGTTAACCTAGTTTTTATTTGTTAATGGTAAGACTTTTAGATCTAAACTTCAACTTGAATGCAAACTCTGTTTTCTGAAAGCGCACAAGCCTCAATGGTATTAAACTTTGATGTAATAAAACTATTTTTCAAATACAAATCACTAATGTTATTTCTCTAATGTATTTTTCAATACGAATTTTAAAGTTTTATTTGTAAGAGACCAGAAAAAAAATTACATAATACACTTTTTTCATCTCAATATTTTCTTAATAGTTAGATATTTGCCCAAATTCTGTATGTGAATTTATTAGTTTGAACTTATATGATTGATCAAAAAGGCATTTTAAAATTCCAAGAGTGTATGTGTTTAAGCATTTGTATATAGGTATATATATCTGTATATATTTTTTCTGTAGGATACAAACCCAATATTTGAATCTTTAATAGCTTTAATGGATAGTGGTGTTATTTCGGACAATAGAAAGCACTTCAGCTTCTGTAAATCAGCTTATGTTATTTTAAATCCACGGAGGACCCAAATAAGTAGCATTTCTTAGTCACACACCACAGCTGTTTTCAGAAGAGGTGCTTTAATGTGGAAGAACAAGATACTTTCCAGTACTGCTCATCAGCATGCCTGGTGTCCTGCAGTGTTAAGTGTTGAAGGTTTAGGTTGGCCAGTGATATCATGGAAAGTTCTGTGACAACATTACTGTAGGATCAAAACTCAAAATATTTTTTTTATTGTTTTTTCCCTGGATCATACTGTATTTGTTTTGGAAGAAACCTGCTACCTAGGTATCATAAAGCTTAGAATATCAGTTGTTTCAGTGTTGAGCTGTCTTCATATTATGCAGGTTTAATGAACGAAATTCTAGTCTAAGCTTTTTATCAAAAGCTACTTTTGCATGTCCTAAACCAGCAAGTCCTAAACAGTAATCAAATTCTGTATTTATTCCAGGTTTTTAAGAAGATTCCCATTGCCCCTGCCAAGAAAATTGGTTCTAGGCACTTCTGTCTGAGAACATGAAAGAAAAGGAAGAATGTGCGTGGATTTAAAATTACTGTGTTTGTCAAGTTGTTGTGGAGTGAGAAGTACGGGGGAAATAGCTTGCTCTGTTGCTCACTGTAGATCTACTACAAATTGTTTCTGATGCAGCTGAGAAAAATGCAGACCCTTAAAAAGGAACACGGACCTGTTGACACAAGTAGCAACGTTGACAAAATCATGGTACTTAAGTCTACTTTATCAGAAGTGTCTGAAGAATTATCTACAAATGAAGATATACTACTTACTGAAGCAAGTAGTGGAAAAAGCAAATCTTCAGCTTGCCGGAGAAAGCGAGAATTCATTCCAGATGAGAAGAAAGATGCTATGTATTGGGAGAAAAGGCGGAAAAATAATGAAGCTGCCAAAAGATCTCGTGAAAAACGACGACTGAATGACCTTGTCTTAGAGAACAAACTAATTGCACTGGGAGAGGAGAATGCCACTTTGAAGGCGGAGCTGCTTTCGTTGAAGCTAAAGTTTGGTTTAATTAGTTCTGCAGCCTATGCCCAGGAGATACAGAAACTCAGTAGCTCAACAACTGTGTATTTCCAAGACTATCAGAGTTCCAAATCAAATATTAACTCATTTGTAGATGAACATGAACCATCTATAGTTGGTAGCAGTTGTATTTCTGTCATTAAACATTCTCCTCAAAGCTCAATGTCTGATGTGTCTGAAATATCATCCGTAGAGCATACTCAACCAAGTCGTATACAAAGCAACTGCAGAAGTCCGGAAAATAAGTTCCAGATTATAAAACAGGAGCCCATGGAATTAGAAAGAGAGCCAAGAGATGACAGAGGTTCATATAAAGCATCCATATATCCAAACTACATGGGAGCTACCTTTAACGTGTACTCACATTCTCCTCCTCTCTTGCAAGTTAATAGATCATCCAGTAATTCCCCCAGAACGTCAGAAACTGATGATGGTGTAGTTGGAAAGTCATCTGATGGAGAAGACGAACAGCAGGTTCCTAAGGGTCCAATCCATTCCCCAGTTGAACATAAAAATGTTCATGCAACAGTTAAAGTCCCAGAAGTGAATTCTTCAGCTTTGCCTCACAAGCTTCGAATTAAAGCCAAAGCCATGCAAGTTAAAGTGGAAGCAATGGATAATGACTATGATGCAACACAGAAATTGTCATCACCTATTGACATGTCCTCAAAAAGACATTTTGAGCTTGAAAAACATGGCGCACAAAACTTGGTGCACTCTTCTCACACTCCTTTCTCGGTTCAGGTGACTAATATCCAAGACTGGTCACTTAAACCAGAACTCTGGCATCAGAAGGAACTCAATGTAAAAATTCAGAGTGGTTGCAAAACTGGAGTTGTTGAAATAAAAGACAATATCTACAATGTCTCTGAGTCAGAGAACCTGTATCTGAAGCAGGGCATAGCAAACTTATCTGCAGAGGTTGCTTCACTTAAAAGACTTATAACTACACAACAAATCTCTGCGTCAGACTCTGGTTAAGTTACTACTGAATAAAGGCTTATTGTTTTAAAGGATGTCATTTGCAGTAGATCAATATGTTTTGTATTATGCTGAATTTTCACTGGACTTGTGATGTCATTTCACTGTAATGTTCACATAATGTCTGATTGGTGTCTTTTTGTGCACAAATTATTATGAANATTGGTGTCTTTTTGTGCACAAATTATTATGAAGACTAGGTTGTGTTATGATCACTATGCCTTGTGTATAGTCAAGTAGCCTGTACAAAGGCTGTATATAGTGAAATTTATTTTCTTTTTGTTCTCCTACTATAAAGCGTGCAAGTTACCAGTTACAATAAAATATTGGTGACAAACACAGAACCATCTACTCCAGTTCAGTTGCTTTTATGAACTTGTAAATAAGTTGTTAATTAAAAACTGGCTTTTTCTTACACTGTGCTCAACTTCACTTACGTGTTTGGTTTTTACAGCCTAACAACCAAATTACAATTTGCAACATGTGTAATCCTTCTGGCCACCTTTTTCCTTAACACATTTTTTAGAAGAGAATAGAAATAAAGTGAATATTTATAAATGAAACAGTACCAATTTATAGCCTTAGCCTTCTTTAACTTATTTATTAGTAGAATTTAGCCAAAAACCATGCAAATTCTAACCCTGTAGTTCTAATATCAACAACCTTTTTTCTCCTGCTATCTCAAATGAGACAGTAATGAGTTTCCTGAATGGTTTATTGTGATGAACCATTTTTTTCAATATTATAACTTGGTGTTTTAGATTAAATTAGTTAAGTTGGATTTGCGCATCTGCAAAGTTTTCAGAGCCTTGCAGTGACAGAATTGGACACGACCATTTTGTAAAGGGGTAGCTTGTGTGTGCAAGGGGTGCACACATGGAAAGAAGTATGCACCAGGGCTGCACAGAAGAGTCTGTCCCTCTTGCATACCATGGTTCTTTCCACAGCAGACCGTGGGCCACTTGTAGGTAAAGGATAAGGCTACTGGATCTGTACACTCTGAGCTCAGCTAGGCAAATATCTACATACGGGGCAGGCAGTAGTAGTAGCAGAGTTAGAGGAGATCATCTGCTACGTTTGTTCCCAGTGTAGGACATTACGCAACTGTAAGTACAAAGCAAGTCTTGCCACCAATTTGGCCTTTGATCTCAATGGCTTAGTTAACTGAACTGGAACACCCTGCTTCACTACAGGGCATTTCGCCAGAATTTCTTAAATGTAAAATAGAGACTATGTGAAGAACTGTGCAATCCAGATACTACTAGCCCCTCACAATTTCTGCAGATAAGTTCTTCACTTGATGACTGGACAGGGCTGTGGTGCTCTTTGTCTTTGAGAAGAGCCATTGAACCATAGAGACTAGAATTGCATCACATATCCTTGGTTTGGCTTACCAAAGTCTTTCATTTTAAAATTAAAAATAATTTATAAATAGAGCATAGACTTGGCAGAGGTTCTTTTCATACTTCCCCCTTCTTTTAATGTACTAATAAATCAGACTAACAAATAAGCTTTTTCTGAAAAGGCTTTTTATTAATTGCCATACTGCATAATGAATGGAACCTTTCCATAGACTTAAAATACTAATTAAGAAAACAATATGTAGGTATTGTTTTTTTAAATTCATACTTGACTTGAGTGAGAGGAAGTTTGTCAATTTTTTGGGGATATGAAGAGGAGTCTGAGTCACTCCTGACAGCTCTGAAGCTTGGTCCAGCAGTCAAGGCAATGGCGAAACTCCCTGATGTCAGCAAGGCCAGGATTTGATTCTGTACCTTTTCAGGAGCTGATGATTCACAGTCATGTTCTGGGAGGACCTTGGCACAGAAATCACTGGTACTTTCTGAGCTTTTTTGAGCCTTCTAACTGCTGTGCTGTATTTGTGGCATTCAGAGTTAATAAACTGTTATTCTTTTTTCATGCCTTAATAATACAATAGACCCCATAGTTGGGCTCTGTATGTATTTGGTAGTTACTATAGATGACATTTCAATGTTACTGAAAATAAGCTCAGGATTATTGCATGAAATGTAAAAATTTGCATTGAATGATGGGGATATGAGACATGAGGCAGTGATTGCTACTGTCTCTTTGCTTGCTAGGTATCTTCTGTAAGCAACAATAAAATTCTTTAAGTATTTTGCATATTATTTATCACATGTAATGTGTTCAAGGAGAGGACTTAAAACTCTCAGTGTTGCCATCTGTGTAAGCCTAGATCTATTGGGTTTTTTTCCATTTCTTGTTACAGTTGTTTGTCATAATGGAAGAATGTTGTCCTCTTTCTAGCTCATTATATATTTTGTGTATCTGTTTTGTGCAATTAATACTTAACAGTAATGATGTAGTTAATTTGTTGAAGGATGTCATTGCAAGAAAGTTATAGCATGGAGCTTAGGAGCACAATCAGATGTTATTTATACTTCCTTTATACCTTAGTGTTATGCTTCATTTGAAGAAAGAAATAAATAATTTGTCTTTTGTTCAAAACCAGCTCTAATTACAACATGATTTTCTATTACATCCATCATCCTCGTCCAACACAGAGGTATTAGCTGCAGTTGACTATAAATCTTCCTGTGCTGAAGTTACTATTTCTGGAGCTAATATTTGGAGTATCTTCCACAGATGATGTAAAGTTACAAAATGCAGGAGTGTGGGTGGTACATACAAAGCCCGATTCCTGGCCACAGTTGCAAACTGGCCAGACTAAACCCTCAATGGCTCAACTGCAGTAAAGGTGGTGTAGATGGCCTCCTCACACAGAGGCCCTCACCCTCCTCGCCTGCGTTCCTTCAGCACATGGTACCGGGAAAGATGGAGAGTCACACTGACTGGGAGGAGGGGGAGGACGCAGTGGGACTCTGCTCCCCTGCTCCAGCTTTCAGCTGGCACATCATTACATACGTATATGATCGGAGGAGCTGGGAATGGGGTAGCCGTGCCCTTCCAGCCTGCCTCCCCTGTGCTGCGGAAAACAGAACTAGCCTTCATGAAAAGAATATCCTTGTCTGGTCTACTAGTCTCTCCATTGGAGATCAAAAGTGCAGTTTGAGCACAAAGAGCATGTAAACTGATATCACAACCTCTAAGTTATAAAAACTCTTGTAAGCTCAGTGATTAACTGACAACGTAAAACATGCTGAAAGTGGAATCTTTCTCATGTGAAGAAACGTGGATGACTAGAAAGTAACTGAAAAATGACTGTAGAGTGTACCTTCAAATGAGAACGTTAAGGAAGGCAACATACAGAAACTGGGAACTCCAGAGACTCATCAATGTAAATTGTCATTTTTCGTGGGATCACAGGAATTACCATGCTAGATTAGTCTGGCTAGCCCTGAACCTTGCCTGTTATAATCATTAGCATCAAGGGCTCCATGGCAAGTTTTACAAGTCCAGGGCAAATGACTGTTGATTAGCAAGGTAAGTTTTTTCCTAGTGACATCAACTGGTGGCTAATCAACACTGTGAAGTGTGACTATCAGGTCCCCTGTTAAATCTGCCTAACCTAATTATGTATAAACACAGTAATATATCCTCATGTTCTATCAACATCTATATTTTGGTAGGTAGAAAGACTGAATGTGGATATGCCCATATATATACCAAGCCCATACATTATGATTTTCTGAATCCCCTCAACTCCCTGCCTTCAGTAAAACTTACGTATTGCATGGGAAATATTTACATTTTATTAACATTCTGTACAGCCAAATATCCTCTTGTTCATGAAGAGGAGACAGGTAACGGGCAATTTGTGGTTAATCTTTTTTTTTTTTATGATTTTGGATGTTTTCATTACGGTCCTTATGTCCATGTGAGCAGTTTTTGAGATTAAAAAAACCTATTCCTTTTCTGTAGAACTTAACAGAAATGAAAAATTGCACCATAAACACATTTCTGAGATTCTATTGAAATACCAATTCTAAAAATCTTCTCCACTTGCTAGTACACAAATATGCTGTTGAAAATAGGCACTGTATAATGAATTTAGCAGAAAACTCACAGAGAATCCAATTAATATGGCCTTTATTAATACCATATTGTTTTAAAAATACTTCTACGGTTTATTGCACAATACAAGCTTGGTAACTACAAGAATACAACAAAACAATTTTTGGTATGTATTGCATAAGAATGAGTAGCACATATTGTTCCATTGCAGTGCCAAATTAAAAGTTAAAAATACTAGGCGAAATCCTAATCCTTGGTGTTAGATTCTACTTCCCTTAATGAAGCAGACTTTTTAGGTGTGCAATAAGGGACTTAAGATGAGTAACACTACCACGACATAATCTTTACAGTTCACTCATGGCATGGACTCCTACTGATTTTCCTATCTCTAAGGCTAACTCAAGCCTTGTGACGCAACAGCAATATATGAGTCATTTTATTCCTATCATTGGAGTTATAGGGAACTTGCTCACATACAAAAGAGAAAGCAGCCAGCTATTCAACTATTATTTGTTCAATAACAGCTGTAAACAGACTCAGTGAATTATGAGCAAAAACTCAGCGTAGAGGCACAGTGTTTGTGTGAAAAGCATCAGAAATCATTTGGTTTAAGGATTCCAAAATATAGCAGGAATGCATCTATGATTTTTATGATTCAACTAGCTGTTACCTGTGTGCCAATCCCAATGGCCGTGACTAGAGTTATGGTAATTCCTCTTCCTTAAACAGTACGGAGCTCTGTAGGATTACAAACTGAAGTGCTCAGGAGAACTAAATGCAGGGCCTGCAGCTCTGCCATAGTTTTATGTGGGTTTTAATCTCCTGCAGACAAGCATCTTTCCTGCTTGTACTGCATCTGAGAGATCTGAGAAAGGCTGCACCTGCCCAAATGTTCTGGGGAAGATAAACGGCCATCTAATATTACCGACATTCAGATAACATGGCCAATTTTTCCCCCACCATCCCTTCCTCCCCCCTACCAATGGATGCACAACTTAAAACGTCAGGCAGTTGTTGCACTTTTCCATGCTGTTCAGATTTTTGGATGTGCAAATGGGCATCTAAGTTAATAAATTGCATATGTAAAAAGATCAATCTGCCCTGCTATCTGTACGTGCCAGAGTTGGCATCCATTATGCTTGTGTTTCTGAGGCATGATACTAAAAATGTTTCTTTCTAACAATTTGGACCTCTAGAAATTCTCTTAAATGCTGTATATAAATATATTGATGACACATTGCATTGATTTCCATGGGATTTGTGTTATGCAGCCCTGAAAGCTAGGATATTAATGGTCTGTACAACAATCAGAAAATACCAAAGCAAATACTGTATCATATGAAATACCTGAAAAAAATGATCAAATGCAATGAGAGCCATTGTAGCAGAACACAGTGTTCCTTTCTCTGGGCCTTGTTCCCTTTAAGGATTTACAAATACTAGGAGTTTAGAGGATAACAAAAGTAAAATCATAAACTCTCAGGGGCTGATCCATGACTTAAAAGTACACATTAAACTGTAAGTCCACACTATACACATCAATAGCCAATATATGTACACAAAGTATTTAGTTTCCGTTCTCAAAAAAATTCTTGGCGACACATTTTTTTTTAAAGCCTAATAGTTAAAAATGTTAGTGAGCAAATATCAAAAATACGTATGTAAGCAAAACTGTATTGGACAAGAGACAATAACAGTTAGACAACATACATGGCCTATAAATATGTATGGTGCTGGAAGCAATTGTTTTTATTTTACCATTTTCTGTAAGAATGAGATTACTTTAAAAAAGATTATTGACTTTTTCTATAAGAAGTTTATGACAGTGAAAAATGCAAAAATTGGAGTAAGGCAAACAATGCTGATTTGCTGGTATTGAAAGGCAGAATGGAATAGTTCTGGTTGGCAGGGACCTCCAATGACCATCTAGTCCAACTTCTTGATCGTTCCACAGCTGACCAAAAGCTAAACCCCGTTACGAAGGACACTG
>RSEF01000031.1:42873389-42886570 GCA_003993805.1 Himantopus leucocephalus | reverse complement strand
TGTTGACTGTGCCTGATGATTGCATTGTCCTTTAAATGCCTTTTAATAGCCCCCAGTATGATCTTCATAATTTTTCCAGGTACTGAGGTGAGACTAACAGGTCTGTAGTTTACTGGGTCTTCCCTCAAGCCCTTGTCAACTGGAATAACACAATAACCCATATCAATGTGAGCTTTTATTGTTTGTCGACACTTTGCTACATGGTGGTTTGAGCTGTTTGTTTATTAAAAACAGTGATAAATGCATGGTTCTTTAACATTGGAAGTTATTTTGCATTTATTTTCCTTTTTTGATTTTATGGACTGAAGTAAATTTTGTAGACAGCTTTACAAAAGTGAAGTTTGTTTGAAAGCATCTGACTGCTTGAAATGGGATTTAATTTAGTTTTGTAGAATTGCTATCAAAATGTTCGAGCAACAGAATTCAGTAATTAGATATCGCATTACAGAATACATTTTGAAAAATTAACCTTGGAGATTATGTGAATTATTTTGATAAATCCAAATAATAAAGCAGTAATTAAATGTTTAATAACTTTAATGGATAGCAGTGTTATTTTAAGACAATACAAATCATTCTAGCTTCTCTAAATCAGCTTATGTTATTTTTAATCTGTGGAGGACCCAAATATATAGCATTTCCAAATCACGACCACAGCTGTTTTCTGAAGAGATGTTTTAATTTGGAAAGACAATATACTTCCAGTGCTGCTTATCAACATGTCTGGTGTTCAGCAGTGTTAAGTGCTAGGTTTAAGTAGGTCAGTGATATTATGGAAAGTTTTGTGATATTACTGTCAGATCAAAATTCAAATATATAATTTTTTTAATTCATTTTCCTTGGATCATATTGTATTTGTTTTGGAAGCAAATCTGCTACCTAGGTATCATAAAGCTTAGAATATCAGTTGTTTCAGTGTCAAGCTTCCTTCATATTACAGCAGGTTTAATGAATCAAATGCTAGTCTAAGCTTTTTATTGAAAATTACTTTTGGATGCCTCAAACCAGCAATTCCTAAACAGCAATCAAATTCTCTGTTTATTGAAGGTTATTTAGAAGATTCTCATCACCTCTGCCAAGAAAATTGGATCTAGACACTTCTGTTTGAGAATATAAAACAAAAGGAAGAATATGCGTGGATTTCAACGTACTGCATTAAGTTGTTGTATGAGAAGTACTGGGGAAATAGTTTGCTGTGTTGCTCATTGTAGATCTATTACAAATTGTTTCTGATGCAGCTGAGAAAAATGCAGACCCTTAAAAAGGAACACGAACCTGCTGACACAAGTAGCAATGTGGACAAAATCATGGTACTTAAGTCTACTTTAGCAGAAGTGTCTGAAGAATTGTCTACAAATGAAGAGATACTATTCACTGAAGCAAGTAGTGGAAAAAGCAAATCTTCAGCTTGCCGGAGAAAGCGAGAATTCATTCCAGATGAAAAGAAAGATGCTATGTATTGGGAAAAAAGACGGAAAAATAATGAAGCTGCTAAAAGATCTCGTGAAAAACGACGACTGAATGACCTTGTCTTAGAGAACAAACTAATTGCACTTGGAGAGGAAAATACCACTTTGAAGGCAGAGCTGCTTTCATTGAAGCTGAAGTTTGGTTTAATTACTTCTGCAGCCTATGCCCAAGAGATACAGAAACTCAGTAGCTCAACAGCTGTGTATTTCCAAGATTATCAAAGTTCCAAATCAAATATTAACTCATTTGTGGATGGACATGAACCATCTTTAGTTGGTAGCAGTTGTATTTCTGTAATTAAACATTCTCCTCAAAGCTCTATGTCTGATATGTCTGAAATATCATCAGTAGAGCATACTCAATCAAGTAGTATGCAAAACTGCAGAGGTCCTGAAAATAAGTTCCAGATTATAAAACAGGAGCCCATGGAATTAGAGAGAGAGCCAAGAGATGACAGAAGTTCACAGAAAGCATCCATATATCCACACTACATGGGAACTACCTTTAACATGTACTCACATTATCCTCCTCTGTTCCAAATCAATAGGTACTCCAGTAATTCCCCCAGAACTTCAGAAACTGATGACAGTGCAGTTGGAAAGTCATCTGATGGAGAAGATGAACAGCAGGTTCCTAAGGGTCCAGTCCATTCCCCAGTTGAACATAAAAATATTCGTGCAACAGTTAAAGTTCCGGAAGCGAATTCTTCAGCTTTGCCTCACAAGCTTCGAATTAAAGCCAAAGCCATGCAAGTTAAAGTGGAAGCAGTAGATAATGACTGTGATGCTGCACAGAAACTATCATCACCTATTGATATGTCATCAAAAAGACATGTTGAGCTTGAAAAACACACTGCACAAAACTTGGTGCATTCTTCTCGTACTCCTTTCTCAGTTCAGGTGACTAATATCCAAGACTGGTTTCCCAAACCAGAACTCTGGCATCAAAAGAAACTCAATGTAAGAATTCAGAGTGGTTGCAAAACCGAAATTGTTGAAATAAAAGACAGTATCTTCAGTGTCTCTGAGTCAGAGAACCTGTATTTGAAGCAGGGCATAACAAACTTATCTGCAGAGGTTGCTTCCCTTAAAAGACTTATAACTACACAACAAATTTCTGCATCAGACTCTGGTTAAGTTACTACTGAATAAAGGCTTATTGTTGTTTTTTAAAAACAATGTCATTTACAGTAGATCAATATGTTTTGTATTATGCTGACTTATCACTGGACTTGTGATGTCATTTCACTGTAATGTTCACATAATGTCTGGTGTCTTTTTATGCACAAATTATTATGGAGACTAGGCTGTTATGATCATTACCTTGTGTATAATCAGGTAGCTGGTACAAAGGCTATATATAGTGAACTTTGCTTTCTTTTTCTTCTTCTAAAGTGTGCAAGTTACCAGTTACAATAAAATATTGGTGACAAACACAAAACATCTACTCCAGTTCAATTGATTTTTATGAACTTGGGGAAAAAAAAAAAGGCTTGTTTCTTACACCATGCTCAACTTAACTTATATGTTTGGGTTTTACAGCCAAACTTAAACATATTTAAATTGTATTTTTTTTCCTTAAGACCTCTTTTTTAGAAGATAATTGAAATAAAGTGGATATTTATAAATGAATAGCCTTATCTTTCTTTAACTTACTTAATATAAATTAACCAAAAGTCACACAAATTCTAAACCAGTAATTGTAATATCAAGGAACTTTTTCTCCTATCTCAAATGAGAGAGAGAGAGTACTGGGTTTCCTGAATGGCTTACTATAACAAACTTTTTTCAGTATTATAACTTTGTGGTTTAGATGAAATTAGTTATGTTGGACTTGTGCATCTTCAAGTTTTAAGAGCCTTGAAGTGACAGAATTGGACAATGTCATCTTTGCTAAGGGCTGTGCTTATGCCTGTACAGACATAGAAAGAAGTATGGTCAAAGGCTACTGGATCTGTAAACTCTGAGCTTAACTTGGCAAAATCTATATAAGGACAGGCAATAGAAAGTAGCAGCATTAGAGGAGATCATCTGCTATTTCAGCTCCCACTGTGGGGTATAACAGCATTGTAAGTATGAAATAAGGCTTACAGCCAAAATGGCTTTGGGTTTAATGGCTTAGTTAACTGAACTGGAATACCCTGTCTGACTACAAGGCATTTTGCCAGAAATTCTTAAATATAAAACAGAATATGTGGAGAACAATTCAGATAGTATTAGCCCCTTAAAATTTGCATAGACAAGGACTTCCTATGATGACTGGACAGGATTTTAGTGTTCTTGTCTGAGAAGAGCCATTGGAGCATGGAGATTGTATTACATCATACCCCCTTGGCTGGGCTTACCAAAGTCTTTCATTTAAAAAATAAAAATAATTTATATGTAGAACATAGGTTTGGCAGAAGTCCTTCTCAAGATAATTCCCCATTCTCTTAAAGTATTAATAAATCAGATTAACAACTAAGCACTTCCTGAAAAAGTTCTTTATGGAAATGTTCCATTATAGATCATGGAAATTAATAGACTTAAAATACTAATTAAGAAAGCAGAATGGAGTTAGTGATTTTTAATTTCATGTTTGACGAGAGTGAGAGGAATTTTGTTGATTTATTTTTGGGATGAAGATGAGTCTGAGTCTCTTCTGATAGCTCTGAAGTTTGGTTTAGTAGTCAGGGCAATGACAAAACTCCCTGATGTCAGCAAGGCCAGGATTTTATTCTATATTTTTTTTCAGGCACTGATGATTCACAGTCACATTCTGGGTGGACCTTGGCACAGAAATCACTGGTACAATTTGAACTTTTTTGAGCCTTTTAATTGCTCAGCTGTATTTGTGACATTGAGAGTTAATAACACGGATTCCTTTCTCAAAAAATGCCTGTTATTCTTTTCTCATGCCTTAATAATACAATAGACCCCATAGTCAGGCTCTCTATATATTTAGTAATTAATATAGATGACATCTCAGTGTTACTGAAAATAAGATCAAGCGTATTGCATGAAAAAAAAAAAAACCCACCCCAAAACATTGAATGACAGGGATATGAGACACTAGGCAGTGTGGGTTTTGGCTACTGGCTTTTTGCTTGCTAAATATCTTCTGTAAGTAACCACAAAATTCTTTAGATGTTTTGTATATTGTTTATCACATGTAATGTGTTCAAGGAGACTACTTAAAAATCTCAGTGTTGCTATGTGTGTAAGCCTAGATCTATTCTGTTTTGGGGTTTTTTCAATTTATTGTTACTTACTGTTTGTCATAATTGAAGATTATTATCCTCCTTTTTAGCTCATATTTTTTACTATTTTGTGTATTTCTTTTGTGCAATTAATACTTAAAAGCAATGATGTAGTTAATTTGTTGAAGGGTGTCATTGCAAGTAAGCTATAGCATGGAACTTGGATTAAAATCAGATGCTATTTATGCCCCCCCACTTTAGTATTTGAAAAAAGAAATAATTTGACGTTTGTTCAAAACTAGAACTAATTACAACATGATTTTCTATTACGTTCATCATATTAGTCCAATATGTAGGTTAGTAGGTGTTATCTCTACAATTCTGCAGTTGATGACAAATCATTCTATGCCCAAGTTCTATGGCTAAAATTTAGAGTATCTTCCATAAACTGAAGTAAAATGCAGGAGTGTGGGTGGTTCATATAAAGCTAGACTTTTGTCTACATTCTCATCCTCTAAACTGGACAACTGAAAAATGAATTTGGTGTAGCTGATCTCCTTATCCAGCCCCATCTTTAGCCTGCTTTCCTCCAGCATGTTGTATCAGGGAAGAGGAAGAATTGCTACTGATCAGTAAGAGGGAGAGAATGCAGTGGGACTCTGCTCCCATACTCAAACTTTCAGCAGCAGTGACTAATAAATTAGAACATAAAAAGTAAGCATATATTTTACTGTCCTATCTCACAGGAACACTTGAAAGATGGGTATGGTTATGTGTAAGTTTACACTGCAGGTTTATATTGTTATCCTTTCATGTGTCTATGTTTATATATGGCATCTTTAAAAAAAACAGGTAGGGATCTTTACATCCCAGGAGTAAATTATTCACTGTTAAAAATGTGTATAAGCGGTGATTTTGGCATGTGGATATGCTTATTTTGGAAAAGGATATGTAACATGAATGCTCTTGTACTCTGTCAAATCCTGTGGAAAACTCTTAAATCAAACTTGAGAAGTGGGATAGACGTTTATTTTGGTCAGGTTAGGCATATACTAGAACTATAGTGACTGAAAAATGGCTTTAGGGTATGCTTTCAAGTGAAAATGTTAAGAAAGGTCATATATGGAAACTGGAAACCCCATTGATTTATCAATACATAAATTGTCATTTTTCATGGGAATATAAGAATTATCATGCCAGATAAGTTTGATTAGTCCTGAATCTTGCCTCTGATAATTGTTAGTATGAAAGGCTTCACAGAAAATTTTAAGACAGTCCATAGAAAATAACTGTTGATTAACAAGGTAAGTTTTTTCCTAGTGACATCAGGTAGTGGTTGATTGATACTGTGAAGTGTGTGTGTCACTCCCTCTTTTAAATCTGCCTAACTTAATTATTTATAAATACAGTAATATGTTCTCATGTTTCATCAGCATCTATATTTTTGTAGATATAAAGATTGAATGTAGATATGCTTTTCTGAATCCCTTCAAACTTCTGCCTTCAGTAAAGCTTATGTATTGTACAGGATAGTGATATATTTAAATCTTATTAGTATTATTCTGTATAGCCAAATATTCCCTCGTTCATGAATACCTGATTTATATTCTCTTATTATTTTATATGTTTTCATTATAGCCCTTATGTCCATGTGAGTGGTTCATGAGAATACATAGTGTTCATCTTCTGTAGAACTTAACAGAAATGTGCAATTACACCATAAACACATTTCTGAAGTTATATTAAAATACCAAATTCTACAAATCTTTTCTACTTGCTAGTATACAAATATGCTTTTGAAAATAGGTGATGCACAATGAATTTAGCAGAAAACCCACAGAGAATGTAATTAAAATATGGCCTTTATTAACACCATATTGTTTTAAAAATATTTTTACAGTTTATTGCACAATACAAGCTTGGTAACTACAAGAATACAGCAAAATATTTTTTAGTATTTATTGCGTGAGAATGAGTAGCACATAGTGTTCCATTACAGAATGCTAAATTTAAAGTTAAAAATACTGGGCCAGATACTGAGGCCTTTAACTTAGTGTCAGATTCTACTTTCCTTATTCAAGGGGAATTTTTATGAGTGGAATAAGGGATTTAGTAAAACTGAGTAAGATTACCAGGACATAATCTTTACTGTTCACTCATGCAACAGAGTCCTACTAATTTTCAGTATCTCTAAGTCTAACTCTCGTGTGACACAACAGTGATATGTGAGTCTATTAATATTGCTGGAGTTAGAGAACTTTCTCATGTAGAAAGAGAAGGCAGCCAGGTCTTCAACTATTATTTATTCTATGTCAGCTCTAAAAGAGCTGGGTGAATTATGAGCAGAAGGTCAGAGTAAAAGTTTTTATAAACTATAGTTATAAACAGTTATAGTGTTTATTTGCTTGAAAGAGAAAGCAGCAGAAGTGGTACTCTTATAACTCCAAATATTGCAGGAACACATCTATACTTTTTATGACTCTGTCAGCTATTATCTGTGTGCCAATCTTAATGTATGAAGTAAGAGTTATGTTAATTCCTCCTCCCCATCTCTCCTCTTTAAACACTATGGAGCTCCACAAGATTACAAGACCAAATGCGGGGCCTGTAACTCTGCTAAGATTTTATATGGGTTTTCATCTCCTGTAAGCATCCTTCTTGCCTTTACTACATCTGAGAGATCTGATTTGAGAAAACTTGCATCAGCCCAAGAGGTTCTGGGGAAGCTACACGTGCATCTAATACTATTGTATGGTAAATTCTTCCTCCTCTCTCCTTTTTCCCCCCGCACAAATACACAACTTAAAATATCAGACAGTTCTTATACTTTTCCATGCTACTCAGATTCTTGGATGTGCAAACGGCTGAATGGGCATCTAAATAACTTACATATTTAAAACCCTTAATTTTTCCTGATATCTCTATGTGCCAGAATCAGCATCTATTATATCTACGTTTCTGAGGCATGATATTAAACCTCTGTCGCTTTCTAACAATTTGGACCTCTAAAAATTCTCTGTTGTATATAAATACACTGAGAACATATTGCATTGATTTCCATGGGATTTGTGTTATGTGACCCCAAAAGCCAGGATGTTAATGGTATGTATAACAATTGGAAAGTACTAAAGCATAATACTATATCATATAAAATAGCTGAAAAGATGATAAAATGTGATGAGAACTATTGTAGCAGAACACAGTGTTCCTTTATCTGGGCCCTGTTCCCATTAAGGATTTAGAAATATTAGAGGGATTTTGGAGGAGACCAAAAGTAAAATAATCAACTGTCAAGGGTTGATCCATGAATTAAGAGTACACATTTAACTAGTCCCCAATATGCACGTCAACATCATATGTACTTGACAATAAATGTGTTAACATATATTGAAGTATTTAGTTCCCATTCTCAAAAAAGGCTTGGTAACACATTTTTTTAAAAAAGCCTGTTAAAAATGTGAACATACAAATGTCAAAGATATTTATGTAAGAAAAGCTACATTGGACAAGAGACTGTGACAGTTGGACAACATATATTCTCTATAAATATTGTAGGGGCTGGAAGGAATTGTTTATATTTTCTCATTTTCTGTAAGAATAGTGAGATTACTTTGAAAAGAAGATGTTCAGCTTCTTTTATCACAAAATATTTGTGACTGAAAACTAGAAAACTGGGAGAGAGATGAACAATCCTGATTTGATGGTATTGCAAGGTAGTGTTAACAGGCATGGAAGGGACAAATAGCCTCTCAGGTGATGCATTAATATACATTAATTTCTAGACCAACAACCATTTTTACTGTAAATCCTAGCAAAACAGTGCAAGATATATGGAAATTAAGAAGAAAAATCCATGCCCTGTATCTTTTATTAGAATGGTGCAAGTGTGCTACTCATAGGCAGGTGTGAGAACTTTTAAAATAACAAGAAACAGAATATAACAGCAAATGTCATATCAGAACCTCCTATAAATATAGTCACAGTGGCACAAAAATATCTGAGGCTCCTCTTGAACATTAGATCCCTAGTATGTGGTTTATGTAATATCTATGTATTAGACTTTTCAGGCATGGGAAAAATGTAAGTGTGGCCTGCAAATGACATCCAGAGAGAACACTAACTCATCTGCAGTCTGAATTCTTTATAAACCACTCTGTTTTGCCAGAAATGTCTCATCTTCTTAACAAGTGCAGGATTGTCTCCGAGAACAAAATTGACTTATCTGCCTTCAAAAAAAATTTTTACAAACTCCTCACTCTTCTATTTATGATTGTGTTTGATGTGATAAACAGTTAAGTATCATGTCAGAATGTACAAAAAGTCAGCTGACTCTCAGAAGATTACTTTATATCTATGAAGTAATATAATGAAGTTGAGTAGTAAGAAAAGTATGAGAGCCTCCAGGAGCCATTTTATAACTAATCCATTACAATCTGTCCATGTGACACTTGCTAATCTGATGCTTTCATCCATTATCTTGCTTCCTTGCAAGTCTGCAGTGTTTGTTTATTTTTCTTCTGATAACTCTTCTCATATAAAACTCATGAGACAAAGCTCCTTAAGGAAGATACTATCTTCCTGTTCATGTTTGACTTCAAGAGATCACAGAGAGACTCCAGAGACTCCATACTGGAGTCTCCTGTCTCTACACCACTTCTTTATAGTGTGGCTGAAGTGAAATCATGCTGCAACTTTCTCCCTCTGCATTTCATAGAATTTGTAACAATTGCATGGAAACTTTTTCCTAAAGGATCTCTGGAGTATATCAGGATAATAATGGCTTAAAATATACTACTGCTCAGGATGATTAATGCATGTCCCCCAATCCCTAAGACCTTTTTTCCCTTCTGTTCATTCACATGACCATATCTTAGACTGCTTCCCTCAGCAACAGTGATCCAATAGATTGCTGTTTCATTTTCCCCTCCATGGCAGTTAGATTAGATTCCAGCTGCTCAAGCTTTCCATAAGCTGCTGAAGCTATCTCCTAAAATTAGAAAATTGCAGGGTTATTAGTTCAGTCCTTGGTCAGTTTGAAATGTTTCTTTCTCTAGTAACCTGTATCTTTATTATATTTATTTGTATCTCCTCAAAAAGCATTTATGGGTATCTGAGCATAAAGGAGTATTCCTAATTTAAAATATATTTGGAGCTGAGCTTAAAGAAACTTGACCTGCTAGTTTATTACTGCACTCCAGACCATGCCTCTCTATCAGTTTTGAATATTATGGTGTATTCCATATACAAAGGATATCTTCTGTCTAAATTTTTTCATGGCTCACATAGTGAGCTAATCACAACTCTGTTATCTTACTGTGGCTTTAATATGACATAAATTTTCTGAAAACGTTGAATTTGCTTGATATTTACATCAAATGAAGGAATTGGAAACCAGCCTTCATCAAGGATCTCATTTTATTATGGCAGAATCTTTTTGTATAGTATAATAGAGGTGTTGAAAAGAAAATGTTTTGCATGTGATGCTGAGTAATTTTTGTAACACTTTAGTAGTGTTTTTTGAGCACTGCAAGCAACTTTTTCACAGTTTAATACTAAACACAGTGTCTGTTCAAAACTTCTGGTAAATTTATGCCTTAGTACATTTCTGAAGTGTTCACTAGAGAAATTTGACCTCTAATGTTCTTGTGTGTGTCCATTTTACCACTCAAAGGTTATGGGAAAGAACATTAAAATGGGATTAAAAGCAATAGAATATGCAATGAGATCAAAATAATTTCTCTCAATGTGGCTGATTAAGTACAGCATCAGACAGGAAATCAAGTAAACATGCAGTCACAGAAAAAAAATCCTACACTGGGGGAAAGACTCCTTTGGTTCTTTTTATGAGAAGAATTGCTAGACAGCAACTGTAATTCTCACAACTTTGTTGCAAGCTGTGTTCAACTTTTGTAGTTTATGCTCTCAAGCAGAAAGTACAACCACGTGCAGCATGAGAGGAACATTTCTGTTTGTATGACAAATGTCACTTGAAAATGGGCTTTGCTTTTAATTTAAAACACTGTAAACATCGGGAGAAACTAGTTTTGCTCATTTGCCAAATATTGCACAAGTATTTAGACTAATAAATATTCTTATATAATAGGAAGTGTATTGTGTATTTTATGTGTTCCCACAATTTTTAATAGAAAGTCTTATCCCTTCTGTTTCACAGATCTTTCTGAAGAAAGAAAAAAAATCCACTAGATAAAACAGTATATATTATTATCAAAAAGCATTTCAATCATCAGCTAAAGATTTAGGGAACATTAATAGTACAATATAAATAAGAGTACATTTTAATTAGAGGGTTCTGCTCACTGATTAGTCTTTCAGACCCCAGGTTAAAGTCATGCCTTACTGAATAAAATATGATGTATAATTAAAAGATAATCATAGGACCTAACATCTCATTATTTTAATTGTATAAATTACACAGTAAGGCATATTCAAGCTGGTAGCCAAACCAACTTGTCTGATTTCCTATGGCTTCATTAAAGCATGTGGGTCAGACCTAAGAACATACAGTGTACCAAATGTTCTGTCTCACACCGTCCTTACCAAGACTATGGTATGCACAGAGCACTTGGTTTGTTTTGTAAACTTTGTGCTGGACTCTCCCTTTTGTATCCAAAATATCACAGGAAGGAAGCAAGCCCAAACAACCTCCATGTCTTTAAGGCATGATAAAAGCGCTCTTATTTATGTTCCCTTACCATCCCACTCAAAGGGCTCATAACAGTATGGAACAAGCAAAAGTAGTTCCAAACATGGGAAGAACATCAGCTCTCCAAATAAATTGAGGGGGGAGGCACATTAGATCAGAGTATGCGTTTCTGAATTTGAGTGATTTTATTTATCTTTATTTGATTTTTTACAGGAGAAAGATTATTCTGTGGTTGACAGAGGTGCCTTGGACTAAATTCTGCAAAAATTTGATGTGACCTTGGGGAAGGTACAGGACAGTATGCAGACTGCTCAGCGAGTTCTCGGAATGAGTTGGTAATATTTTTTTGATGCACAGTGAAGTATGCAATTAGTGAAAGAACTAACCAATGAGACTGAGAATGTGAGATCGCAGAGTAAAGTGGAGTGACCGTGAAATGGCAGAGCTAATAATTTTTAAATAGAGGAGAAAAGTAAAATAAAAATAGCAGTCTCAAATAAACGTAGAGATCAAGAAGACAAATCAAAGGGGTAAAAGGTTAAGAAGAACTGGCAAAGAAATTATACTAAGGACACAAAGTAGAAGATGGGGAATGTAGGAAGGGAACATTTTGCTTAATGATGGGTTTCACTAACAATAAGCATAAGCAAATAATGCAGAAATTGGAAACAGTTCAGTTATATAAGCACATACAAAGAAAGTCTGAGGTAGAAAATGAGCTATAGATATCAACAGTAACAAGAAATCATCCTATAAGCTCATCAGCAGCACGATACTGAGAAGAGAATTGTTTCTCTACGACAGAACAGAAAGAAGCAGATAATGATAGACAATGCAGAGAAAGTTGAAGGGTTTAATTTTTTTTTTTAATTGGTGTTATCTAATAAAAGTTAATGCAAGTAAGTGGCCAAGAAAATACCTGTGTAGGATAGAACAAGAATATTAAGTGAACTGGATGCTTTCAAATTGATCAAAGAATTTCATCTTTGGACTCTTACAAATTATCCTGTAAGATTTTTGTTTAAACAATCATCTAAAGTCTATCATCTCAGACACTGGAGTAGTTGAGAACCCCTTGAGAACTGGGGTGATGCTCTGGAAAAGAAGCAGCCTCTTTGCTTCTTTCAAAAAGGGGAGGGGGAAAACCTGAAAAATTATGGATCAGTTTGATTTTTTTTTTTAATTCTGGAATAAATAATCAAACAATTTGTAAACACTTGAGAATTTGCAAAGAAACACCTGCTATATATCTTAACTACTGTAAGGCGCTTATGTCTCATGTGATGGATGCTAGGGAAGTCTATTCAAGATGAAATTAACATAATGGGGATGCAAAAGCAGTAATATGATGATACCTTGTTATACTGGTTTTGGCTGGGATAGAGTTAAATTTCTTCATAGTAGCTGGTATGGGACTAGGTTTTGCATATGTGCTGAAAATAGTGTTGATAACACACCAATATTTTAGTTATCACTGAGCAGTGCATCAAGGCCTTTTCTGCTCCTCAGACTGCCCCACGAGCGAGTACACTGGGGATGCACAAGAAGTTGAGAGGGGACACAGCTGGGACAGCTGACCCCAACTGACCAAAGGGATATTCCATACCATATTATGTCATAGTCAGCAATAAAACTGGGGTGCTGGAGATTGGCAGGGGCTGCCGTTGCTCGGGGACTGGCTGGGCATCGGTTGGTTGGTGGTGAGCTATTGTTTTCTTTTCATAGATTCATAGAATGGTTGGGTTGGAAGGGACCTTGAAGATCATCGAGTTCCAACCTCCTTGCAACGGGCAGGGACACCTCCCACTAGACCAGGTTGCTCAGATTCATCCAGCCTGGCCTTAAACACCTCCAGGAATGGAGCTTCCA